>UFQX01000051.1:279562-882481 GCA_900497675.1 Arapaima gigas
CTCAGACACACCCCCCCCCCCCCCCCCAACACACATGCACACTCACATTCTTACAGGAGGTAAGAATGTGAGTTACACAGTTACCAGTTACCAACCCCACACTGGCTTAAAAATACCTTTGTTCACTTTGCCAGACAACTCTATGTCTTGATAAACAGCTGTCGGCAATTTGTTCACAGTGATCAAGACGGGAGAAAGTGGGCTCACTGTCTTCAGGCTCCTCACTAAGGATAACCGCTGGAAGTGGGTACAAGCCAATGCTAGGCTGGTTTACAAGAATGGCAAACCTGACTACATCATCGCTACCCAGAGGCCCCTTGTGTAAGTGCACCTGCTTGTACACCAATTTAAAAACATTACATTTCTAAAAACATTTTGATTAATTGTTCTGTTTACATTTTGGGGGATATTGTGAGGCCTCCAAAGGGCAGTAGAACTCTCACAGGGATGGTAATTCTCTTTTTAAGTGGGGTAAATCTCCTTCCTTTTATTTCCTCTGTCAAAATCATAACTATATAGCCATAACTAGTTTGTCAGGTGCTTCTAACACCAGTATTCACAGTGGCAATTGTTAAAATTATGCTGCCAAAATTTTATATGAAAAGCAGACATAATTTGCACTTTTGACAGTTAAAATTACATGTTAGCACACAGTTTAACATTGATAGTAATTTAATACATAGGAACTTGATGGTTCAGATGCAGTGTTTAGTCAGTCAGTTGTATTCCAGCTCTTGTGATTCATTTTTCAGTTTTGTGGGCACCTTAGCTGCTTCTTGGACTTTATACTTCTTTTGACCTGGGTTATGTCTGATGACCAGTATTGCTTGGTTTCCTGCCCCAGGGAGGAGGAAGGTGGAGAGCACCTGCGGAAACGCTCCATGCATCTCCCTTTCACGTTTGCCACTGGGGAGGCTCTGCTGTACCAGATAAGCCCGATGCCTGGTTTCCCTGATGGCTTTCAGAACAAGGGCAAGAGCACTAAGTTGAAGAAGGGAAAGTCAGACAAGAGCTCCCAGGATAATGTGGACCCCAGCTCCCTGTTAGGTGCCATGATGAGGCAGGATGAGTCTGTTTATGTGTGCCAGGCAGCCCCAGAGCCAAAGCTGTCTTTCCACAGCAGCCTGGCCAGTGAGCTGAGTGGAGTCTTGGCAAGTAGTGATCCCTGGACTTCTCTAGCAAACATATCAGCAGAGCCTGAGCTCCAGCTGTCTAATTTGGATCCTCTGCTGTCCACACTGGATTCCTTGACCTTGGAGGGTGATGATAACTGCTCCAATAGCGAGCTCTTCAGTGCCCTAGAAAATCTGGGGCTCAATGCTGAAGACCTGGAGCTGCTGCTCCTTGACGAAAGGATGATGCATGTAAAAATGGACCCGCACTATATTCCCTCCCTAAACGACTTGCTGACCAACAATGAAATTCTGTCATATGTTCATGACTCTCTGGAAGGCAGGACTGAGGAGGGAAATAACAATCATTTACCTATTTCCGAGTCCCAGGACGTTACCCAGGTGGTACATAGCAGCCTCACAACCTCTCCTCAGACCACACAAACACATTACACCCCCAGCAGGCCACAGCTGCAGCCCCCCATTGTGGAGCTCTCGCAGAAAATGCAGCAGCACCTGAAAGCTCAGTCAGTGCCGTCCAAATCAGACTCCTGGAACCAGCAGGTTGGGTCGCGGATCTTACTGCCATCAAGCCAGCATGTCAACCCTGAAGACTTACCTATGGAGCTGCCACATTGGGAGCAGTCATTCCACAATGGTCGCTGGGGATCCCAGGATGTGGAGATGGCTCAAGAAGTGGACTCAAACCAATTTCCCAAGCTCCAGCCACAGCATTGTCACCAGAGCCAAGTTCTGATCCAACTTCACTCCCAGTGTCATTTCAAACAAACAATCACCAATGGAGGTGCATCTGTTAACAGTATCTGCTCTTCCCTCGGACAGGTGCCTGTGGATCCCTCTAATTACAACAGCCCTGCCCTTCTTCACAGCCAGGCAGAACAAGAGCTCAGCAAACACCTTGTCAACAATTGTCAAGTTGGTCCTTGTGGGACCTCACTGCCCACCACATCCACTACTCTGCCCCCTGGGACTTCCTACATAGCCTATAGCATGTCAGATGGCCCTATGGAATTTACAGTGAATGGTGATGTGGTACACTACCAGGACATGCTTTCAGCTTCCTCATCTTATTCTATAGCTTCTCCCAGACAACTGCAGCAGCAGTCAACAAACCAGACCCAGGTGTCATCTAGCTGCTTCTCTCAGTATGTGGCCCAGAATGTATCTCTGGAGCATATTCTTGGTCTGGAACAGCCTGAGCAACTGCCTCCTCTCGAGTCCTACGACATGTTCACCAGCACGGTATCGCAGAACCTTACTAACAGTAAGGTAAGTGCCTGTTGAAAGGCTGACAGGGAACTGCTGTAATATCACCATTATTCTAAAAAAAGTACGATGCATTTATCTGAGCTTTGTACAGTAAGTTAGTTTAGCTTGTTGTGCTGGATTGTGTGTGGTTCTGTGCCTGCACATCACTGAAGTGCAAACCAACTGAGGAGTAACACACTTGGGTTTGAAAGTCACCATCAATCCCCAGGAAACATGGACAGGAAACGGGCATTTTCCATCATGATGTGTATACTAGTGTTCTTGTGAAGGAAGACCCAGGAACACTGTGATATGAAGTGTGTCACTTGCAATATTTTGTTACTGCTTGGTTCATATCTGCACTGTGTGTAGCCTGTTAATAGCTAATTAACTAGAAAGGTCAAGTTTTGATTTGGCTTCCCTGGTTATCAACAGCTTTCTGTTGAACTGAAAAGTCTATGTATGCAGACATCCCATAGCTTTCTATGGGTAAGATTTGTACAATGCATACATGTCCAGCATTACAAATTTGTGCAGCGATTCTACTCAGTGCCTCCAGTGCAGGATGTAATCCTGTTAAGCCAGAATGACAGTTCCAACCCCTGGGTCACAGGTGCTTTGCTCTACCTGGATAATACTTTGAATCCCACACACAGAAGCTGAGGTTTGCCAGCCATCAGAGTGGGAAAGTGAGAGCCAATTCATTGCAGTTCCAGTTCCACTCCAAAGTCAGTCCTGCTCCCGAGGGCTTTCGGTGGAGCTCATATCGGTCTGCTGGAGGAAATATGTGTAGTAATGGATTGAAAATGAACCTCACTGTCTCCAGGATGTCCTGGTTAGGGCCAAGGTCTCATTGCAACGCCAGAGCTTGCCTTCATGTTTGCTTTGGTACCAGGGGAACAGGCAAGAACAAAAGAGGTGAAAGAAGGGAGTGGGATGTTCCAGCACCGTGATGTGCCTATTCCAACAATGGCAAACTATGAGAGGTGAGAAATTGCCAGGTTCCCCCAAATGATCTATGGAGTCAGAGGAGAGAGTAGATTGAAGGATATGAATGAGGCAGTGGCCTAGATTGTTTTGGGAAGTGAGGGACTCTGCTGCATCTAGCATGTTCTCACTCATCTAGCATAATGTTGAAAATCAACAGAAGGTTTGCTTGTGTCAGTTTTAGGCAGATGATGCTTAAGTAATCCTTTTAAACACACTGAGAAGGCTAACTTAGGACAAGGCTAATAACCACAATGGTTGCCTTTTTGCCAGGTCCCACCTCCCTTAGGGTTCATTTCTGCACCCCTTGAACCACTCTAGAGGAAAACCTGTTCAGGCTTATCCAGTATACTTGGCTCTTATCTACTTAGAGCAAGTTTCTGGGATTAGTAGTTTGGATGGTTTGCAATCTCTTTTTAGGGTGCGATCAGTGTGTAGCAGTCTGTCAGATGTCAGTATCATCACCCAAACTTTCTAGGCTTTCATTTATTCTGGCAACAATTGATTGATTTAAGGCATTTATGTTTGTCACTTACTGCATGCACAAGTGCTCCATACCTGCAGCTAGCCAAAGTGAATGTAGAGGGCACTACCAGCGTTGAGTTTGTCTGCTAACAACCCTTGTCCAACTTTCCCACTCATTATTACATGTGGAAGTGCCTCCCCCTGAGAAAAGAGCATTATATGCAGGACCGGAAGAAGAATATACTTTCCTCTTGTGGCTTCTTTCCACCAAAGTGCACTTGCCTCCTGACCTAGATGTGGTCCACAAAGCATCTGCCAGACAGCTAAGCTAGACAGCTTTGGCCTAGTTTGTACTATTGGGGTCAGTTGCCATACACTGTCGCTCCCATATAGCACAGTCAGGGTAGTTCCTCCTCTGTGTTACTTTTTTTCTAACTGCACTTCCTTTACTAGAGGCTCCCCCGACATCAAGAACCCAAGATTCTCTCCAAAGGAGAAGAAAGACAATTCGATGCACGGAAAACATTATCATGTCAGAATTAAGAGGCAAACGACAATGTGCCGCTTTTACATTAGATTTTCTAGTTCAGTCTTTAGTGCTAACAGACTCTTTCCAAGGAGCTTTACTATGTCACATGCTGTAGTGTGGGTGCACATACAACAGGGCTTGGAGATTAAGCTAAATTCTTACACCAACTGAGCTCCAAGCCCACACATTATTCAGGTAGCAGTTGCTGTTTGTTCCTGAAAATGTGTTGGCTAAATGAGATTCCCTTTGAATGACAAAGCCAATTCCGTAATTTATTTTTGCCAAAATTATAAAGCATTCCCCCACTTCTAAAGATTCTCAAATTTTACAAAAACAAACATTTAACTACATCATGTAAATATAATGTCCAGATACTCTGGGTTCCTGCCAGTCTAATAATATGTTTTCTTTATTTGGCTACACTGCCACAATGTTGCTTTGTGCTAGTGGTTATTAAAAATGAATGGATTTAAACCGAGCAAAAATGACACAGATTAAAACGCCAGGAGTAGGAGTTACATGGTTTGTTTCAAAGATGACCACTTAAGATTTGACAGAATTCTAGAAACGTATTATTTTCTACCCCAAGTCAATTCCAACTGAGCCGACACATTTTGCAACATCCCGCGTATGACAGAGTATCCACTCTTTTCCAGATTGTCTTTCTAGATGTTTTCTAGAAAGATCTAGAAAGAAAGATATCTTTCTTTCTAGATTATTTTCTAGATTTCTAGATTATCAGGAGAATAAATTATTTGATACAAGCCAAGGAAAAGAAGCAAGATGTTTGCTTCTGCTTCATCTTGTGATGGTTTACCCCCCAAATGTAGTCACAGATGAAAGAGATGTCTGGCTAAATGAGCATCATGGAAGCTCAGTGTGCAAAACTTAAACCATAATCTGGAGGCTGTCAAAGTTGAACTAAAGACTTTGTCCTGTTTCAGCTACAGAAACAACACTTAACTGCAGCAATCATCTGGATAAAATTTAAAACCTGTTTGACAAGGCTAAATACAGTATTTCTGCCATAAAGCATAAGGCTGATTCACAAGCTGCCCTGCAGCAAGAAGTTGAGTTGAATCAAACGAAAGTCAGTGGGCTAGAAAACAAAACCATGTGTAAAAAATCTGAAACTTGCGGGTTTTCCTAAGCCCTAGCAAATATCCCACTTAAATGACTCCTTCAAAATAATTTGCCACCCTGGGTGAATCTGCCAGCCGGTTCTCCCCCAGTGGAGGTAGAACTGTCCTCAGTATACGATTTTATTAATAGGCTGTGCAAATTAAGCAGGCAGATGCAGAATTCATTCACTATGTTGAATTCATTGTGAGAAATCATTTATTTCATTATGTCCTTAATTCAGGAATTCTGTAAGAATCCATCATTGTGGTATTCAGCAGTATTCGTGGCTGGAGAGACATCAGGAGATATTTGGCGATTTCAACTAGACTATATTTCTGATCTCCTAGTATAGCTTAGACCTCCCCTTGTGCGTTGTATTCTGCTCCAAGTATGGATGTCCAAAGGAGTGTGTGTGTGTGTGTGTGTGTGTATAAAATACTTAGTTGCAGATCAAAAGATGGCAAACTTTGACCATCTTGAAAATATCTTTGGTGTGTCTAATACTGATTTCCATAAACACATTCCTATTATAGCCCTTAAAAAGTATAGACTGAACCAAGAGAATAAACAGAATTGACTGAAGTGGTAATACAGCTCATGTGTCCAGACTGTGCCAAGGCTGTCATCTCTCTATTACACAGAATGTTAACAAACATCAGTATCTGTTCTTACCCATCGAGGGAAACATGACTTTCACTTTTTTTTCCAGGGACGACAAACGTCTTCTTTGGTTCTCTCTCTCTGTGCAAATGTTTTTACCTACTTTAGTACTGAAGCTCAAAACTTCAAGGTGGTGCATAGAATTTACTTTGCAAGGTCATTTAAGGTAATTGAAAAAATAAACGGTTCCCTGGGGGAAAATATTATCAGTAACAACCTGATTATTGCAGATGGTCTAAAGTCAACTGCACCAACATAAGTTGTGAGACAATTTACACATAGAGACATTTTTATTATTTTGCTAACAGATGTTTTAAGAAATAGTGTTCCTAATAAGGCTCCGTTATATGTCCATTTCTATATAATACACACATACACTGTGCTATTAAAGGTGCTATATAGTGTTACTAACTGGCAGTAAATGATCTTCAGTTGATAATGAGACTTTGCAAAATTATGGACTATTTTGTGTGCTGTCACTGCTTCTGTGTCGCTGTCTCACAAATTGGTCTAAGTGTGTTTAGAATTTACATAAAACAAACGTTTGCTAACCAGCACGAGTGTAGCAAATTACAAATGAATGTTCTCAGCAATTTGATTCGGTGAAGCATAGGATGAGAAGGTCCGTTTTTCATTGCCGAAGTTGCACCAGAGTAACTGAGAAAGGCCTTGGCTGGAGGTCAGCTGGGTCATTGTAGACACACCCTGGCACAGTTTTCAGCTCCTGATGCTTTTGTTCTGTTTTGCTGCAGATGGAGAACATGGGCCTCCTGGGCAACACCAGCCTGGCCTGCACGGGGGGCAGCCTCTTGTCCCCTAGGACTGGTGGAGTCTCTGCTGAGGGTCCCCATCCCTGCCCTGAAGGACTGTCCAACCTCCCAGACACACACGCTGCAGACTTTTTCTTCTGAGGGAACATCTGCTGTGCTGGCACTTGCGAGGACTGTGGTATCTTGGATTACTCAGAGGGTCAGCCTTTCAAATAAAAATCGAACAAACAATAAATTCTTTTATATTCCTATGCTATGTTTGTCAATGTGTATGCTGTTGGTTGTTTCAGTGCTATATGACAAACTGTTCTTAAAAATGTCTAGGAGGGAGGTTGGAGTTAAACTCGGTCTAAAAGTGACTACTTAGTGATACCACTGTCAGAAAACTATGCATTTTGTCTTTGCATTAATCCTGAAATTGGCTGATGATGGACCCATTCTGCCATTCAGTGATTAAAACTCAGGTTTGCAATTCAACAGAACAGTATTTACATGAGAGGATGTCAGAATAGTCGTAGCAGTGAAAAGAAATGTTTCAATAACATTACTTTTTTGGAGTTTGCAAAAAAGACTTGAAAAAAGGTATTTTGGAACAGTGGTGTTTTTAGAGCGAACCAGGTGCAGTGAGAAGCAACCCCTTTATGGTTTAAACTTCCATGAGATGTTGAGGGAAAACAAAGGTGTTTTGTGACCTGAGTAGTGCATCTGGGAACATAAAGGTCATGTCGGTATTTAGTTGATGTTACATGGTGTATGAATAAGATTCTGAGCTGAAGCATGAAGTGAATGCTGGCTTTCTTGTAATATTAGGGAGTTGTAGAAAAGAGCACAATAGTTTAATGAGGGAAGGATGTGATAGAAATCAGTGTTAAATGTTAACAGTCAAGGAGGATAATAGTGGGAAAGAAACTTTTGCTGTGATTTGCACAGTGAAAACACGCAATGACAATCTTGTAAATGAGTTATGACCAACAATATTTCAAAAGGACTGTTTAAACCAACCTGTTAGTTTTTCATAAAAAGCATACTTTCTTAACAGTGTGTTTCAACTTATGACAGTCATTGTGGGTGAGCAAAACGTGTGTCCCAAGCAGTGCAAAATTTTTGGTTATGCTATTTGTTTTCACTGGGCAGATCAAATATATTTCTGAATGTTTTATTGATGTTGTGAAGAAGTTATTTCATCATAAGGGTGTTGAATAATGATTTTACTGCTGTTGGTGAGATAAATCACAACTGCTATCGTATTTAGAAATTTGCCTCCAGTTTTTTCCTTTTTTATGAGATCTTTATATATATATATATATATATATATATATATAGTAAAACTGATGAAAATAATTTAAATGAGGTAAAATATATATAAATGCAAATTGACAATCAACTAAATTGGAAAAACAGGTATGTAAATACTGAGAAGTGATTTATATTACATTTGTAAAAGCGCAGCTTTGTAACACACTCTTGTCTAGCACTAAAAGTAGTTTTTTTTGTTGTATAAAGTACTGTATTTCATTTCAGACATGCTCTGAAAAAAGTTTTACACAAAAAGAAAAGGTGCCATAGTGGTGAAATTCACCTCAGACAGTTTTATGTTTAGACAAAACTGTCACAGTTCAAACTTTTTAAATCACATTAAATTTATTTTATATGCTAAACACACTGAAGGTTATTGTAGATGTTAAAATGAAGGATGCCAGTTTATCTGATAGCTACTTGTTAAAATGTATTCTCTGATCCTCAAAAATAAAGGAATTGTGCAATCATATTGAAAACATACGAAACTTTGATAATGAGAACATCACAAGACTAATACTGCCTCTATTTCTATAAAGTTCATGATATGTAAGTTCTTTTGTGTGTTGGGGCTATTATTTGTTATTTTCATCTAAACTTTCATCTCAATTTGTAATGGCTTAATAAAAGTCACACTAGGGTGTCACTAGCACCCAATATGAGCATAATAAAAGAAATGCATAAGCCATTTAATGTACACTATTTAACTGACAGAGGACAGACAGAGGCTGAGGCTTTAGTGGCTGAGCTACTCCGTGGCAGCAAAGTCGGACAAAGGGGCAGCACTTCCTCAGACCTGGTAGATGTAGAAGCAACAAGATTATAAACAGCTTGTTCACCATGTCTTCACTTTGTGCCTTCGCCATTCTTTTGAAAAACTATAATAATGTCCCTACAGAAGCATAAATTACCATCTCCTAACTGGGATTTTTGTGAAAGAACATCATGCCTTGGAGCTCCTTCCTGTCCGTCTTCGCTCTGGTTTCTGTTCTTTTTCAGGTTGACTTTAAGGAATGTCTTACCTTAGACAAAAGAAATATCTTTCATAACTGCACTATAGTTAGTTTTCTTATTTGCTCATGTGAAACCTGATTGCACCTTTTAAAATGCAGGGATCCGAGAATATTTTTGCTCTCGTGTGAATTAGGTTGCACTGTTAATTTTGCTTATGTGCCCATATAAGCCTTCATTCAGCTCTTCCCACATCTTCGTCATCAGAATCAGACCTTTTGTTACTTTTGTAAAGCCTTCACTAGGGTCCTTGAACATTGCACAAAAGCCCCTGAGTGGCCCTCAAAAGGAGCAACTCCCTCATGTCTTCAAAGCAGGGACAACAATAATAGGAAAGGGCATCGATTTCTGTGTGCTTGGTGGAATGCGAAGGGGCTTCATGTAATAATAGGTTATTTTTACCCTTGGTTTTCCACTGGCACTTCCCTCACCCTCAGAAGTGGGTACATATCCAGCTGCCTGCTCCCTCTTTGGGACAGAGGCTTAGAAAAATTAGAAACAGCTTGTCCAAATAGTTCCTGCCCAAAGAAAGTCGATGGCAGAGCTCCTCAAGGGGGGGGGGGGCTTGTCAACCTTGAGGCCCTCACTGGTGTTTTGGACCTGCCTGTCCATTTTCTTCTTAGTCCATTCCAAAAGTACAAACCAACTGGAATAACAAGCTGGGTTTTTTTTCCCTAGCTCTTTGCTCCCCACTCCTTCTGTTTGATGTGGGCAGAAATATGTGTTTTCATGTTACTCATACCCCATGGAATTTGGTAGACTTTCTGTGTATTGCATTCTTTTGCTCTCTCATTCTCTTAATTGCTCTTTCTCCCTCTGCAATAATAAATCAACACGCTACAAAAACATTACATTCAGATATTTCAATACCTTGAAGCCATCTTGTACAAGGCCTTTATTTTGGTAAATTTCTGAAATAGGGGAATTATCAGGTCCATAAAGATGGTGTGCAGCAGCTGCCATCCACTGCATGTTCTCCAACTTATTTAAAGTGCCATGAACGAGAGTGTGTTGCGAGTAGAATTAAGCAGTGTAGAGATCAAGATGTTTGTTTTTTGAGTCCCAATTTTTTTTTCAAATTGGTTGGCAGATCTTCAGTGGTATAAATTAATTGCGCTCCATTGACTAGCTATATTAGTGTGAGAACATCACCTGGTCACCTTTAAACATTCACTTTTTGTCACTTTTCTAAAACGTAAACCTTTGGGAACTCTATTTGTAATACTGTGTGTGTATTTATGTCCAGCTTGTGTACACATCTGCAGTATGGTCAAGTACAAACACGTTTTTTTAAAGCATCTTCACACTTTTTGCTTAGCCAGCTTGTCATATCCTTCCAGTTGAAGGTATTATAAGCAGTAACACCATCCACATGGTGTAGTTCAAATAATGTCATTTAAATCACTGTGATTTTCTGTCAGTAAATGGTTAAGCGCCTTTATATGGGCATCCATGCAGAGCCTGGTTAAAAATGTCACACAAGGGCATTAATGGCCATTGGTCAATGTGTCACTGGTGTGGCTTTAGTAAATACATCCCTTCATGTTGTGTGAGTCATTTCCCTAAACGTAAGGTTGGTAGCAAGTGGAGGTTCAGATTCAGTTGTGAGACCGAAACACCTTGTGACCTGGATTGAAGGCTTTCAGAAATGCCAGTAGCCTAAGAGCCATGAGTGACCCAGATGTCATGATGGAATTTTATGGTGTTTTAAAAGTGAAATAGTTGACTGCCTCTGCAACTAAATAACCATAAGACAATACACATTCCCAGAGGCTGTACCAAGAGCATCATCAAATACACCTACAAACACAAGGTGCCTCAGACAGACTGGTGTCTAATGACTACAGCCAAGTATTATTTTCCTGATGGTTTACATCTGTGGTCAAAAGCAAGTAGAAAAAATACATTAGATGTTGCTAAAGGTATTCAGGCAGGGTACGTTGCAACCAAGCGCACATTTAGATGAAGAGCAGTTTTCTCACACATTTCTCCATTCAGGAGGTCATGTCCATGAACCAGGTGAAGCTGTGCTCTGCCGTCTCTCGCTGTTTCAATGCTGAATTTTTTTTAAAACCTTGTAACCTTAAACGCACAGAATGTTTAAAAGCATTCATTTCTTTGAGTTGCAGAAACAGATTGGGTTGTTGATTTTTTTTTAATGAATCCCCCCCTGCCTTCTGTGTTTTTCTTTTTATATTTTTCTTATACATGATTGATGCTCACTGTACAGATCTTTGCATCAAGCTGCATACACTAACCCCTGACTGCTCACCAGCCCGCCGTGCAGCCTGTCGGTGCAAATTGCTTCTGCACCAGCACACAGACGCTCCCAGTCCACTTTGCCCCCCCCCCCACACACACACAAATATTGTTAGCAGAGCTGTAGCTCACAGCCACTTAGTCTCTGCTGCCTATAACACAGTACCATGCAGAGTGCTGGACCAGAAAACAGCAGAGCAACAGATTTGTTTCATAAAATGAATGTGGTATGGTTTTCAGCTGCATGTGCTTATAGTCTACAGTTAAAGTTGTAAAACAAGAAAAAGAATTACGATTCCAGCGATAGCCATAGAACATTCTGGTGACGTATCAAAAACCGGCACAAACGTGCACTGACACAGAAGTGTTTATCCAGCCAACACCAATGCGTGTTCAGCATATCACGTGGATGGGTTTTTTTTTTTTTTAATAGCATTTTCATGGGTGGTAGCTCCATGTCCAGCATCTTGAGGGGGAAGTGCTTGTGGTCAAAAAAATTGCGTTGCTCTTCAAATGACGTCCGCATCTACTTTCACCAGAACCATTTTCATATTATACTTTCCATCTACAAGGTTCAAAGGGGATTCCTCCTGTTGCTCCACTTTAAAATAGACTGACCCAGACCTGGGTTTGACCCAGACCATGTTTTATGAACAGCAGAGAGCCAGATGGGAACACAAACAAAGCGAACGTGAGACACCCACGTGTTTTGATAGGGCTTCTGAGCGTTCGTACTTGACCGAGTTGAGTCCTCAGTAAAGCCCTCAGGAGGTGACTGGTGTGGTCTCAGGTCCTGAGCAGAGCACAGTATGTGGAAAAGCAAAAGGACATTTCAATACAAGGTTCACAGCACTGATCTTGATTTTAAAGGAAATCAGACACATATTAATACATGAAAAGAACTAGGTTGTCATTTCTTGAGCAGTGGGACATTGTTTCTACTTTTAGGTTTTTATGACCATCTTTCTTTGGTGAAGATGTGGACAGAACTTGAGGGTCGTTATACAGTTACTTTGGATGTCAGGTTATCTTTTCATTGTGCAGACGATACTTTGCTATACTGCCTAGGTTTTTTTCTATCTGAGACCTTTCATCAAGTACCTGGAAGGTGAACTGCACAGGGGTCAGGCCAGTGACCAGCAGTGCAGAAAAGCAATACCAAATATGTGAACATCAGGTCAGAAGCTCAGGGGTCTCAGATTTATTCCAAAGAGGGACTTGGGTTTAATTCAAAGCATATCCTAGCTCTACCAGTACAGTTAATTCATTATGTGTCTATACTTTGATGTTCTATTCCTTGAAAATCATACAGATGTGCAGTATTCCTTACTGGACATGGTGGACAGCAGTGGGATCTTTTCTCTCCCTGAAGCACAATGAATATTAAAAAATAAACAAATATCGTTGTACTGGAAACAAAAACTGAATAATTTATTCATAAAATTTATAAATATTCTGCCAATACAATAAAGACTGTATTTTTCTCTATAGTTAAAGTACAACCCAGTCAAAAGGTCTGGATGTGCTTTATCATTTACTTCAATTTTCAATAAACACCACTTGCTTGCATTTTTGTGGTCTTTTGTTTAGCGATGTTGTAAAGCAGTCTTTTCCCTGTTTCCTTCTACTTATTGCCACAGCATAACTTCCAAGCTGTTATAAATCTGTGGTCATGATGGAGTGGTCCCAAAGCCCACGGAGAATACTTGAAGGCTTTGAATGCTTTATATTTTCAGAGAAAGTGATGCTTTGAGGTCTTTCAAGTATTCATTTTAAATTTCAATGTGATACACAAAGTAAATAGTTTGTGAATAATGAGTGAGCTGAAGCCACAACTTTTAGTGTATGTTTTTTTTTTTTCCTCCACTAGAGGAGGACGGCTCAGCAGGACTTTTGTCAAACAGTTTCTTTGAACATTTTATGTGTAATAAGGCTTCCTGCGCCAACGCAATTGAGCAGTCCTGACAAGCAGACCTTGGTGGAGCTCCATGGAGCCAAGGACCAAACCTCAACTCACGGTCCTTCAACCTGGCTTCGTCCCTGTTCGGAGTCCCTCGTCATGTTCTTAAGATGCCGTTAATTCAAAGAGGAGCCAAAGCCTGTCACAAAAAAATGGGGGATCGTCTAAAATCGGGGTGGCTGCAGTCTGTCACTTTGACAACCTTTGGGAGAGAGTTCCCTCTTCCAAGCCTGGTTGCACGAATGGTGCTGTCCCTGACGGCTTGATCAACTACTCACCAAGAAAGTAGCATCAAATGCACCACGAAGTTACCTCGTCTCCCATGTGCCATGTCCGTGGTTGCATAACCGACCTATTCATCTATACTACAGCAGAAAATTCAGCCAAGCTGAAGATTTGCTTTGGATTGCTAACAAGGTAGACGAGGTAGGAAAGATGTCACCAGCTTAAACACGGCGATGCTATTTGAATCTCTGTTTTTTTTTTGAATCGCCAATAAAATCCTGACCAGCTGCAGATGATTCAGGAAACTCTACAGCCTCCAACACATTATACAGTCAAAGTTGCCCTTAATAAGTCGATGCTTCAACTTCATAAACAGTGAAGTGCACCGCTTGCAGATGTAGCCATTATCACGAGTCGGTCAGCAATCTTTTTTTTGTTTACTTACTTGGCCTTGGCTCCATTTTAGAAACGGTGGGTAACCACACAGCAATAAACATCTAATAGCTTTCAGCTGGAATCTTTTGTTAACACATGCCATCCTTCCTTTGGTGCCTCCAAAGTGAACCTTGAAATAATTGAAATGATTAGTTTTTTTCATTATGGATATAGCTAGAGCTAGAGATATTATAATTATATTATAAATATTTCATATTTGTGTCAGTTGCACATTCTTGTGCCCCAAATTTGACACACACACACACACACACACACACACACCACACACCCACCCCCTCCACAAATCGGCTGCTTTCTGCATATACACATAAACACATGAATATGCAATACCCGCCCTGTCAGCTTGCAAAGGGTGCGCCGTCAGTAAATGACGTAGTAACAACTACTGAATTAACCAAATGTAATCCCACATTTGCTGATGGGTCCTCTGCCAGCAGGCAGTGGACCGGCGATCAGAGCCCCCCCCCACACACACACACACACACACACACACACACACACACACACACACACTTTCATGCCAATGGACTTAAGAGAAATTATTTTCCACCAGCCCAAAAAAAAAAAAAAAAGCGATTTATATAGAACGTGCAGATTCTAACCACTGGGGTCAGGATTAAATGGAAGAATGTAATGAGCATTGTCCTTTTAATGTGTTCCTGTTCCTTTACCTCAATGGCTTTTTTCCCGTCAGGAAGGTGACAAGTTCAAAGGTTTCCGTATTTTGGGGATGTCAAGCCCACTCATATGAAAGGGTCTTACCAGAAACAAATCTGCACCACATAAACAAAGCCTCTTTGTCCCTGGGCACAATCAAAAAGCCAGGGCGGTTTCCACACCTGAAACTTGGTACAGCTATGTCTGAGGTATCTGTGTCTTCAAGGGGATTGACACAGGACATATGCCAACTCTCAAATCTGGTTTGAGTCTGTCTAGATGGTCAGAGGAAAAAAAATATTTACTGAAAATTGCACAACATGATTTGCATTTAGCATGCAATTTATTACATGTGTTTTTGTATCATGTATCACTGTGTTTTTTCCTGTACATATAATAAGCACTTAAACCCATGATGATCCAGCTACCTGTCCATTCTCCTCAACCACATTATCCTGGTCAGGCCATGGTGGCCAGTAAGTTATCCTGGAGTCACGAAGTACAGCGGCAAAAACTGAAACTGCACTGAGAAAATAAGCCCTTCTAAATGGTAAGAAGCATCTGATTAAAGTATTTTTAATAAAGTCCCCAGCTTGCATGTCCTACCTTTCTCCCAGTTTTTCCAGTTACATTTAACAACACAAGCCAAGTGCATTCTCAGCTTTCTTCTTCCCTCAGGTATTCTGAAATATTGTTTTTATTGCTCAGAGGTACAACTCTGAACCTGTCAGAATCTAAAGTGTAAATATATATTCACTGTATAAATATATATTATATTATATATAAATATATATGCCCTGGTTTCAGTTTATATCGGATTAACTGCGTTTGACATTTACCTCCTCTGTGGACATTTTTACCTTTGCTTTCCCTAGACGTAGATGATTGCTTTATGTAAACAGCTGGACGTTGAATGTTCCTGTAGTCTGCACCTCAGCGCATTCTGGGTCAGGATTTTAAATTAAGATGCGGTGGTAATGGTTGGATCAAGGACCATGGTGAGTGTGCTGGTCTCATGTGTCTCTCCTGCCATCTGCTGGTCCATGATGAAAGTTCATTTGGTGGAATTACTTCAAGATCATCTGCTGACAGTGACAAGGTAAAAAGTTGGTGAATGAGGCTCCAGCTTGGCGATGCTCACTCTCTCATACTAACATAGTCACCTGGCGGTTTTGGTGAAAGGTCAATGAGCATAAGGTGCTGTCAATCAACTAAAGACAGTAAAAAGGTGAACTCGAGGAGAAGGTGCCTGACTGTTTGTATTCAAACTAGTTGTTGAATGGTGGTATAGCTGGGTTGCCGTTTGTCGGACTAGGTTTGTGTGTTTTGTTTTGGGGCTGAAAAGCCATTTCATTCCTTATTTTTCTTAGAGACTTTCTGTCTGGATAATACAAATATTAATATTAATTTTAATATGGGTGAGCCAGGTACCTCACAACTCCTGGGCTGTCACATCTAGGCTTGTTCCCCATTCAAGCTGTAAAGAATTTGCGTGTTTATGTGGGTTTCTGCCTACAGTCCAAAGACCTGTGTTTCACATGGATTAGCGGCTAAATGGAATGGCATCCTTGCTTGGGGGGGGGATAATGTGTGTACATATCCTCAGGTAGTCGTCTTTATTTCAGGGACAGGCTCTGGATGGTTGTGACCCTGCCTTGGGACAATCAGTTTTTGGTAGTGAATGAGTAATTATTGGGGAGGTGGGGGGATATTCTCCACCAGATTTATAACGTCTGATTACCATTGCCCCACACCTGCTGACTAGATGAACAGGAATGGTGTGGGACGCTAAGCCAAGGACTCACATGCTGCAGACCAGCCATTCCTAGTAGTGCTGGCAAATGAAGAATGAAACAACGTAACTAATGTAACGGTCATGCTACCAGAAACAAACCAAACAGGTTATTCCATGTGGCTGAATAAACAATGATGCACTAAAACTAAACAAAAATTTTAAAAAAAAGCCACGTGTGTCATATTTTGGGAACTACGAATAAAATACAAGGGGAATGATGCCCGCTTAACAATAAAAATTTACTTTAAACCATATTTTGTCACAGAAGACTTAAATGCAGCCATCTTGTCAGGTTCCTTACCACTGAGAGCATTAAAGATGTTTATACTCAGGAGTGTTGAACCAAGTGTCTCGGTATATGTCTGGAGAACTGAATTTTTCTGTAGATTCAGCATCAGTTTGTACTGTCACACCACTCGGAAGCTAGTAGGAGGCCCATTGGTGCAAAAAAAATAACTCGTCATATTTAAAACTCATCCCAGTGATCAGTAATTTATACCTGAGTCCATCTTAAAGCTCTGGACTGAGGATCATACTATTCAATTATTAAAGTCTAAAAAGCTCCGCAAAAACCATTACATTTTAATATTTATGAAATGAAGAAATTTTCAAGAAGCTGAACAGAGAAAATGAGTATAACAAAACCAAATTGTTGTGCTGTGCGTCAAAAAGGTGTTGTGGAAAGGCATTGAATGAAAAACTATTCCTGGTATGGTTGGTTCACCGTCTATAAAGGAATCACGGGGCACTAGACTATGAAACTACCACCAGATGGGACAACAGTACATCAAAGCCTGGCCATACACACTATGGTCATGTAACCAGTTAATTTGAAACATATGTCTTTAGACTGCGAGAGGAAGCCCATACTCAAACGCCACAATTGGTCAAACGTGGTCAACCGGCCTAGGTGCTGTGAGATAGCATCGCCGCTGTGGTTTCTTGGATGTACCGCTGTATAAGGTCATATTTTACCTCATTCAAAATGGTCCCACCGCTGCTGTTTGCTTTAAGCTCTGCTGCTCAGTACCGTTCTCAGGAGACAGTCATGGCAGAGATACCACTGTGTGCCGCTGTATGTTCTTGTTTAACAGGGAGGAGAGCGCAGCTCTGTGTTTTTACATGCATGAGATTACCAGCGTCCTTTTTAAATGTTGACGTCTCAGTTCACATACATCGCTCCCTCGCTCTCTCTCAAGTTGCACTTGCACAAGAGTATATAAAACCAGCAAGTCACTCATGTGAGTTCCTCTGCTCCTTGGATGCTCAGAGCCACGTGCAGACTGCCTCCGTTTGTGGTGACAACCAAAGATTCATGGTTGATGATAATCTGGGAGTTCTCTCATGACGACAAGGTAAACTGCGTGTGAACTCGAGAAGTGATGGCTAAGAAATGTCAGGTTTCTATTTCTCAGAAAGTCTCAGCGATGGCAAAGTCGGAGTACCTGTCCCTCCCATTTTGCTCATATTTTACCTGTGATCCCCGACCCATCAAGATCTGAAAGTTTTCCAACCGCTGAAAAACTGAGAGAAGATTTATGTTCTTGTGAACTTGACAAGACAATGCTAGAATTGGGACAATATGTTAGGGCACTCAGTTCATTCTCTTTCCTGCAGTCTTTCACAAAGCTCTGTCCTGTTTAGCACTATCGAAATGAATTTCATATAGGGTGTATGAAAAGCAAAAGAGTTCTATGTGGTGCTCCTCTTTCTGTGCGCATGGGGGGGGGTGTTAGATTTTTTTTGAGCAAATATGACGGCATGCATTTGGCAGGCAGCGCTGGGCTTTCTCCAGTAGTTGTTTGGATTGCAGGTTGGCGGCTTCTTTCATGGTAAAAGTGTTTTTAATAATGCCACGCTTTGTTTTTCTAAGAAATGCCTTATCAATCTCATGTGTGAGGAACATCTGCGGTGCTGCATATACTTGGAAATAGTCACCAAGCCAGGCTGCATTGCATGTGGGCACAACTGCTGCACTGAAATGTCCATGGTGCCAGGAGACATTTGAGGAGCGCCCCAAGACTTTGCATCAACTTTTCTCAGATGTTTAAAGCAAGGAAGCAAGCTACTTGCTGCAAAGACTACTGTAGCAGATCATCAGCTATGTTCTGTGAATCATATGCCAGGACAAAGCTTTGGGATTCAATGTGTTGGCTGATATGGCATACTTCCAGCTGTGAGGACCATCTGGAGCCCCATCAAAGACGTGTGACGGCAAAAACATGTTGGTGGACCCTGCCGAGGCACGAGATGACAGGACATGTACGAAGCATGAGACCACTGTCGCTTTTCGGTAGACTTGACCAGCCGTGTATTTGAGTAATTTGCAACCAAGCAGCCCACAAAAAAGTATAGAACAGTCCCTATGGCAAAAGCATCAGCAGAGAAGAAAGTGATGGGTCAAGCTGCTCTATTGACACCTGGGGTTTTGTTATGGAGCTCTTTTCATATATATGCCTTTTTCGGGCTGCAGGCAGAGCAAAAATTGCTGGAGAAGTTCAACAGATGATCCAGGGGAGGAAATCAAACAGTCTGGACATTAGTAAAGTGGGCGCATTTATGTCGCAACTTACTATGGAGTTCATCCAGATGATGCAGGCGTGACAGCGAGGAGGGCTGATGGGCAAGCTGAAAAGAGAGATTGCAGAGCTTCAGAGGAGGCGTGCAAATATGCTCCTTTCGCTTGTTTACCTGTTTGTGTTTCAATTAATCATAATGCTTAGTGGGCTGTATAACTTTTATTACTGGTTTGCAATGGTGTGAAAATATGATTGAAGGTTGTCCATTTTGAAGGATCTCAGATTCTCTCATTCTGTAGGGGATTCAATCCTTGTGCAGCTTCATACAATTGGCGTGGTCTGACCTCAGCATCCGTACTGAGCTGTGTGAGTCTGTGGGGGTGCTGCGTGAAGGGCCGTCCATGGGCAAAGGTGCAATCCCAAGCCGGTTCAACAAGGGTGACAACCTCCGAGCAATATGTTATACATGGATTCCATAGATGGAATTATTTCTTTAACCCATTATTTTGGCTGTTTCAGAACTGGTGAGAATTCGTCAGTATGCAGGTGTGTATGTTTCACCATGTACATTCAGTGTTCACAAGAGTCCTGTACAAGTTTAGAAAATCTGTAAAATTAGTTAATAAAAAATATACCCATCTTCACACAAAAGGCTTAATATTCAGTAAAATGTCACTCTTGTCGAAATACACAGCGATTTTGCTTTCTCTACAGCTCTGTTCAACTACATCGGTGTATCAGACGCCGTAGAGCACTTACAAAGTCTGTCCTACAGTGGTGTCAATGAGGCTATTTTCTGGTTCAGTATAATATAGGTCCCTGCCAACAATGAGCATGAGTACAAGTAGGTTTTGAACTCTATTTTTGCACAGGTTCTGAACAGAGATAAATGTCCGACTCCTCACAGCTTCTTTTTGAAATAAGAAAACTAGACTTTTTTTTGCTGCAACATTTTCGTAATTATTTAGCATATGTTTATTTTAACATTTAATGGAAATATTTTTCAACTAGGTACTAATAATTTCCTAATATTAAAATAATGGTAATTTTACCAGGGCTAGTTCACTGAATGAATTAAATTTATCATATCAGCATCGCTATCCCATCGATAGCTTATGAACCGGGGAAAGTGGTTAATAGAAAATCAATTATGAGTGGCTCGATGATATGATTAACAAAGTTTATTTTTGTACTTTCCATGGCCAGTGGACGTGACGCTGTCTCCTGGCGAAGGACGGATTCGCCTCAGGAAGCCGTTACTGGGAGGTAGAGGTGGGAAAGAAGACTGGGAGTGGCCACAGCATCTGCTGTCTAGAAAGGAAAGCTCCATGCTAGAGCCCTCAAGACGGCTACTGGCCTATGTGCCTACCTGATATTACTATACAAGCTGCGGGGCTTATGCTTTTTCACTCCCCTTGAACAAAAGACCCCGGAAGGTGGGGTTATATGTTATTATGATTATCATTAAGAGGGCCAGGTCTCCTTTTACAATATTGAGGCCAGAACTCACATGTACACACACTGCAACAGTTTCACTCAAAGCCTCTATCCATTTTTTTTCAATCCTTACCTCAGCAGGGGGGGGGGAGCAATGCAGCCCCAACTAAGCATAAGGGTTACGAACCAGGGCCAGTAGGCGAAGGCTGTGACTGGGGGAAAATAAAAAATGGGAAGTACACTGAATCAACAGGGTTTCTTTTTTACTGCAAAAGGACACCAAACCTCATACAACTTTGATTAATAAACAAAACCCAGAGGTTCAATGTAGTGCGAATGGCCCAGTGCTGTACTGGTGAGGCGCAACTTGTCTGTTCCTCTGACAGAATCTTTTCAGTCAACAAGCCACCGCTGGCCAATTTTTTTCAGAACGAGGGGTCCAAAATGCATATAAGCGCATGAATAGTCATTATTTTCAATTATATACATATATATATATATATATATTGCTGAAACGTAAATTAACCTTTATATTCTTAGTGGTACTACTAAAATGGATCTAAAATTCATTTTACTTAAAGCTTCTAGCTTTTGCTTCTTGTTGTAAGCGAACTTTTTTTCCCCCCATTCTTTCTTTTAATTTCCATTTAGTCTTTAAATGTGTTAAAGTTAAAACAGTTGAAATTTTAAAAAGTATACAAAAGTTTCATTTTTACGTTGGTTAAAACAAGGCATCTTTTATGATTTGTAGCCCCTCCCCATTGGTTAGATTTTTACTAAGCATAACCTGTTATGTAGGTTTTAGAGATTGTGACATCTTTTGAGGTTTACAAAATCAGTAATGAACATGGACAATAGGTCCTTGGGTTTGAAACCTGAGCCCGTGTAGTTTTACATGGTACATGCGCATATTTTTAGAATGCCGCCACTCCTAAATCAATAGCTAATCTAATGAACTCCAGGTTCGCTGACAACTTTTCAGTACATGGTTCAAACCATCACTGTGTCATCCAATCGTCAACCCTTAGCGCTACATTAAGGGAGGCTTCGATCCACCAAGAACTGGAGGAATAACCATGCACCGTGTGCATCACTACAGCTTCCAGGTCAGGCTTGTCACCCTGCTGGTTCCCACTGTATAAAAAGCAAAGCAACGGAGGGAAGGCTAGATTACGTTTTCTCCACCAACTGAGCGCCTGCACACAGACACTGGAGACAACAAACCAAATAAAAATATTAACGATATCTGCCCAAAAAAAAAAAAATGTAAATAATGTTCTATCGTGTCATCAAATAATTTCCAATAGCTAACAACCATCCTGTAATTAACATTTCAATTGCAAACATAGAATTACGACAGCTATGAATGCCGTGTTCTGACAAACGTGCTTGGCACAGGCCACAATTCATTGTAGTGTATGAACAAATGAGATTATGTAAACCAGCCACTAATTCTTTGAGGGGACATTTCACTATGTAGTGTATTAAAGTGTAAAAATTAAAAGTCTCTGTTGGGCATGTGAAGATTCCTTATACTGAGGGATTAGAATATGGTATAAATTTGAGCATTTTCCATTTTATACCTATAAAGCTCAACCGCTGTCATTTGTTTTGTACAGATTACAAGCCCCCCCCCCCCACACACACACACACATACACACACACACACACACACACACAATTTGGTCTCAACTTAGGAAGATTGTAGTACTGACATACCACTAGTAACAAGTGTAGAGTGTAAGTAAAGGTGCTGAAAGATACATTTCACACACGGGAAAACCAGTTGGTTGACGTATTATTAGGTTCCTGTCCACCTTTACGCCTTTTTTGAACCAGGCAACCCTGAGTATCCTACTTTGGTATAAAGCGGAACGCACAGCAAAGTCAACCGTGCCCTCTGGTGATCCTGTTGTAGCCATTTAGAACGCAAACGAACGCTGGATGTTTACTGGAACTTTAGGTAACTTTACCTTTGACCATCATCATTAACACATTACGCCATGCTTCTGGTTATGGGTTTTTTTTTTTTTCTAAGGAATTTCTCATGTCCAGAGATGCAAAAATCTGTACGGGCCAAAAAGGCCTTTTCAGGTGACTTTTACGTCCTCAAAAGGAACTTTTCCATGTGGACAAAGACCAGCCTCCCATACTTTTCTATACAATTCACTGCCAATGTTTGCAACTGGCCACATGATCGTAAGCACTTCAGAACATCACACAACAATAGAGTTATCATTCTTCTGTCCATTTTCATTAGCCAGGGTCTCGGTAGTTTGGAGCTAGTCCCAGAATCATCGGGTGCTGGGTTCACATGTTGAAAAAAACACATGATGTCTATAATCGGCTGCTGTTTCATTATTGAAAAAGAATTAATTTCTAATTCGGTTTGGGTCTATGTAATGTTTGCACGATTTTTTTTTTCCTGGAAGGTCACCATACGAAAGTGAAAGACTTTGCCCCCCCCCCCTTTCTTGATGTACCTCAATTCATTTTGAGCCTAATACCATTTATAAGAATTTAAATTTGCAAGGTTTCATTGAATATCCTCACTTTGGCTATCAAAGCAATGCGTTGTATTTATTAAGGACAAACTTTGGCTTTCATGTGTCTTCCAAGAGCTGAAAAGCACTACACCAGAGCCATCATGCAGACAGGTAGTATGCGCCATGAAGTCGCCAGCAACCATTATTTGTTTGTTTGTTTCACTTCTGGGGCAAAACAACTAAATGAGTGTACGTACACATCTAGTACAATCTGTGTATGTATGTGTGTGTATATATATATATATATATATATATATATATATTAAAAAAAACAACTTCTGATTGTCTTTTTTGGAATGGATTGTTTTGACTGTCATAAGAATACAGATTTGTTTTTCAGCAACAATTTACCTTCATAAATTGGGGTTAGAGTATATAAGTGTCAGCTGGTGAGTTTGGTTTAGAAATTTTTCTTAAAATTAAGCTAATGACCTGACTGATTTGTTTATTTCAACATTTTCTTGCTAATCTAGAAGCTACTAGAGTGCGATGCGTCAGTGTGGTACTCTGTACTTTACATAAGCTAAGGTACTTCATACTGAATTATTTTGGAAGGATATCCAAGGTCCTCTACAGAACCTTTAGACTACAGAATACAAAGGTATTAACTTTGTTAATTTCTGGATTCTTTTTAAACCAAATTTTCTCAGAAATAAAACTATTCTAATGTTTTTTTAATTGTGATGTGGAATATCTGTTAAAATGATGATTTCACTGTTGAATATCTCCCCCCCCCAAATGTAATGTGAATTGTCGTAATCCAGTTTAACGATTATAGCCTCATTACACACTTTTTGTCCCAGACATGTCCCCCGGTAGGCTCTTGATTATATGCCAGTTCATCTCTAGATCTTGTGTGTTTTTCCCTTAGAAGCACCATATATTATGCTTGTATAGAGGCACTTTAGTTGTCTTGGATTTGCACTGCAGTGAAACCAAAAGCTCCTGTTTAAGGAAAGAACTTTTACAGGGAGTTTAACACACCTTGCGGGCTGTAGGACCGACTGTTAGAATTCATTTGGACTCCAATAGAAGCAAGGAGTTGGTCAAATGAGAGGTTTTTAAATAATTTCCAGATGAATGAAATGTTGCTGCTAATGAAAAAGGCTGAACTAAGTATGATGTTTGTTTGAGTACAATAGGAGACGATCTTCACATAGCCCTTAGCTTGTCAACAGCATTGTACACGATAGAAAGTTTGTGCACTGCTTCATGTGGACAACAAAAAAAATTTTTTCATTTTCTTTAAATATTTAGTGCATTAGTTCATTTCTGGACTGAGGTGGGATTTGATTCGCACCTCATGGAATGGTGTGACCTACTCCAGTGCAACGTACATTAAAATATTATGAATTCTGTACTTCTTGATAGAGGCACAGCAAGAAAAATATTGGGAGCGATGACAAGCAGGAGGTACCAGTGCACTTTCCCAAAAAAGGCTGAACTAACAATACTCAAAAGATTTGACTAGGTTCACCGATGCTGGCGATGATTTAGAGCAGGGTGTTTTGTCATTTGTGACTGAGCCCTTGACAGTGTAGACGGTAAATTCGTATTTAAATTATGTCTGTGTTGATCTGTATATTTACATTTGACTCATTTGAATCCAGAGGACTCATAGTTTGTAAAATATGGCACATCATACTTATTTAGTTTTCAGTGTGAACCAGTAATGTGTTTAATGTGATCAGCCAATCGATGTCAGTAAAACATACTGCACTACTTCCCCAGTGTCTATAGCTCCTATCTGCATAGTGATAAGACGTTGCGTGCTGGACAGGCATGTGGGACAAACTAGTCCACAGTCTGCATTGTAAATATTGTGGGGAAAATGTGTTTATAGTTCTATTTACTTTGTTTTAATTTTAAAATCAACATTTTACACACGTCTTGTGTTTTTAAAGCTATAAACAAGGTATAAAACAACATATTCTAATATATAAGCTTTCTGTTCACCATGTAGATAAAGTTGAAAGTAGCCAAAAGGTAAAATGCGGAGATGAATTATTTTCATAAATTTAAATTGGTCTAAATTTATGACTGATTAATTGCTCAATTAAAATCATGGCGAGTATATTTATTCTAGGCTTATCTGAGATGTTTGCATTTACAAACCAAACTAATGATCAGATATCACTTTGTAAGTTGAGCAGCCACTTGAACTGACTGATCCCCTGTTGAAAGTTTGACCACAGTTATATGTCATGTTGGTCTCAGATTCAGCATCGGGGTCTACTGCTTTGTGACACCGTACACGGTCTCTTCTCCGGAAAGAGAGGGGAACTCGATACTACGGTATCAAATAAAAGGGAAAAACTAGTCAGATAAAATGCTCAGACCACATTATACCGATAGTTCACTCATATGAAAGGATTTGAACAATGCAACTAATGTGTACAAGATTTAGTCGTAGCATAGATCCTGCATGAACAACAATCTGTCTGTGAAACAGTACAGCCTGAATACGTTAAAAAAAAATCAGCTTGGTTTCAGTGCTTGGGTTAGCTGCCATTATTTCATGTAATAGGGTTCCTCTTGTAATGTAATCCTCAAGGTAGCTGGAGATTCAGTGACATGAAACACTCGTATTTCAGTGACATTAGAACCTTAGTCTCCCTATGGTTCCATCGTTAGCAATAAAATAGTCAATAAATTGTAATCAAGATTTCGACGTGTGAACAGCTGCAGGTTCAAATTTTAGCTCTTACTGATGCTGTACTGTTTTTGGCTACCATCACACTATAAATTGTAAAATTTTATATAGTGGCTATAATAAATTGCGTCCATGAAAAGCAGGTCAGTCAGTCGGACTCTGACCTAACTTTTCTAGCTTTAAACTGGAAATGTTTCTTTTATAGTGTACAATTCTGGTAAACATTATTGACACCCTTGCATTGTAGGCATATCGTGCAGGTATATCAGAAATTGGAATTTTACTACGCTCAGTCATCAGAATACTCATACGATTTCCAAAATTTTACAAGGAAAAAAAAATCTCTATGCAGCGTGGATGTGTATTTTTCACATGACCTGGCCGGTATTAAAGGCAGTACAACCCTTGGTAATGATAACTGCCTGGCAGTTTCTTCATAACACGTTTCTGCTAGTAGTTTCAGCCTTTCTTCCACTGCAGTTTGTATGAATGTTTGCAGGAATTCCTATAACCAACAGTAGATCGCCTTCCTTAAGGTTTTGAATCTGACACATCAGGCCTCATTGCTGGCCAGTTTAACAGTGTGTTCCTATGTAACTATTATTATTGTATATTGGATATGTGGTTTGTCATTATCCTGGTAATGTTCAACCCATAGGTAGTTTTCAAACACGAGACGATATGTCTAAAAATATCTTGGTAATACCCTGATTTCATAATTCTCTTAACGTTCAGGGCATCCAGTACCAGAGCAGCATTACGGACTCTGCACCATATTTGACTGCAGGTAGCACCTTATAAGCTTTATTTTGTTGCTTATGAACAAATGCGAGTCTGCCTTGTCAATGGTCTCTATTTTCGTTTCCTCAGTCCATAGATCATTTTCTCAGAACAATGTTAGTTTCCCTAGGTGAGTTTGGACAAAAAAGGTTTGCCTTTTTTGTTTAGATTTCAATAGTGAGGTACCGCCTTGGCCTTCGCCCATCTCAATTTAGTGTGCGTCATATGGTACCATCACACCAGATTGCTCCAAGTAAGATTTAAGCTCCTTGGGCATTTTATGTGGTTTTAAATATGTTGCAAAAACCAAAGCGTTTTTTTGATAGTTTTTTTTCTTCCCACTACATCCTATGTTCTTGACAGTTCCGTGAGCAGCAAACTGCTTAATAGCATTTTAAACTGTTACAACAGATTATACCAAGCTCTGTGGAGATGCTCTTGTACCCTTTTGAATTTTTGTGATCATTTTCAGATGTTAGACAGCCCTCGTGATCACCATTACCAAAAAAAAGTGAGCTTTTTAAGCATTAAAGCCATCACAGCCATCAGTTAACCATGTCGTGTGAGTCTTAGCAATTTAATCACAATTCAGTGTGCTTTCACTGCAGTGAGAACCTAGTTCGTCTAATCAGATTTGTTATTCAAACAGATCTCATTAATTGTGTCACTGCAACTGTGTGGTTTTTATACTATTTCCATGTTACCATTTTAAATTGTCAGTTTTAATCTGTGTTGCTCTGTATCAAACTCGAGTGTATAAAGACCAAGGCTGTTTCTGTCCACTTTTTTCCAGGAGATTTATATAATGTATTGAAAATGCAATGGTGCAAACAATGCTGCCATGAACTGTGCATATTGATTTGGGTTATCGCTCTCATTCGTCTGTATGAATGTGAATTAGTGACCAGTCCTGTTGTCTCTCCAGGTAACAGGTTGCCCTGCGCAATAACAGCCCCCCCCCACCTGTTCCTGGTGTTTGCTCCAGGCTGGCTAGTGGATGACTGCACTAGACTCATTACTGCCGAGTCTGTGCTCAGCTTCCTCTCTGCTCACAGGTCAGACAATATTATATTTTTCTTGTAGCTGTC
This sequence comes from Arapaima gigas, assembly GCA_900497675.1. Taxonomy (NCBI): domain Eukaryota; kingdom Metazoa; phylum Chordata; class Actinopteri; order Osteoglossiformes; family Osteoglossidae; genus Arapaima; species Arapaima gigas. Next base: position 307,159 of record UFQX01000051.1, read on the forward strand.
TTAAGCTGAACTTCTCTGAAGATTAGTGTATGGACCTGTATTAAATACCGATTCAAGTTTATTTTAAAATTAAACTTTGTCTCCTTCTGGATGCCTCTTTCATATTGTTTGGTTATTAAATAATTGCAGCATTAAATAACTAAGCCTTCGGCACAAATGGATTTTTTTATTGCTGATATCTCTTGCTGAACCATATGCACCACTAATGTAAAAAAAATTTGAACACCTTTCTTGCGATCATGCAACTATGCAATTTTTTGCTTCTGTTAACCTTGCAGTCTTAAATGGTTATTTCCTTTCTACAGCTCTTTTAAAAGCAGCAAAACATGTTTTCAGTGTGGATTCTTCCTTTTGTGATGCTGGCACATTCCAAATCACCTTTGTATACCAGCCTGTGTGAGACAGGTTGTACATGCCTCGGGGAATTCAGATTTGTAAACTGCTCTCATGCACTTTTTGGCCATTTTCCTAGCACCATACCCACTTTCACAGAACACCTGGACCTGTCCTTTAACCAGCTCCGTTACATCCCAACGGGCTCCTTCCTCTCACTCCGCAGACTCAGGATCCTCCTGCTCAATGACAATAACATCAGCACTCTTGCTGATGGCACATTCTCCTGCATGCAGAACCTCCAGAGGCTGGACCTGAGCCGTAACAGGATCTCAGAGCTGGGTTCTAACTTCTTCCTTGGCCTGGGCTCCTTAAGGGAGTTGTTGCTGGGGGAGAACAAGTTGATAGTCCTGGAAAGCAGGAGCTTCCGCTACCTAGAAAACCTACGGCGAGTAGATCTCAGTGCAAACAACATCCGCTCCATCAACGTGTTTGCTTTCGGAGGGCTGACAGCCTTACGCCGACTGCACCTGCAGGGCAACCAGCTGGAGTCCCTGGGCAGCGGTGTCTTCTCCACACTGCGTTCACTGGAGGTGCTGGACCTGCAGGGGAATCTCATCAACACCACTGACGGAGGGGTCTTCACACCCCTCACCAGCCTTGCCATGCTGAACCTGGCCCATAACCGCCTCAGCTCAATCCGCTTCAAGACCCTGCTAAGCATCCCCAGCTACAGCACCCACATCCTGCTGGAGGGCAACCGCTGGCAATGCGACTGTGACCTGCAAAGGGTGTTCCGCAAGCTGCGCAGTGTCCACAGGCTTTTTCTGGATGACTACGACACCCTGAACTGTGCAGAGCCTTCTGAGCTGTATGGCTCCCGGCTGGAGGAGGTTGAGGCGCAGCTGTGCGTTGCAGAGACGATAACTGTGCTCATCATCACTGTCACCGTGGTGATCACCGTGGTGGCTGCTGTCATCATGGCTGAGAAGAATAGGAAGAAGAGAACAGGCATGCACTGGAGTGAAGAAAGCGATTCATCCTATTAATCTGATGACTAACGGTTGGTTCTTTGTGAAAAAATGACCACCAATGGTTCCCTTTCTTACAATTCTTAATAAACTTTAGCTACCACAATTAACAAACGTGATTAGTAGAACCATTTTCACTATCATATTGGAATCACTGCACCCAGAGTTTTATGATTTTTTTTTAGTGACTGCAGAAGTGGCTAGAAAGAAGCAAGTAGTAAATCACAAGCAGAATACAGTTCGGAGGCTGAAAAACATAGGTGTGCAAACAGTTGGCAGGTGTGGACAATGGTAGTGGTGGTAATTGGACAACGTTCAGCAGCTGTTGGTGGTTTGGGGCCTCAGGCTGCAGTAATGTCGTCCAGATGGCAGCAGTCAAAACAAATCGAGGAGAGGATGTGAGAAGTCTGAAAAAGTGCAAAGCTTTGCTATTGAATAGCATTGAACGCAAGCAGGCTGAGCTCCTGGAAGGTTTTCAAAATTGTTTCTGTCAAACACTAGGGGGCAATGTTAAAAAGATATAATGGCCTATTGAGCACAGGTATGGAAAAAAGCATCTGCTTCATGGTGGAGTTGCTAACAGCAGCCTTTCGGTATCAAACAAAAGCCGTTCATATGAAGTGATTGCTTTGTGAAAAGCAGCTCCTGAGGACAAAAAAAAAAAAACACTTTTGTTTCCCATCCTAACATGGCCTGAGGTAGTATAACTGCCTCTAGTTTTGAAATAAACTTGTTTTCATACTATATTTTTTTCATTAATCTGTAAAATAAAAAAGCATGCAAAGAATATTTAGAACATGACACCCCACGCAAGTTATTGCATTTTTTTTACATAGTTGCGGTTTGTATACTGTATTAAAGTAAAAGCATCAGTCTGAGGATCTGAAACATTTAGACAGCTGTGAAAATCAATTACTCTTGAACTTGCACTCAAAAATATTACTGAGAACAACATTTAGCTCATACCTGTCTAAGTTACACAGTTATACAGCTAGATATTTTTTGCACGAACAAATCCAGGTATCTGACAAGAGTACTACAGCAGTAGGACTGGTTAAACCCTGCAGCCTTGAAGTCCTGAGATTCCTCGCCTCACTATCCTTCAAAACTAACAAGAAAATGAGGTTTTGCAACTCTTGCAAGTCATTCTTGAACAACTCAGCAGTTGGAAATGGTTAGACAAACCCAGCACAAATCTTCTGATCCGTGCTGGTATTTGTTACCATGACACAGAAGCATCAACAGATCTGTGGTTTCCTGTTACTAAAGGAAACATGCATACGTCGCTCAGGGGCTCAAGACGTATTATTGCAAAGTAGCATAATAGATATACTAAGATGCAACGGAAATGAGTTCCATCGCGTCATCCGCAGAAGGGATGAGAGACTCAAGCAGGCGTTCTGAGCTCTGGATCAGCAGAAAACAACAAGAGGCTCTTCCTCAAACTCAGTCCAGCCAGAGATCCAGTGCGATCGCTCCACAGAGCCTCCAGCACAGTGAAAGGTGTGCCTGCACTCTATAAAAACATCACCCATTTGAAATAGCTGCCATCCACGTAACTGGGTAAAGGTGTGGCAAAAACTCCAGACAATCTACACTCATAGTACGCTTGTGAAAAGAGCAGGTGGAGCTGGCAGATGAAACTATGGGTGGGTCCTTGCAAACCTCGTGTAGGTTCACGCAGAAGCTGCACACATTCTGGCCATAAGCAATGATAAACACTGAATGGTTCTACTTTTGTCCCTCCTGTTGCTGACATTTCTAAAATGCACAAATATGCTGAGCCACCGTGTACACTAGTGGAAAATTAGGACAACAGCAAAACTTCCTAGAGGCACTACCCTAGTTTGATAATGTCTAGTTAGTTGTTGAAATACTGACAGAACTGTTAAGTTTGTGGAAGGAAAGAGAAATTAGTATCTCACCCCTTGGTATAATTACATCTTCTGCTTTGAGTCATAGTTTGTTCTGAAAGCTTCCTTTAGCCGCTAGTCTCCAGGCACACTGTGTATGTGACATGTCCTTCGTCACTTCCTGTATGGTTTTGCACAGCAACGGGATCGAACTGCTCTGCTCGTGATTCATTTGTAGTAACTTCTGATGGCCTTGGTTTCTGTACTTTTTTCTTGTCAGAGAACTACTTCTATTTCGCTTTCTGTTGCCGGGTTCATCTGGTGTACCATTTAAACAAGTTTAGTGAGCTGTGCTTTTTTGGGGGGGGGTTGTCTAATGCACTTTCTTAAATATACACAAATGAGCTGCATAATTTCTAAAGTCCAGTTTCTTTGTCTCAGTGGTAAAAGAACTGAAGAATCCAATTTTGCACCGGTGAGCTGAAGGAGAGCCGTCTTGCGTCCTATTTAGTCTTCTTTTAAGGTGCATCAAAAGCCCAGGTCAAACAGTACACACTGAAATGGAGACATGAACATCATAACCATCAAAGCTTGCGAATAAATGAGCACTATGAAGCACGGAAGTGGCTGCCATCTGTATGTTGAGTAGGTGTTGAGTCGGGTGTGTTTTAGTTGTGCTGTGACTTTGAACGTTCCGGGACCAACTGGTTAAATCTATACATGTAGGCAGACCTGTTAAAGTACTGTTTTTTTTAAATCTACATAACTTTACATTGCAGTAGGAAGTGGGGGGGGGTGAATGACATTTGCATTGCCATTACTGTCTAGCTTTATAGCTAAAGTTTATTCAGTTTAACGTTCTTCATTTTAATATTTTAGTTTAAGAAATGTTTAAAAAAAAATCAGCATGACATGAGCACTGGTGAGTAATGCACTACTCTCGTAAAGGTCTTTGATTAAATTTCCACCCTGGTTGAATCTGTGTGGAAGACATACAGAACAGATCACAAGGAATTATGCTTTTCCAAAGAAAGCTCCTGCAGGCTGGACATGTTCTTTTTAGGCATTACAAACAGGAAGGTTGCAGTAGTGTGATATACTGTACATATTACCTTCTTGCAGCAGAAAATGTGCTTGTGGTGGTTGTCTCATGTTTGGGTTCACATCCAGCATCTCATTCAGTCTAAAGGCTAGGCCATGTTTGCTTGGTTCCACTTGTATTCACACTGGTGGCTTCTGGCTATGACTGCTTCCTTACATAAGTTCAGCTGCCCTTTTTGTTTGTTTGTTTGTTTGTTTGTTTGTTTGTATGTGTGTGTGAGATTTTCCTAGGCATGCAGCAACTTTACCAACTTGNTTGTTTGTTTGTATGTTTGTATGTGTGTGTGAGATTTTCCTAGGCATGCAGCAACTTTACCAACTTGTTAAAAATACTCTTTTTCCCCATGTAAGGAATTCTCTCTCTCTCCTCTAATGGATGCTGTCCAAATTCAAACTGGCTGCTTACAGTCATCAGTTTGCTTTGTAAATGTCTCTCCTGTCATTTAGATTTGTAAGAACTGTACATTAAGAAATGTCATCATTAGATGAATTACACTAAATGCATTAGCAACAAGCAAAGCCTCTTACTGAAGCATATAAGATAGCTACTAAAAGTTTAAAAAGTTTTAACTAGCTTTAAAAAAGTAGTTAACTAAAAAAGTTACGCAGGCTGATTTTTTTTTTTACCTTCAGTGATGCGCTCTTTTGTTGAACCACTTTTCTGAAAACGCTAAATTAAACTTCAGCGGAGTTTAGCTTCTCAATAGTTTTGTATCAGTTCAAAGTGGCAGACGAGATAGAGCCAAAAAAAATCCCAGCTCGTATTAAAAGTGACGGAGCAGAGATGCAGACATTTTCAGCAGTTCCAGCATGTATTGTATTAAAAGTCACAGAGTAACCATGTAGATCTTGTCCAGCTCGTATCAGCGAAAAGTGACAGAAGAGACAAGTGGCCCCAGAAGAGCAGCAGAGTGACGTCAGCAGAGTGGAGCGACGCGCGGCTTCAGCGCGGAAATGTATGAGGAGCAGCTCCGTTTCTGACAGTCGTCCGGCGACACACACACAGATTCCTGAGAGAGCGAACAGAAGTCACGATGCAGCTAAGGACAAACACCTGGCCAGAGCAGTTCAGGTGATTCGTGTCCACGTGGAGACGAGGGGAGGGGAGGGGCGCGCGGATTCAGGTGAGCACTGATGCCTCGTGCACTCCAGAAACCCGCTGCCCGGCAGCACAGCGCGTGCACATTCATTGTCTTACTTTACCTCACCTCATAACTCGGATTGACTCCTATATCAGGGTTTAGTCATATTCATTTCAGTTTCTTTAATCCTCACCTAGAAACTCGGGAGCTGAAGTTACGAATGTCACAAGTTGTCCTTTCCCACCACAGTGTGTGTGTGTGTGTGTGTGTGTGTGTGAAATAAAGTAATAACAGTAGCAGTAGTGAGCTGACATTTCTGTAGTTCCACTTGTTAACAGTGTGTTTCTTGAGAAACAAGTGATTTATTTGGGAAATGACTGTGTAAGTGAAATACATTTGGTGACACTTCCGTAAACGAAGGTCGGCAGTGGTCACATCGCTCGCTCTCTCTCTCGCTCTCTCTCTCGCCCTCTCTCGCTCTCTCTCTCTCTCTCTCTCTCTCGCCCTCTATCTCTCTCTCTCTCTCTCTCTCTCGCCCTCTCTCGCCCTCTATCTCTCTCTCTCTCTCACTCACTCACACACACACCACTGAGCTTTACCCACAGACACGCTCTGTTTATATTCGAATTGATCTTAAGCAAGTGGGGAGCCAAAGTACAATCTGTGGAGTAAATTCTTCAGATGTCGATGAAATGGAAACTACAGTGTTAACATAGATCCAGTTTCTCCATATGTCCGTCTGTACCATCATCTGCGCCTTGTGAAAGTAACAGGGTTACAATGGAGTTTATTGGTAAGTGGCTCAGGAAGAGTATGGAAGATTTATGATGGGAGGGTGCAGGACTCAACACCACAGGTGTGGGAAGAAATAGGATTAGTTTAATCGAAAGCAGACAGGAATGGACAAGAAGCCATAGCAAAAAAGCAAAGGCATTGCTACACTTAAAAGAATCTCATGTCCGTCTCGTGTAAATGTGTGGCAGGTTGAAATAAAATACACAGCAAAATGTGATGAGATCATCTTTGAGAGGGTTCAGTAAACTCAGGGATTAGTCTCAGCGCAAATTTATTTTTTTAATGCATTTGCAGCTCAAATTTGCTGTCCAGTACGGAGCTGGATGGTAAGTTAAAAAGAATGACAGGAGAGGAGTGAAAACATTGCACAAACTGTGGGATGGGATGTGCTGAGAAGAAAAATCAGCAAGGCAAGATGGGACAGGACCAAACATTTTAATGGGATTTACATCAGGCTGGAAAAAAATATAGAATATTCACTAGGTTTTTACAGGATAAAGTGGGACAGGGTAGAAATCCTGCCCTATGTTATCTACTAGAGAAACTTTGAAAATCCCTTGTGTGTAACCGAATGAAAAGCCATTTAACTGAGGGAAAACGACTAAATATTTCTGAAAATGTTGAATGGAAAGTGTTGGCATCTGCAGTATTTGTAGATTTTACAAAAAACATTATGTGCTAATGACACGTGAACAAGCTTTAGATGTGTTAGCAATTCCATCTGCAGTTGGAAATTTCCCCCAGTTCTTTGTTTTGCAGGCACTGTACTGTTCCCTCAGTGTAATGAGTAAAGATCAAATCTCTCTGCGGTGATATAACGCAAAATTCTCTGTGCCCATGGTTATCGAATTAGCACCGTGAAGACCACCCCAGCTATCACTGTGGGTGTGCTGCGCTTCTTGCTGTTTGAGTTCTAAGAAAATAGCCTGTCCAACAAAGCATACATTCTCAAACCTGTTGAAAATGTGTTTTTATATTATACCAGATATTACTGTAAGGTTAACCATAACCAGCCTAACTTTACATACAGGAATCTGCAAAGAATTGCTGCTGTTGATTTAACATTCTCTAATTTTCCTCCTAGAGATGGCAAGCAATGACAAAGCGCCAATCCTATTGGCGGATGAGACGGATCAGAGGTGGAGGAAGGCCCGTGATGAGTCCATCAACTCCCATTCCTTGGAGCAGGAAGCAGGTCCATCAGCCCCAGCACCAGGCCTGGAGGGCACTTCTGACTCACAGGCATCTACTTCGCCCTCACAACTCAGTATGGGCTGCATGGAAAGAATATGTCTCAGAATTAACCAACACCTCCTCATCTCCAAAATCTTCTACTTCTTCTTCTACTCGGCCTATGGCTCCCTGCACCCGCTCCTGCCAGTTTATTACAAGCAGCTAGGGTTGTCTGCCAGCCAGAGTGGTCTGCTGGTGGGCATCCGCTACTTCATTGAGTTCTGCAGTGCCCCCTTCTGGGGGGTGTTCGCTGACCGCTTCAGGAAGGGTAAAGTTGTGTTACTGTTCTCTGTACTTTGCTGGCTCATGTTCAACTGTGGCATTGGCTTTGTGAAACCAGCCGACATCAGCTGTGTGGACCAAAGTCCTGAAATGGGCCCTCAAAACTCCACCCAGCTGAATGCATCAGTGTTCCACTCCAGGAATTCAGCAGAAAATTTCTTTGTTACACCTCAGTATGATAGTGATGCGACTGACTATAGGCTCCAGGCCCAATACTCAAGAAACATTGGGGCCAGTCCTACTGAGACTCCAGCAACCCTAGACAATGCAACACGTCCTTCGACCTCCACTCCGACAACATTGAGCACCACGGTCACTCCTCCTCAGTACAAAACAAGCTATAACAAGGAACAGGTGGACAAAATCTTCCTGCTCATCCTGTTGGTTATCATTATTGGCGAGTTTTTCAGTGCCCCCGCAGTGACTATTGTGGACACTGTCACCCTGCACTACCTGGGCCGGCAACGAGACCACTATGGCCTGCAGAGGATGTGGGGGTCACTGGGCTGGGGTGTGGCCATGCTGTCCGTGGGTATCTGGATTGACCACACACATATCCAGCCCAACATCCACAGTGCCGGCTGCAGCAACATAGAATTCAAGGACTATCGAATCGCCTTCATTGTTTTTGGTGTCCTGATGGGAGTAGCCTTACTGGTGGCCACACAGTTTTACTTTGATAGCAATATTGACCACAATGTTGACCAGGTGAACAGGGAGCAAGCCCAGACTGTGCAGAGTGGGAACAGCTCAATCCCAATCAGGAGTGCTGCAGAGATTACGCTCCCTCCTGGCCATAGCCAACAGGAATTCCGCTTTGGGGACCTGATCAAAGTTTTGTGTAGCATCCAATGCAGCACAGTGCTCTTTGTGGCTTGGTTCATGGGATTTGGCTATGGCTTCATCTTCAGCTTCCTTTACTGGTATCTACAGACCCTGAATGGGACCACCACGCTATTTGGCATTTGCTCAGTGCTAAGCCACGTCTCAGAGCTGGTGGCCTACTTCACCAGCTACAAGCTCATTGAGCTAGTGGGGCACATCAGGTATGTGCATAGTTGTTATATGTATTGTTACACACCAAAAATTCCTTAATGCTACTGGGAAAATGAACAAGGTTTAATCTTTAACATAATTTTGATGTACATTTTAAAAGAAACAACATGTAAGTGTAGTGATCAGGCCATCATATGTGTTTCTGAAGCTTTCATCCACAAAGCAATTTCATGCTTTTCTTTAAGTTGATAATAGTTAAAGAAGCAAACTTGGACTGCAGTTGGCTAGTCGTGGTGTTATAGAGTTTCACCTTCAGAAAACTTGCAGGGAGTTCTAGCAGAGCAGAAGTATATTGTTGGTTTTGTTATGAAAGTGTGACCATGGTTAATAAGCTGAAGGAAAGCAGACAGGCTGATACCAGTGAGGGCCAAAACCTTTAGGGGGGTTGAGACACCAAATGTGTATCACTGTCCCAAAATGTCTGATAAGGGCCACTGAACAGAATATCTGCTGTTGAAGCAAAATGACTGTATAACAGACAAAAAAAAAAACTGCTCATAGCTTGAGAAAAGGGTTCTATATTCTCACAATTCATTTTCACATTTTGTTTTGTCATATTAAATCCCGTTATATGAGGGCTGAGTGTATGTATAGTTAAATATCTAAAGACACGAAAAATAGATGAAGCCTACATTACTATATTTAATTATAATCCATACAGTATAAGATATATTGTAATGTCAGAATACATTGAAGCTGTTTTACAATATGTGAATATGCGTCTCCTTCATATGGGTGTGTTTCAGTGAAGCTACCATTTAAGTCCTCAGAGGGATAATCCTTTGGGACCAGTCCTAGTGGTTTATTCATAGGTGCCAGGAGCTCATTTAGTGCAGTGGCTCCTCACCCTATTGGTACTGGAGAGATGCCACATCACTGCACCCCTGGACTGTGCCAGCAATGCTCATTAACACCCACAATTCCGGGGTAATTAGTATGTAGTGTCCTGGAAGATTGTGAAGGCTGTGACAGTTCAAAGACCATGTGCAGAGAAGAATCGACATCAGTCCTACACACACATTGCGCTGACCCGAGGACGCCTTCCTGGGGCACTCGTGGGTGTCAGGCTGCAATGAAACAATAGAATTTGTTAAACAAAAGATACAGTCTGGAAACAAAAAGGGAGTCTAGATCTGCCATCTTTTTCTGATATGTTCCGTCATCGGTTGACATTTACTAATTCAGTTGCCTTTCTCTTTAGTAGACACAATGAGTCAGTCCAATGGGAGATGTGCAGCCAAATGTTTCCATCTCTGATGAGACCTGGAGATATTTCATGATTTAAAAATTTGCTTAAAGACTTGCCGGGCACCAAAAATGTTCAATTTGGAACAGCTAATCTACTTGGCCTGTCTTAGGGGCCTGTGCTTGGACACTAATAATTGGGAAACAATTCTGTATATATTCTATGAATACCATTTCTTGGATGGTGCCATCACGGTCAGGGCCTTTTCTTTCTTTAATAGATGTTTTTCCTCCCCATTACTCTCATTAACAGATTGTGATTTTACCTGTGTTTACTTGTATTTTGGAAACTTCGGAAAGTTTATTTGTATGTCTTGTACATGGAGTTTGGAGCATGAGAGGCCAGTGCTTATTGGTCAGGCTCTCCTCTGTGTACATGACATGCTGTCCTGTGCGCCACTGACTGCTGGCATGTGCCACTGCACACATAATGGTTGCAGGTGTAGCAGTCGAAGCTGCGACTGGCGCCTTTGCCCAGATCGCCCACTCAGCAGCATGGGGCATCACGGCTTCCCTTCCAGGCACCCATCACAGTCAGAGCTTTTTCCATCTCTAACAACCACTCTTCCATTTTCTTGACCCTCATCCATCTGCCTCAGAAGCATTTAGCCTCCATCGGGGAAACTGAGTAAATTTCGTTCTGCGAATCTTTTTAAAGAAGGGGAAGTAGTCCAATGGAGGACTAACAACACATGTTGAACTGATCTTGAGTGGTTTGGAAAGTGATTCTGGAAGAGCCACGCTCTGCTTGTCTTTTCTGTAGGGTGTAGCCTATTTTGAGCAATGCCTGGTCACTGGGGTTTAAGTCCCTTTAGACTCCCAGAGTACCATAACTTAATACCCCCCCCCCCCTCCAGTCCAGCCGCTAGCTTTTCCTGGTCCTATCATTGATCATCAGGCTATTCAACCCTACTAGAACCAGTGCAGGGCAAAAGGGACTGGCCATACTGTTGGTGCAGTGTCATTTGTCATGAGTGATTTAATGTATTTTGTTTCATGTAATGTGATTCATCACTGGTTATTAAGCTCAACAATGATATAAATAACAAAGCACTGTGACGCAGAAACTTCTGAGTTCCCAGACAGTAGTTCTGGGATTGGTTTACATAGCCAGAGCAAACGTCAACAAATATTGTACTTGTCCATATACATATCCACTTATTTCTTTAGAAAATTTCCAAGGCAAACGATGTTGATTACTATGTTATATTTGGACAACACTTTTGTCCAAGGAAAACTTTCACTTGGTTGTACAGGCATACAAACTATGAGTAATTTTGAGTCACAGGTGCAGATGAGCTGCATCTCTTAACTGTGGGAATAAACTGGAGTACCTGGAGGTTAATGTGAACTAAAGGGATTGTGCTTTGCCTTTACGAGGCTTGAACTATTTAGAGGGCAGGGAATTTCTGTTGTTTTTCAACAAACGGACCAAGCCATCTGGACAGGTAGGACTTGCTCTGCATGTGACAGTGCTGATAACATCTAAAGTTCTCTCCTCTCCCTGCAGAGTCCTATATATTGGCTTGGCTTGCAACACAGGACGCTATCTCTACATTTCGTACCTGCAGAATGCATGGGTTGTTCTCCCCATGGAAGTGCTTCAAGGTCAGCCGCCGGTGTTGTTCTGCCACACACTTTTTTATTGACTTGTAGGCATACGGCTGCTTAGATACGCAATCTGGAACGATGTGGTGAGGGAGTTCACTACTGTGTTCTCAAGGACAGGAAAGAACTTACTCGTACAGCAACTCATTATTGAACAAATTACACAGTTACGCAGAACACGTCAGTTTTCACATGCGTTTTCAGCACACATGCTTTTCACAGAGGTGCAGCATCCCCTCAGTTTCAAATCTATACGAGTTACAGTGCGGAAAGTTTTGCCATGAGTCTCCTCTGTTGTTTGTGGCATCAGCAGCAGTCCCAGCCGTTTACTGTAGAGTTGGAGGGGAAAACAGAGTGTGCTGAGAACAGGTCTGGTGGCTTTGTAAAGCTCTGTTGAATGTAAACCATCAGGCCATCCCTGCTTATGTCACAACCCCCTCGTAATGTAATTAGAGGAGATCTATAGCCTAACACAGCTTCTTGAAGTTGCAGAATCTTCTGTAAATATACAGTTCTGTAACTAGCCTTATAATGAACTTAGAACGGGGGTTGATTTGCACCCATCTATCATCAGCACATTTCTACCCTGAGAAATTGACATCTATGATAGACAGCCGGCTGGAACCCCAGTGACTCGGCTAGTTTTTGTTTTATAGCACGTTTTCCTTGTTCAAGGTGGGTAACATGCATAGTTGTGGGCTGCCTGTGAAACTGGCTCTTCCAGAAGCTGCATGGCCCATAAATCATCATGAAGACAAACTAAGGCAGCTGTTCTGAGTGGAATGACAAGCCCTTTCATTCTACTCCAGACCTATTCAGTATCACCTAAACCATGACACATTACTCGTTTTTATTATTCTTCCTGCTTTTCTTCATCATTGTCACACCCATGGGTTTGTTAAATGCTTTGAATGCCAGTCCCTGACACTGAAACATATTAGTACTATTATTTAGTTATTTGTTCACTGTTGCTTTTCCCACAGTAACTAATAACGCTAAACTGTTCACAGTTAAGGTATTTACCCAGTTCTACAGGCATGTTTTTTCCTGTATCACTTGAGGGTGTTTAGCTTGTTCAAGGATTACTACCACAGAGTTTTTCAAATTCAAACCTGGATTCTCTAAGATCTAATACCAACAATTCCTCGATATCCAAACTCTCTGTATCCCTATAACAGCTCTTGATAATGAATTACCTGTAGTTCAGTATCCGAACAGAAACTTTTTTATAACAAATTTTGTATCCAAAGCTTATTTGCAAGCAAAAAACCAAAATGTAAATGAAAATCTGTAACAAAATAATACTTTAGGTATTTTATTAAACTATTGTTTACAGTTACAAATTTATCCAAAGCCAGACAGACTGTTTTTGCTTATATTGCTTTGTCTGGAAATAAAGACAACAAAGTCAAACTAATACCAAGATCCTTTATGATTAGGACTGCAGAGAGATGATGATATAAGCTAAGGCCACAGTGCCAGAAGGGCAGGTACTAAACAATACGAAGGCATCATAACCAAGAAATTGGTCTTCCAAAAGTGGCAGAATAATCAGGGCTTGGGCAAGATTTTGTTGTCCCAGGGGTGCTGTAAGCTTGCCCTGCTTCAGAGCAGCAGGAGGGTGTATTCGTGGGTAGACAGAAATGTTGGTGTAAACCGGCTCTTTCCTGCAGATCACAGTTGTTGCATTGGCAGTGGGTGTGTTTCTGTTGCCAGGTTTGACGCACGCATCAGTATGGGCGGCTTGCATCTCTTACCTTGGTGCCACGGTGCCCCCCGCCCTACGTACTTCAGCCCAGGGCACACTACAAGGTCTGCACCTGGGGCTGGGGCGGGGCTGCGGGGCCATGCTGGGTGGAGTATTCATCAGTTACTTCGGTAAGGATGATGAAATGGCCTCCTAAAATCGGTTTCTATTTTATTGCATTCTGTTTTCCTGTATAATTCTGATGTTTCTTCTACTTGTGACCCCTCTGCTTTTAACCTGCCCTCGCCTGTTCAGATAATGGTCAGTTGTACTTGCTAAATGTCATCAGTGTGGAGAACTCCATGAAGGGAAGAAATATGGGTCATCTCAAGGTCATATTTAGTAGGGTTGGTGGAATAGATGCCGTTTGCCCAACAGGCCTTCCACTCATCTTACTGTGTTTCAGAACATCACTACCTTGAACCCAGCCCACTCCGTGTGTGTAATAACAGGTTTGTCCTCTTCATTGTGAATGATGCTATTACTCATGGCTTTAATTCACTTCCTTTGTTTCCCTAGTGGGGCCATCAAAATACATCATAGTGGGAAACGTGTGAAATAAAACACGCTTTGATCTTCCTTCACCTTTGAAAAGAATATGGGGCCCTACATGGATTATTATACTAAAATTGAGTCGTTTTCCCTCTTTTCCATATGTACTGTTTAAGATGATAATTTTACCTATATTTAACACTTTGTTGTCTAATTCCTTTTTATATGATTCTATCAAATGAGTGGTTCATGTAAGTGTACACTCCCTGGTCACCCCTGTTTCAGCCACACCCATTACTAACAGGTGCATAAAATCAAACATAAGATACCACCTTTCCATCAAATCAGTTCGTCAAATATCTGCTCTGCTAGCCCTGCTGTGGTCGACCATTAGTTCTGTTGTTGTGAAGTGGAAATGCGTAGGAGCAAAAACAGCTCCCAACAAAGCTCACAGAATGGGACCACTGAGTGCTGAAGTGTGTTACGTGCAAAAATCATCTGTCCTCAGTGGCAACACACTACCAAGTTCCAAAGTGCCTCTGGAAACAACATTAGCACGAGATGACACAGCAAATTGTCAGTTTTTAGTGCATATTTGGTAAAAATTGCCAAGTAATTAGAAACGACTGAATTCCAGAAAATGACACACACACACACACACACACACAGAGGAAAGAGCCCAAGGGTAAAAATCTACCCCATTAAATAAAATCAGCACTTAGAAAAAATGGGCCACTCACTATAATAATCAAGTCATGCAGGTTTAAATGCTGTATAAGGATATGTGAAAAGTGATGATGCCTGTAGCTCACAGTGTGTTGCCATGTTCCAGGCGAGGCAGCCACCTTCAGAATCCTGGGAATGGCCTCCCTCGTCATCCTCATTATCTTCTTCTTCATCCAATGGCTCACAAGACAGGGCGACAGTGATGGTAAGTGCTCTATGATCATATTATGCAAATTCAGGGTCCAAGACCACTTTAGAAACTAAAGAAAGGAAGAGTATCAAATTCAGCTGTTTCACATTAAGGTCACACAGCCTGCAGTGGTGGCACCACTAACTCACATTTTGCCCTTTGTTTCCAGAGGACATACTGGCTGACAACGTTCCAAATCAGTCCAACCCCGTTCCCATAGCGACTATCGATGTATCCTCTCAGCAACCCCCCATGAAAACAAGGCTCCAGCAGGAGCAGGAAGATGCCAACAAGCCTGCCTGGGTGCTGTCCGCCTCACCCTGGGTCAATGTGGCATTTGCCTTCTGTCAGATACAGGAGGTAATCAAGAGGACAAAAAGAAACCCCCCAGCAGACACACTGTCACCTCAGGTAACTGTACGTCCACAAATATCCACATTTGTCTCTGGGAAGGAGTGAGGCAGCAGGAAGAATCCTTGAAGCTAGTGGGTCTCAGCAAATGGCAGCCTTTGCTGCAGCAGCCAGCACCTGTGAAATCACCTCACACCTTCTAACTGTAACAACTGCAGTATGAGCTAAAATGGTGTCCTTTCATTCTACTCCATCCCACCTCCTGTAAAGAAAGGTGAGAATGGGTTTTCCTTGTCTTGAGATATGTTTACTTTGTGACATTTCATTTTGTTCACAAATGCAAGGCTTTATAGGCTCAGGATGGCAAGTATGAAATGATCATTAGCTCAGCTTGACTTTCATGCGAATACAACATGTTGGCATGAAAAATTCCTTGTGAAACTGCTAGCCTTTGAGTATCATTTTTACTTGCATTATACATTTCTTTAACCTCAAAAATTCAGGTTGTTGCTTTAAAAAATTGTGCAAATACTTTTACTAAGATTAATTGAACTCCTTGTGCACCAAAAGGTATAGATGGAAATGGGAGTGAATAAGTCCTAATTTATTATGGTCTGTATTATGTGGGGTTCTGTCCATTCTAGCTACCATTAATGTCAGTCTATCACAACCCACAGAGGCATGACAATGTTTCTCCACACTGGCAGGGGACAAATGAAATGGCCTCCTCTGAGCCTCCTACAGAGGAGACGCCACACTCACAGCCAGCAGAACAATCTGGTGATTCGGAACAGCAGACACCCACAGACCAGGCAACTGGGCAGCCTAACAAAGAGCCAGCAGGTCAAGCAGACAGGCCTGCGGGCCCAAGGAGTCCCTCAGCAATGTCCCATGCAGCCCAGGACCCAGCTGTGGAGAACCAGACTACATTACCAGGGAATTTTGACACATTCCAGAAAAAAGTACCCAAATAACCCTTTCTACCAGTAATGGACAATGCCTATTATGCAGCACCTGAAAATAACAACTACTCTAGCTATTTATACCTGTGCCGTAAACTTCCATTATGTAAGAAAATAATTTCACAGAAACCAAAGTTGTTTACATGTGGTATAAAAACTAAATCTTGGGGAGAATCAATAATGTAATGATAATGATATGAGTAATGATTTTTAGAATGAAAGATTTTATTAAAACAAGATGTTTTACAAAGCCCAGAAATCTGGATTTTTGTTACAAAAAATGCAGCAAAATACCTCAAAATTCTTAACATTTTCATAATTTAAAAATTTTACTGGAAAGGTTTAAAAAAAGACTCAAATGAGTACATAAGCAGGTAAATGAAAATTTTAGTATTTTGAGGAGAGACCAAACTCGTAAAATCTCTTTTAACCATCTACAGTGTATGGAGCGAGCAATTCTTGTCATCCCCTCTGACAGTGGTTTTCACCCAAAGAGGCAAGTAGTTGTACACACAGGCACTTCGATTAAACAATTACTAGCTGAGGTAGAACACACACCAATATATTGTGCCGTCTTACAAGACAAGAATTAACCCGTCATGGTTCTGTACAGAGAATGGTCCACTGCTTTCATATTCCTCGCTGAACGTTGGAGGGCAGCAATTCCTAGAAACTCACTGATGCACGTTTGAGAACTCGAAGCTTATTATCAGGTGGAGAACAGAACGAGTGCCCTTCGGGCACCTGAAATATGAGAGCTTCCGAAGAGCCACGTTAACAAAAAGCAGCAGCACACCCCACGTTCAGGTAAAGTGTTTGTTTGCTGCTGAGCAGTGCGATTCATTGTCCTTCCAAAAGGATACAAAACATGTATGTATTTTCTAAATGCTAAGAAGTGGGAGGATAAATATAAGCACAGCTATACGGCAGAATAGAAAATGCATCATTAAGAATGCCTCTCAGACACGATTAACTAAAATGTTCCAGAAACCCAGCTGGATTTCAGATTTAAAAAGATGCATTTCATTCCTCGCCTCCCTACGTCAGAGCACTCTGTTTGCTCTTTGTGAGCGGTGACTCTGGATGTCACATATGCATAAATGGCACAAACATTAAAATGGTCACGGCAGCTTTGAGTTAAAACACAATTACCAGGGCTGTCTAGGCAGTGAGATGGGTGCACTTAGAAGGGCTCCATATCCTCTGTTGCCCTTGCACCAGAAGGTGGTGTGTAGGGATTGGGTGGGTACGGACAGATGGGCGGGCTATAGGTTAGTGGAGGAAGGGCCAAGAGGGAAAGCCGCTGTGGCAGGGGACTGGGGACGAGGGTTGGAGCTGGCGGGCTGGGCTCACTGCAGTCCAGCTCATCCTCACTAATGTCATCACCGGAGCCCAGCATTGAAGATCCTCTCCCAGAAGCAGGCACCCACCTGTGGCCTGAGGAGAAGATCATGTCTGCAAAGTAGGAGCCTCCCAGTCCGTATTCATTGTCGTGGGTCTGGGACTCCCCAGCAGTGACGTGGGCACCCCCTTGCAGAAACTCTGCAAACCTAAACACAGCAGAATTTTAAAAAAAAACATGACCAGCTCAGCATCCCTAGAAAATACCATTAACACAAGTTTGCAGTGCTGAGATTATACACACACAGCTGCAGAATAACAGTTGAACTGGAACTATCAGATATAAGTTTTAGCTTTTTATATACATGTAACAACCAGATGGAACTGGTATGTAGAGACCTGCAAAGAAGGCACATTACTTAGTTTTCTTTACTGGTTATAAGTTGTCTCCCCCCCCCCCAACTTTCAGCAAATAACAATTACAGTTAAATTGCATTACAAAAGGAAGATCACAAGGGAACAAAAACAGAGGGACCTTTTAGGACAATGACAATATTAATAGTTTCACATTTGTGCTCTCTGTATGTGCAAGTGAGGGCTCAGTAGGTGGTACCCTGTTTTCTCATCTTGTGCTCAAACCCACCCCACAACAGGGTAAAGCTTGTACCTCTGAGGGGAGCGCAGTCTGAGCACAGTGTCCCACGCTGGAAAATCGGGCCTGTTACAATGGCTCCTCAGCTCCTCCAGTGAGGCCTTGGTGTGGATCTCGCCTTGTTCCCGGTACTCCTCCTCCGTCAGCAGCTGAACTTGCGGCCTCTGATGACGGAACAAGCCCAGGATTGACCCAAACAAATGGCCAGTTTGTCTGGAAGACCCAGTCAGAGCGACAGAACGAATGTGAGATGTTGGCTCATTGAGCACCAAACAAGGAATATCTGATTTGCCTCAAAATGCCAGTCAAAATCACCACTACTGCAAGGGTAAAATTAAGTGCACAGATTAAGGGACTGCTATTGAGAATCTTTCTCGGTATGGGTCTAGGCTTAATCTGTATTAGAAAACCGGCTGTTGATTTTCAGTGTCTTAAATAAGTCATTCTCAAAAATACGTGCCGCTTACTGATCCTGCAACCTTCTCCTCATAAGCCAAGCTCCCAAATCGCTATTTCCTAACCACTAGGTCTACCTGCAAAGTCCCCAAAAGAGTCTCCAGATGAACGGTAGGAATTTCACCCCCATCAAGGTGCCAATCAGAGTGTAGGCGGCAGGGGGGTACGTCATGCCATAGTGTATCAGTCCCAGGGCTACTGCCTGCAATGACCAGGTCAGAAGCAGCAGCGTACGCTTGTCCGTCAGGGGACCGTGCCAGAAGCAAACAGCGAAACTGATTAAGCCCGTTGCCAGCAGATAGCCTGAGGAGTGAACACAGAGATGCCATTAAAGCAGGCAGCAGATCCACCTTCGACATTCAGACAGATAATACACCTGTATGAACACATCTTGTTTATTTATAGGATTTCACTTGTGCACATTTAAATCATCTAGAGGCCATTTAGTCTCCAGCACAAAAATCAATAATCTGGTCACTCTACTGTTGATTTAACTGTACTCCTCCTTTGCACTTTTATACAGCAAGTGCTCTAGATGAGAGAATTAACTTGTCAAGTGTGTCAAGTCTATTGAGCAGTCAAGAGTCCGTCAATCCAGCCCTGAAACACTTGCCCTTCCTAATATCTCACAGGGAACAAAAGCAATACACTGAAAGGGTAGGGCAGGAACAAAATTCATTACTCATTAGATGAAAGCCCTGAACAGTTAATTATGCTGCTGAGGTAACTATATGTAAAGCAATGCAGCCTGAAGTAGGGTGCTTCACAGTAATTATGCTCTTAATGCTGCTCAGTTTAACTCTGCCTTATTTAAATAAAACCACAGGGGGAAAAAAGAGGATGCAAAGTTATTCGATACCCACATTCTTCAGTTCAGGTAACACACGTTTTGAAACCAATATGGAAACATTACTGGACGTTTATAAATAACTATGAAAAAGCAGACACACATAATTATACACTGCACATAGACAGTTACTTAGAAAAAGTATTCATACACATCCAGCGCTGACTATATCTCATTTTGCTGTGTAGCAGTGTCAACATAGAATGTATGGAACTATTTTTCTACTCGTATATTTGTACATTTCATTTTTAAATTACACAGAAAATATGTGTTTTCAAAATTGTAGCAAAAATTAATCCCTCAACCATATGACTTAAGTATTCACGCCCTTTGGGGCATCTGGAAAATCATATGTGGGGTAACCCAGAAACGAACAAGATCAGGGAGTCTTATGGGGTGAATATACTAGACAACCCAGTAAAGTGTACACTTACCCAGTACTCCCTTCCAGTAGAGGGATAAAACCTCCTCCCAGTGGGTCAGCAGGTGCTGGAAGCCCATGTATGTAAGGCTGGAGCAGGAGGCAAGCAGCACCAGAAACGGCCCCCTCTGTGAGACAGAAGAGCACAGGGAGCCTGACAGGAAACACTAATGCATCAGAGAGCAGGTCTTTGTAGCTCATAGCCTCCATCTCCACAGTGGAGGAAAGCATTCAATTCCAATAGAGCACATACACTGGAGCAGAATGGTGGTTTAGTGAGGACTGGCAGGGCAATCTCTTCATGTGGCCATAGGTGGTTTAAGGTGACAACAAGCATATCAGTCATTTAGAAAAGATGGATGCTACCACTAAAATTAACTACTCACTAAAATATCCCATCATGAACGCGGCAAAATGCAACATTTAATCCCTGAGAAAAGAGACATTTAAAACAAACACTGAACTGACTTTAACTGAAGATGAAACTGATTCTGACCACGCCTTACCTGTGGTATGAAACTCTTCAGCATGAACAGAAAGAAGACTAATATAGACAGCATCCCCAGGAACACTCCTGTAATGTAGTAAAACAGAGTACTCCTGCAAAAAAAGGAAAAAAAGCCCTGGTTCTGACAATACTCATTTAGTTACAAACAAATATAAGTAGGAAGGAATTTTCAAACTGAATTTAAGTGGGTGCAACTAAAAAGTCCTATAGTTATCCCCCAATTTACACACTTGAATGTGTTTTCAGTAGAATGAAATTTGATTTTTAATACCATTTTTTGATTCACGTGCCAATCTGCTCAACACAATGCACTCCAGCAAAAAAAAAAAAAAAAAAAACTTACTTAGTGAATTACTTGGATACTTAGTGATCTTCTACATGGGTGAATATAGTACAGACATAAGTTACCAGTGACTGTGAGAACAGCTAACGGGTTTCATTTGTGCAAGAGCTGTATGTATGCCTGGCAGCAAATAAAACACTGCTTTATTTGTTTAAATTGCATCGCAGAGGAAAATCCATTTAGATGTTTCCATGACAGTGTACACAATGTGTTACTGTTTCTTACTCATATAAGTTTTTTTCGGTGCTCTCGTGAAATTTGTGAAAACTGGAGTTTTTGGGTTGGAATCCATTATAATTTCCCCATAATAAATCATGGAAATAGCTGTCTCAATTTACACATTTTCAAACAATGTGGCTTTTCAGGAACCAATTAGGTGCATAAATATAGGGATGACTGTATTCAACTTTTTTATACAGCACAGTGAATGAGGAAATTGTATAAAATTTCATTACAAAGAATTGCAAGTTCACATTAGCTGTTTTTTATTTTCTCTTTAGAAGGTATGCCACTGATAATAACAATAACAACCACCTGTTACCTGCATAGAGCACCAGCAAAGATGAAAAGGAGAAGTCCACCAAGAAACAGGCCAAAATGTAATCTATTCAGCCCTGAAAACATTAAATAAAATTAGCCTTCATTTAAACAGCTTCAGAATACACAGTGTCACACTATATCACCAGTGCTTCAACCACAGTAGGTACAGTTATAGTTATAGTTACAGTCAAGGACACGGACCTTTAGCAAGAGGTAATTAACCTGAAATGTTCCAGTAACATTTACACCTCTTTCAAATGGCTGAGGTCTGGACATTTTTTCTTCACTGGATGGTATTCAAACAAGGTAATAAAGACCACAAAGCAAAAGAGAAACGTTTGAGCCACTGACTCCATGGCTTCTGGAGAAATTCCCTGATACAGTATATTCTATATGAAATTGTCTTGGAGAAAACCACATTTTCAAAAGTGATGGTGACAGACAAGTGTCTGGCAAACAGCTAAATAAAAATCTGAGGATAATATCAAATAAAGATTTCTTACTTTTTCCAGTCACCTGCAAGGTGTATTTTGCACTGGGCCTGGCTTGGACCTGAAAGCAGACATCCTCTTCGACCAGAGGAATGTGCACTCCATCCTCACTTGGTGCACTTGGGGTCCAGGCCTGGCTCACTAAGCACTGCAGTAGCACAGCCAAGCTGTTGGGAGCATAACAGCTCCTCTGCCCCATTGGGTACACAAGGCTGGCGCTGTCATCGCCTGTCAGACGTACCTGGGCCCACACACACAAAAAGCATCAAAAGACAAACTAGATAAACACTACAATCACAAAAAGGTGCACTATAATTCAAGAGTACAAACGTTAGGACAAAGCTACATTTATAACATAAGGTTTTACTTGAAACTATATGAAGCCACCAGTGTTTTGGCTACATATAGTAGTTTGTGCCATCTACTACTGTGAAATCCTATTCAAATCACCACCCTTACATTTCTAAAACAAACTGCTTATATTCACAAATTTTAAGGGATATTAAGAAGTGCTGGAGCTCCTCATGTAACAGAGCAAAAATAAAAGGTAGCATGTGTAAAAATAAGTGAACCTCTCAGTACAATAGCTCAGAAAATGTGGCTAAAGATCTGTACTGACATAATCAAGATCTGATTGGTGGGACAAAATCTACATCATATGTATTAAGGTAAGAAAGCTGGCTGGTTTAACATACCAGCAGAACAGTGGTATTCATGAACACTCAAATCCATTCACATGTTCTTTGACACTTCAACAGAAGAGCAAAGTGCTTGATGCTCACTCCATTCGCTGCACGTTTGGCATGAGTCTTCCTTTTGTTGGTGTAAAATGTTAGAATTGTGTTTATGGAGAGCCACTATTTATGGCTAAAAAGATTCATGTGAGAGAACATTCTATGGAGAAACATCAACATCACCCTTTGCAGGCTTAACACAAACATCCTTGCTGTTTTACAAGAGCCAAGGTTTTCATCCTCACTATTAAGATATTTGGGAAGCCTGCAGATCACGGAAAGTGAACTTAGAGCTCTTCTGGCCATCGAATACTTTACTCAATGTCCACATGGGACATCTGGGAAGGACATCTACTTCTAGAGTCATTACAGTCAATCTGCCACACAGTAAACAGATGGACACCAACCTGTCTGTTTTTATAACCATCTCAGGAATAATGAGTGTCTACATCTCCTTGAGGTCCTCTAAGGTCAGTTTATCACAGCATTCTGTTAACATTTATAGGGAAATATTTTTATAAGGAATAAGGAGTTTTTTCCCGATTGTACACTAGTTTGTGTGGGTTGACCTGCATTGTATCTTTAAACATGTGAGTGCTATGCTCTGTGCCCTGGAAAACTGCCCTTTGGGAGGGGGGGGGGTCAGTTTGAATAATTTTTACTCACCTGATTAGCATTACCTTTCTGAATTTTTATATATAATTTTATAATTATATTTAAATAATTTTATATATATATATGTTTGTGTGTGTGTGTGTGTATATATATGTATAGGGGTTCACATGCTTTTGAATAAGCACCAAGCATTTTTGTTTAATTATATGCATTGATCCCTCTAAAAAACATAAATGTTTATAAACTATAAACCCTATAGTTTAATAAAAGGAGGACTGACTTTTTGGTTAAACAAAAATTCCAAGGTACAAATGTGACATTTAGAGAATGACACAAAGTTCACACACTTTCAAGCAGCACTTGAGGCCCACTGTTGTACACAGTGCTTGTAAATCAGTATGTGTCATAATTAGCACACTTCAAGTATATTTGGAAATAATGTAGTATAATTAAAGTGTCAAAAAGGGTGCTAGTTTGAAACTAATCAAATATAAAAATAAAATCTGTGAAGCACATCAGTAGTGCTTTTCCTCAAAAGTAATGAGAAAAACTCCATTGAAGTCAAAATCAGAACATAACATCTCTTAAATTCATGTCTTATACAATTTGGTCCAAAGAAACAAAAATGAAACAAAAACGGCTAATTCAATACAACTGCATTTTTGTCAGCATTTTATTCTGTATAGTGGCTTGCATGAGATGTTCTATGACAGAGACACAAATTTAGTGTCTCAAAGCTAAATTGGTGTCAAACTGGCTATTTTCTTGCTGAATATAATGTATTAATCTCCACATTATCCTGCCAACAATGAGCATAAGCGAGCAGGATTTGAACGGTGGTGGTTGCACTCTATTTTAATGTAGGCACTGGATGGAGACAAATATTCCTTTCCTGCAGTTTATTAATGCAGTCACAATTATTCATAACAAAACCAATAATATATTTCCTACTTCCTCTCCATCACATTGAAAATCTCAACTCATCACAGCACCGATTAAGATAAATACACATACAAGCGTAAGTGCCTTCATTAAGGATACTACAGCAAAAGATGGATTCTAACTTTAACCCGCATAAACTTCTAACTATTAACTCAGTTATTTAAAGATCTTTAATAATATGAATACCACTGGCTAAGTTTTGCACCCTTGTGATCAACTAAAGATTTTCTACCATTAAACATTAGTACCACTAAAGAGACTGTAGCAGCACTGTTTGCCTCACAGATTGACAGATTGGTAGACAATGCTCTTGGCTATTTTTATTACTTTACAATATAAACATTTGTATGCCAAATTGTGAAAATTTATCAATCCATGGTGTACCCTGCCTCTTTTGCCATGTTTCCTGGACAGACTCCAGACCACCACAATCTTGCAATGGATAAGCAGTTATCCACAATGAAAGTATGAAATTCCATAATGAAATCAATATGTTGTGAGACTGACTGCCGTGTAAAACTAATGTAGTCGCAGCTTGAAATAATCATTTTTGGACAAATATTATCAAACGGGTGGATGTTTTTTATTTTATTTTTATATATTTTATTTACTTATTTTTATTATGATATCTGAATTAGTTTTAGGTCATTTGAAGAAAACTCCCCCCACCCCTTGGGCAATGATGGTAATTTGTACCCCTTACGGAAAGGAATTCGCTTTAAGGGGGTGGTTTCACAGAACAAATTATCCCTGCTATGATGGAATGGATGTATTTATAAAAAACAGTTGTGAAACAGTGAACATAGAGCTAGAAAAAGTGAAATACAAAGTTCCTGTGGAACAAAACTAAGTAAAATGACATTTTCCATTGTAGAATATGTGGAAATTGTTCTGCTTTAATCTGGGAAGCTGATACAATCAATTAAATCATACTGGAATAGGGTTCACTCATCCAGTCAAAAGGTCTTTGGCAAAAAAGTCTGATTTGCCCTGGATAAGATTCTTGTTCAACCACACACCAGTCTTTTTGGATGAAGTTATGGAAGGTAAGCTGGATACATACTTGGCAAGGAAATGTATTTCAATGCTACAGTCCACACCTGAGCTTCTTACACAGCGCTATGTGGTCATACCTGTGAAATACTGTCACCCTTTGCCCAGGTGTGTTTAACACATGTGGATGTATCTGCAGTTTCTTGGCGTACCGTTTCTATGTCCACATTGCTGTGAAAGCATTGTTCTGTTCTTTACATAAATAAACGTTTTAAATAAGAAACAGTTCAGTTTTATGGGGGCTGTGATAAGTGCATACACGCAGTGGGGGAGTGTCTGGCTTCTCTGACAGGTACCTGAAAGGTGGACCAGAAATCTTTCCACTTAACGCCAGTGCCGGAGCTGTAGCAGAAGCAGCGTCCCCCGAAGTGCGCGCTCTCCCCATCCTGCCGCAAGGGGGTGCAGTCTGCAAGGCATCAGACAGGCAGGCGACAGGTGGGCGCTCAGCTACACACACAACCTAACCTGCAGGATCATGCAGTCGCCGCTATTATGTATAACACACACCGCAGCAAGGAAACAACAAAATGAGGTTCGCTCCTTTGTTCGGCCCGCTGCTCGTAGTGAAACCGAAGCCGGGATCACGAGCTATTATCGCCCTGTGACTGGCGCTGTATCACACTGCGGAAGTTGTGCTGGGCGTCACGTCAAGCTATATTAAAATTACCAAACGTACCGCTGTACATATTTACCTGCGCGGGAATAGCTGTAGCTACTTTCTGCGCACACACAGAAGAACACGGTGGTTTGTAAAATGAAAAAAAACTGGGTTTCAGGCGAAATTTTCTTCATAATCGCGAACAGGGATGGGACGTCCACTTTCAAACCCAGAGACCTGGCAACTGTTCCAGACGTGAGCAGTAGATACTCCCGAGTAGGCTTTAATGTCCCCGTGTGTCCCACCTGTCCCTCTATCCCTTTACACAACCACTTTACAACGCAATCACTCAAAAGTTAGATCAAATTACGTAGAAGTAACGAGACCGTTATTTCAACTTGATGGCACATGATCAAGTTCGACTAGTTTAGCCTGAAATGTAAATCGAATGTTGGTGCAAGTTTGACCCTAAAGTTCCAATGTGACAGCAAACGTTATTTTTTAAACTACAGTTAATCGTATGCCTGCTGTGTTATTATGATACAGATATTTGAGAAGTTTTGTTTTGGGACACACTTTTTCTAAAAAGTTGTGTCTTTGAGCTGCCCACATTTGTTTGAAAATGTGAAACGCCACCTTGTGGAACCCCTAAATAGTACCACATGGGCGGTCTTCGGCCTCCAGCGCCGCAAATGCTCGATAATTTCATCATTTTTTTTCCTCAACATATGAAATCTCTGAAACCGTCTTTTCCAACATGGGGGCAGCAGCTTATACTTAGAGCCCTCATCTTTCATTTGGATCCAGGTTTGAATCCCAGCTCTCATGAGAAAGACACTTACCCCGAATATCTCCAATGAAAATGACCCCTCGGTGTAACTTGCTAAATTTTTGTAAGCAGCTTAGCAGGCAAACCTCACATTGGTAATTCACTTTTGGGAAAGGCATCAGCTTGCTAAGTGTCAAAATCCATGGCAGCCTGTAAAGTAAAGATGAAATATACACAGAAGGTGCTCCAGTGCTCCTGTCACCTCAGCTAAAAGTGCTGATTCACAGCACAACTCTCAGTGCCCTTGGAGTGACTATAACTCATTTTCGTTTGGCAGGTACTTGCTTCAAATATTCTTTGAATTTGAACAACTGCAGTTGGATTATTCCCTTCATTACACTAAGTACCCTGTTATTTCCTAGCCTTGGCATAGATAATGAATGTTAGTTTTTGATTATTTAATCACAGACTTGGTGGAAACTTATCACAAGTGGCATAAATGACACCTGTGCTTCTATACGTGTTCATTTGGCGTGTTGCTCCCCACTGTCACGCATCCGTGCGGATAAGGAATGACTCAAACGTACCTTTGAAAAAGCACGCTGAGTAATTCTCCTCAAACAGAGGAAATACGTTGCTGCGCTTCCCATCACGATTTGCCCTGAAACTGTTTGAAATGAAATTGAGGGAGAGGGGGTTGCTTCAGAAATAGCCTAATTGCCCTACCTTTTCATGTTTCGGTGTGACAGTCGCTGTGAGAGCTGAACTGTAAAGTCAAAAGGAGGCTGTGGTAAATGCAGATGGAGCTGGAGATTACACAGGTGACAAAGGTGACAAGGCACCCAGGCCCTATAGAGTCTCATCAGCACTTTTGTTTAATTTTAAATGGGCCCTCCAGGCACTCAGCTGTCTCACTGCAACATCTACAGAGGAACTGATGCAGTAAAGATGGTGACGCCCTTTGTAGAATAGACAGTGTTTTTCTTTTTTTTGCATCATGACTAGGACGCATCACAAAGATGAGCAATCCGGTCACAGCGCTGTACCATAAGGCTCTGATGACAGTCTGGCTTTCTTGGGACATTTTGGGGACATTTTTTTTGGTGACACCCAAGCTCTCCTGCTCTGAACTGCCGTTTTTTTAGGTGCTCAGTGGGGCCACATGCACAAGCATGCCAGCAACTTTGAAAGAGCACCGCTTTGGTCGAGGCCTGTGGAAATGTCAGCAGCGTGTGCTGAGCTCTGTGAAACGGAAGGGGATTTTTGCTGTGGGTGTGCACAGCAGGTGGCCGTGTCCTGCTTTCTCCAGGATGCTGCGACGGCAGCGGCTTTTCCTGACAGGCATGCCCACGCCAGGCCGAGGGCCACCATCACATACGTAGTGTGGAGTCTGCCTCTGACTAACTCAAGCTTCTCTCCCCCCCCCCCCCCCCCCCCCCCCCCCCCCCCCCCCCCCCCCCCCCCCCCCCCCCNCCCCCCCCCCCCCCCCCCTTCATGTGTGCTCTCAATATCTCTATATGTACCTAAGGAAACCACCTGGGTGTAGGAGATGTTCACTTCCAATGAGAACTCCATTTTGAAGACCAAAGGGAAAAGAAGAAGAACTTCTCATCTTTACTGTGTGCATGAGAGACAGGCTCTTTTTTCAGTGTTACAGCTGTCCAAGGCAGCAGATTGTTATAAAGGCCCAGTCACAGGGGAAAACAATCATGGAAAAAAAAAGTCAAGCAACGGTTGAAGAAAGGCTTTGTGGCTTTTTTTTTCATTTTTTTGAGCTCTTTTGAACTCTTCAGAAAGCCCCTTATTGAGCAAAGCAGCTAGTTCCCTCCACTTAATGACAGTAACCACCTGGATGCATTTCCAGGCTGCTAATACCTATTCCACTTTTCAGCAGTGCAGTCATTCATAATTTTACATTATGACATTTGTAGGAATATATGAAACTAGTCATAATAACTTCATATTTTTCAAACCTCCTGATATGAGATACACTTCCTGTTTTTGTTGTGGAAGCAGATGTCATAATGGTTGAGGAAATGGATGAGAAACCAAAAGGTTATTGGTTTTTCTGCCTCACCTAGACAGAATTTCCCATTGTACCCCTTGGAAAGGCACTTAATTTGAATCATGTCATTCAAAAAACAAGCAGTGTTTCTGGAGATGCATTTTCCCTGCAGTTTTGGTGGAGTTGCAAAAATGACACATTACGCTTGCTAAGCCAGCAAACAGCTGAGGGACAATGATCAGACAATGTTCCCGTTAAGCTCATTCCAGAGAGAGTCATGTGGACCCATGCAGGACTCCCACACAGTGACGCATGTGTGGGCATTCACGGGTGAACCTGCACCAGTTTAGGCATGGGGTTCCCGTGCTCTCAACTGGTTCATGAGGGGTGCAACCTGCATTTGTCAGTGTCTCTGGGACCTTGACTTCCTTTCCCTCACCCCACAAGGAGGTCCACACAAGGCTGCAGATGCCAGCGGGAGCTCAGCCTGCACGATCTACCTATTGCTTGTACAATAAGGCATTAACCTTTGCCCAGAAATGTGAATGAACACATAATTACATCTGTGTACTATATATTCAATACAGTAGGAGTAAAATGGCTCCCATTTAGACAGAGATGGAAGATGCATACAGGCAAACATGACTTTACTGTAACCTGCAGTTTTGTAATGTGAATCTAATGGAGCTTCCTGCTAGGCTAATGAAATTGCCTGATTGATTGACACACGGGAGAGGGTTAGAAAATCACCCGTGGCTGAATCCATTGGAGGGTAGGCGTGTGAGTGGGGGGTGTGGATCCTCAGTGGGGCATGTTTTTAATTGCTCTCTGGTAAACATCAAAAAACTCAACTCAGCTGATTTCATGCAAAAATGTTATGGTGCACACCGTGAAGGCAGTTCATTTTGTTTGCAAGTTTCTTCTGTTTACCATTTTATGTTTTCTCTCTGTGTCTTGCCTTTTTTTGTAAACTATCCCAGCATTACAGCTTTTTATGTTCTCTGTGTTTCATTTTTTGTTTGTTTATTTCTCAATAACCTTCTTGGCAGTGTTGTCGATCCAGAAGGTTTATATTAATTTAAATGAACAATATATGCTTTATATATCCACCTTCTGCAGCCTTCAGAGAGGTGGTTCACAAGAATTGTTGCTTTCAATTATCCAGCTGTATAAATGGGTTAAACGAGTGAAACTGTTAGTTGCCTTGGCTAAAAGTGTCAATTAAGTATAAAATGAATACTGTATTACAAAAATGGACATAATGCTCACATCCCATTTACAATAATTACTGTGTCAAGTTTTTTTTTTTTTTTACCGCAGGTTGAAGAGTTCCTTAGTGCTTGTGGATTTACAGTACTAAATTGAGGTATGAAAAATCTGCTTGGGTACAATCAAGTTGCAGTCTTCATGTATCAGTGATACAGCTTTACTGTCCTCCATCTGCTGATTTTTTTTTTTCCCCTCCGGATCAGAATGGACTCGCATTGACAGTTGTCAAGCGTCACCAAACTGTCCATCTCGACAGTTGTAATCTCGCCATTCATCATTTCTGACTTTATTTTTAAAAATATTTAAACACTACAATAAATAGTTAAAACTGTCATGTGACAACTAAAAACTCCATTATAAAATCCAAGATTAAAACTAAACGTGCAAAATACATGACGGAAAAGGATCTAAAACAATTAAAAACATACTCCAAGGCTCTAATTAAGAAGATAAAAGAGATTAAGAGAAAACTCACCGGTAACTTCATCACAAAAAAGGGCAGTCCCCTGGCCTGTTCCAGGGTGCTACCAGATGGCACTTACCTCACTGGGTGTAGCATGTCTTCCCCTATTAAAACTATAACATTATAAATAAAAACTAAAATTTATTTCTCAAGGACAAACACTCAAAGAGTTAATAAATACAGAATAATTAGACAGATATATAAATCAAAGAATGAATAAGTCCTCCATCCGCTGATAGAGCAGGTTGAGTCCTCATAGGGCCCAGGTGAATGGTAGCGATTATGCTTGGGGAACCCATGTTGTCATAGATCTGACTGCAAGGCCTGATCTAGGGCTACAGGGGGCTCCTCCTGGGTTATGCTGACACTAGAAACAAACAGAAAGCGAATGTCATAAAAGTTAGCTACTGTATTGTTACTTCTAGATTCAGAAATTACATTCCGAGAAATTATGGTGGTTTGGACAAAACCAACAAATCCCAGGACACAAAGCAAAGACACAATATGGGTTCATACACAAGAACATGCAGAAGCTAAGTGCAATGTAGCGTTACCTAGATGGCATTTCTGTAGTGCATGAAGTTATTCGGAGAAAGAACCAGTGCAGAACTCAGCATCCCATGGGACCTTCCCATAAGCCGGAAACCCCTCCTAGTGCCATATTTTTCATGTTCCTCTTTGTTCTTTTTTCTGCACGGTTATTGAAAACGTTCAAAGCAACCTATGCATCCTAGTTAACTTCCAGAAGCAACCAGTACAGCAGGAAGTTTCAAAGAGCTGTACTCTGAAATTGCTTATTTCCTTTTCTATAAGGTAGCACCTTTTTAAAAATTAATGTAAAAGGACCCCTGTTGTATTACCTTTGATGTCTCCAGGTATATTTTATTAAAGTTAAACTACAAGTGGTTTGAGACAAAAAAATGTTGACTCAAAAACCAGTTGTCCCATCCGTGGTCGAGGCAATCTTGAATAAACGTGAGAGGTACTGGGTGCTAAGATAGGAAGGATGCACCCCACAGAGAATGCCGGTCAATCACACTTACTCAGATAGGGACACAATAAGGGCAATTTAGAGTCACCAAGCCACATAAAACACATGTGCAGACAGTTTTAAGATGTAAACTTCATACAGTGAGAATGGGGATCAAACTCACACCTGACTGGACTTCCCAGGAATTGTGTGGGAACCATTGCAACCCTCTGCATCACTGAGCTGAGCCCCCTACAAAAGAATCAGGCCTAGAAGCTAAATAATGGCAGGATTGAGTGTTAACTCTACTTTTGCCTGTTAACTCATAACTTGCTTTAGGATATGTACTCAGATTGACAGCTAATGGTGTTTTTGCTTGTTTCAACAGGCAGACTCAGAGAAAATATTTGGCTGGGGGATCAGTCTTGTGTCCTCAACCACCACCTCCCGATAGGAAATATCATTTATTCATTGAGCTTAAATACTGGAGCCGCCAGCTGATGAAAATGGTAGATACACTCCAGAGGGTGATGGTGCAGTCTCATTGGTTTCATGTGAGATCCTGACAGCCCCAAACTAAACTGAGCATTCTCTGTACTTTTAACAATCTGGATGCTGGTGGTTCTTGGGCATACAGTGTGTGTGTTTAACTTTGTCAACATATTACAGAACATCATATTATAGGCCTCAATTTTCTCACACAGGGTTCCCGGTCCGCAGATTTCCGACAAAGTCTGAAACCTTCCTTAGAGACTGCATTTCTACTACAGAGAAAATAATAGTAGGAGAATATTTTGCCAGCTTCTGTGTGCTGAGTAATTTGTCATTAGCGCTACATACGGCAGTGAATCCACTGAACCTTAATTGCCTTGAACTCAACTAATTTTGCCATATTCTAGTTTTAGTTTGAATATGAAAATTAAATCAAGTTGAAAAATCAGTTTCATATATATTCCATGTCCATGTCATAGCTCTCATTTTCTTCATACAGATGAATGAGAATAGCAGGAAAATAAAAAATATCTACTTGTTTGTTGTTCAGTGCTTCCATGATGACAGATTATTTTGTCAAAAATGGACATTATTTTTTTCCTGGGTGTGTTCTCTTGAACCTGTAACATTGCCTGGCACTGTGGGTCAGTAAGTGACAGGTTAAGATGTCATCTTAATCCCTTTCATATGTTCATCCATAAGGAGTTAGTGGCTCTGGCGTTAATCTCTCTCTCTCTCTCTCTCTCGCTCTCTCTCTCTCCCTAGGGCTGTTGATGTGTGGGCTGACTTTTGACAGACGTAAGTTGTGGCTCTGTTTCAGTTACGTTGCTACGCATTGCCAAGGTGTTCTTTTTGTGTTCTTTTTCCATTCTTTTTGCATTCTTTTTGCGGTTTTAAGTGTATCATGCTCTTTTGACTAAGCCACCACTTCGCACAGTGATGCATTTCAAAGGTGCATATACTATGTCCTTCTTATATCTCTGGAAGTTTTTATTGGTTTCAGGTTTTTTCTTTCACTCTTGGGAAAAAAAACAATTAATATGATAAATGGATGTCTAACTAAGCACTCGAATAGGAAAAAAGGGTGTGAGTCAGGAACTGATTTATTTTAGCTGAATGTCATTACAAAAAATACATGTTCTTTTCATTCAAACACAATAGAGATTACAGAGATGTACGGAAAGACAGCTGGTCCTACTTTGAAGTATAGCGACTGATAAGATGGTGAGGTGTTTTATTTTTTAAAAAATCTGACAGGAGCTGAAGCAATTGCATGTACATATTGTATTCCATGGCTCTTTTTCACCCTAAATGTACCTCCAACTTTCTTGTGATAAAATTAAGTCAGTTTCATGCAGTAGACAGTCACAGTATCAATTTTTCCTTGTTTTTCCATGGAGAAAATGGAATTTTCTAACATCTTCTGTCTAAACTTTATTGTAAAGTATCTGTTTTCATGTGTGATTATCTAAGGTGAAACACATATGCGTTTCTTGAATGTTTTGACACAAACAGGAAGGCTTGGTTGGGCAGGGTGAGGGCAGCCTGTGGCCATGGATTCCTCCCCGTCGCCCACACTCATAGCCCTGTAATTGCCTGTAATGGAACAGTGGAGGTCGGTGGAGGTGGTCTGAGCACCGCAGCCGGGCCAGGGACACTAATGGCCATATGGAGGTCGTGTGTGTGCGTCTGTGTCTGTGTGTGTGTGTGACACAGGGAAAACGCCTGGCCAGACAGATGCCCCCCTGTTTCCTCCCACACTGATCTCAATCTCCAGTGTTGCTTGAGCTGCCATCCACGCAAACTCTCCTGGACTGTGTATTTACTTTGCACACGGGCTCCGGGAATCTACATATAGTGGGCTACACCTGAACCTGCATGCATAAACTCATACTCGTTCACTGCCTAAATGTAGACTATCTACTATTTCAGTGTAAGTGCATGCCCAGACTTTGGCACAGTAATATTTTACTTTGCACAAAAATTAGTTTTGCCCCAATGAAAGTTGGTGAATATTTTTTTTTACATTTGGAGAAGAATTGATGATGGAGAATTCTGACATTTGTTTAGAACAGTTTTCATACATTCGTACAGTTTCTGTTTTAATAAAACTTGATGGATTTTGCTGGAGGTGGGAACACAGTCCGTATTGGCTGCGAGGCTCACAATTACAGGCAAGCGAGGATGGCAAACATGTACGAAAGGGCTACTGTTGAACTGTTGAGAACCCCACAGAAATACAGCAGGAACAAATCTTTTAGTTCAGTACTAGGGAACGGACCCTGACCTCAACACAGGGGACAGCCAGATTAGGTAGAAGACTTTGGACAGACACCGTGAGGCCGTTCCAAGTTGGAGCCCCTATCTCCGCATGCCAGACACCCCCCACCCACGCAGAAACACACCCACGCATGCAGGTCTGCCCACGCTGGCACACACATGCTCTCGTAGACACAAACAGCTCACACATTCACGTACATTCTGAAGCACACATACCCAGATGTTCACCCACACACCATTTTTTGCACACGCACACACACCCAAAGATCAACTCACATATACATACCTGCCCACACTTGTAAATGCTAACAGACATGTCCGCAAATGTGAACCAGTCACATCCACAAATGTGTGTGCACACCTTTCTATACTAAATGCATAGACAGTGAAAACAGTCAAACTACATTTTTAACACATTTTTTTCTCTCCATTACTATTGCACACACAAACACACACGCGCCCTCATTCTCTCTCTCTCACACACACACACACACACACACACACACATGCGTGCGCGTGCACACACACACACACACACACACACACACACACACACACACACAGCAAGCTGAGCCCTGTCAGCGTGTGGGTGTTGTCGCAGGGAGGGGAGGGGAGGGCTTGGCTGGTTGCGCTCTGAATAACAGGGTGTCTCTGGCAGCTGTGTGCAAGAGAGGCAGGACTCAGCGCTGTGTGGGCGTCTTCATCACAGGGCGAGGGGCTGTCAGGCCCAGGCGTGGGCTTGCGGTCGAGCCACACTTCTACTTGGGGAAAGTTGCAGCGTGCTCACAGCCCTGTTCGACGCGGACATGTGACGCAAAATCAAGCGGAGGTTCGAAAATACAGGGAGGCTAGAAAGTTTTGAACAAAATGCTAACATTTCGACCTTTTTACTGTGACTTTTCTCTTTTATTTCTCAAAGTCCTAAAAGTAATCAAGTAGAAAGGACATCATTAAAGACCATTCATAAGGTGTGAGGCACAAGAATTTGGCATATTTTTAGTCCAATTTTAAGTTAAATAGAATAACTGATATTGATTATATTATCCCCTACCATGAAGTGACTGAATGATTGACACTTTTTTACTTATTCTTACAAGTATTTTTATGTCCTCTGACATATTAAATATGCACATATTTTCTTGCCATTAGAAAATTAGGTTTTGACCTGCACATGCACAGTGCTATGTTCTATATGTGTTTATATTCTTATAATGATAATTATTTATTATGTGCACCAGATAATCCCAACATATCACGGAAATGACTTTGATGGAAACCATGGAAACAAAGACTTCAAATGTCATGATAACATAGGACATGTCACACTAACAAGGCAGAAGTGAGATGGTTTAATAACTAAACATAAAATGCATTTTTTTCAGTGGTAGGGGATGCAAAAATAAAGATCTCTAATAGACAGTTTGTGTTCATTTCATGTTGTTCAGCACATTTTCAAGCTAAATGCCATATTTATGGTCTAATTCTGAGCAGAGAAAGGAGATCTAGTGGAACCAACAGTGGATTCACTGAAAATACTTGGCTGGGTGGCAGCAGCAAGGTCATTCTGAGGTCAAAACGGTACAGTGGGAAATGGGATGGAGTGAGGGGGAGTGCTGAAAGCGGAGGCTACTCCACCGTTGGAGATGAGGTCTTGCTTAACCGGTCAGAGGAGAACATGGAATCTGTTTCATTTCCTACACTCTGTGGAGGAAACAGTGCATTTGCATTTCATGAGGCCAATTACCATGTTTTTATAACACAGGTACTAACTGGAAAGCCACTTATACTCTTAAAGGACCTGCGTTCAAATGTTTTCAGCATCATGTTTGAAAGTAAAAATGAACGTCGTGTATTCCTTTTCTGAACCAATTTATACCTCAGTGGCTCAGCATGTTTCACTTGAGTCAGCTGGCTTTGTGTACCCAAACTGCCATCGACACACATTACCACAGACCGTAACTCTCACAAAAAAAAAAAAAACAACTTGACAAAAAATGTTTCCTCGTGGAACTGGAGACTGCGATAAATTAGTTATCCGCTGGTTCCTTTCTCTCTTGCTGCTGTCACCGCAAGGTGTATGAGATATTCAATTTCATTACGCATGCAAATCGCTTTTGCCTGCCCTATCATGTCACACTCTTGTCGTTCTCCAGTAGTGCATGCGAGCTTTTATAGCATATGAATTTGCACATCACTACATATGTATTTGCATTTCAAAAAACAATGTGCTTCACCCACACTCAACCCGGAGCTGAAGCACCTTCATGTACCTAAGTGGGTCCAATTTGTTTCAGGGGCCTGTCGCCTCCAGTTAGCCCAGAAGGGTCTGATCGAAGTCTGTTCAGTGTTGCCCTCCAACACTCCTGCTGGTGAGTGTTTCCTCACCGCATTGCTGGGTTGAGGTTCAACATTCAGACAGACACACCTGTTTCTACTCTGTGTGAGAATTGGTTCTCTTTTCAAAGTCCTCTGAGTGTGTGTGTGTGTGGGGGGGGGAGCATGGAGATCTGCAATGAGGACAGGAGCAGCATCATTTGAAGCCACATAGATAGAGGACGCTGAAGAAGCGAGAGGACTGGACCCCACTTGCCCTCACTATAGTACATTCAGTTGTTCACCTTCACATCCAGCGTAATGACAATACCCTAACATCATAACATCAACATTACAAGTAATGCCTCCTCCACCACCACCACCACCATTGCCGGCACGATGCCAGTAAAGATGGTCCTCATTGAAAATGATAAACAAATGTTGTTTTTGAAATCCCATTACATCTTTCTGATGAATAAAGTCTCTAACTGTCCACCACTGTTGTATTCTTTCCAGCTGCTTTTGTGGATAATTATAATTTTTAAGACATGTTTTACATCTGTAAAAACTGTTTCTGGTCCAAACCTGCAAGACCTCACTTCATTGTTCACTTTTTCATTCCCGGCTTCAGCATAAGGATCTTCTTCCTCTGTTCCAACTCTGTCACAGGCTTGCTTTGAGCAAACATCCATCGTTTACATTACCCATGATTCTGTGTAAGAATAGCTCAGCAGTGTGTCTGAAGATCCTAATCGGATGGTTGGTGCTGGCAGCCGTTCCCACAGAGTTGCTATACATAGGAACCGTCAAGACTATACAGTAAGCAGACTGCACTTTAAACGCTGCAGAAATGAGAGCAATTTTTGTCCTACTGAAAATACTGGGAAGCCCTGAGTTTTACAGGGGTGCACTGTATAACCTCTCAAAGCACAGCGAAGTTTCACCATCACAGTGAGTCTTTCATGCTCTGCTCCAAGGGTCAAACACGC
Source organism: Arapaima gigas (assembly GCA_900497675.1). Classification (NCBI taxonomy): domain Eukaryota; kingdom Metazoa; phylum Chordata; class Actinopteri; order Osteoglossiformes; family Osteoglossidae; genus Arapaima; species Arapaima gigas. The sequence continues at coordinate 344,337 of UFQX01000051.1, forward strand.
ACTTAATTCCCCAGTCATCTGACTCACTGCTATCTGCATAAAGATGCTCCTATACATTATTTTTGTACTCCATTTTATTTTTAGCTTCTTTTGACTATTTGTGTTGCAGTTAAAAGCATCCCCTGGCAAAATCAAGCAAACGGTTTCTGTGCCCAAAATAATTGGCACAAGCCTGGAGAATTATCAGAATGTGACAAAATACAGCCCAGTAGAAATGTATTGTGATCCTTTCAAAAAAAATCTGATTCAAGCAACACCTGGTTAAAAAGCCGGCAGTAATGTCATTTTTGACATGAGTGATGTGTTTGAAGTCACAAGGAGGAGTGTTTACACAGGTTTGCAGTGCAACAACTAGGGACAGATAGACACATCACAACCTGCTGAGATGCATTTCCATGCCAAAGGAAGAACACAAATGAAGTGGTTTGTTTGTAAATGTACCAAATATCTGAAAAATGGTTAGAGTAATAGGAAAAGGAAACGTTGAATGTGCACATCCTTGTCCAATTGGCAGAAAACGGGATGAACCCAAGATTAGAGAGTAATCGGTGTATGAATTCATTTCCACCGAGCGCATGTCTACAAAAGGCGGCGGGAGTAACGCGTAACGGGATTAGGCTGCAAACACCACAGCAGGGAGGAGGCCGACACCATGCTTCCGCATAGCATATCCAGGCAGAGCCTTTGGGATTGCAGGCGTGGATGGGAAATGGCAGCACCCAAGCCCAGGGAAAGGATCCTGTCTCAGCTGATGCTCTTCTGGCACAGTGGCTCATTCGTGGTTTCCTCCAGTGGCTTGTGTGTCACATGGAACATGGACGATTTTCCGGTTTACTGGTGTCACAAACCCAAATCGGATTGGAGACCCGATTGCAATGTTATTAATTTTGTTCTTCCCTTTATTAGTTTGATGATTTTTTTTTAACAAAGAAACTTACAGCTTTACCTATTTATACAGCCCTGTAATTTCTACTAGAGCGATTTATGGTAAGTGCCTTGTTCGAGAGTACTGCACTAGTTGTGGGAGTGGGACTTGAACTAGTAACCTCCATGTTACAAGTTCACGATACTAAGAGTGACTCCTCCCTAGGGCCCTGTACTCTTGAATGGCAGAAGAGATGTAATTTAATTTTTACTCTATGGGTGCTGTAGGCAGGCCTGAGGTACTGGACCCCCCTGCAGGGGCTCCAACCAGGAGCTCTGGTTCCAGCAGAAGGATAAGGCTGTCCTGCATCACAGCACAGAGATGAACATCAGTCATGCTCTGTCACAGCAACATACTCCAGGAGTGATCTTATGAAACACAGCATTTACTTGGACATAAAGTTTCTTCTACAGTTTCTTCAGTCTACCTCACACTGTTACCCACTGCCACATCATAAACTCTATAATGGTGAGTATTCTTTCACTAGATTACAAAAGGCACTTCTGTGAAAAATAGAAAAATTAGGGAATATGGAATAATAATAAAAATTGTTAACAATGTGAATGCAATGTGAGGCATTGCTTTCACTCTGAAATGGAAATAACTTGTGTCCCACAAATATACAAAACATGTAAAAGTGCTTATTCAAATTGATCCCTACTACAAAGTAAATATATAATCTTTGCTTCCGGGAGGAACTGCTACTATTTCTGTGGTATAGTAAAATGCCACAATTTTAACTTTTTCAGAAGTGGCCAATAATTCTTGACCGCAGGGTCAATTTCCCAGTAAGTAGGTAACTAAAACAGCTGCGGTTGGTCATGTATGACTCTAAGTTCAGTAGCAAATGCTCCTCCTTCTTTCACTCTTTATTGGTCAGTGAAATAAGTGCAAAGCTCTAGTGTTGAGTTTATGATACTGCTTTATATTTTAAAGGACATCTGGTTTCTGGGTGTGGCTCCTTTTTCCGGAAATCCCTTCTACTGTATTTGCTGTTTTTCCCAGGATCAGAAGGGCAGGCTGAGTCCTCCCAGCTTTGTTTACCAGAGCTGTCCTAATTCCTAAATATAACTCTGATGCTGATACAGATTTCGACTTTTTTAAGCCATTCCTCCTCTCAGTGTGCTGCCTCCCATCTCCAGCACTGAGGAGAACAGCTTTGTTCTCATTACCAAGTCCCCGGCTTTAGCCAGAACCCACCAAAGCGTTCGCGGATAAAGCTATTATGTACAGTGATTGTGGGGTCGACAGAAAACTCAGAGGAGACAAATTCTCCTGGGTTAAATCCATCCCTTTGATCTTCTCCCTGGCTGCCTGCAGGGGTGAGATACGCCTCTTCTCCGGCACGTTTCAGGTGTGGGCTGCCTACGCGCCATCACATGCATCCACTACTTCAAGTGTCATTATGTTGAAGCTGATTTCTCTAGTCTCCCTGTCACTGTAATGCTAACGCGATCACGGTCCCCAGGAGCAGTGCAGCCCTGCGCCTGATGCGCCAAGGAGGAAGAGGCGCTCCGAGGGCCCTGCCCGTCCAGTCTTCAGCATAGTAAAGCTGAGCAGCTCTGCAGGGAGAGGCGTAGCGCCAGCTGAATCAATGTGCGTGGGAGTGTAAATATCCTGGAAGAGGAGTTTGCAATGCCTGTGTGAAAGGGGCCACGTCCCCCATCCCTTGGCCCTCCCTGTGCCTGTTGCCGACTCCTCCTTCCTGTTCTGCCTCACAAATCCCATCTGCGAGGAGCCACTTCCCCCCAGCTCCCCAGACATCTCTGACCCCGCAGCAAAGGAGGAGGCCAGGGTGGACTTAGGCTCCCAGCGAAGTCCAACGGCTGGCCTGAGCGCGGTGAATAAACAGATCCATTTTACCCAGCCATGGTGGAGGGGTGAAGTGAGTACAGAGCAAAAAGGCCTCAACTTTACACTATTGCACCATAAACGAGCAGTGTTTGCCGTGCGCTTGATTCCGCAGCCGTGATTCTGCCGCTTCCATTACTTCACTCACACAGATGAGTTCTTTCATTTCACCGCTATTCATCCTTTATGAAAAAGCTAATTTAATTGGCCTCTCCTAATTAGCAAATCCTTTGTCCAGCCTGACATTTTATTTGCACCTTCAAACTGAGCATTATAACGTAAAAAGCAATAAAACAATGTCAAATGCTTAACAGAAAAATTAAACTTTTAAAGCAATTTTAACTGCAAGGGGGCAGGAATTCTTTTTAAAATAAAGTATTAGTACTTGGAACAAAATGCAGATGGGTTTATTATTCTCTTGCACCTATTTATTTTTGTAAATTCTGTGCACACTTTTAGGTCATATTTTTTGTGAAATGTGCAAGATATCAGCCTTTCTGCTTATTTAATCTCAGTATGGAGATTGCATGAGATTCAGATAGAATACTATTTCTTCTTGAAGCCAATAATGAAGAAAACAGAATTATACAGTGCGCCTGTCTGGACATGGGTGAGAAGGTGGAGTCCACGTGGGAGTAACCATCATTTATAACACAAACCCATGCTTTCCCAAACAGGAAGGCCGGCAGCGCAGTTAAATATTTCATAAAGTACTTTTGCTAGGAAACCATGATCAGGTGAAGTAAATGCAGCGTGAAACGGGGCAGTGAGTGTGTCGGAGACACACAGACAGACAACCGACCGTCGGACGCGCGCCTGGATCCGAGTTCACGGCTTTTTCCGCGCGCGTGCGTGCGTGCGTGTGTGTGTATGTGTATGTGTGTGTGAGACAGAGGGTGTGTGCTGAGCAGCACCGACTCCCCCTCGCTTGCCGCCGCTGCGATGTGATGCTTGGTATTCCATGCAGCAGCAGCCTCCCACGCCCCGCGGCCGCCCACGCCAGGATCTGCGTCACGCGGGCGCGTGGGAGTGAGAGCAATGTAGCAAGAGCGGAATATCCCAATTCGAGAGGCAGGAGGGGGGAGGAGGGGGAAACCAACGGCTCCGCGGCCCTTTGTACTAAACCTGCGACCGTCCGCGTTCGAGCGCGCAGTGCGAAGGGCGAAGCGGAAGGCGGCAGAGGCTCGAGGTTCGAATGCACGCGCCTTTTTTTGCATTCGGCTCGCAGGATCTGCGCGCACTGACGACGTGACCCACCCCCCTACCCCGACTCCCCCCCCGTGAGCAGGAGGTGCGGAGAAGAGTCCCCGATTCGAGGGGGGGGGCATCGGCAGTAACTTCTGACCGGACACGTGAGGCGCAGAAATCCAGAGAGGAGGAAAACGGCACGCGACGGGCAGCGCAGGTACGGAGTGACAGCAGTAGGGGGCCGGCGAGCGAGCGCCGCGTGCACTGTGTGTGTGTGTGTGTGTGTGTGTGTGTGTGTGTGTGTGTGTGTGTGTCGTTGGAGGGCACTTTTGGGCCAGGGCAGTGAAGTGTGATCCGCATTGCTGAGAAGACCGGGCCGTTACTGCAGTGTGCGCGTGAATCGTGGTGATGTTGTCCCTGTGGTGGTGATGTCCTCGTGGTGATGCTGTCTCGGGGGGCATTGGACGGCACAAATTTGAGTGCTTTCCTTTTTTCCACAGCTATGACTTTTGTTTACATATTTCTGTCACATTTGATATAATTTAAGATTTTGCATATTTATTTGCAGGCCGGTAGTTGATACATGGACGGATTTCTGTGTGTTTGCAGAAAGAAGTGTAGAAGTAGCCGTGTCTCATAATAACAATAATAGTTAGCGAGTGTGTGCTTAGTGCCGTTTAATGCACCGCTCAAAGCAAAACACAACCCCTGAAATGTCGATTTCGACTTATTGCAAATATTAAAATGTTTCTACTTTTACTGCACGTCTTTTGAAAGTTTTGTATGAACTGTAATGATCACACGCTTATGGACCTGGTATTCATTCTGTCAGTACTGACTAGTCCACTGGTTCTATTGGCAGTACTCACCAATGCGCTGGTTATAATATCAGTAGTCACTGATGCAGTGGTTTTAGTGTTGGTACTGACTGATGCACTGGATATAATGTTAGTTCTGATCAATGTAGTTTTCAGTACTGGTTATAATGTCAGTACTGATTCAGTGGTTGTAGTGGCAATATCGGCCAATGCAGTGGTCAGTTTTGGGTGCAGTGTCAGTACTGACTGAGACACGGGTTACAGTGTCAGTACTGATGTATTGGTTATAGTGTAAGTCTGGACAATCTTAACCTAACTAGTCTGCTCTAGTTGACTTATGCTCTTTAAATGAGTGTTTAGTCCAATAATTCCAGTGGAACAAATTAACATTTTTTCCCTAATTGATTTGGGAATTTGCTATTGCTTGTGTAATATTTACAAATGCATTAAGTCTTTGGGAGTTGCACCAGTGCAGAATAATCATGTTAATGTGTCTCACTGAAATGTTAAACCAGAAGTCCTGAAAAGATTGTGTCCCACATGGTGCAGAAGGGATGTCCCTGAGGACCATATTACCATACACACACTGCACACATGTGAACCTTCACATCAGCATTTAACCACATCTTGGGACTAATGATGGTGCACCCTGGAGTTAAGGTGCCAACCTTCTACATGAATGGATGTTTCAGAATGTACTAACACCTAAATCCATACAAGGCGCAGTGTGTCAGTTTGGTTTATGACATTTTGTGCCGTTTTTAAATAAGGTGAAAAAGGAAAAAAAAACTATATGGTAAGTTAGAGTGGATGTCCAGTTTCAGATTTCCAATTTAATGTATATATCAGATTAATGCGTTATGTCAGCACGTTGATCATTTTTCTTAAAATACCATTACAATTAATAGATAGTACTGTTACAAATACACAACATTTTAACATTCTTATTACTTTTTGCACTATACTTTATTATTACTGTTCTTTAAGCGTATTGAAAATAACACATCTCAATTAATGTCTTTAAAAAAATATGCTGAAGTGGGCCTATTTTATATGAGGCCAGCATGGAAATCAAAGAAAGTTAACTCCTAACATTGGTGTGTAAATTTTTAAATATTAAAAATAAGTAAGATCACATGTCTCTGGATTGGATTCTCATAGCTGACATGAAAAGTGTCAAATGCCTATTTCGAGGTACAATATGTGAAATGTGGAAATCTTTCCCGCAATCCCTCCTGTTAGAGCGTCAACCAACATGCCAAAGCTGCATCCAGCACCCCACTTCCCAGTACAGCATAGGTTTGTGGACTGCAACAGCCAGGTGACAATTTTGTCTTATTGATGCTGAAATGAGATGCACCTTGAGTTTATACACGATTCCCTTCAGTATTCGTGTTTGTTTACAGCTGCAGTTGAATCCAAAGCTGTTCCCATTGTGTACAAAAGGATCAAGTTAGCATTTGAATGTCTGTGTAAAGTAGTCACAGGCCTGTTTTCAAAAAGTGCTAAAAAATTCATGTTTCTCGCACCTCTTTATTGCTCTCTCCACATGCATGGATCCCTCAGGTAGAAGTGAGGTAAGGAGTGTGCAATCCACACTTCTCTCACAAGGGGCATAAGTGTATGAAGTATGGATATGTTGGGATATGTTCGAAAGGCACAAAGTGAATCTACAGTATTTCTTCTGGCCCACAATGAACTGCATGAGGAGGTAAGAGATGGAAGATGGCTGCCCATATAAGGAATTATTCATGGGGAGGCAAAAGGATGCTAGGTTTATTTAATTGTGCATAAAATCCTTCCACCAAAATAAGATATTTGTACTTTCCCAGTCATAGAATGAGTTATGAGACCTTGTGGTTTTTGCGCTTTTCTCTTTCAGCAACCTTGTTTCGGTACAACTGTTGAATACTTCGCATTTTGAGAATGTTACACTCATAGCTGTTATGTAACAAGGTCGCTTGGGAAGTGCCCCCAGGAGGTGCTGTGAAGGACTGATCTCACTTTCAATAGCTGTCACACTGATCCATCATAGAGGAACATCCAGTTTGTGGAAGTGCAGTCTCCAAGACCTGGTTCACTTTACCCCGCCATGAGCCTGGGGTGATGGCTAACATCCTGTAGCTCAAGAGCAGAGGTTCTTACTTTGGGGGCTGTTTACAGTGATTGGTGAAGCATTGTTGAAATTCTAAAAACTCTATACAGGTTGCAAGCAGCACCAAAGTGAACATACTTTGTAAGACAATAAGACACCTGGAAGCTTGCGAACAGCCAGCAGTTTACCACAAGATGCTTTAGCCACATGGACACGACTTCCCATCTCCAACTATATAGTTTGTGGCAGTTATCATCATTGTCCTTGTGAGTCATGACTCTTGAGTACAACATCATAGTGTAACACACTATTGTTGGTGCTACTGTTGTGTATTTTGTACTGCTTTAGCATGTGCTTTCTTACATGCCACATGGAGCTGTGTCACATTTTTTAAATACAGTTTTAACTTATACAGCTTCATGCTGAATCAGTTTGAGTTGCATATTTGGCTCAAAGCACTCCTGAGATTTGAAACTGCAACGTGTTGACTCTATCTACTTCCTTAACCACAGGTCCACCTGCAATATTAGTCTAACTCAGACGACAGTTTTTCTGTCACATTCGGTTGTCTCCAAGGGTTCGTTTCCAGAGTTAGTCTTTTCCAGCCATTCCCATATTCTCACCACATTGTTCTTGTAGAGGTTTTAACTGACAATGATGATAAACAGTGAATAGCAAACTGAGTTTATTTTTTATGTGGACTGTACATACATCTTTGGGAGCTGCTGTAGGGAGGATGGCCTGTGGCAGTTACACAGTCGCCTTTCTCCATTTCAGTATCTTTTGGAAGAGACTCGGCGCTACGGATGGAGGTGTTTGCCATGCTGGGTGTGTAGGTGTGCCATTTCAGCCTCGTCTGCCGGGCGGGGGGGGGGGGGGGGGGGGGTNGGGGGGGGGGGGGGGGGGGGGGGGGGGGGGGGGGGGGGGGGGGGGGGGGGGGGGGGGGGGGGGGGGGCAGGAGAGGTTGCATCGAGGTGAGATGCCAGCATGATGCCAGCGCAGTGGAACAGCCCTGCCCAGTTCAGGCAGCCGCACACGCCAACCGCACCGGCTCTTGCAGGCAAACTCCACCCACCATTGTGCCTGCAGCAGGATGGCAGTTCTGGGCAGGGAATCATGAGGAAAACCCTGTTAGTATTACTAACAGCGAGTCAGGGTGTGAGTGTTTGGCGTTTGAATCTGTGGTTTGTTGATTCACTGTTACTTTATGTCTGTTGCATTTAAGAAAGAAAAGCTGGGCTGGACGACACTGTGCTGTTGGTACTTAGGGATAAGCAACTAATGCTATTGCCCTCAGCAGGCCATTGACCCCTGTGCCCTGGGGGCAGCAGGAGCGGTAGTGGTTAAAACTGCCACCAGTTCTGTGCTGCATTACCCTGAATCAAGACACTAATTCTAAATTACTCAAATAAAAATTATAGCCTTAACGTTGCGAGTCCCTTTTGGAAATAATTGCAAGATAAACAAGGAAATAACCAGCTAAGTAACTAATTCAGTGGGTTCACTGTGGTTCTTCTATAACTGGATCACTTACTGTTCCACACAACCTTGTGCCATATTGAAATGGGAACACTGGAGGTTGGTTGCTCATCCATGTACCAGGACATCCAAATGTAGTGCTATTAGAATTATTATTTTTTATTCTATTCCATTCTGTTCTATTCTCTTTATTCTATTTATATTCTGATCTTGTTGTTTTTATTAATGTAGGTGTTTTCTGACGTGGAGGCTCGGCTAAGCAGTATAGATGCAAACAAACAATATCCCAAGTAGAATGAGGAATGAAAATAATATGCCTCATCTTCGCAGCAAGGCACCCCACCTTCTCCAGGGCCCATCCCCCCATATCCGCCTTTTTCTTACAGGCTTAGTCCGGTAGTGAGATGTCAGCTTGCTGGGATCAGGGAACAATTACTGTGCACACAAGTGGAGCCTGTGCGGAGAGGGCCCACCTACGCACGCTGCAGAGGTGGAGTGTGGTATGTGGCTCTCCCAGCAGCCCAGGAGTCTGACAGGCGCTCTTATATTTGCAGCTCCCTGACGGGACGCAGACGTTCTCAACTAACAGGCCGTCTCTCCCTTGCTCCCCTCATTGCCCTGCTGCCTCTCTCTCTTTGTCTGTCCTTCTCTTTACCTTTCCCTCAGTCTCTCTGTCTTTGCTTTAACCTTATTTTGTTTCTCCCTGTCTGCCTCCCTGCCCCTCTCCATCTGCCTTTCTCTGTCTCCCTTCTACTCGATCTTGTTCTCCGTCACAGAAGGACTCACATACGCTCCCTCCTCCAGGTATGGCAGCGGCTTTACCCAGAACCCTTGGGGAACTGCAGCTCTACCGCATTCTGCAGAGGGCCAACCTGCTGTGCTACTACGATGCCTTCATCCAGCAGGGTGGCGATGATGTGCAGCAGCTGTGTGAAGCCGGCGAGGACGAGTTTCTGGAAATCATGGCATTGGTGGGCATGGCCAGCAAACCATTACATGTGCGGCGCCTGCAGAAGGCGCTCCGTGACTGGGTCACCAACCCGGCACTGTTCAATCAGCCCCTCGCATCGCTGCCCGTCTGCAGCATCCCTGTGTACAAGCTGCCCGAAGGTTCACCACTCGCCAAGGTGCCCAAGTGTGTGCCAGCGGTATGTGCTGAACCTGGCAAGCCTGATGCGGCCAATGCCAATGCAGCCACTGGCTCCCCACTGCAGAGTGGCAGCGAGCCGCGTTTTTGGGCTGGCCACAGCGCCGAGAGTGAGCACAGTCTGTCCCCAGCTGACTTGGGCTCACCTTCTTCCCCACGCGAGGGCCTCGAGGCGCTAGACGCAGCCGCTGTGCAGTCAGTGGCAGAGTGCGTGGAACGCCTGGCCCAAGCACTTCCCCGAAGCGACCCCGCCGAGGTCAAGGAGCAGCTCAGGACCAACAAAAAGCTGGCCAAGATGATTGGCCACATTTTTGACATGAGCGATGAGGACCCACGCAAAGAGGAAGAAGTCCGCAAATACAGTGCCATCTATGGGCGTTTTGACTCCAAGCGGAAGGATGGAAAGCATCTAACTTTGCATGAGGTACAAGGCGCTGAGTGAGTGAGTGAGTGAGTGAGTGAGTGAGTGAGTGAGTGAGTGAGTGAGTGAGTGAGTGAGTGAGTGACAAACATCTCAAGGGTGTTTCTCTAGAAATGAGCATATTTGTTTCAAGTCAGACTGGTCTCTCCAGTTCTTACCCTTCATAGGGTGCTAGGAAAAATCTGGGAGCTGAACAGTCCCCTGTTTTGACATCTGTCTTGTAGACACACTACACTGTAGATGTTGATCCACAGAGGGTTCTCTGCTATCTTCATTCTCCCCCTGTGCCACTCTGAGACACATGTGCTCCTCTGTTGCCCACAGCTGACAGTGAATGAGGCAGCAGCCCAGTTATGCATGCGGGACACGGCACTCCTGACGCGCAGAGATGAGCTGTTTGGCTTGGCTCGCCAGATCTCCCGTGAGGTCACCTACAAGTATACTTACCGCACCAGCAAGTAAGTCCTGCTCCATTAAAGCCTTCTATGCTGCAGCTTACTTTTCCTGCTCCTTTTGTACCCTCCTAACATTTTGGGCCTTATCCAAGACAAGAGGGGCAGTAGGTGGCATGTTGTTTAAAATTGATACCTTACACTTGAATGACTTGGGTTCAATTCTCACCATCTGCTGTAATAACTCTTGATCAACTTAATACCATAAATCGTTCCAGTAAAAATAAAATATGTAAAATAGGTAAATCAGTGCAAACAGCTTGACATTGTAAGTCATTTTGGTGAACAGCATCTGCTAAACACGTGAATGTAATATAAGATGGTCTTGATGGCCTGTAAATTGGAACAAGCAAAAGTACAGTCATTCATAATTTTGTAACAAGTAAGCTGGAGTTCAGGTGCATGTCTATTGAGATCCGTCACACCAGGGTGACGCAGGGGGTCCATGTGACCTCATTGTCGTCACGTAATAATTACCTACCAAGAATGACAGCATCCATCAGCCATGGAACTCTGGTACAGTCTCCAAGGCCTTCTTGCGTCAGAAGAATGTCTTTGATATGTTATGGCTGAAAATAGTAGATGAAACATGATATGAAATTTTGACGTACAGGGCTCAGTTCTACTTTCTGTCTATTTTAAGCCTAAATCTAAACGTGGTTATAGGGGTGGAAAAATCTCCCACTTTCTGCCAGAATAACCGGCATCCCCCTCCTCTTCTCACTCCCAGAAGTGCTTTTATTCTGTATAAAGACACTGAGTAAAACCGTCTGTTGGTTCCAACAGGTGTTTCCTGGGTTACGGGCAACTGGGATCTGGAAAATTCCATCAAGGGTCAAACCTTAGTCAGAACACCTGGATGTTTCACTCTTTTTTCCTCTTTTCAGAATTATTTCTCAAATGCACGACAGAGTTTATTTACTTCTTAATGTATTTTTGCTCATTTTTGTAAATCATACTCTTACTTATACCACACTTTGTAGAAATTAAACTGCAAATATAACATCTTTGTACTGAAAACATGACATTGAAAGGAGAGCATTATTGTGCCACTGTACCCGTCAGTGTGTCCTATTTTTACCCGATTAATAGTAACTCGCTCTCTCCTGTAGATCACGGTGTGGAGAAAGAGACGAGCCATCTCCTAAGAGGATAAAAACAGAGGTAAGTGGGCTGCGTCTTTTGTTTCACTGCATGCGGAGATTATTACTCAACTAGCTGGAGGACGTATAATTGTAGAAAGACAGGAAATTTGTTTAGTGGAAAAAAACCTTCAGTCCAGCTTTATAAACCTAGGTTTGCATCGGTAGTCTCAATCTCCCCCTATCAGATTTGTTACATATTCGTACTGTGTTTACATCAGTGTGGACAATGAAACCTACTGGAAGTAGAAATCTGTGCAAACCAGTTTTCGTTGTTTCGTGTGTAACAGTATTCATCAGGATGGTTCGGCAGTAAAACACTAGAGACGAGTAAGAGCGGAACTGGAGGTTGAATAGGGTGGAACCTGTGACCCACTCCTTGTTTGAATAGCTGCTTCCTATCGGTGTGGGGAATGTGGGTGGGGCAGTGGGATGATTTCCCTGAAGTCTACGTGTCCATCGAAGAAGACCAGTTGTGTTCCTGTTGAATGGGAAAGACCACATCATTCCATCTCGTTGCCTAAGATTTAGCAGCTCATCTAATCACCCTTTTCACTATTTAACTATTTTCTCCCAGCAATATACAGTCATTAACTTTGTTTACTATTAACTGCAAAATAATGATTATAACATCATTGTAGGCGACTTACAGTTCGAGCAGAGAAATGTGAGGCACATTTGCACACACATTGGAAAGACTGGAGTCTTACCCAGAAAGACAGGGCGCTAAGTTATAGAGGATACTTCCAGGATGGGATGCCACTCCATTGCAGGGTGGTCACACACTCACTCACAAATGTACTCTGCAAGGCCCATTTAGAGTCAACAAGTCATCTGAAATGCATGTCTGGATACTGGGCGGAAACCAGAGCACCCAAGGAAACCCGTGTGAACACAGAGAGAATATGCAAACTCCACATATACTGGGATCAAAACTATGTTCCATCGTACCACGTAGGCGCTAATTTAATTTTCTTGTCAGACATGTTAATTATGCCTTATTCTAGTATCCCACTTATAGATGCTCATATGGTGTTGCAAAGAGTCTTTTTGTTTCTGTGTTGTTAGTGGCTGCTGTCCATCTGTTTCTCACTGGCAACATACTTGAGCAGTTGCCAAACATCTGATCTCTTGGAAACTCCCACCGTCCCATAATTATTGCCCTGGTCCGGTTGGTGTCTCAAGGCAAGCAGGGGTTCACCCATTGTAGCTTTTCCCCTTGTTTCTGTCCACGCCGACGCAGCAGCGTGACAGATGGAAACTTGGTGGTTTTTCACCTCTCAGGCCTACAGCTCCACCCCATTAGGTGTTACACACAGATTACTAAGCTTCATACAACTGCAAACCCCTCCCGCTTTCATCATATTTTGTATATAAGTTATTTCCTGACTTATGTATTTACTTACTTACTTACTTACTTACTTAAGTGCTTATTTGTTTGTCTGTGTTTGTTTGTTTATTTTTGCAGTCAAGTGTGACAAGTCTGAAGGCTGTGGTCTGCTTCAGAGTTCAATGACTAGGTCATGTCTCGGTGTTGCTGGAGTTTGCAGAGTTCTCGGAGTTAATGAAAAGGTGGTGTTAAATGTACACCTCCCCCTGCCCCCGAGTGTCTCTGCACCCCCCAAAACCCCCGCACATGCACATCATTAGGAATTAGCCGCCTGCCTACACTCAGAATGATAAGCCCAAATGAGATCAATTGCGCGCCTACCCATAGTCCTGGGGTGCTTCTGACATCATTAGGTAGGCGTGCATGGAATCACCCACGCCCATGCACCGCTGCCTCGAAAGATGTCATTAGTGACAGATCACGCACACGCTTACGCACACACACGCTTCTGGCCAATTTTGCTGGACTGGAGGCGGGGAGAAAATAAAAGGATGATCGAGCAGATGATAGGGTGTGGTGAGCCGCCTGCGCCACCGCTGTTGGTTGCCCAAGTCCTCAGCCAGGCATAGCCTCTGTGGCAAACGGCTTTTCCTGTGGTTTGTTCGTTAGGCTTCAACACATACAAGAGTGCATGTGGCACTGTGTGCCCTAACAGCTCAGAGTTGACGCCTCTACCTTTGCGGCACTCGTATAGGTGACTGTAACGTGAAAAGTGTAATCTGCAAGAACACTAACCCTTTGGGAAGGCTGAGAGTGCACTTCTGACCTAACATCGGCTACTATGCATCACTGTCACACATCATGGGTGCCATGCAGCCCTGCAGTCTTGTTGCATCTTCTGTCTCACTTTCCAAAATGGAAGCGTGCTAGAAACAGTCAGGGATGAGTCAGCACTCTGGAGAGAGGGCTCGGTGAAGGGCGTAAGCATGGCGCTGGCTTCCAGGAGATGAGTATGTGTTGAACAGGGTGCTCGATGACGCGGGAGGCCCAGCCGTTGGGTCTCCCTGCGCAGGAGGCAGTGCTGGTTTGAACTGCAGGTCTGATTTATATCCTGAGCCAAGCAAGTCGCCAATCTGATTAACTTTTATCATCACATGTTCATTACAGGCAGCAGGTGGGTGAAGCTATAAGGAAGGTTATGGTGGGTGAAATTGTGGCAAAATAGATGCCTGTCTGTTTTTGTGCCCTTAAGGAAAAGGGAATTGTTTCAGGAAGTCCTTTGATACAGTATTATAACATACTAAATGAGAATTATCTACATTCAGGTAAGGCAGGGTAGCCAAGGTGTATATTGGATTCTGCTTTGCCTCATATTGTATGCAGGTAATTTGTTCCTAAAAAAGGTGAATTTTTGCAAATTGAAGGTTTCAATTAGTCAGTGGTAAAATGCTGAGTCTCAAAGTTGACACCCATTTATGCTAAAATTCACACCACACACCAATAAAATGGGCACAATTGCTTCTATAGTTAATAGTAGTTATAACAGCATAAGGTTTTTCTTCATTAGTTGTTCTTTAATACTATATGACTGTCCTTCTGCATTTGTTTAGCTCTTTCATAACTACTATGTGTTGCATACCTAAATCCTCATAAATAACACACGTATGTATAATATTTCTGTCAGGGTGGTTGGGAGGGTTGAGGACTGTTTTTCTATAAAATGTAGTTATGCTTGTTTTCCTCTGTCAATTGGTTTTGCCCCTAGCAAAATCTTAAAATAAAGTTTAAAAAAAAACATGAAATAAAATGCTAAATGTCTGTGGACAGACAATGTCTTATTTGAGTAAATAAGAGTTTAATGTAGAACAGTACAGAATGGTAAATACAAAAGGAACCAATGAAAATCCATTAATGAAGCAAGTTAAGTATAAAACACTTGCCCTACAAGATGACTTGGTGTGGATAGTTCAAATGGGATTACTGAGATTATTATGATTTTTGGTTATTATGATTAGTATGATTACTGAGATGGTAACAAGTGAAACTAACAAACAAGGGGTAATGGAGGTTAAGAACTTTATATAACTTAACCAAACTATACGTACAATGACCACATAGTAGACCTGATCTCAAACCACACAGTTGTTGTGTAAAAAAAAAAAAAACCCAGATTTGATCCTCATAAATACAAAAACTGTTTTATAAATTAATTCAGTGAAACTATAAGTGACCAAGTTTCTGTGAACCGAATGCTCTTATCTCGGGGATGACTGTATTAGATAATCTGCTGGACTCTCTGTACTCATTCTTGCATATTACCTTCGTTCCTCAGGAAGGATTCTTTGACCTTCAGGAGGCACTGCGAGCAATACACATGCGACAGGAGACGCTAAAGGAGCAGCTGGCACTTGCCAAGTCTAAAGGAGAAGAGACTGCAGTGCGGAATATCCAGGTGACTGAGCTGTGGGCAGGTCACACAGCAGACAGACACCATCCACACCCACCTGAGTCACAAACTGAGCCTGACAGGGAAAAGCAGGGCTGAGAATAACAGAGCCATGTGACTCACACCCCGCCACTGGGGAATTACAGCAGCAGGCTCCATGGGAGGCGTTTGATCCACTCACCACTGTAGCCTCACCCACGTGAACGGACAGGCAGCCATGAGCCATGGAGACGTGCAAGACCACCAGCATGTACACATTTAAATGTTTTTCCTCATATGTATATAGGGAAATATTAAAAGGTCACAGAAGGTGGTTTTGTTTTTCAATATGAGTTGAAATAATCCAGTGTCTATAGGAGAAATGGCATCAGGGGTAAGATTTGCTCTTCCAGCAAAACTCCAGAAACAGAGTTTGAGTTCATTGTTTTGCCATTTTTCTGACCTACAACGACGACACTGCCTGGTTGCAAAATGAAGTTTGCAGCAGACTGCCAGTTATAGTTTGAACATTTATTCTGACAGTTGTTGCAGAGACAGTGTCTAAAAAAATCAGTTGGTACAAGCATGACTCATTTCATCTGGATCGTGTGTATGTGTGGTTTTTTTCACGTATGTATATGTGTTCCAGGTGCAGCTAGAGCGCCTGCTGGCCAAGCAGAAAGAGATCCTCCAAGATGAGGTGGCCCAGGAGAAACTGCAGGCTCTGGACTGGAGAGTCCCACCCGGGCCTTTCAAACACAGTGCCGAGAGGCAGGGCAGCAACGGGCTCACCAACGACAAGACTGCCGACCAAGGTTGTGACTGCAATGGTGGAGATGGGGGTGGGGAGTGCACATGTTGCTGCTTTCAGAAAGCATGTAGTTTCTCGCTGTGGTCACTGTTTTGGAAAATGTAGCGTAGTGGTCTAGTACCACCTTAGTCACCCTGCAGTAGTGAGTGTGCAGAGGTCTTGGAGCGCACCAGGTCACGGAGCCACAGTGTGGGAGCAGGAAAGGAACAGGCATGGGGGCGAACGTCGGCACACACGATCTGGCACAGTTTCTCACTTTTGTTTCTTACCATCACTTTCATTTTTGTGCCTTCTGTGACAGCACTGCTCAGCAGACCCTCACTGCTGTGGGGTGGTGGTGGTCTTCACCTGGCTTACTCTGTGAACCTGGAAACATGCACGTAATCACTAAAAGTACTCATAGAAAAGGCTTCTATTTGAACCCTGGAAGCAATATTGGTGGATTGGGGGGAAAAAAATTCCAGCATCTTCCCACTGTTCAGCTTTCTAGCTAAACAGTTTGTGGCCATGCAGGGGTCATAAGAATTTAAGGGTCAGAAGTAATTCACCTAAATATTTCAGAGGTATTCATATATTTTGTTGAAAATTGTAATAGCATATTTAATTACTGTTCTTTTTTAACTATCACGTTTAGTGCCCAACACAGAGGACTTGAGTTATTTATTTATTTGTTTGTTCGTTTGTTTGTTTTTCTGTCTGTTTGTTTGTTTGTTTGGCTGACACTTTTCTCCAAAGTGACTTAGCATGTTAAGCAGCTTACAATGATTTACCCATTTATCCAGCAAATTTAATTAATTTGTTACTTCATCACTTCAGTGTACATATATTGCTCAAAGGTACTGAAGCAGGAGGTAGGAATTGAACGTGGGTCTATTGAGTGTAAGGGCAGTCTTATAACCTCTATACCACTTGCTGCATAACTATTGTTGGCAAAAGGAGTGCAGGTGAGGAGAGACGTCCTGGGTGTGTTCTGCGATTCCACCATTCTGTGAACTGTTTCTCCCCACATGCCGCATCAGGACCTTAGAATGAAATCCATGAGATGCTTGTCCATAAAATGATGGGAATCCGTTTATCCTCCTGCAACCAGGTCTCTTTTCCTTCTTGCCTCCTTTTCTCACCCTGTTGGAAATGGGAGAGAGGAGGGAGCATTAGATGTGCTGCCATTGCAGACAAACAGAATGAATGGGTGTTAGGTCATCACAGATGATGGAAAAATGGAAGTGAAGCTCCTGCTAGTCTGCAGGGAGGGGTTTGAGCTGAAAGTGGAAGTGGGAGTGTACACCAGCAGGGTGAGGGCACACAGGGAATGAGTGTCACCACACTGTGGATCCCCCCAATAGAGGAGAGTGTGAACAATATGTGTGTGATTTGTCCACAGCTGCAGAGCGGCCTCTGAACCTTCGTGTGCCCGGGCAGCGGGCAGCCACCGCCGACGGAGATACAACCCTGGGGAAGCAGCTGGCCACTGAGCTCAAGAGACACCACTTTGCCAGTGAGGCCAAGGGGGGGTCCACAGGTCAGCTTCTCATTCCCATGTCCTGGGTAACACAGCACAAAAACACATTTATTATGTTACATTATTATTAGTATATCTGTGTGCTTCTGACACGTTCACCACCACTTCAAACATGGCTTCAGATGTCAGAGTCAGTAATGGGGGTTGTTCTTCCCCCACTTGTCTGCAGCCCACACACATAGGGAGGTGAGTGAGAACTCAGAGTGGGGGGCTTGTCACCCTCCACTGCGTGCGCGCACGCACACACACACACACACACACACACACACACACACACACGCACACAGTGGGTGTTTCTGGCAGTGAGAAAGCCCCTTCCTTTCTCTCACTTCCACCCAAAGAAGATGAAACGGGTTCTCCCATGAAAGCCCAGCTCCATCTCACAGGTCCTTTCATTTGCCTAAGCCTCTGAACATCAGCAAACACACTTACTTTCTGTTTGTCTGTTTTCCCACTTTAGAAAATGGAATTGGAACCGACTTCTCCCAGCAAGTTTTAAACCTCTCAGAGAAGAAGACCATCAAATCAGAGCCGGAGGACTCCAGATAGCGCCTCAGGCTGCAAAAACCAACCCCCCCACACACACACCCAGCTCAGCCGTCTGTCAGTGGAAACTAAACAAGCCCAGCTGCAGCAGAGCCTTAACAACCGACGTTGCCTCAAGAAAGAAATGCGTTTTTTTGTGTCGTCTTTCGTGTCTCCGAAGCGCCTAAGACCCCTAGTCAATGCTGGGGGACACCCCTCTGTGCCCCCAATGATGGCATGGCACCTCCGTGCATGTGACTGCCTGGGACCACAGCAGTTGCTTTTTGTACATACATTGTTTTATTGAAAGCTGTTGTATATGATGTTATTTAATGATGTGCTATGTATAAAACTACAATGTTTGGTTTCTCCCCTGAATTTGGGGGGGTGGGGGGAGTGATCAGCACTTTGTGTGCTGCGTGAGCAAGATCTCCTCACACAGCATCTCTCCCCTTGCACACGCCGGGACTGGATTTTTATGGACGAGAAGCATGTGGGATGCTGGTCCAGCATAGCGGATGGCGGATGCTGAAGTCAGCGTCACCTCATGGCAGCAAGTGTGTTGACAGGCCAGTCTACACTGACTGTACAGCAGGAGTTCTCGGTTCAGGGGAACACAACATTGAAAGCACCACTGTTGACCGTCGTGTGTTGGTTGTGTCCGAAGGTAATTTATCCAGCACTGGAAATAAAGATTGAAGTGGTTAGGCCATAGGGACCAAGGGAAAGTAGTTCCCTTTTCTAATTCAGGTCCTGCTGTGTACAGAAGAGTAAGCTTCATCTTAGCCTTCAGCCATGAAGGATAAGCATAAGTCATACCTTGTCTTGATGTAAGCATCCTTTTCCGGAAGGAACAGTTGTTAATCTCAACTTTGAGAACGTGATTTTACAAAATCACTCGTTGTTTTACTAATTTTTTTTAGGAGGGATCAAATAGACCATAATCTGATTTACTTTGTACATAATTTAAAAAAAAGAATTACCTAATGACTTGATCTGTAAAGCAGGGTTTTGTTATTGTGTCATTCCAGTGTATATCTTACTGCATCGGTTCCAATACTATGTTCAAGTTACTAGAGCAATACCAAATAGCTGTTGTTGGGGAAAAACCTAGTGAAAGTGTCTAGTTGTCGCGCACCGTAGATTGTTCAGACTTCTTTATTTCTATGTTGACTAGTGTAGTCATAGTCCTAGTTTGACTGATCTGCAATTTTACCTGTGACTGATATGCACCAGTTTCTTTTTTAATTCAAAAGCCAATGTTCCTTGCTGTTAGAATAAGCATAAACGTTTTCAATGTTTTGTGTATTTCCTATGAGTGAACACATCACTGTTAGAAACGTTGTGGTAGTTGTGTGATATATGCATTATGTAGTCATAGTTGAGGCAGTTTGTCGGTCACCTCAAAGGGTAAAGTCGAGCTGTATTGTCAGGTTTCCCATCCAGCCACTGTACATCCGTCTACATGGCTGTCGACGATCAGCACCTCCTCACTTCGCGACACAGATTGTCCGTTCCAGACCACATGCACTAGTCTCCTCAGAGTTCTCGTGGGGGAAGTATAAGAGTTTGTTTACGTTCAAAGGTGAATGCGTCTTTTTTTTTTTTTTTTTTTTGAGTATGCAAAACTTTTCACTTCTTAAGTGCCATTGCAAGGGCGAGGGGAGGGGAAGTGGTGAATGAGAAGCAGAGCACATGAGAGTAAAAAGGCCATCATTAGCGGAGCGATGTAATGTGTCATTCAGTTTGACATTTATCTTTCTGTTAAAATGTTCTAAATTTTGCCTAATCTCAAGTTGTTTTTTTGTGTAAGGAGTAAACGCTTAAAGAGATCAGATCCCTCAGATCAAGGGAATAATAATTTGAGCGATAGGGATCCAACTTTGCAACAAAACTTGATTTTGGTGTTGTGTCTGACACGTTACAGACTCAAAACTTAATGTTGTATTTCACGTGTAACCTCTTACGAATATACTAATGCGAACAAAATGTTTGAAAAGTCCTGTAGAGATGTGCGAAAGCAGTGGGAATGCTTTCAAAGATTTTTGTCGGTAACTTTGGGTTTCTGTATGATGGTAATGCCCTGAAGATAAGCATCAAGTGAGATGTAGCCGGTCATAACTGAAATTTCCTAAAGTTTGTGCATTGTTGTGTAGGCTGACAGATCGACTTTAACCGTTTATATTGAAACATGTGGAATCAGCAATAGTAAGTTTACAGACTCACTTGAATGCACCACAAGCAATACTAACAAGGATGTTTTCGGGGCCCCTAATTTTGTTGTCTGGGTTACCGTCGTTTTACAGCCTTCTCATGAGGTTTTTTAATGTTTTAAATTCTGTCTAAAGGTTCTGTCTTGCCTCGTAGTGTTTTCTGTCAGAGAGCCATGCATATTGAACTATGGGATGATACAGTGTTTTTTGTCAGTAGACTTTCTCTCCGTACGTATCACTGTTGTCGTGAACGATAAACATTATTAGGTTACGTACCTGTTGTTTTGTAAACACTAATATATTTAATTTGTTATACAGCACACGGACATTAAACTCTATTTTTTGAGATTGGATGGTGAGTTAATTTTTGTATGTTTTTTGTTTTTTTTTTTTTTTAAATTTTCTTTTCCAGCAATCTACACCTTTAAGCAAACAGTAGTTCTTACTTAAATGCAAGTCGGCTATCAGGGTTATAAACGAACGTTTATGTAAATAGGGCCAGCAGGAGGAGGTGTAGTGGTTTGAACTTTGACCTTAAAATGAGCAAGATACCCTGAATTAATACAGTAAATATTGCCCAGCTGTATAAATGGGCAAATACTGTACTTGTATGTAGCTTAGTATACACACCTAATATTGTCAATCACTTTGGAGAAAAATGTCAGCTAAATAAATAAAAATTTGGTGAACTCAGTGAACAAAGTCAAGTTCCTATGCGAGATAGATTATACGATATCCTACTTGTCCTTTATTGTGGGTTCATGGGTGACTGAAGAACTTGCTGATGTGAAGGTTTGGTCCTGAGATCAGCAAATACTGCCAGCACAATTTCTGAGAAATTTAATGGGAGGGAAAACCTTTTTTTCATTTGAAACTCCTTTTATGTGCTGTGATGGTGTAGTTGAAGGAAAACCAAAATGCACTTCCTTGCACAAAAATAAGAACCCAGATCACAGTCAGGAAAAAGAGTCTTTGTCAGAGAGAACATTTTTTTAGAGAAATCTCTATAGTGCTACACTGGACACGCAGCAAACGCAAGAGTTCCCCATTTTGTCTTTGTTCTTGAATTATAAGGTCAGTAACATTTGCATAATTGGAAATTCTGCTGCAAGTCTGCTGATGCAGGCACTGCAAGGCGAACGCCTCATATCATAAGCGGCCGCAGAGGCAGCTGCCTACACTGCCGTCAATTCACGTCAACGTGCGCCTCTCGATGGCGGGTAAATTTTATTGAGTCTGCCGTGGCACAAATGTCACCGCAGAGCTGTTGTGTTCTCTCGGTGTCTGTTGGATACTTCCAAAATCCCCTTTATGAATACTGGAAATGCTGGGCAAGGTTTAGATGTGGGCAGGACGCTGACTTCAACTTTTGGCGAAAGGACTTTTTTATTGTAGTTTCACTGATTTGGTTTACTGTATTGCTGGGCTATGAAGTTGCAAAAAATAGCAAAGACCATTGCCGTTACAGATGAGGGCTGTGCGTCATCTTCATGGTGGGATCGCAGAAAGAAATTTAAATATGAATCGCAGGAGACTGAATGAAATTATTGATGTTTATGTTCAGTAACATGAAGAAATACATGATCAGTTTCCACATAAAGTTTCTATAGTGGGAGGTTTTAGGTGAGAGATGTAGACCCTTAGAGAAAGTAATTAGCAGCATTTTACATATGTGGGGACACTTAAGGACAGATAGAAAAAGGGGCAGCTGTGAAAGGAAGAGTCAGGTCAGCCTGTTTTGTGTGATCCTGTTTGCTGAAATCTCATCATTAGATGCTAATACTCCAAATTTACAGTACTTACAATATACCAAATCTTGGTCTAGTTCAACCACTGCAGCAAGTTCTCAGAGGTCAGCTGGTGCCCATGTTCAAGGTGGTCTACTGAACTGGTATAATTCAGTTGAGTAAATTGGTCAGGGGAACTACAGTAGGAGTGGGATTTGAACCAGGAACCTTCTGATTGCACAGAAACAGCCCTACACGCTATACCACCTACTGGCCCATGTATGGGCACCTTGTTTTTTTACCTTAGTCTGGAGGTATGCAGTACAGGTGACATTCCAGCTTCACTGCTCAAAACCGGTTAGAGTCAGTTACAGCTGGTCAGCATGTTTGGAACCTGTGCTGTAGAGATGGAGACATGGGAGGGCTCAGTGAAGCTCCAGTCTTTGTGCTTCATTAGCATCTGCATCACATTTACACATTCTGAAAGTGCCGATGACTCACTCTTACGCACTTCTCTCCTGTTTCTCTGCGCTCTCCTGCAGATTCACACACACACACAAAAGGGCTTTGCATGTAAAGCAGTGCTGATAAGAAGCCCACAGAAGCGCTCACACATTGGGGGTGTCATGGGCTGCGAGTGGGTGGAGCGTCATTTCCATTTGTCCAACTGCTGTGGACAGACTACAACCAGACTTTTATTATTAGTGTAAACATACTGTACATCTGGCTGTGCGGGACTTTGTCGCCTTAGTTCCACATCGAGCAAAAGTTCCTGCATTTTAAAAAAATATATTTCATAAGAGTATCGCAAGACTTGTGTGGGCACACAGGTGAGATGACTGATCTCTTTTATATATCCCATTTATGCAGAAGATAGTCTGCTCATTATTCATACAATAATCCATTCAGCTATAAAATAAAAGAATATTAAAGTCTGTATGATTCGTAGTCCATCAACAATTCAGTCTGGCACCTTCTTCCGTTGGGATTTGTTTGCTACTGTCTATGTAGTTATTTCCAAATTTTAACACTAGATAAATGTAACATTGTGGAGACCATGTAACAGATGTCTACTTTGTCATTATTCATTCAACCAAAGAAAGAAAACATGCAGAAGACGTGTTAAAAGTGCAGATTTAGCCGTCTGTGGACCCCCTTAGCAGCGAAAACTAAAGGAAACCTTTTTTGTACAAGTTTCTCAGTTTTTTCAGTGTATTTGAAGAATTATGGCCCAAAGTGCTCAATCCATTGATGTTTGGAGGCCTGTGTTTTTGCACAGCTCTCTTAAGGTCCCAACACAACATCTTATGGGGGCTGAGGTCTGGAGTTCAGCTTTTCCCAAATTGTAACTCTTTTTCAATTATTGTAGGACATCTATGTCCTGCAGATGCAAAACAGCATCAAACCATTTCCACTCCACTAAGTTGCTGGATGGTGGCGCAAGGTTCATGAGGGCAAACTGTACATCTCTAAACATGGTGTTGTGCATTATGACCAAACAACTGCACTTTGTCCATCCACAGAATATTGCTGCAGAAGTTTTGTGGCTCATTCAGATGTGATTTTGCAAGTCTAAGTATTGCTGCCATGTTTCTTCTTCTAGCTGCTCTTCCATGAAACTCATTACTTGTTCAATCTTTCCTTAACAGTGGAGTCACAAACTCTTCGACAGACAGGTGTGTAGAGCATCGCATGCAGCTTTTTTTTTGTTATTTTCAACTTCACTGAGCATTATGCAGTCTGATGTTAGGATAAATTTGCTGGGACGCCCACTGCCAAGAGACTGTCTCCACTCCGCTGTTAAGTGCCACTTAGTTGAGGTCAACCGTCTGTATTGCCTCCAGAATGTTCTCCACTTGCATCCTCAGGCTGCCATTTGAAAAGGTACAAAGTATAGTTTCATCACCATTTAGTCTCTTGTGTGTCTCCTTCTGACAAAAGTCTATGTTCTACATCAGGTACATCGTCAACTTCATCAGATTTTCTGATTTGTGCCACCTTCCACACTTTGATATGGTTGACACAGAAAATATTTTGCTGTAGTCAGAAGAACATATGTAGATCGCTTTTGGTCATTACTGTCCCCTGTCTTTTCCTCAGTCAGGCCGGCACCCCAGACAGTTGTCTTTCAGTGTCTGGCTGCAGTCGTGTTGAATGAAGCTTGAGCCCAACCTTGCAGGTGAGAGATATTAAGGAAACTGTGTAAAAGCTTCAAAAGCTGTTCCATCTCCTGTCTTTGGTGTTATAGCCTTTCCAGTGTTTTGACCACAGTTTGTTTTGCTTACTTACAGGTGGCATCAATCCCATCTCTTTCAGAGGCCTTCATACAATGACACCAGTGCCAGTCTTAGTTTCACTCTTCATTTCACAGGTTCTTGTTCATGTCTGATGTCGTCTTCTTTATTTGACACAACATTATATGCAGGGAGAGACAGTACAGCAAGACACTGCATCTCCATCTACATACAGAGAGGTGCTGAGGGTCAAATGGTTACAGAAGGTCACACCATTGTCTAATAAATTCCAGGAGAGTGTCCAGATACTCCAAAATTGTTCAGAATTATTGTGTAGGTCAAATGTTAATTTTTAAAGCAGGAGGAATTTAAGCACTTCAGACATCCATATATTTAAAAAAGGACCTTCAGCTGTAGACAAGAGCTCCAGAATGTTTCTTTGCCAAGTATATCAGAGTGAAAAGCCTATGATCCATGACCTCATCAAAAAAATGAGTTTGGGTTGTGGTTTAACAGCAAAGTAGAAGGTTACAAATGAAACTCTACATTGAAGGTCTTTTGAATGGTTGAGAGAACTTCCTTCCAATAAGCTTGTATGTTGTTACAGTCCCAGAATAGGTGCTTCAAAGTGCCAAGAGCTGATTTACACTTAAAACGCATCTGGGACATCCCTGGAGATATCTTATGAAGAGGTAGATTCTGGTAGATTCTTTTTATGACCTTGACGTTTTGCTCCTGAATGCCTAGAGAGGGGCAGGCTGGAAATGTTTTGGACATATAACTGGCCTTTCCTGATCACTGAAAGACACATCAAGGTCACGTTCCCACGTCTCCCTCAAAGCAGTGTAAGAATTATTGCAAAAAACTTATTAAAATAGAGTAAAGTGCAGAAATGAAGCCTCTGCAGTTGTTCACTACCAAGTTTTTCCCTACTTCAGTTAGTTCTGTCTAAATTCCACTCTCTTTATCTGTGGTTGTAATAAAGAGGACTGTATTGGATAGGCCAAATTTCATTCTTAGATGTTCAAAGCTACACATTGGTCTAAAAATAAATGTGACATGTCTGATGTATTCTGACTTGTGTTGGGGTTGGAATCACTTCTGTATTGTTCAGTTTATTGTTTCCATCTCTTTTGCATTTCACAGCATCATTTTTATATGTCCTTTTGCACCTCTAAATTTTTCTAATCCAGGTTGGAACTTCCTTTTGATTTGATTTTTTTGGGAAGAGGTCATGTATTCTGTTTTCTTCTTCATTTTCTTAATTCTTACAGAACTGTCCCTTGGTCCTTCTGGCAGCTCTGTGAAATTTCACTGTTTGTGTGTCCCCTGTATGTGACATTTAACTATAACAGGCAGGACTCAGCAGTAGTTGTAACTTATTTACAGTGATGTTATACAAAGAACTACAAACAAACAAACCGTGAACTAGGAAAAACCTGGAGTTTCTAGAAACAGACAGAAAACATGAGGTTGGCTAGACAGTACAAGCCTACAGTCTCTGCTCAAGGTCCGAAGGAGATGGGGACGAGGCCCCCTGCTGGCGCTCTGTGGTCAATGCGTCTGGGCGTCTTACAAACAATAAAAGCAGGACGATCGATTTCGCGAAAGGCGTAGCGCTTTGTTCCTGCTCAATTAAGCAAAATATTAACTTTGCCGTTAATACTCACAAATAAAGAAAAGTGTTGAGTTCGTAAATCTCACAAATCACAAGAAAACGTTTTCTAAAAATGGTACTATTACTGTAAGGGAAAAAGTTTCAAATTTCAGTGCAAAACCATCAGCATTATTAACATTAATAACGTTAAACTCAATCATGACAACGTCTATAAAATGATAGTATTAATAACCGTGTACAACAATAGGACAAACAATAATAAGTTACGATGTCATGCTGCGGTTTTTTTTAATACAGCTGTTAATAATGATAAAGACATTTTTGAAAATTATATAAAAAAATAAAATCTTTACAGAGAAGTATTGGATAAGCAATTTATTTGTGTAATTTACAAATTCATTCTGTGTATGCTATTATTTGACTATTTTTCTTAAACATTTTTTCTTTATGTAATTTCATTTAAAATTACACGCGTAGTTACTTTTAAACTGCATAATCTAATTTATAAGTAAAAAGCGTATTTCTACGTAAGTGGTGTATCTTCAAAAATAGCTCATAACCAAAAGACTCCACTGGGTGGCAGTACTGTACCACTTATATTGAAGAAAACAGTTGAACCATTTCCTCTATGATCAAACGTGAAATCTCGATTATATTTGAGATCAGTAATAAATGTTTAGACTTTATTATCATTATTATTATTATTATTATTATTATTATTATTATTAGAAGAAGAATGTGTGTGTTCAGTATTCAGTTTACTAACTTTGTTTTTGTACAGAAAGACATGCTTAATCTAAATAAAAATATAACAAATAAATGTAGGAAGAATCTATATTGGACCTTATGCGATGCACCTGAGCACATCATTGGTGACATCCTCATGGTTTACTGGAAGTTTCAGATCTTTCAGCATCAGACATCCCTACCATAGGTGACTTGTTTAAGTCTCTGACAGCAACACAATGTCTGCCCTCAAAGATGTGTCTGAGTGCCTAGAAGTCACCTTCCCAGGTGAATCACCAGTTGCTGGGGTCTCACCATGCTACCTGCTGCTGCATCCCAATGTCAATGTAGCCAAATGTTTTTCCTCTGTCGCTGTGCACAGCTCCTCCTGAATCTGCTTCTCCTTTTCCTGAACCTCATCATACTGCTGTGACTGAACACCGTCCACTTCAGCCGTCCCAGCTCCCAATGTGGCCAATGCCCCACTGAACTAAAGCCAGGACTCCACCTACCCTACTGCAGCCACATCTTTATCTTTAAACATTTTACCTCTTTATTTACCATAAACCAACAAAAGATCTATATTAAGATTTTAATTATTATCCATGTTTATGGGCCAGCAAGTAAGGATCTGGTTAAGGATACAGACTTGTAGCCTAAAAGCTGCTGCTTCAAGCTTTCATCCCTGCTTTTTGTGAGTACCATGTATCTACAAATATCTCTAGTAAAAAATTATCTCTCTGAATGGAGTGACTTGCTTTGATATGTGCCAGCTAAGCAAACAATTAGGAATTAAAACATTTACATCTTTGTAAGAATTGAATTTTGCAGAACATGGAAAAATTTCCCACTGTTTGGATGCTTGGTTCCATAAAAACTGTACTCTACTTTTGCAATATTTCAGAATGTTAGAATATTGTCATTATTATTCATGCTTATCTGAGTAAGCTGTTTGCTTAAGAATTGTTGCTGTGAGGCAGAGTTTCCTAACCTGAGGTCAGTAATAACACCATGTGCAACATGTCTAAGTAAAATCTCCATAACTAACTACTACAAGTTAAAAATAAAATGAAAATATTACCAAGATATTGCTAAATATGATATAAAACTGTATAAAGGTGATCAAGTTTCAGTGCAATTTGTCCAAATTTAGAAATTAGACAATTTTTCTAGGAGGAGACCTTGGCTTTCTTAAAGGAGTCTGTGAGCTAGAAAAGGTTAAAAAAAACTCTGTTGTAAAAGAGGCAAGAAGTTGATTTTAAGACATGTTAAAATAATTACTTAAAACACTGTACTGTGTACCTGTGGATGGCCTCATTTCCCGACTTATCAGCTGCCACATGTAAAGACCCCCCAACTATATTGCATAAAGTTCACAGTTTTGTCAAAGAATAGTGTACAACTGTAACATCGCTGATCAACTCCACTGCACAATACACTTTACATCCAGTTATTCTGTGGGAAAAAAGAGTTTTGGAGCATTGCACCTGTGAGAATATGAACATACAACCACCAAGATACCACAATTTTATATCAATGCCCAAGTGGCTTTGGTAGTCTGGTACTATGTTGTGTAGATCAAAGCTGACCTGAGCAACAGCTGGAGAGTTTCCTTTCATTTCACTGGAACACAAGCCAAACTATCTTTAAAAAGTTGAGGGAACCAACAGAAACTTTCTAGAGAAGTCTATTACTTACTGCTGGATCCAGCCTTATTAGTCAGGATAAAAAAATGTGTGGTTCCAGTTGATTTTACTCCAGGAAATTCCTTTCAGATTCCTCTTTTCCTCCCTCAAGAAGACTCTCCCACAAGCTAGGTACCTGGAATGATTTTTTTTTTAACTGGGACCATTAACTTGTAGTTGTTACAGCTCATCTTGTGGATTTTTTGCTTTTTATGTTGTGTCCCAAAGTTTTCACTACAGGAAACGCGAAATTCCAGGAACCAGTGAAAGGTCTGCGAGAATCACGTCATGTTTTCTCCCTGTTTTTGCCTGCCCTGAGAGCACTGTGTTCCATATCAGCTGTAACTTCTCTTCCTGCAGAAACTTCCATCTGTTACACAGGCTCCGAACAAAGGACAGGCAGAAAAAAACACACTAGCAGGAAAACGGAAAGGTACCTAAATATATTCTCACACTTCAGTAGCCAAGTCTACCTTCTCACCCTGTTCAGATAAGCAGCTTTTTTGGATGAAGCATTATGCCATAAAAATTGGAGTTAGATCCATAGGTAAAAATGTGAGCATTTGATGCTGCCTGGTTTGTAAGGTGTTCAGAAGGCACTAAATCATGGTGTAAATGGGCCAGGTAGGGCGCCTATGGTTTGCCACGAAACTATGTGGTTTGATCCTGTGCAAACGTCACTCACTCCCCCCCAAGTAAATGAAAAGTCACTAAATTATTTCAGATGACTGAATTTATATGGGCTGCTCTTCCAGGTCCCTGCATCTGGAAATGAGTTCTGGGTCTGGGGCGGCTGGAGGCCACGTCATCTCAGGCCTGAAGAGAGTATGTGGAGCTGGAACAGGGAGAACAGGAGCCAGAATCATCCCACTCGACTACACAGGCCACACTTATCGAGAGTAACAGGCCGTCCATATAAATCATTCCCTTTCCGACTCTAACAGCACAAATACTCCCCTCTGCTGCGGAAAAACACCCAGATAAAGCATCACTTGTGTTATTATTTATAGATTTGTTGTAATGTGTTTGAAAACTGAGCAGCTGCCAGCAAGAGAAAAGTGTTGGTATGCGAACAATAGCACTGAATGAAAGAACAAAGTGGCTGGTGTGTTAAAGCCAGCCTCAGTGTTTACACCCATATCTAAAACAGATGCTATACTTTATAGCTTTGTTTGCTGAGAAGTGCAGTGAACAAATAACCACAATTTCTCCACACGGAACCTCATTCGTGGTGTAGCAAGATGGAGATGCAGGATTTATTGGGGGAACCAGCCAGAACAGGCTTGATATCCACCCTTCGGGTCCATATGGGCAGTTCTCAACTTTTCACACAATGGCCATTACATCCATCCACCCATCCGTTATCACTAACTGCTGTATCCTGGGTGGGCTGGAGTCCCAGAACCACCGGGCACCAGGATGGGAAACTGCACCCTGGATGGCACTGCAGGCTGCCATTGCAAAATACAGATTCAGTGTTATCTGACTATTTTAAAGATCTTGGGATAGCGTGTTTGTCAAGTTACAAAATTATTTAATTTAAATTAAATAGTTTTAGTTTTAGTTTTAATTCTTAGTTTTAGTTATAATTCTTAAAAGTTACTTATTATGCGAAGGCATAATCATCAGTATATCTTAAGTAGTATTAACATCCATGAGCATTCAAACGTTACTATTGATATAAAGTACGTACTTTTATATTTAATTTTTGCAGCTTTTCATTGCGCAGCTCTTAAATCTGGCTGGACCTGACATTTCAAGTTATTTTGTTGTATTGTATTATCATTATGCTGAGGGTCATTAAATTACTCCTGACTATAAACCTCGTATTTCGAGTTACTGAGCAGCCGTACAGACGTCGCCAATCTCCACGTGCTGCACCGCGCGCCCTCGCAGCCCCACACCCTCCGAGCCCCCAGTCCGCGCGAGACTCCGAGCTGCTGTCACCGCAGCAGTGGCGGAGGGAAATGATGCCAAATTCTGAGTGATTTACACTCGAACCAATTACAGGGGGAATTCACGAAGGCCGGCGGCAACTCCACCAATAAAATTGTTCGAGGGAGCGGCCAGCAGGCGGTCCG
The DNA here is from genome assembly GCA_900497675.1 of Arapaima gigas. Classification (NCBI taxonomy): domain Eukaryota; kingdom Metazoa; phylum Chordata; class Actinopteri; order Osteoglossiformes; family Osteoglossidae; genus Arapaima; species Arapaima gigas. The sequence goes on from UFQX01000051.1 coordinate 374,749, forward strand.
TCCACAGCAAAGCTGTGATGCAGCGAGGAATGAGTCATTGCACGCAAGGCGCGTGAGGTGGTTACGGTGTTAAGGCTGCTATTGGATTTGTATTTGCATTTTTATCTCAAGAAACCATTTGGACGGAAAGGTGCCACTGAAGACTGCTTGACGGGACTGAAATGTTACAGTTCAGGTTCTCGGCGGTGCTGAAGGACTTGTTTCATCCTGGCTTCAAGCGTCCGTTGACGAGCCTTGCCACAAATAGAAGATCATCGGCGACCGTTCCCCGCCAGGCTGGTGTGGTACCCTCTCTGAGGGGCTCTCTGGCCGTGTGCAGCCCCCCATGGCTCCCGACCGCCCTCCGGGCCCTAGCCCTATGTACCAAGACCGAAGGGGCGATGGTGGTCAACGACGGGCCGGGGAAGGAGCCCAGGAAGGAGCCGCCGACAGAGACGTGAGTCGGGATTGGCAACGGGGACCAATAATAATTCACAATATTCGTTATTTCACATACAAGTGTCAGAAAAAATGTAGTAAATTAGAAAATCCAGCCCTTCAGATTATCATACAGTCACACAGGAGACGGTCTGGGGTTTAAATGTTGGCATAGAAATAATTATAATACAATTAATAATCTAGAACAGAAATGGAAAAAAATGGTAAATTCCAGTAAAAAAAATTCAGAAGAGGTACAGTGTGATTAAATGAAATGTGCAGTGAAACAACTTTAGTGTGAATTGCAGTCAAAAGGTCTTAAAGAGCCTGGTGAAAATGTTAGAGGTGCTGGGGGAGGGTTTTGTAGCTCAGATGTTGACGCTTGGTAAGTATGGTACTGTACCACAGATGAGGTGAGTGGTACTGGAGACCCATGGAGACTGATTGTAAGTCCCATCTAGTGACTACTGTCCTACACATACAGCAGAACATCACTCGCAACCTTTTTTTTAACTCTTTAATCATCACTGGGTGACTACGGTACTGCCCATCTTTTAAAAAAAAAAAAAAAAATCTAAACGGTGTCTTTCAGGAGAAGACCAATCTAGAAGCCTATCCTTGGAGAAGAAATACTGTTGTAAGCAGTGCATGCTGGCAGAGCTGCAGGCAGTTGAGCCATCCATGAGCTCTGCTGTTTAGGAGTTGGCTGGCTGCTGATTTTATCCCTTTACTCACATTTCAATACACTGAGTCACTCATTGAGTGTCTGTGTGGATTACAGTCGGGCACGTGGAAGGACTCCTATTTTACATCTGCATGCCTTTGATAAAACCATGTGATGTACATGACATTGGCAAACACCCTTCCCCTACAGTATAATGAATAAAATGATTTTTGTATGCATGAAGTGGGTGTTGATTAGGACATTGGTATACTGTACCAAAATAAAATTCAAGTGTTTCGCCGCCTTAAGCATTTTAGCGTGAAGGTCAAAATTGTATAATAAGCTTCTTGTGCCTGTTTTTTATAGTTTTAGTTGGGGCAAAGCAGTTAAAATGTTACGAGTTATGTTCTGTCTATATTTAGACTGTGCAGATTAACTGCACGTGGCAAAGCTGGGGGAAAAGAGAACGGATGACCAACAATGGCATAGATGGATTCAGTGACAAATGGAGGACAGAACATTGTAGTAGCAGTTTTTTTTTTCCTAAGTGATAGCATAGATTCAATATCATTTGATGGCAACAAATTAGTTCATGAATAATGTTAGTTGGGTACTAGTTGCTCAGTTGGATTATTTCATAGTATCTAGATGAGATTAATAAAACTCAGCAGTACAACTGCAGTATCATTATAGAAAGTCCAGGTTTGTAGCCAGTGTTGACTTGCTGGCTTGCTGTTTTAAACTTGGATCTGGAGAGTGTGGTGGCCAAGGGTTAAGAGTAACATTCCAGTGTTTGGTGTGTATTTAATTTAATCTCACCATTGAACCCTTAGTATGTTGGGTGCATTTTATAAAATTGCCACTTGGTCCCTTCTTTGTTGAACAGTGCACTGCTTTGTAGCTGGCAGTTTTTGATGCAGGTAATACGGTACATTGCCATTGCATCACCATCGGTTGGCAGTGAAGGAAAGGTCAGGCCCTGGTTCAGTTTCAGCTTGCATTCCAAGTCCAGCAACAGGCAGGACCCAGTTTTAGTCAGTAAGTTTGGGTTGTTCAGCTGAGCCTGTAGCTGGATGTGTATGATGAATGGGGAGTGCCAGTGGGGTGGGGCTGAAAGCTAATCTTGAGCCTCAGGCAGAAGAGAGAGTCCAACTGAAGGCTGCAGACACACACGTACTTGGAGCTTAACTCCTCCACTATTTCCATAGCAACCAGCAGAAGCTTTGATTCTTCATCGCACCCTGCCTCCACTTCTCAGACAGGCAGGTTATTTCTGCTCTGCACTTTGCAGGGGTTAAGCAGTAAGATATCACTGGAGTCCTTTATGGGCAAATAGGTCTATGAGGCCCATTGCATTGGAGTGACAAATGGGCCAAAGGAACAGATGACCACAACAGGAGCAGCTTTGTGCCAAGGCAGACTTCTTGTTCCCCTCTCAGGCTGATATGTCCATGTCATGATTCATTGTTTGAGAGAATGTGCATATGCATGTACACTTACACCTCTGTGGACTCCATTAAACAAAGTACCTTTTCAAAATAGTGTTTAACAAATGTCTGGAGTATGACCCATACTGCATTGTAGGAGGATGAGTCAAAAAGTATTCATAATGTATTTATTTACTGATGGTCAAATACATCATAAGTAGTTTTTGTCTTACCTTTGATTTATAAAGGCAGCTACAAAAATTGTTCTTTTTTAAGCAGCCAACCTGTGTTTCTGTCGAACACCTTTTGCCTAATTGTTTGGACTGCGTAAATCTGAATTTGAAAATATTTCAATACAAAAGTATGTTGAATGTGTTAAAAAACTGTCTTTGGCGAGATGACGCTCACTCAGGTAGTGTGTCTGGTAAGGTTTAAAATTATTAAAGCTATCATAATAAAATCGTCTCTTCCTGAACAACCAGGAGGGATGTGTACTCAATGAGACTGACCCAGTTGGCCATTCATGCAAGGACAAAAATCCCCATCACTTCTGAAGGTCAGTAGTGGTGTTCATCATGTCAGCTTGGTCCTACGGGATGCTGTGAGCTCCATCCCCCACTCCACTTCTGCAGATTTGATGTCAGCTTTGTGGGCTTTCTCATCTTCCGTCAGTGGTTTGCTCCTCAAGATGCCAGTAGGCTTTTCGTAATATGTACATGTGGGGAGTGTTTGTTTTTTTATTTATTTTTTTTTTTAATGACCCCAGCAGAATGTGACCATTGTGGGTTTTCTCAATGGAGACCTTCCTGTTTTTATCCTGTAATTGCAGCCTTGAGGACAGTAGTTAAATTTGTCTCTATTTGAGAAAATTGTTTTGAATACATTTTCACCTCTATAGATGCATCCCTTGGTCTGTCAATCTGAAATTCAGGAATTTTCCAAAGTGACTTATTTGTCTCATCTAGAACACCTTATGTTAATGGGTAACAGTGCTTCCTTGCCTTGCTGAGCAGAGCTGCAAATGTAAGCCATTGTTTCTATGGTAACAGATGAAATATGTCCTTTCTTTAGCGCCACTGAACTTTTTGTTTCCTTAATAGTCACTGCTGTTGCTCTGTTTGACATTTATTCCTTTAGCTGACATATTCGTGACTTAGAGGTTTTGTGGCTTACAGTGTTAAGTTTACACTTACACTACTATGTAAATTTTATTGGAGCACTTCAGGGTAAGTACCTTGCTGCAGGTGTATTACAATAGGATTTGCAATATGATCCTTCAACTATTTTACTGTCTGCCCCTTTTTAATGCATACCCATTCTGAGATAGAACATTACCTTATTTAAAAAACAACTGCATGATCCCTTTTCTATAGATATTTTTTTTGTGTGTGTGTATTCTGGACGTGCTCTAAGGGGGCATGCTTGTGCTGCTGGTTATGTTATTGTAGGGCAATCTGTTCTTATCACACAGAATGTGTGCTTTCTTGTTAAGGATAAGATAAAATGTTTTGGTGCCTCATGCCAAGCTGGTCCTTGTATTCTCCCTTCCAGGAGTGCTGAGGAACAGATGCAGTTTGAATGGGTGTTCCTTCGTACCATCTAGGGTTCTCACGCATGCCTTCAGTCGGTCTGCTGCCCACTTCTGTGCTCTAAACCACAGGGATCGCTATGGAGATAGTGTGACTCATGGCTGTGAGGCCTGGTTTTAGCTTTGGTTTGCTTTCTGGTGAGATCGACAAGGAGATGTTGCATTTTTATGCACAGTTTGAAGAAGTTCAGTGACATTCTGTCACTCAGTTGTGCCATACAGCCAAGTGACCATTTTTAATTCAAATGTGAGTGTTACCTGCTCACTGTGGGTGAAATAATTGAACTCAATTCCATTTTTGCCCTTCAAAATTAATTCTGCTGCCAACGCAACAACCTACTCTGAAGTTATTTTTCATAAAAAAAAAAAAAAGAAAGAAAATTTACATAGAGCCTCTGCTTACTTTGGTTGGCCCATAAATCCCAAGTGATATTTTCCTGGCCTTTGTGAAGGTGTTGGAAGCCTCATTAACAGCATGTTCTTTTGCACGTAGCTACCGCGTCTGCCCTGCATTCTGATGCTGTACTCATTAGAGCTCTATAAATTTCATCGTGAATTGCAGGGTACCTAGCAGCTGGTCTCTAGTTTACTCACACAAGGGAGTGCAGTAGCTCTGCTTCACAGACGTGCCATGCTAATACTGTCTGGGCAGGTTGAGTATGAAGAATGGGCTTGTTGGCAGCCATCAGCACCCCTGTCTGTTGCAGTTAAGTAGAGCCCATGCTAAAGCTGTGCTGGTCAGTTTTGACCATGGAATGAATAGAGCTTTGCCCTAATAATGGTTCCACTTGTTTACCTGTTTTCAGTGTTAATGATGGAGTTACCTTTATTTGTTTTATAGAAAAGAATTATGCTGGAAACTGAATGATGATTGCACTGAGGGAAACTGGTCAAACCATTTCAATGATAAAGTTTTGATTTCAAGTCATTATAGTGACACAGCAGTCTAGGAGTAGGCAAAAACAAGGAGGTAGCTGCTTTAGGCCAATCTTAAACCCAGACCAGTAACTCATTGAAAACATAATTCTGGGAGGGCAATGTATATATGGGCCAGAGTAGGTTGCATTATAGTTTGTAAGATGAGCAGTTTTGAAGATGCTTATGAAGCTCATAGAAGAGAGTGAAAAATTTCACGAAGGATGCAATAAAATGAATAATTTATTGGGAAATGAACTGTTACAGAAGATAAGGAATGGTATCAGAAGAGCAGGCGGTGGCTAAGTATGAGAGCAGATGTTGGTTTCGGAAAGTTTGAAATGCAGATGAAGTTCCAGTTCATGAAACTGGTGAAGCTCAAGGAATTGTCAGCTTATTTTTCATGTCAGTTTTAGCTCTAAATGCACTTGATAAGACAAGGCAATTACAGTGCTGCTAATAGCCATTATTTCACACTAAAAATATTGATTGGAAAAATATGTGTACATTTAAATTGTAATCGAGGGAATGTTAATGATTTTCAGTGGGTCTGAATACTTTTGCAAGGCAATCTAGGGGTTTGTTTTGGAGCACTAGCTGCAAAAACTAAATATATAAAGAGGTTTCTGCAAAGTTACATTTTTCTGAAAACTAAACTATATGGGTAACTGGCCACAATTTAGTCTACATTCCCTTCAGAAACCTTGGGCCAGAATTCAGAGCTGATAAGTACAGTTGTCCATTTGTGCTCGTAGGCCAAAGTGTGTCTAGGAAACCCATTACAGCTGAGGTGCTGTGAAAGTGCTTTTTATTGTATAATACTGTCTGTTCCTGTCAATTCCGTGCTGCTAGAAGAACAAACAATGAGTCCTGCTTTTAGCCAGCTCTGTTTGTACATGAGCAGACACTCTTGACCCATGAGCCATAAGTAATGGGAATTTTGAGCATATTGACACTGGCTTTTGCCAGAATGCTTCTGTTTAAAAGGGAGTAAGATGAACAGTTGCTTTGAAGAACTTTTCACTGATTTCCTGTTTGACCTATGAAGTTGCGGTATTTTTTGCCAACACAAAATGCCCTGTGTTATTTGTGTATCATTTATTTTGCATATGTCAAATAAGCAGACAGTAAATAATGTTCCAAAATAATTGTCTGTCAAATCTCTAGGTAAAAAGTTTTTATTATGAAATTGAAAAAATATCCACACTATCAAAATATACAGCTTTTGTAGATAATGTGTCCTCACAGGTGGACCATAAGGCTTAAGTGATTACAGAATTTTAGCCGCATCGATCTGCTCTGGTTGAATTTTCAGCGCCAAACATTCACTTTCAGTTTTGGTACGAGCCCATTTAAATCTGATTGCAGATTCATAACTCATTTCTGATAGCTAAAAAAACATGGGCATAACACCCACAGAGCGAGACTGTCTGCTGCCTAATGGACAGATGTCACAATGTCCTCCCAGAGTCATACAGGCAGTCCACTCTTGAGTAAGGTTCACCGATGCCATTGCTTTGTATCAGAAGCCATCAGTCTGTAATCTGTGGATCACCTTCACTGCACTGTTGTCTCTCTAGTTTCTCTGGTGTCTGTTACACATCTTTACTTTTGATTGAAGACATGTTCCCAGTTCCAAGCTGGGGTGGTTCACACAGAACAGGAAGTAGGCTATTATCAAAATACCTGGTGCTTTGACTGAAAAGTCCTGAACATGACACTTAATCTGAGTTGACCTGAATTGTACTATTAAATATGCTTGTTGTCCAAATTGGCAAAAGCATCTGCTAACCAAGAAACAAAATAAAAAAACAGTTTATTTGGAGAAATTAACCTTTCTTGTAAAAACTCTAATCCAGTCAAGAAAAGGGCTTTTTCAGGTCCCACTTCTGCTGTTGAGTGAAAAGAGTTGTGATGCTTCTGCAGCATTTAAAATTTGTTATGGAATGAGGGAAGCGCATCTGATGATGTTTGAATTTTTTCTGGTTGCAAAAGTTTGTGCTCTACTTGGTTACAACAGAGATACGCCTGAGTGACACTTATTCCTTTACAGCAACTTGGCTGTCTTCCACTGACACTCTTGTTAGGCCTTTTGATAGTGTTCCTGTGTTCCTTCCCTCTTTTTAATGTATATCTTGGCCTAAACTGGGCCTTAAGTACTTTCATGAGAAATACAGTTTTTGCACTGTATTTACCCTGTGTGACAGAGTGAAATTGTCAACCTCAGTTTTGAGGGCATAGTTGCATTTTTTTTTTTTTTTTGAGGAACTTCCTTGTCAATATGGATATTGTACTGTATCCCCATTTCATTGTTTCCGTGTCTTTATAGTGCTTTGTTACATATTTTCTTTAAAATTTCTCTCACGCATACTTCGACACACAGTAAAATCATGTCATGAGCTTGGTCTCTGTATTGTAACACAAGATAGGCAAGAAAAGTTCTATCTGTCAATCAGGATTGAGGATGTGGTGTAAAACCTGGAATCTGAGGCCCCTAGCAAAAGTGCTAGCGAGTGGCTCTGTCTGGAATGTGAGCTCTGTGATCAAAGGAAGTTCCAGAGGATTAAAAAAACATGCGGAGTAGCATTATAGAAAAGGACCTACTCTGCAGATTGTGTTGTGGCAGGTTCATGTTCCAGGATTCCCTTGGCTGTTGGACCACAAATCCTTCAGTACATGAATGGCCTGTTATTTTAATTCACTATATGTAAAAGCACCTGTGTGTCTGTGTGTCTGTGTCTGGCTGTGCATATTGGGAGGTGTGCAAAATCCAGATTAAGTCTTTGTAAATGAAAATAAATTCCTTGTAAGTCAAATTAGTGGTAGTAAATGAAACTCATAATAAAGTTGAATTCTCCTTAACTTGAGTGGGAAATGAGTATGAAAGGATTTCTCATTCTCATTTTTCCCTTCCAGGAGAAGGAAAGCGGGCATCCTTCCCAGCCTAGAGGACTTGCTCTTCTACACCATTGCTGAGGGTCAGGAGAAGATTCCAGCACACAAGTTTGTCTCGGTGAGTGGCCGCCTGGTTGTTGGGGGTGTTAATCACCACTGGATTTGGCAAAGTTGGTTTGTCAGCTTACCTTGTATTAAAAGACAGGAGTGCCTGCCTTCATAGTTTCCCTAAGCTTTTGGAGGTGCTGGCAAAGGCTGAGCTGTTTTGGTGGCAGTGGAGATAATTCAGTCACACCCCTCTGATTAACACAAAGGCAGGGATGAGCTGTGTGCATGGGGGCATCCAAAAAATGTGTTCTACACTCAGGTTATATAAACACTCAGCATGGCAGCCCAGCACACAGGAATTCTGTTTTATGTTGATGTTTTCACTTTGTTAGAAGTCAGCATTGTTGCATTCCCTTTGACTCACAATACTGATCCAGGTGTTATGGAGTTCTATAAACTATTTTTGTGATATGATGGCATATAGTTCATTCGCATTGCTTTTGATTTCAGTTTCCTGCAACCCGTAATTGTTACTCCTCAATACTGTCCTACCAGCCATTATCGCTCCTTTTCCTCTAGAGCAACATGCAATCCAATGATGTCTAAAGCTTTCCTGATAGAAGTGCTCCTGTAAGCTCACTAAACATAGTCACATTTTTATTCAGGCACTGAAGGCCACCGGGCTTCGGACTGGGGACCCTAGGCTAAAGGAATGCATGGAAATGTTAAAGGTTACGCTCAAGTCCACCTCTGATGGAGTGATGCTGGACCGCCATCTCTTCAAGAAGTCAGTGCAGAGCCAGCTTTGAACTTTTCAATGTTGCCTTGTTTTCTTTAGTGCCTGTTTTACAGTTTCTGTGTAATGGAAATTGAGTGGTCATTTTATTTCTCAGATTTCACAATAGAGGTGTGGTACATGACTTTCTTATTCATTGGAAACCATTACTCTAACTAACCATTACTGTGTATTGCTAAATTTGACCTTAGCTGGAAACAGATTGCCTCCACATCGATATTGAAACTGATTCTGCAATATCTTTTGGTGCATCTGTTATTGTCTTAGCTGTTCACTTTCAGAAATGAGACAACAAGATATGCTCTGTTACCCAGATTTGTGTGGAGACCCGGACTGGGAGACATGGTGCTCTATGATGGTCTGTTTGCAGGGCTGTGGTATCAGTGAACTTGCTGTTGATAGGGAGCATGTACTGGACTGGGATGCACTCAAGTGACCCCTTGAGTAATTTGGACATGGCTGTTACCAGTCCCTGCAAGGGGCACCATCTGGTCCTCAAAAATATAGTTTATTTATTGTGATGGCATGGCAAACACCTGCAGTGAGTCACATGGTGTGGGTGCATGTCTGTATAGCAGTACATGTTTGCATTTTTGGATCATTTTTTGTTCTTCACAAACCATAGTTCAAAGTCTGGGACAAGATATTTTTGCTTTTTTATTCCTCGGTCACTTTTCATGCATTTTGATAATTGAATCTCCATTGTAGTTCATAATAAGTATCTAATTTGGATTACCTTGTTATGATTGCAGTGAAACATAACCCCAGCATTAAAGGTTTTGGTTTTATTTTTGTTAGTCAATGTTTTTTCTGATAATTCCATTTTGGACCTTTGTCTCAACTAAATTTAATGCAGCAGCATGATGTCGCAGCAGGTCAGGGTGGTGCCTCGCAGCTCCTTAACTGTCATTCTAGGTCTTGGTTTGAACTGGGCTCTGTCTGTATGGGCGGTGCATGTTCTGCTCATTATTGCATGGGTTTCTTCCCATAGTCCAGAGACATGGTCAAAAGAAGTTAATGGAAGGCCTCTTCTGAACTCTCCTTAACTATGAGGACCTTGAAAGTCAATTCCAATTTATCCTGCTAACCATAAATGTAAAGTAAACATTGGGCTCATTCAAATTTCAATTGCTGAAAGTCAAAATGGAATCTTCAATTGCTATACCAAAAATAAAAAAGTTATAGAAGATTGAGGGGTAGCAGTGTATACCCAGTGAGATGACAAAGCAGCAGGCAATCCTGTCTATGCTTTTTCAATAAGAATATCAATTGCATATTGGTGAGCTAGGTTAGTGCACGACTTGCTGTATTATGTACTGCGGAGGTTTGGCATGTGGTGACGGCAAAGCTATAATGAGAACATGTTGGAAGAAGCTCTACTCTATTCCTTCCATTGAATATCCTTTTATTGCCACACAAGGGGGCAATCTTAAAAATGAGAGCATTTTTAATACTGGGTGACTGTTATTACTTACTTTTGAAGGAAGTTCTTAGTTGTTATAGTTTTTGGTTCAATATACATTTTTTCTGCCAGCTGTGTTCTCTGCTGGTCCTATCTCTCATACGAGTATTTGATGCAAAAACAGTGGTGTCCTAATTTTCATCAACCAAAGGATCATAATCATTTGTGTTCCTGGCACATACTATCTGTAGCTGATACACAATGAATCTGAAGCATATTGCATGCAGTGGCTTCTCATAGTAAACTGAAAATGAAATGTAAAAAACTGAAATTGAATTCACTAGTCTGTTTCATTGGTTTCATTCTGTCATTTTATGGCTGTTCTCACACCTTTGCCTGTTGTGTCCCTTCTCACCAGATGTGTCCAGAGCAACATTGTGCTCTTGACACAAGCATTCCGCAAAAAGTTTGTCATCCCCGACTTCATGTCCTTTGCTTCACACATTGATGAGCTATATGAGAGCGCCAAAAGTCTATCTGGAGGTCAGGTGGGTGAAAAACATCAGTATCAGGCTATGATGCTTGTGACCTGTGACCTTTGGCTCCTTGTCCTGAGCTTTTCCTTGGGACTTTGCTCCCTTCCCACGCTGCACAGGTGACTTTTTTGTTCCAATACAATCGTTTCTGTCCCGCAGGTTGCTGACTATATTCCTCAGCTGTCAAAATTCAGCCCTGACCTGTGGGCGGTGGCTTTGTGCACAGTGGATGGACAAAGGTAAACTGAGGCAGAAGAAACCAGAATTGTGCATTTTGAGAAAGCTCTTTTTTTTTTTTTTTTTTTTTTTGGGGGGGGGGTTTTTTTTTTTAAGTTTTAAGGTNTTGTGCATTTTGAGAAAGCTCTTTTTTTTTTTTTTTTTTTTTTTAGGTGGAGGGTCTTTTTTATTAAGTCTTAAGGTCTTTACTGTGTACAGTGAGATATTCTTCTAAAAGTTAAACTAAATATGTAAACAGATGTGATCCCATGTGAGAAAGCAGTGAGGACTATATGGATGCCTGTATTTTCAATTCCATACTGATACTGGAGAGTAAATACTTCTGTATGCTGATGTTCTTTTGAAGGACCTGCTGCTACCTGGTAGGTATGACTAGAAAACCATTCCTGTTGCTTAGGAAGGCTGGGCCATCATGCCTCTGTGTGATTACTCTGGCCTAACTTGGACCTCCCACCCTCATTGGGGGTCAGAACTGATATAAGCATCACAGTTTCATCACACTTCTAGCCCTGTCCTTTACTGGGCTATAGTAAAATCAGCAACCTTCCTTTGTTCTTATTGTAGCTGTAATTTTGTTCTGATGTTTTGAGGACTGAGCTTGTGTTCTCTGTCTCTCCTTCCACACTACTAGGCACACAGTGGGCGACACCAAGGTCCCCTTCTGCCTGCAGTCATGTGTGAAGCCACTGAAATATGCCATCGCTGTGCATGACCACGGCACCGAATATGTGCACCGCTTCATCGGCAAGGAGCCGAGTGGCCTACGCTTCAACAAGCTCTTCCTCAACGAGGACGGTAAGGATTAGGTCCTAATGGCAGTCATTCATTTCCTGAGAATATTTTATTATTATCATGATTGCCTGAAAAAGTCAAGGAAATAAACTTATTTCCTTTAGAAGTAATCCTCAAAGTAGAAATCATTCTCTGCTACTAATTAATCATTCTGTAGCAGCATTCAGCATGTTAGACAAGCCTTTAACAAAGTCACTGTGCTGAAGAGTCTACATTTGCACAATGAGATTAAGCCTTTTAGTGATAAACCTTACATAGTGTCTGACCTGAGCTGAACATTCCCTAATGCACTGTGGATTAAGTCTTTCCTCTTCCTGCAATAGCACTCAAAATAAGCAGAACTGTGATGTGAGGGCCTTGTACAAATGTTTTACTGAATGGTCTTGTAATGTCTCTGGGCCTGAGCTATATTTCCTTATTTGTACTGCACAAAAACCACAGAGCACCTTCAATCCGTAGGGGTAATTTATTACAAGGTAAATTGTAGCAAAGCAACCTGACCTGCCAAGCAGACAGCTATCATGACTGTAAAATGAAATTTTAATGAGTATTGTCTTCAACCCTATACCCCTGCAGTGTGAAGTGACATTTGTATGGACAGTGCAGGCAGACTAAGGAAGGGCCATTAATCTGTTTTACAATTTTTTCAGAATATTTGGCTGTAAATATGTAATGTATACATTTATGCAAGTGCAGTTGTATTGATTAGTGTAATAAAATATAAATTTGTTTAACAAGGATGAATCATGTGTAGGATATATAGAGGTGAACACAGTACACAGATGTATGCATAACCCCTCTCTTTCAATGGAAAGAATAAAGAATGGAATTGAAAGCTGTATGAGAACAGTTGTTTTTGTCTGCCTTGTAAGTGGCTGTTGACAGAAACATCTCTATAATAAATGAACTTAAACATGGTCCCTGCCAGGCTGTCAACACAGTGTCACAGCTCTAAGCACTATGCTACCAATTGGCCCTCTGTATACTTAACACTGGACCCCTGCACTTTGCACAATACTGCCTTGTTTGAGTGTTAGCCCTCATGGCCTAGTCTTCATCCATCAGCTATAATGAAGATAAGCTGAATACTAATAAATGGTATTTACAATAAATTATTGAAATTAAAGTATAAAATTTAAGGCAGTCCACTTTTCTAAAATATGCCAAAATATTTTTGCTTAAGCTCAAGAAAATGTCATAGAAAAGAGAGAAAATTGGTAACTTAGAAAGATGTGTCGTTTACACAGTTTTTTTGGCTTCTCCTGAAAGTAGTTAGCCACAGAATGCTGAAGGCTGCTCTGCAGGCTGCATAATATCCTGTGGCCTTTGTTACCTCATGTTATCCAGGTGCCTGCTGGCACTGGTAGTCTGTTTTCTTCTACATTGTGTAAGAAGTTACTTGATGACTAAAATGAGGATTTTTCTGGCATTTAAAAAGTTAAAACTTAAAAAGACTGTTCTATACTTTGATGTCATATAACACTTGCCTTTTCCCACAGATAAGCCCCATAATCCCATGGTTAATGCTGGCGCAATTGTGTGCACATCCTTGATAAAGGTAAATGCTTTCATTTTATTATTTGTCCATTTTAAGAATTATTCACTTAGTTTTTTTTCCCTAGTGAATGTGTATTAGATGTAGTCTCTCAGGAGGAAAAGATGAAGTAGCGCACAGTCAGCATGCAAAGTGCCTGTACCAAGAGCCCAAAATATCACTCCACCTGTATGAAATCCTGCAAAGCTCCTCATTCCACCTCAGTTGCCACTTTTCAATGCACTTTGCTGTGAGTGAAAATTGCATTTTACATTTGTATTATGATGAAGCAATAAATACCCTTTCCCAAAGGGTCTTGTCTTTGTAAAAATGGTACAGTGCCAGCATCCTCAGCAATAACATGGCTGTGGGAATAGAAGAGTAGGGTTGGTGTCACGTAGCATATTATTGTGAGGCCATTAAATTCATCAGTCATGTCATGTCATGTCATTACAATGGCCTGATACCCACTGAGGGATAGACTGTTTCCTGTGGCCTAAATGGGGATTAATTTTGACCCATGAGAGCCTCAAGCTAATGGGTTCATCCTCTTTACCTAATACCCCCACTGTATTTTTACTGAGATGATACTGAGTATTTTGTTATTATTAAACCTTGGAGGATGAGAAATATAATACAGTGCAGTATGTCAGGACCATTTTTTTCAAGGATGTTAAAGTTACTGTGTATCAACTGTTACATCCCCTTGTTGTGTTCAACTGTCTGTACTTGAGTATCTTCAATGTGGGGTATTTTTAGCGAATGGCTGTTTGAGATTTGCCTCAAATGCACAATTTAGGGTGATCAGTGAAGAGTAAACACTCAAGGGACACATATGTTATGTGCACTGGGCTTTGCTAAGTATTATCCATTGTTTACACAAGTTACATCACTGGCTAACTGCAAGTGAATGTAACACTCAGGACATGTTCCATAATAAACCTTAACATAGTAATTAAAATAGTGTTAGTGCAACATGTTATTTCTGAAATGCATTCTGAAATTCACATTTTAAAACACCACCTAGGTCCTCCATTCCCACTGTAGTTGACTAGCAGTCATGTAACCCTGACTAAAATCATGGGTTAAATGCTTTGTTTGACTATAGCATATGGACCTAGAATTGATTCAGTTAGTTTAGGAACTTTGATGTGCACCTAATTAAAAACATAAAACCCAAAGGTAATGGACAGCCAAGTAACTTGTGCTTCAGATTTTTTCAGTGCCATAAATTATATTCATTTGTAACACATGGGTCCTTATACTATGGTCAGGCAATTTATGTAAATGGTATTTTATTTAAAATACAGGCTTCCCTTGTGTAACAGTTGCTCATATTGCAAGAATTCAGACCTATATGCACATGTAATTTCTACTCTGAAATTGACATAACAAGCTATCAATGCACAGAAGAGAAGTGCCTTACAAAACAGATAATTGAAGTGAAAATACAAGCCTCGGTAATGTTAAGCACTACACAAGGTCAGCAGCCCTTGGCATTCACGATGTGGCTTTACATGGACTGTGACTGAGTCACAATTGCATTAACAGTTTTAAGTCACCATCAAAAAAGGCCTTAACCAGTAATGAATAATATTAATTGTCATCAATAAATAGTGTCTTTATAACACATGTGAAAGTAGCTTTACAAAAAAGAAATATAGAAGTTACTACTGTAAAGAAAAATTTGCAGGAAAGATGAACATTTAAAAATTTCAACAGTAAAAAAAAAATCTAAAAACAGCATTAAAAAATGAGAATGGGGCAGAATTCATTGAATATTAACAAAAACACTTATGATGCGAGGGAAGCTTGTACTCTGTCCTAGTTTTTCTGATTTGAAGAATAATATTTTGCTTTTACAAAATTATTCAACATTGTTTTATCAACTGAGATTAAAAATATTTTGAAAGGTGACTGAATGTCTGAAATGGTTTGCAGTGCTAAGGATGGGAGTAATGGATTGATTTTTAAAGTAAAATTAGATTTTTACAGTGAAATGGTGGGGCAAAAAGATTTAATCCATTTGTACATGTACTGATTCATGTAGGCCTAAGAAATGATAATAGTTTGAAACCCATATTAAGTCTTGTATAATTGCCTGCTACAGGGAGTTGATTACCCTCTCTGATAAATGCGGCTTACATTGTTTTGCTGCTCACACCTGTGTCACAGTGACCTACTGATGGAGATGGTGGATCCATTCCCATAATCAGCTTAAATTGGCAGTATGGGGAGCTGCTGGTGAGCGGAGGGGCCGTGTGGAAAGTCTTGTTCCCTGTGTAAATCCAACCCCTCCAAACCCCTCTCCCCAAGTGACCCTTTCCTCATTGTACCTGGCTCTTCTCAGCACCACCCCCCCCTCCTCTCTATGAGCAACTCCCCTCTATTAGCCTCTTTCTCCTCTCTGGAGCCCTGTATATGTAATCTGCTCCCTGTAGTGTAGGTTGCTCGTCTCGATTGACTTTCCTGTCCCCTTGCAACTGTACTGTTCCGACAGAAAGGTGCTGTGCTATTATCCTGTCAGGGAATCGGGGTTAACCTTTCCAAGATAGTGCAAGTATGCATGCAGACATCGCTTTAAATGGGTGAGGAGAGCAGTATGAGAATTACTGATACTGCTGTTTCTAAAAATGCATCCTTTTGTGTATTTGTGCCTCCATAGTGTTAAGTGTGTATTTGCACACTTTCATAATCTATGGAGTAATAGAAGAGTATCATTTAAAAGTAAATAATGCTGAGCAACATCTCAGAAAGGGGGCAATGCTGTTGGTTTACTTGACAGGGTGATTTTGCAGTGTCTTTCTGTTCTCTTTTGGGCACAGTCAGTACAATGAATGTTTATACTTTAAGCTATTTTACTGATAGACAGCCCCTCTGTTTAGACCTCCCTATTTAATGTTCTATGTGCCATGTATTGAGTATAGTGTAGAGTTGTGTGTAGAGGGGTCAGTTTGGATAACAATGGGAAAACAAAGCATGATGTCTTCCCGCCCATGACTGGGACTGGACGAAGAATTTGGAACTGTGTAATGTCTTTTGAAGGCTTTTTTGTGGTTTATATGTTGTTACATATTTTACAGCATTAGGATCTATGGGATATTTTGACTACTGCAACAGTTCAATGACGTTGGTAATTTTTTTCTTTCAATTTTTTTTCCCCATTGAACAGACCTGGGTCCAACTAATCTGTAGCCTAAATTTGATTGTTAATATTTATGTTTTGTGTCTTGCATTCTGTTTATTACTTGGATACAGTAAACTGTATAATAATGAACTGTTTGGGTACTAAATATGGTTATCAGAAAATGAACTAAAGGGTTAGCTTATTGTGTTTTTATATTTGAACTGGTTACTGTTTCTTACACTTTTTTTAATGGTTAACTTTGTTTTCTCTAAAGAGAGGGGGGAAAAAACAGGTGTTTTTTGGCATCTTAGTTGACACAACAGATATAGTGCTCTCTGAAAATTAGAACTAGAGGGTAGTCACACACTCTTGCACACATCCTCTGTACCACAGCACCCAGTGTCCTAATGAGTGTGGAGGCACTGGGCCATCCAGTTTAACAACCTTGGCTGCAAAGTCTTGTTTACACACACATTCAGATGCCAGCTTGCACGTATGCAAACATCACACACATGCCCACACATCCAAACAACCACCGCATCATACCATATGCACAATAATGAGTTTTTATTTTAATTCCCTGACTTTTTCTTAATTCTTTTATATTATTGTGGCATTTGTCAAATTGAGTGTTAAACAACCATATAAATAAATAAACTTAAGCTGAAAATATATAGAACATACAAATCTTGAGAAAATGCACAAAAAGGGTAAATATACAAACAGGTTTTTATTAGTTTTCATGCCTGCTAGCAATCCCAGACCTGTTGCAGATGTTAAGCTGGTTTTTAACAGTTTTCTTTTTTCTTTTCTTTTCCTTTTTTTATTAAAATATTGTTTAAACATTTTACTTTGTTTCCCCTTTTTCTATATCTGTTTAATCATTTTTTTTTCTGAAATAATGTGAGGTTTAATTCATCAAAATACTTATAGTGATTCATTTACTCTTTGTATGCACTACTGTTTTAGAGTCTTAAACTACAAGTAGCTTTAGCTTATCTGCCACTTTACGTTTTGGTTTGATCTCTTGTGAAAACTCAGTCATACTTATTTTGTTGTTTTTATCTTTCAGCAAGGAGCAAGCAATGCTGAAAAGTTTGACTATGTGAGTACAGTTAAACCTTGCATTGGTGTCTTTTGAGGTCTGAATTTGACTTGTTTGAGCATGGTGTAGTAAGTATAAATGCACTCTTGTAAATGTCAACACTTACCTTACAGGTCATGAATTTCTTGAATAAAATGGCCGGCAATGAGTATGTTGGTTTTAGCAATGCCACGTAAGTGCATGTTTTCTATATGCGAAACAATACAGTTTCTTGGCAGAACACAGTACTTTTAAAAACCCTAAAATAAAAACAAAATAATAATATTATAATATTATTAATATTTATAGGCAGAAATTATAGCTGCTCCTCATGATTTCACACATTTGTTTCTATTAAAATTCATATTGAAATGAATTTGAAAGTAGTTTATTTTGTCTTTTTTTTTTTTTTTTTTTTTTTTTTTTCCCCTCCCCTGCCTAGATTCCAGTCAGAGCGCGAGTCAGGAGACAGGAATTTTGCTATAGGCTACTACCTGAAGGAAAAGAAGGTTAGTTCTGGAGACCTGGGGCAAAGTTGCTGGGGGAAAAAGAGAAGACTGTCTGTCTGCATCTGAGCTTGTATCGCTACCTCAAATGATACTGTTTCACTTCTGTTTTGAGGAGAACCAGATTTTGGGGAAGGAGGCCTAGCAATAGCATTTGCTGCTTGGATTATAAGTCCATGAAGTTTTCTGCAGACATGTAGGGACAGGAGGCCTAACAGCTTCACTAGAAGTCTTAAGCTTTGCAGAATCTTTGCTTCTCTGCAGGGTGTCTAAGAAGTCTCTCCAAAATGTTCCTGTTTTGTCATTGACCGTGTCCTATCATTGTTTATCCTGCAGTGTTTCCCTGAGGGCACAGACATGCCCTCCATCCTGGACTTCTACTTCCAGGTGAGTAAGAGCCACCTCCAGTCAGTCATCCACCTCTCTGTGGCAGTGGCTGTTGTAGCAGATTATCTTTAGTCGTTTTCTTGTCAAGTTAATAGTTAAACTTTTGGTTTCTGAACATAATTTTTTTTCTAGACCTATTCCAGCAATGGTTTTCTCATTATTATAATGAAGTACCATTTAGAAATTTTGGTAAAATATTCACTCCCCTCCAGCTGTGCTCCATCGAGGTAACATGTGAGAGTGCCAGTGTCATGGCTGCCACCCTGGCCAATGGTGGATTCTGCCCCATCACGGGGGAGCGCGTGCTCAGCCCTGAGGCAGTGCGCGACACACTGAGTCTTATGCACTCCTGCGGAATGTACGACTTCTCTGGCCAGTTTGCCTTCCACGTGAGTAAAGCTGTGATCCTACTTTACTCCCGCCACCATACTTCCCCATCCCAAAGGCTTCATCTTGTTTACACTTGACTAACAGTATGGGCAGGGAAGGGTTGTTGATCCTTTCAGCAACATCTGCTGTTCCTGTGGCACAGATACAATGTCATGTGAACGCTCTATTATCTGCATTTGTTCTATTCTCTTCTCATTCTTGGTTCTATCTGCCATCCACATGAAAACAAACTCAGATTCAGTCAACCTTTTGTACGACACTGTGTACATCTTTTTTTGTTTTCCAGCAACCATTCTCTTTCTTAAAAGTGCTGTTTTAAGAGAAATGGCATTAATGTGTGGATTCAGAAAATTGAAAGAAAATAATGCAATACTTTATACAAATATCACAGCAATTGACTTGATAATTGCAGATAAAGCTCTTAAACTATTAGTTAAACCCAAAAACTTAGAAAAGCTACATTAAATGCTGACATGATTGGCCCAAGCAAGGCAAGGCTGTGCCACCAAATTTGTCCTTTTATTTGAAGTGCTTGTCCTTGTGTTTATTGCATTCATAACCTTCATGCTCTGTTGCAGGTGGGCTTACCAGCCAAGTCAGGTGTCTCAGGGGGCATTCTACTGGTGGTTCCCAACGTCATGGGTGTCATGTGCTGGTCCCCTCCGCTGGACAAGCTGGGCAACAGTGTGCGAGGAATCCAGTTTTGTACGGTAGGTCAAAGCTATGACCTTCTGGAGCTGAAATCTGTAAAACTAAATACCATGATTTTTAAATGGAGGAAGAATTAATAATGTATATCTATATCTACACAACAAAAGGCTAACCCATGTTTTCAGTAGCCAAGATTCCTGTCTTTTAAACACTTAGGGTTTTAACTGATAGTTAAGGCATTGCTTTGCTTTTCCAACATCTGTTTGCATTTTATGTAAATCTTGTTTTGCTTTGTTGCACATTATTATATTACATAATTTTACTTCTATAAAATTTTAAAAGATTCTAGAGAGATACTTACCAGGTACATGTCTATAAAGCAACTAAGATGTGCAGAAGAAGCTACACCATGTTGGTGTGAGGCCTTTACCCTTTACATCACCAAGACTCATATTTTGAATTCAAATTTCTCTGTCTTCAGATACTTCTTGTAATTATGAGGATTAAGTTTTGTGTATTTTAGATGTGTTCTCAAGTGCAAATTCTGCTAATATGAACAGTTTTTCCGCAAAGGAAGACTTATTTTGTCTAACCAGATTTTTTATATAAGCCTGATTTTAAGCTTTGCCCTTTTATTGTTACTACATCTGACAATAGGTTGTGCTACCAACTGTATTGTTAATTTTAATCAATTACTAACATTTTATTTAACAGTGGTCAAAAAGAGCTTGATGGTATTTTTTTAAAGGGAAATATTGACAAATTGCCAGCGTGAGGAAACAAAATTATTTGCTGATCCTAAAAAGGAATGAAACACCTGGAAAATGGTTAATAACGCAATACTGCAATGCAACCTAGAAACGGTGTCATAAAGTATTACAGTAGTATAGTATAAAGTAGTATTGAAAACTACTTAATCTGCCATGTAACCACTATCTGTTGCTTCAGTAAGTACGCAGGTACCTCCTGTACAGGGAGGTACAATTTGTGGAGTTTGGGAAGGTGATTGCAGTTTGCTGGCAGTACCACTGAACATCCATCATCCCCACTTCAGCACCTAGGGCTGTAGCCTTCAGGCCATCACTGCAGACCATCATTTTGTTGGCTAAGAGCTTTTGGGCCTGTGTCATACTTAATGCATTTGCTGCTTCTTTGCCTTCCCTATTCATTGTCATGAGTTTTTGTCCCAGTACTGCAGCAAAATCCACATCAAGATGAGACACTGATACCAGGCTCTTCCATCTGTTCCCCTGTTCCACCCACTCAGAGCATCACCAAGCTCTGCAGACTGATCTCTCTTACAGTACCTCCCCACCCTTTTTGTGGGAAACTGAATCTTCTTCCTGTACTGTTGTCTGCACAGTCCCCTAGGGGGTGCTACCCCACTGCATGGACTAACGTTGCTGTTGTTTGTGGACACATGTTAAAATAAGTATATGTTCCAGGTTGTGAGGGCTGAATTTTGGCTACTGGGCTACAGTATTGGCACATCCTAAAATGTAAGCCATGTTAATAGGGAATGTCAGTAAAACCTAAGAGATCAGTGGAAAGTGTTGTTTTTAGGGAAGGGTTGTGTTTTAATGGTGTTAGTAGAGTGAATACTGCAATCACAAAAGTAACACTGAACAGTACACATCTGAGATGCTTCTGTTGCAGGAACTGCAGCGTATGGCTGCAATATGAGAGAGTGGTTGCTAAGAAGAAGATGTCAGAAGTTTGTCTATTTCTCTCTTTAAATCTAAAATTCTGTTACATGATCAGGTTAAAAAGCTGCATGATCACAGTGACACTGTGTCTCACCTTGGACCCTGTTGCATTTCAGGACCTTGTTGCTCTCTACAACTTTCACAACTATGACAACCTAAGACACTTTGCCAAAAAGATGGATCCGCGTAGGGAGGGAGGTGACCAGCGGGTAAGTACACAGTTCTTCAGCTGCTGTAGACATTTCACTACCCTGTCAGGCTGTGTGCTACATGTCAGCAAGCACACTGGGAGCTTACAAACCATCAGCAAGCTATAGTGTAGAAGCTCTAGATTGAGCTGTACTGCAGGAGACAACCACGAAGCAAAGATCTTTAACCAGTGGCTTAGGATAATTATATCAAGCTTTCTTCTCGCATTATTTAGTCTGTCTCCTCATGTCCTGTAATATAGTTTAAGATGAGACACTTGTAACAAGATCTTTGAGTTCAGACATAAGTATTGCTATATTTCTGTCTTTTGGGTGTTACATCTGTTCAGGGGTTGACGACCGTGGTCCATGCAGGCCCTGTGCTTACTATATCTTGTTACAGGACACCTATTAATTACTTGACAGGAATTTAAATGGAAGTGTCGCACATTCATATTAAACTGAAAGCATTAATATGGAGTTTGCTGTCGTATTGCTGGTGCCATTAGTGTCCCTTTGTGTTTTAACTAGGCAGCCATGGTAAAAATAAATGAAGTTTTTTAAAAAAATTTTTTTTTTTTAATGTCTTTTTGCTTTTAAATAACAATCACTTTAGTTATGCAATGACGCATAACTGGTCTTTGTCTTCTGAAAAAGGCTTGGTAAAATTTAAATAGTTCTTCTACTAGCTTCTTCTTGCTAAATGTACTAATAAAAAGAATGTATTCACTTTGAATGGTTTGAAACAAAAGCAAGTTGTCATCTTGCACATTCAGTGTAATTCACTTTGAATTGTGTGATGTGTTCAGTCAAAATTTTCAAGGGATGAGCTTTAAGTCCTGTATCATACACTGTGGCCTGCAGAGACCTGTGTTACTGACCCCTGGTGCATAGCTTAATGCCTGCTTTGATACAGGGTCTTCGTTCTTCTCAGCAAGTTTTGACATGTCTGTCCAGTGACTCTTAATGAATCTTGTAGTTTTTAACAATTTGCAATCAGTTTGAAGTGCTTCCATGGCTCAAAAACCGTAATTGTTGCAAGCAGCTGACGTGGTCATGGACACATTGCCTCAAAAGTGACTGTCTTATTGTGTAGTGAACAATAATGAGTGTTATTTTTTCCCAGTACAATAAACAACTGTGAAAGACCCTGTCGAAGCAGTGAAATGATTTATTAATAATAATAATAATAATAATAATAATAATAATAACATTTATTGCAGATCTTAAAACTAATGGCATGTCAAAAAGGTTGAGGTGAATGATGGCCAATGGCAAAGTTGACCAGTCCCCTGTACAGATTGGCTACCAGGCATAGCAATGCAGGATTACTCCAACATAATTTCCCATCCAATTTTCAGCATGTATATTTTGGTCCACAAAAAATACTAATTTGTTATCCGTGTTGCCTAAAACAGCAGCACACCTTCGGACCAATGGATTATGAGAGCCTTCAGCAAGAGCTAGCGCTCAAAGATACTCTGTGGAAAAAGGTGTCCCCCTCAGAGTCAAATGAGGACAGCTCCACCACTGTAGTCTATAGGATGGAGGGTGTCGGGGACCAGAACTAAAGGAGATGGACCTGCTCGTGCTCTGTGGGAGGGGGACAGGGGTGTGGAGAAGAGGCACACCCTTGGCTGCTCGCTGGATTCATAACTGACATAAATTATCAATATGAGTGTTTATTGCTATGTGGCCTGGTGGATTGTAAACCTTGTGACCTGTATTTCCTCACTGTATATGTGAGTTACTGTACTTCAGTTGCCTCTGAATGTTGTCTCCTCAAAGATGTGGTAACACCTTCAGGTGTGCAAAGCTCAGTGAAGCACAGTGCAGACCTGAAGCAATTACCTGATTTGCCCATTTGCTGTGTTTGCTGAACCAAAGCAAGGAAGCCGAGTTTGGAGCGCTCTCACTCTTCCTTACATATCAAAAATGATATACTGTAAAACAGTTTTAAGGTAGGCACGTTAATGCTTGTATGTTTTTGATATGCTGTTCAGTTCTTTTGTTTCCCTGCACCTTTCCTATCTGAGGCAAGGAGTTGACTTAATTTTGCTATATTTTTAGCATGGCTTTTTATGCATTGTGTAGTTTTAAATGTTTTAACATGTCTTGAGCAGTTAATGTATTGTAGTTGAAAAGAATTTTGTTATACTATGCAAAATAATTAGATTTATTTATATATTAATTTATTTCCAATATTTCATTTGGCAGTCTGCTTGTTTTGATGAACAGCTTGTACCTTGCTTTACTGCAGCCTGTTACCTAAGGAGTCTCTACAGAGGTACTGGAAATACTTAACAGCAGAGTAGAAGCTACTGTATCTATGGGAATCTAATCTTCATAAATGTAAAGCATAAGCCGCTCTTTAATTGGTATTCCTGAATGTGGAAAATGTATTTCATCAAATGCTTTACATGTTCACATGACATGCATGAGCTGTTTCTCAGTATTTATACATGTTGCACCTGCAGGCCTATACTGGAAATGTCATTGTCTTAACTAATGTGAGTTGTGCTTCTGTTAATAGCATGTATGTTCTTTTAACATTAGATTTTTTTTTTAATTTATTGCTTTTTTTAAAAAAAAATGTAAGATTGCAAAAGGCTGATTCATTTTAGGAAATAATGCAAATATTTGCAGTTTTAAAAAATCTAGTTGCTCAGTAAAAATTGTTCCATTTTTATGTCATTTGCATATAACATTTACGTCATTTGAATTTGTAGTTCAATGCATTCACAAGCCTTACTGTGGAGGGTCTGATCCAGTGCACGGCAAAGCGTTAAGCTTTAGCAGAGTTTTAAATTTTTTATTTTATTTTTTACTACAATAATTACTAGTCTTTGTATTTTTCTTGGTTATTAGTGCTGCTTTGGCTTAAGGCTTTGATGTGGATTGTATGAAACCCTTACTTTTACATGGGGACTCTACTCTGTTTGAACCCATTAACAGGTCTGTTTGAGTCCTGTACTGAGTACTTTATACATGTCCTCCTGCTCACGAAACACTGTCCTGGTTTGAAAAGTCTGCTTACAGATGTATGATTGAAAAAACAATGTTTCTGTACTTGAACTTAAAGGGTATTCAAACCTTCCAGTTTCCCACAATGTGACAAAACTGAATTTTACTCATAGCAGATGGTTTTGAATGGAGTTCCAGTGTTCATGTAGAAAAACTTGACACTTTACATACTGTGCCTAATCGTATGCTCCCTCCACTTCTTCCCTCATATGCAAATGTATTGATTTACCTTTCTGCATCCATTTCTTTTTGTATCATTGAATAAATTTGTTTTGAACGTCACCCCTTCATACTTTATTTTTCATTTTGTTTCAATATGAACATTATCTGTTGTATGTTTCATTAAAACAACCGTAGCCTTTTGAATCCTCAGTGGAAAACAAAGGGCATTCACACTATTTGCTGCACGTACTGTCATTTTTTGCTTCTTTGAAGTATTCCAGTAACATCTGCAAAAGTTAATACAGATTCATTCACAACAGAGTTGTTTCTTCCCTTGTGTGGAAGGTCTCAACATGTGTTTCAGGAAATGTATTCTTTTCTTTGAATGAAAGCCTTCGTTGCAGGCAGAAGTTGCTTTACTGCATATGTAACATTCTGTTGAAAACATAACCAATACATTTCTGTGCACAGGCAATTCTGACACACTAATGTTTCTTTTGTTCCACAGCACAAAAACCACAATCTTCTAATATGATGATGATGAGTAGTAGTAGTAGTAGTAGTAGTAGTAGCAGTAGCAGCAGCAGCAGCAGCAGCAGCAGCAGCAAATAGAAACTGGTCTAAGACAGGTAGCAGGAAAAAGATCTTTATCCAGTAGGTGTTTAGTGTGAATAGAGAAGAAAAAATGCTCTGATGAGAAGAGCGGCTGATGTCAGAAGGAGTGTGCTGCATGTGTGTGCGCGTGCTCGCCCGCCCCCTTGCTGGGCAGTTGCGTGTGTCCTGTTTGCCCTACCTGCCGTTTGTGCCATTTGTTGTTTGAATTTAGCATCTGTTGCTGTTTGTCACACCTGCTTACGTGCACACTTCTCTGTCAATGGCATTCCCCAGTGTCGAGGTCAAATCCACTTCAGCCAGGAATGGCTCCCTGTCACCTGAAGCTTGCTAATGCTTGATGCTGTTGCTTCCTTCATGTCATCAGGTTTATTGTGAAATCTTGCTGGAAATCACTTCTGCATTTGTGCTGCAGTAATGAGCTATGAACTGGCTGTCTCTTGATATTTGTTATTTAGCCTCATTACTATTAGCCTTCAGTGCTAAATGAACTGTGCTGAGATTTTATCCTGATACGTGGGCGGGTCAGTTAAAGAGGTGCTCAGACTCCCTGTATAAGCTCCAAATGTGTATTTAGTGCTCCAACAGCTCCAGCTCTGTGATCCACGTACATATATGTGTGTGATGTGCTTGCACGTACTTGCATCTTTATCCCAGAGTGCTGCGTCATGGTGTCACACACACTTACTGCTCCACCTGGGTTTAGAATTATAACTACAGTCTGTAAAATGTTGTAAAAAATGCCTACCAGACAATGTGCACAATCAAGTATACGTGGAATATCTGGTTCTTACTGCCCCCTAGTGACCAACTCTTCCAGAACTTAGTTCACCAGCTGGAAGTATTCAAGAAGGCATCTTCCACATTTTGCCCACTCATAACATGTTTTTGTTGTTACTTAAATTCCCCAAACACATGGTTAGTTAGTCAACTAAGCGGTGGTGTCTCAGCAATAACTGTGGTCCTCCATCTTCAAGGCAGAAATCCTCCTCATGTGACTACTATAGAGCCTGTTAGTGGTTTTGAACAGTTGGAAGACTTCTGTAGGATCCACTTCAATTCCTTCAGTGTCTTGAAGTGGTGCAGTTCCTGCTGCTGACTTGTTCCAGTTGTACTCGCCCTTCATTCTCTGGCAGTTTTGGGTGGGGTTTTTTTTTTTTTTTTTTTTTTTTTTAAAAAAAAAAACACANTTCTCTGGCAGTTTTGGGTGGGGTTTTTTTTTTTTTTTTTTTTTGCTTTACAATAAGAAACACATCTTGGCATTATTGTTGAAATGGCTTTAGGGAAGTCAGGGTGTGGCTAAGCAGTGGTTTGGAGAGCACCATAGCTATGTTTTGGCTCAGTGTCTCTGCCACGTCTCCCTTTCTCAAAACGGCTCTGCTATCTCCCCATAGGTGAAGTCTGTCATCAACCTCCTGTTTGCCGCCTACACAGGGGATGTGTCAGCACTGAGGAGGTACTGTGCCCTTTGTTCTTGGCCTTTTTGTGTCATTCCCCTTGCTAATATTATTATTGCTTATTAATGTTAATTACAGACCATTATTGAGTGGCTATTTAAATGATATGACCAGTACTTGTGTGACTTCTTGACTAAATGTTTATTGATCAGCCAGAAGGCCACCCTTATGTCACATTGTTTTTTCATCCATTTGTTGCTTCTGGGCAGCCTGTCCTATTCTTTACAGCCAGTGCACTTGGTTATAACCTGCTGACATGATTAAAAAAGTAGACTGAACAAATAGATAAAAACATTTAACAGCAGTTAATTGACCTGTGATGAACAAATCTAAGAAAACAAGTACATAGTTGGCAATGTGAAACTGTATAATGTAGATGTAATGCATTTACTTACTCAGAATGTGAGGGTGACCCACAGTCCCCTGTAGATGGGTCCAGCCCGAGACTTGGGTCCAAGGGCAGGTCAGTGGCTTGAAGTTGCCACTGGACCTCTGGCTTTAATCTACAGAGTGTAAAATAAACAATTTCTTCAGTTCACTGTTTGACCTAAATTAGGACGATTATGCTGGCGGCCCAACACCCACACTTTTCTCACAGCCTTGGTTTCTCCTACAGGTTTGCCCTGTCCTCCATGGACATGGAGCAGAGGGACTATGACTCCAGGACGGCCTTGCATGTGGCAGCTGCTGAAGGTACGGAACTGCCAAACACTCCATCATAGAGATCTGTTTGGCTGTCTAATTTGCCTATTTGTTCCTTTTATTTGTGTGCATGAAGAAATGTTTAGTTAAATTAAGGACTACATAAAAGTAATTTTAACCTTTAATAAAAACAGATTGAAACCCACAATACTCACTTTAGCAATTAAATAAACTGTAATTAAAAACTAAATGAAAATGTGTAAATATAAATAAATCTTAAAATCGATCAATTAAAAAAGATTACATTTAAAACATAAAAATGTATTTAAAGTACCAGCTAAAAGTTTGAGTACAACTGTTGAAACAGAACATAATGCTGCATGTTTGAGAAGCTCTTAAGTCCACAGAAAATATCCAAGTATTTGCAGAACGTAAAAAATCAGTTATCAAAAAACTAGTTTCAGCAAGTGTGCTCAAACTTTACTTGTAGTATGAGTGCACAACAATGGTAAAGAATTTGAGTAAAATATATTTCTATATAACGCAAAAATAAAACTAGCAAATAGCATAAAATGTAGTGTGAAAACATGTTTTTACTGCATCTTAATTTTCTAGGGAGGATGTGTCATTTGTTTCAGAGTGTAATCTAATAACAGAAACTGGCTTTTCCTTTTTCTTATGACTATATAGAAGACCGACAATCATTAGAGTGTTTGTCAGGCCTGTTTTATTGTTAGTCTTATTGTTGCAGTCTGCAGGTTCCAGTGTCACCATCTGCTGTAGGCACTTACCCTGAAGTGAAAATTACCCAGCTGTATAAATGGGTAAACAATTGTAAAGTTGCTTATCTAACATTCAGAGTCATTAACATATTAGCTAGATAAAGAATGATGATAATAATTACAAACATGACGTACAATTGTGTACCATCTGCGCAACTTAGAAAATTATTTTCTCATGTTTTGTACCCAATTTAAACTTATAGAAAGCAAAGCAAAAGACCAGAAATGTAATTTTGCTGCATTGTCATTCACATTCGTCCCAGGAAAAAGAATACTGCTTTCCTAAAAGTAACAGTCAAGTATTTTTAATACTGTACCACACAGAAAGTGTGTAACTAATAATTGTTTTCAGCAATACTGGATGCTGCACAAATGGACATCCTTTAGTCAGGAGTGCAGTACTTAATCAGGGATTGTTTACAAGTAGTCTCTACGCTGTAATTAGCTTTGCACTAAATAAAATTGCATTCCTTAAAAAAAAGTAATTTCGTGAAGAGTTTTGCCATAAAAATTGATTTAAAATTTACTTCTTTAATAGAGGTTTTATATAGAATATTGTCAACACCAGATTTGGTCACTTTTTCGATTAAAAGTGCCGTCCCCACTCTGCGTGTATTGAGGGAAAACTGCACATTTTTCCCGAAAGGCCAGGAACAGTCGAAGAAACGCAGAACCCCCTGGTCAGTGTACAGTAACAGCCATCCTCTTTTCAGGGCACACAGAGGTGGTCCGCTTCCTCCTGGAGGCTTGCAAAGTGAACCCTGAGCCCAAGGACAGGTCAGTTCTCGTACAGCCAAAGGTTGTCCACCCTTGTGCTCGTGTGGAGTTTCGGCATAAGTAGCTGCTTTGTGTCTGTGATGTTGAGGCCTTTTCTGCTGGAAATAGGTAACAACGGTAGCAGAGGTCACAAGGTTGACCAGGGTGGACGTTCTTGTGTATTTGTGTTTGCTTGTCCAGGTGGGGAAACACACCAATGGATGAGGCAGTGCACTTTGGGCACCATGATGTGGTGACTTTACTCCAGGACTACCAAAACAAGTACACTCCAGCAGAAGGCAGCACCAGCAAGGACACGACAGAGAAGAACCTGGATGGTATGCTGTAGAGC
This sequence comes from Arapaima gigas, assembly GCA_900497675.1. Lineage (NCBI taxonomy): Eukaryota > Metazoa > Chordata > Actinopteri > Osteoglossiformes > Osteoglossidae > Arapaima > Arapaima gigas. Next base: position 403,826 of record UFQX01000051.1, read on the forward strand.
ATGTGGTGTCACAGGACACCCAGGCTCCACCTTCTCGTCCTTTCATGAAGACAATGTTGCTCCGTCTGCCTCTGCACCGGGAGACGTGCATCTTCAAAGTTACTCTTGATTGTGATCGTGCTGATTATTTTTTAAGACTCTTTTTTTCCCTCTCTCTCTCCTGTGTGCTTATCTTCAGTTTGTCCTGTTGTTCTGTGCTTGGCCATTCTGAAGTGGCTTCAAACTGTCCCTCTCCTCCCCACACTGACCACGGCAATGTGATGCACATGAGCTTCAATAGACCTGTGATTCTTCCCCTTCCTGTGTAATCGGTGTGTGACATATTTACAGACCTGTGTGCATATCAGTGTAAATGGTAAACAGATGCAACCTTCCTGCCTATGCTTTGGCACCAGTGTGGTATAACAGTGTGAAAAGCTTTTGCTGTTGTGTACCTTTTTTCTGTCGTGATGAGTGAGCTGTACGTAATTATACGTTATGAAATTATGCTAAAACTGGTTAGTCGTGAGGCCGGTTAACTATTTAACACCATTCTTTATCCGTGACGAACAGAGTAGTTTACTCTTCATTTAGCTGTAGTCTTGTGTTACATTAAAACTATGGCACACGACACTTTTCCATTGCTATTTTTATTTTGAAAATTCATTTTGTTTAACTTGTTTCCTCCGCACAAACATAGTAATCGCACAATGGAGTCCTGTTTCTTTGCTAGATATCTGTATAATTAATGCTGTAGGGGGAGGGAGCAAAAGCTGCATTTTCACTAAAGTGGCTTTAAATGTCTCTGCCATCCCCATGTGCTGCATGAGTCTGCAAGAAGCCAAGAGTTGATGTTCACCACTGTCCGCCACTCCTAGCCTGGATGTGACTGTCACCACTCAACCTTGCTATGTTCAGTATACCTTTCTTTTGGACGTGTGTTAAAAGGTGTATAGCAACCCCAACAGTGACATGTTGTTTGATCTCAAACTGAAAATATCAAGCTAACTTCCAATGTCATTTGTCCTCAGCTGTTTCTTTGTTCACAACAGACGCGTGCTGTAATACATGTCCCCGGCGCACATCCGTGCCTGAAAGGTGCCCTCGGTACCAGTGTTGTCCATGTGGAGCAAAGCACACTGTTCTTTTGCAGCTCAGGGGAGGCGAAAACTGGAGGCGTGTTGGTGTTTGCGAAAGAGGAAATAGTATTGCATTCAACAGGCATGAACGTACAAAGCATGTGTTCCCTGAATGTCCGCTTGGGGTGCGTTCAGCAGTGGTTGTCCACTGCTTCCTGTCCCGTGATGTTATAAAGCTCAGGAAGTCCCCTCTCTAGCTTTCTCCTGCACTGAAGTTACTGTGTCTTCTGGCTGTGTGGTAACTGTGGTTTTGCAACTTCTCCTGCTGCTTCCACCTCCTGTCAGGCCTGTGTTTTGTGGACTGCATCCTATTCTGGAAAATACACAATCCACTGCTATACTATTGATATTCCTTAGCAGGTTGACTAGAACAGTGTAAGCCTAGATTTAACAGAAATTTTGAATGTACTGTATTAATTAATGTCCCCTATTTTTTTTTGGTCTAAAATCATCAGTAGATCATTGATAATCTGGCACTTGCAATGAGGAAAGGTGAGAGTTTAAATATTTATTTGCTTTTTTTTTTGCATATTTGTCCAGTTTTGTTTGCTTATAATTTTTTTTAAATGTTTACACTGTTTACACTAGATGTTATTAAAGTAAGTCCTGTACCATTAATAATAAGTTAATGTACACATTTGCAGTTCAGTACTTAATAGCATCGTTGAAGTCATGTTGTATAAAGACATTTGGAAAAAGTTGGAAAAAAATTGGTAATTTCCAGTTAAATGGTATGACACTGATCAGTGAAAAAGCAAAAATTGTGCACATTTTACCCATATAGTTTAACCATTAACTGTAGTCCTTTACAAAGGCATCTTTAGCTGGGAATTTCAATTTATTTCTTCTTATTTTTGCTCAGTTCTTTTGTTCTTCCTGAGAGGATGCCTTAGAGTGCTTGACAAACAGTTTTCGTCAGCAGGAGCACCAGGGAACACCCAGTGGTCCCTGTGAGTTGGACACGACACAACAAACTTGAGCTCCATATTAAATAATTTTTGCTTGACAGCTATTTAATGAACACCCTTATTGTTTTAACAACCCACCTTGCTGGACATTCTGTACTGTATGTGGGCTGAAATGACAGAAATTGCCTTTTACAGCAGCTGTTCCACAGAGAAAGCCTCAAATTGTCTGTGTGTGAGACAGCCTCTGGCCAATATTTTCCATTTTTCACCTTTTAGATCATTTTTTTCCTTCTTATTTGAACTTCTGTCATGTAGTTTGCATCTGGCTGCAAAATGGCCTGTTAAGGGTTCTTTGCACCTTTGCTTTTTAATCACATTTATGTGAATTAGGAACCATCCTTGATTCTTTAGTATGAAAGGACTTTTAAGAGGTATAGCCAGGGACCCAAACATATCCAGTGATTGCAGTCAAATGCATGTTTATGATTTCAAATTTTAATACTTGTTAATGTTAACAAAGCAAGGTTTGAGGTTTTCTACCAAAGAATGTTGGATAAAAACAAAAACCAGAATGTCAATGATCTGTGATGTTTGTCAGGTCATGTTGGTATCAATACCAGTATGTTATGGGCAATGGACATAAGTTAATTTCAGCATATCTTAAATAAAGCAATGTTTCATGGTTAAGAACTGGAAATGATTTATTGGCTTTCCAGAGGGCAGAAAAACTGAAAGGCACGGCCTGGAGTATTTGAAGTATTGCACCAACCTGATTTTACATTACTAGTGTACACCTTTTTTTACCATTTACTATTTCAACCTGCACAGCACATTTTTACATACATAAGTCTTTGTACAAAAAAAATTGAATATATATATATATTCAAACAATAAAAGGTAATGAGTAACAATACATGCTCTATTGTCAAATACATGGTTAAAAAACTTCAGATGAGAAATTCGTTCACAGAGATGTGTTCCTCCATATCCTCAGCATCAGCTTTCATTACAAGCAGGGTGCATTAGTTTGGGAATGGTGAACACATCTGCAGGGAGCATATGAGAACAGAGAAAATGGTTCCATCATTTCACAGATGCAGTATCACAATACTTCCAGCTCTACCAGATGGATACAGATTGTGGTGATAAAAGGATGTCTGTAAGATACAAGTGGTGGAGCAAGAACAATGCAGATTCCCTCCATGTAGTACTCAAGAGGAGCCCCAAAGACTCTCAGGCTGTTACACCTCCTTTGAAGCAGGTTAAGGTTACACCTGTAGGCACCCTGCATGAGTACAAGGTACTGAGTACTGAAGTCATGCAGATAGTGCTGCGATTTACTACGAAGGGTCCATAGGCATTCCAAATCCCTGTTACTGGCCTATCTGTTCCTACAAGCCTAAAAGCCAGCAAATTAAGAGACTCTAAACATATTGTTTTAACAGGGGCAGCCATTTGAACAGCCTGTCACTACCCAAGTATAAAGATCTAACTTAATGTGCTTAATATCCTCCATGCTTTGTCATATTGTTCCAATGGAAATATAACAGAGACATGCAGCCGCAATAACAATCAGGTGAAACTTGACGCGCAAAACAATCTGGAAAGAGTCAAAGCTCAAGATCAGAATGCATCATGCAAAGACTTATACCTGTAAGCAGCTACGCGTCTTGTCCAAAGTCAGAGAAATCAAAGGCCTGAAGCAAAACATGGAAGAGGAGGAGGAAAAGAAAACTTCACAAGGAAGCCCATAGCAGAGGGTTCAGAACATGAACATGGTCAGAATAGCACCCTACATTTCTTTGCCCCTCAAACAGCAGTGCTCCAACTATCCTGCACTGTTACCTGGCTAATTCATAGCTGTGTAAGAATAGATACAAACTGGGCGATTAGTAGATACTCAAGAACATAAGGTGTTTAGTGTCAAAGCCCATGGACCTTGAGTCCCAGGGGAGGAGACTGTGAGGTCATAGTGTATATTAATGACCACAATATTTCATAATGTGGTCATTAATATACACTATGACCTCAGTAAACCTGGTGTGACAAACAGTAGGTGGGTTTACACTAACGGAGGCCAGAACAGGCAAAATTGGTACTTCTACAGGTCCGCATTTTACCACAGTCCTCCTTAACCCAAAGGCTACCTGTCAGTCCAAGTTCAGTTTGTATTTTAATAGTTCTTTGCAATTATGCAGAGGATTTGAATTTTGAAACAAGCAGCCCTGAGAGTTAGAAATCTGGTGCTGTGCTTCAGTGATTAGTATGGCAAAATGGTATGTCGAACAGCGACCAAAAGTCTGTTCATTCTTCACTCTCACTTTCCAATTGTTGTTTGTTTTATAACACTGGCCAACCTCCAAATCAGTACTGAAGACCACGGTTCACGTTTAGATGGAGACTGACCTAGCCCACAAATTAGCCGATGAGAAAGACGAATGTGCGATAACAAGCTCAAGAGTGGAAGGCTGGAAAATGAGTAAGACGACGTTGTGGGTTGGAAAACGCAGTGTTAACAACACCACCACCACAGTGGATGGCACCTACCACAGTATCGATCTCTGCAGGATGTATCAGTCGTGACAGAGCACCATAGTCCTCTGGAGATAAGGGCAGCATGGTATCTTGGAGTCTAGATGGGTGCCTAAAGACAAACGGAAATACTGATGGTCCACTTGGCCAAGAAACAATAGGTTCACCTACCTAGACAAGGACCTGCAGTAGTCACAGATTAAGACAAATATTAATCAGCACTGTCTCAGTAATAGTAAGTTATTAAAGGAAGTAAGACAGTGACAAATAAAGCAGTCATGAAGAAACTAAACATCCAATTTATGAGACCAGCGCAAAGTTCTTACACCTCCGAGACAGAGATCAGCTCTGTTTTTATGTATCCTCCTCCACTGGGACTTTCAACGTCCATGGGCTCTGATGCTAGACAAAAGGAAGTAGAAGGGAAAGTTAATTATTCAACTATCACCCTATTTGTATCTATTCTCACAGAAGTAGGAATTTTCTGGGTAACAGTGCCAGATGTTAAGTTGGATGGAGCAGGAGTCCAAGCTTACTCTCAGTGGGCCGGCTGTAGTACTTCCCAAAGGCGCTGTCCTTTGGAATGTTAGGATAGAGGAACCGTAGGGGGTTTTCTGGGATGTTCTCGGCTGCCATAACCTTGTAGTTACGGATAATGTCAGGGAAGGAAACGGCTGTCAGCTCCTTCTTAGTATAAGGCTCCACTGCATGGAACTGCACGTCATCTGGACACAAACATGTACATAAAAAAAACAGTCATTCACTTTACTGAAGTGTACATCTCAAGTGACACCCCCCCACCCACCACCAGGGCTTGCTGCCTTGCCCCTCACCGTTCTGGGAGTGCTCCACCCAGGTGAAGGTGATGGCGCCCTCACGGCTGCTCTCGCTGAAGCGCAGCAGGAAAGTCCCGGGTGCCTTGTCCTTCAGCAGGGTCCGTTCCCTTTCCTTGCTCACAAAACCCATGATGCACCTGCAGCCACACACCCAAACAAACATACTTTGAACTGTGTCCCTGCAAGAGACTTTGATTTTACCCTCGAGCAACCACTGGGGCAACATGCACTGAGGTCTTTCAAAAGTGGACACCAACATTCCTAAGTTCAACGCCATTATTTACAGCAAAAACTAAGGTGCACAAATGACCTGCACAATAATTGGTCAATGAATACACTGCTGTAATCCTACATTGATAAAGTGGTTTTAACAGTTTGGTTAAGTAAAACATTTCACAGCACAATGAATAGCAGAAAGACTCCACACAGAAGAGCTGGTCAAGAGCTTCGGTGAAGTCTACATTTCAGTCAAAGGATAAAAGATATATGCTGAATATATACATAAACAATGTTGCTTCTAATAAATTAGACAGATGTGAATTCTTAGATGTGTTTCATTACAAGTTTAATCCTGTAAAGGCCAATTTGATCCTTGTCTGTTTTATGTATAGTGATTTCAGTCATTGCCAAAAAAGGTAAAGAACTGGAAATATGCTGGTGCTCAGAAGGTTTTTTTCCCTTTTATATGTGTATATATTTAAAGTGGCTTCACTCCAGATAAATTACCCATCATTCCACAGTGGAAGCAGATGCCTCTTGATGAGCTCCAGGATGCTCTCAATCCACAGCCAGAAGGCAGAGCTCTTATCATTGGCATTCTCCTTGGACAAACACAATGTCACTAACCCTACTGTACCCACATAAAAACACACAGAGTGCATTTTTAAAACCAGTTTTATTGACATGTTAAATATAAAATGAACACAACTATCGAGTCTGATCAGATATTCCCCTTTCAATTGTGGGAAAACACTAATGGCTGCAATAGATGCGGCAGAATCTTCCTAGTGTGTTAAAAGTTTTAATACAACTGTGGTGTTTTTAAATGTTAGGCTGAAATACATGCAAAATGGAAAATAAAAACAGAAATAACCCACCTTACAGAATTTTGTCCAGGGAATGAGGCCTTCAGGGTTTCCAGCAGCCTCTGGACCTGAGATGTTAAAACAGACAAGTCATACATTCACCTCATTATTGGGAATGGTCTTTTGGACGCAAATGTTTCCTTACCAACCGAGACAACATTGTTGGCAGCATACTTTCGCTTTCTATGCTCTGATAAAGTTAACTGGACTGATGACAAAGTATTCACACCCAAAAGCTGAGCCCACTGATACACTGAGCACTAGACTCAAACAAGTAATATTCTTTTATTCCTAACAAGCAAGTCATACAATGTTTGTATAAAAAAATATAATGTCTCATATGTAATATGTTCTACTTTTAACTTAAAACACTTGAGAATAAGCTATAAATCAGAGGTTGTAGAGTTTTCTGCCATTAGCAGTTATACCATGGGAAATAAAATCTTACTATGAATATCACTAGTGCACCAGTTACTGATTACTAATATTGGACAAAAGCATGAATTAAGTAAAGAATATTTAGTAATTTATGGCAGAACAGTAAGATATGATGTGGTGGGGGGGGACTCAGTTCCCCAGACTCACCTAGGAGTTTGTCTCCAAGCATGTTGAGCTGCTCTGTGTTGAGGCCACGCTTAGTGACTGAGGAGAACTGCCAGCTGAGCACCTCTGCCAACTGGCTCCAGCAGGCCTGCGGGGGGCTCAGGAAGAAGGACAGGTTCTACAGCAGACAGGAACCATCAAACCCAGCTAGTTAGTAAAAGGGTTCGACTTCTTTTGCCTGGCACATACACTTATAGCATGTGGTAAACCCTCCTTCATAACATGGCTGGGCCTACCTTTGGCTCATTACTCAGCATGTTGTACCAGAGGATGGAGGCCCAGCCAGCAGGCAGCTGACTCACGTTGGAGATCACAACAATGGGTAAGGAGCTGGTCTGTGATTAGGAACAGATACAGACAGAGGAAAAGCATTTAAAGGGGTCTTGTCCATCACCATGCTGGCTACTCCCAATACACTTATTACCTCAAGGTCAATGACAATTCCTGGCTGACACAGTTGTGTCTCAAAGCTGATGGAATGCAGCTCCTCTGTCACAATGAGCGGACCCTGAAACAAGAGGACAAATTCAGTTCATAGCACTGCCTGGCAGTGTAGCCAACCTAGCCACTGAAAATGTATTCATCTGCTCTTTTGAAAGGGATTCAGCAGCTCAGAGAGACAGGGAAGCTCATTTCACCACATCAGAAGGCTGCAAAGCAACTGAACCATTTATCTTCTCCATAAATCACTCACCTCACTTGTTCTGGAGCCAGTCGCTTTTTTTTCTTTCAGTTGCTGTTATGAGAAAAGAACAAATTAAAATACATATCAGTCTCTAAATTATTTTCCAGGGGCTTGAAATTACACTATTTTTAGTAGTTTGTACTCTAATGTTCATACCAAATGACGGAACTCTGCAGCCAGACTACCGTTGGACTCCTCCATGTTCATGACCTTCGTGTTTGTCCCCAAGATGTTGAATTTGCGGAAACTAGAACAAATTTTCACAATTTAAAAATAAATAAATAAATAAATAAATAAATAAAAATGTTTTCATCCACATATGCATTCAGCAGAACCGGACAATAAAGTCTGCACTTACCCTTTCAAACTGTTCGTCTCAGGCACATCTCTGAAAAAGTAAAATTTTACACTGGTGAAAGGAACTTCTGCACAGTTTTGTTTACTTCTGAAAGCTCACACCAAGGCCCCATTATGTCTACAGCAGATTAAAATATCCTCTTGTGCCAACTCTCTCTCTGACTCACTTACTTGTCAAAAGAAGCCTTGACTTTGAGTTGATAATTGAACTCCTGGAGTTTTACCAGCAGCCTAGTAAGTAAGGAAAAGAGGAACATTTATAGCAATCTAATAAATCGTATAACTTTAACTGAAATATGCAAATACATTATTTTCCCTCACATTTGAATTAAAACACTGAATGAGTAAAGTCACAAATAGCCCAGGAAGAGGGAAGAGGGGAAAAAAAAAAAACCCCCACAGTGAGCCACCCTTTTACACCCCCCGGTGTAATTACAACGTATCTGTCCATTGTGTCGAGGTGGCTCCTACCTGAGTTTCACAGTGAACTGAACCCCAGTCTTCAGCACCAGGGGCCTCTGTGGGTGTGTGGGCATACAGGGCTGCCTTTCCACCACCAAGGAGCTGAAAGGGAGCCGGAGAGCTTCAGAAACCAGACTTCACCTTCTGCAGGCATCATCATCCTTTTCATCATTGTCCTCATCACAACTAGGTTCAGGACTCAACATGAACAGTTGTCCAACTGTCCAGGCAGGTAATTTGCTTAAATGATGTGTCCCAGAGGGGCAAAGTCATTGCCTGATGGACAAGTGAACAACTACGGAAAAAAATTATAAAATCCAATACAGAATATCAACTGCCCTCATAATACAAAAATCCATATGACATCATTATTGGTCTCATTTGCATTTTCTCACTATAAACTGTCAAAAATAAAGTAAAATAATATCTTGCTCTTTGGACAATTTCTTCATGTTAGAGCCTTTTTGTAAGTATGATGCTTTTAACATGATTGAACCCTTTATCAGGAGGCATTTTGGTTACATTTCACAAGGATATTTTAAACCTGGACCTTTACTTATTTTTTTCTTTGTAATATGTTCTAAATTGGACAAGTGCAAAATTTAATGGGACAGATAGAATCTAAAAGGCACCAGTTCTAAAGACAGCCATGAAGTTGAGCCTTGCTCTTGAATTTTGGGAAGAGGAAAAAAAAAAAAAAAACAAAAAAAAAAAAAAAAAAAAAAAAACCCATAAAAAAAGAAAAAAAGAGAAAAAAAAAAAAANCTTTAAAAACGAAAAAAAAAAAAAAAAACAAAAAAAAAAAAAAAACAAAAAAACCCTTGCCAAAGTGAACAAAGCGGCTGTGAAATATGCAAAAGCACAGAGAATGTAGTATGAAGGGAAACAGAACCAGTACACAGACAAGGGATCAGAAGATGCTGCCTGACGGCATGGACACCCCAATGTTGTGTGGGAATGGGTGAGGCAGGAGAGGGATTTGTATTGAGGGTCCTGCAGAGTCTCACTTGATGATAAGGTTCTTGAAAAGCAACAGGGAACGGTCCTCCAGGAAGTGCTTCTTCTGTGTAATGGGATCATTCTCGTACGTGTATTTCTGCTCCAGTTCTTGCAGCTTATTCAACTGCTGCCGCACCTGCTGCAGACACTCCGCCACAGCTGTGAACCTAAGAACCATGAAAGAACTGTCAGGGTGGTGATCACACTTTCACCTTAGTATTGACAGGAGAGGTGGTCAGCAGACCCTCCATGTTTCCGTTTTACTTTCGGCAAACACTGAGCTCCCATAATGGGTTATCTACAGCAGGGTCACTTTGACAGTAACAAACCCAACAGCACGAACCTGCAGGGTGAGACACAACCCTTTATCAGGAGGTAAGAAGCAGTGCCCCCTGTCAGCACCTCACCAAGTCTGCAACTGGTCCAAGCAGGCATTGGGTGGGCCGCCGATGCAAGCGATCTGCTGCCGCCTCTTCCACTCTGGCAGTTCCTCCATGATGAGAGTGTACTGGATTTGATCCGCCATGTTGAGTGCCTCCGCCATCTGCCGCACCACTTCCTGCCACGTCACACGACATGGAATATCAGGTCTGCATTTGAGAACTATCGGCATTCGCAGTACACACAGACCACAGGCCCACATGAATGAAAACCACACTAGCTTTCAATATGAAAGCTTCTTCAAATCCAGTAATATGTTAGAATTTGTGGAAATGTATCTCATTGTTGGAAAAAAATGTTAAAAGAACATTCTTGTCCCATTAAACATAGCCTTTGACATATGTCCAACATCACCACCCTTCACATTATTTAGATATAATGTATTTTACTCTTAAATCACCAGTCAAATTTCCCTGCTAAGTAATCATAAATAGTAATAAAAATGTATCCATGTGTAATATGCGTTTCAGTGAAAATTATGAGTTAGTCAGGAACACAGTAATTGGTGACATGTGAGTGCAACACCCACTCCGCTCCTACACAGCATCCTCACCTCTCGCTTCACATTCAGCTTCAGGAACATCTCCTGGATAAGCATCTTCTCTCGCTGGATCTCCCTCTGGGTTGTCCCATTTGCCTCATGTTCTGATCAAGGAAACAGAGGGAAATGACAGAAGATCATCATGTGCACAGTATAACTTACAGCAGCAGTCTGAAGGTTCCTGGTTCAAATCCACAATTCTCCTGGAACACACTTCACCAAGGTACTTACCCTGAATAATTACAACAAAAACATGCAGCTGTATAAATGGGTAAATAATTGTGAGCAGCTTAATATAGCTGATTTAGAGAAAAATCTCTGCTAAGGGTTAAGAATGCCAACTAGAAAAATAGCTCAGTATAATAATAGAATAAATAAGAAGTATTAGTTCATTAACTCAGTGTTGGAACTGTCATTTACTGATCATTCCTTCCACAGTAACAGGAGACAGCGAAGAACATTGCTGGCTGTGATAACATGGGGGGGAGAAAAAAAAAAAAAAAAAAAAAAAGGTTCAGATATGCGCCGATGTTTGTGTGGCTTGACACCTTTGACAGTGAAAACTTGCGGGAAATTGCAAACAGATGATTTTTTTCTCTGCTGTCATGCTGCAGCTTGCCAGGGCTTTTGGGACCTTACCTCGGTTGTGCAGAGTTTTGTATTTGAAGTCGTGCTCATCTTGCAGGTCCTCCAGTGATTTTATTTTTTGCTCCGTTTCCTTGAAAGGTAAATGATACAGGCCTTATATAAACAAAGGGCACCAGCTTAAAAAATCTGCTGTAAACAGGAAATCTGGTGGCTCATGGGATTTTTTGGGTCTCTGCATTACCTGCACTTTGTTTTTAATGTCTTTAACTTTATTATCGAGTTCCTTCTGTTTCTCCACTACCATGTTGCTCTGTGTGTTCCCCACATTTTCCTGGAAGAAAGAAAAAAACAAACAAAAAAAACTGTAGCATGACACACCGTTGTGCACATTCATTGTTACTGCAGCATGCCATTGCATGTAATAAATGAATTCTAAAAGTTAAGTAAATATTAATTTTAAAAATTTAAATTGCAAAAATAACACGAAAACTGTACTTCACAACAATCTGAATAATCTGGGTGCATTCAACAATGGGCAAATTTATACATTTAACAATGCTAGAGAGTTTAAAACTAACTACTTAATTACCATTAAGTAATCATAAAAAATTGGTAGCATGATATTGAACCAAGTGGTATTTCTAACAAATGACAGACTGGTATGGAGTGTTAGTTTTGACATTAGACTTGAACAGCGTTATATTTTACACTTGGAATTTGATAAATGCAGGTTGTGTACACACTGCTAAAATGGCACTGCATGCAGCACAAACAGAACAACACACTCTTCCCAACGTGACTCGTAAAGCAGCCGCGGTGTATGTACCTCTCTTTTGATGGCCAATGTAAGGATCTTCTGCTCCTCCTTCAGGCAGCTCCTGATGAGCATGGCCATGTGCACAGGGTCTGCCTGGAAGTGGTCCTGCAGAGACAACAAGAGCCACATGGTAGCCAGCTCAGGGCATGTGACAAGGCACACACACCGACACATTTCCAAACCACCATTTTTAAGTTTGCAACATCCATAACATCTCCTCAACTTTGAGGCATAACCAAACAACAAAAAAAGCCAGTTTAATAATTGCATTCATATTTAATTTCAACAACTCTAGTCCTCAGTGAATGCATTCTAGCCAGTATGGTTAATTCGTATGTTGTAAAATGGACACGTTAACGTCTAATTTAAAAAAAAAAAAAAAAAAATTGTTTGCATTCTGTAGGTTGTAAGTGTGTGAGCTGCTTATAACAGACATTCTATGGGCCGATCATAAAAATCTGACTGGCAGGCAGAGTCACACCTGCAGATTCCGCTTGATCTTGCGGATATTGTGCTGCATAAGGAAGTTGTTCTCCAGGGTGAAGCGGCTGTACTGGTCATCCAACTGAGCCAGCAGGTCGTGGAACCGAACTGTAGCCAGAGATTCATTGGAGGCCACCAGCTCCCTGTATAAAGTAATGGAAAAGTTACTGTTTCTGGGGGGGGCTAACAAGCAGGTAGAAATGAGACCAAGCCACATCTATGTCTTATGGACCAACAGTGAAATGTGGGGTAAGGACCCTTGAGGAGACAAAGGTACTTAATTCAGACTGAGAATTTGATCTATAACAGAGACAATGGGAACAACTGTTAAATAGTTTTTTTTTTTGGTCTGCTGTACTCAGCTTCTTGGGAGTTTTCAAAACTGCCTTTGTTTTTCAGTTAGTGTTACTCAAGGTTTTTTTTGCTTTTTCATTGTATTCTGGTTTTCTGTGCAGTATTTTGATGGCCATTTATGTTTAGTTTTTCTCAGAAATTGTCACAAATCTAATAAAGCCCATAAGTCCATCTATTCCAGTCTAAGTCTGGTCACTTTGACAAGACGCATCTAGTGTATCACTAGTATTGCTTATTCACACTTGTTTTAAAAGTAAACAAAATAACACACATTTACCAGATTTTAAAAAAACCATTATTAATACTATAAGTTATAGCTACATTGCGCTTAAACCACAAACACAGAGCAAAAAGATTTCATTATTTGTTCACTAACTTATTCCTCCAAGATAAGGTGTCACTTATGTTGACTCACTCAACATGGGTTTATTGGGCATAAACTCCCGAGAGTCTGAAAAGACAAGAAATAAGATTTGCACTGAACTAAACAAGAATTTCCATCTATCTGTTAAATAACCCAAAAGGTTTATAAATCCCTGAAAAGCTACTGCCATGTACCCTGCTACAGCAGGGAAATTAAATAAGCTGAGAAAACAGGCAAAGAAGTAAAAATTTGTGACAAAAAATAAAAGCATTATTAAATATAGTTTTCACATAGTTCTTCGACCGCCCAGTTTATACCCACAATGGTATAAAGTATATCTAGTCATAATAATACTGTATGAGAGAAGAGGGTTTGAAAATTCCACAATTGGGCTAAGGACAAAATAATTTCTCTATTTATATTTTAATCAGCACATCATGATCAATTTCTAGCAGTCACACTCTATGGTTGCTGAAACCCACTGATGTGCCTTTGGAGGCTCGGGTGCACCAGTTCAGAAGACCCCTCTTACGTGTTGTCTGTCGGGCCAATTTCCAGCTTGATGTGCTTTCTGTGAGTTGGGTGCATCTAGTACAAAGGCACAGACTCCTATTCACTTGCCTGAACGACCGCTGAGTCACACTCTACACACTGAATATGGCTGTAAAAAACAAGTATGAAAGCGGTGTGTTTTACGCAATAGCCATTAGGTAGCAGCATTTATCATGTTACTCTTACAGTGCAATGCAGCACAGCCACAGTGACACATCATTTCTGTCCACTGCGTTATTAACGCTTCCAAAACCTGTTTTGTCATGTTATAGGGAAAAATTTGCCATTACAGACTGAGAAGTTTGTTTAAGCATACCTTTGAATATCATTTCAAATAATAAACATGCAACTGATATACCGTATTACAGAAGCAGTAGAGTGCCAAGTAGACAAGTTCACAGTGGCAGGACTGTGACTAAAATCCGGCAATAAAATATGCCAGGAGATTTGGCTTTAGTTTTTGTTGACATAAAATCTAACCGTAAGCAAACAACTTTCCCGCACAGACACGTTTTGACATTTAATGTTGAGTAAGTGAATGAATGATGCTCAAACTATTAACTAAGACAGTACTTTGGCTCTCACATTACAATCATTGGAGTTACTGATTTTCAGAAGCACAATAATTCTTATTTATTTATAAATTTTCCTCACTTAATCTAAAATTTCTGTTTTTTTGCAGCACAGAAGCAACCGGCAATTCTGTTCCCAGCAGGTTGAAACAGGCAATAAAATGCTTTGAAACAAATAGGAAAGTGTGACTGATTTCATTCAATTCACTTCCACAGTGTTTAGAACTCGTGTCTTGTCTTCCTGACTGCTGGTGATGTACAACAAATCGAGGAATGCTGCACATTTTTATGAGACGTACTGATCAAAAACTGCCACCGAATACTAGTGTGTACAGAACTTCTCTAATAATTTAAAATTATTTTTACATTCCTCCATACATGCCTCCAAGTTATTAAAATGCCTCTAAACATTTTTTATTTATGATACTTTTACAATCTCTATCCCATACACAAATAAACAGATGGCAGTATTATACTTTTTTTTTTTTACTGGGACTTAGTGGGAAAGTGACTTTGGATTTATGAAAAAAAAATTAAAAATCTACTTCTGGACCCTGGTAGGTTTGTATGATCAGGAGCCAGAGTATAACACAACAGTAAAATTAAACAAGCACTCATTTTAGCACATCAAGCCATTCCTGCAAACAAAAAAAAAAAAAAAAAAAAGGTTTACCAGTCGTGGCTCTCAATCCACTGACTCAGATACTGGCGGATCTCCATGGGGAATGTGTCATCATACAGCTGATCCACCTGCTCCAGGTACTTGGAGTCCAGCTTCTGTAGTTCATACCACTGGGCCATCTACTTGGGCAGGAAGGCAAAACAGTTTTGGTGATATTATATTACAAAAGCATCTGTAGAACCTACAGATTCAGCTGGTTATTCTAAGCTTTTATTCACATCAATTGCAACCTAGATCTCTCAGCAAACCACAGTAATGAAACACTGATAAGAGAGCTGGTTTTAAGACAAAAGCTGAAAACAAGAAACAATAAAAACTGCAGAGTTAAATCAACTCAGTGGATCTGAATTTAATGCCAGCGGGACTCAGTCCCTCTGACGCCATACAAATCATATGCAGGACTAGAAGACTCTCACAGAGCGACTATAACCAAACTGCATGCATATTTTGAATTTGTTATAAACTGGTCTGTTCCTTATATAAAATGCTTGAATTCCATATTAGATCTTTTTAAGAAAAAAAAAAATTTAAGTCGCAGGATCTAGGAATATACTATAGGGCAGATACCACAGATTTATCATAAAATACTACAGACTGTACAGTTCATATGGAAACATGCACTTGCTGTCACAGAACATGCATGTCTAAAAGTCCGTAAACTGTGCCGCAAGTACATTTCTGATGCGGCACGTCAAACTCTACAGAACACACTGCAGACTTTATATACACATCATAAGTGCAACTTTAGAGGCACTGTCCCCTTCTGCCCTGTGACACACAGCAATAAGTAAGTGGCTCAGGACTCGATGCAGGCAGTAGAGCTGTGTGTTCAGGGACTATACGTCCAACTGCATCACACCTTCATCTCCACCACTTTCTGCTGACCACCCACAGATGCGTGGCATCCCCGATTAAATGCCGTATCTCACATAAGGGCAGCCAAAGAGAAAAACAGCATCAGATGATAAACTCGCCTGCTATACTCTCTATACATATTCCGTACACATTAGCAATAAAAAAGTGCATCATTCAAGAGGTAGTTAACATATTTTGAGTACAGATTATCTTTCACCCTCTCATGATATGCTTAAAATTTATTCTTCATGTAAGTGACAGTTTCCCAAAATTGAACATCATTTTTACAAAAACTTTTACACAAAGCAGTAATTCACTACAATAAAGAATAAATGTAAGTATAGATTATAAAAAAAAGTAAGACATATAATGGGGGTCCTTTTTCCCCCTTTTACATAAGCTATAGTTTTTTTTTTTTTTTATACAAAGCAGTGAGCAAAATATATGCCCACAAATGTACTTTCAATGTCATTAGTGAATCCACACGTTTGGAATAACATCGCTGCTAATTTTAACATAAATTTAAATTACATGACACTTTTACACTGGGTCCATTAGATTCGATCACTCATATTGACTATATATCCATCCATCCATCCACCCACCCATCATTCATCATTAACAGCTTTCATAGGTTGTAATAATTCAGAGACCACCAAGATTTATCACCCCCAGTCACCTTATTCACTTCAAGGATAGTAGCCAATGTTCTGTAATCTGAAGGTAAGGGGTTCAAATCCCGCGCCTGTTGCAGTACCTTGGACTCATACAGTAAAACACCCGGCTGCATAAATGTGTATAGTTGACTTTCACTGCAAGTCGTCTTGGACAAAAGGCATGAGCTAAGTAAGAATGGGGGTATCCAACTTTAATACTGCAACCTACACCACTCGTTATATTAACTATGTAGGTTCATTTTAAAATTACCATGAGCCAAATGTAGTGTCATATATTCCCCGCAGCGTAACACTGACAAACATTTACGTTTCATTTTACTGACGTACTAACATACATTTTGCACAATGTTTTTAAATAAGTATACAAAACGCAAAATAACATTAGTTACACTCACAAAAGTATAAAAACAGAAACAGATAGACACTACATACATTCTATATTTCTGCGTTATCTTCTTTTAAAACTGATCGTTAATTTCTCTTTAAAATGGTGATTTAACGATGGCAGTGCTAGTTATTAGTAATAATTCACTAATACGTGACAAAATTTCCTACGCAAGCAAGAACATGTAGACGAACACGCAAGAGGACATTCACCTACCTTTAATGCCTGCGTTTACACTGTTAGAACAAAAATAAGTTTTGGGTTAGACTGAAAAGACGATTTTGCAAACAGAACACTGGCACTCAGACACCTTAATCTGAAACTAAGCTCGTCATGTGTAACAGCGGCACTAAATAAATGTAAACGGCCAGCCCATCCTATGACTGACAAGGCTCCCTGGCCAATCATAATGCCCAGCGTCATCACACAAGTTAGAGCTGTGAGCAGGGACCAGTAACAGACGGGATTCGGTAACGCAGATTCGAGCCCGCTGTTCCTGCGAAAGTGTTCGCCTCCCTCGTCGGGACCGCAACGAGAAACTGAAACTAGGAAGGCAGTTGTAAATGCAGATGTAAACAGAAACTTAAAAAGACGGGCAGTAAATATTTTAAAAAAAGTTCTCACAACTATATTAACCCCTTTTTAAATAAACCGATATAAAAATTTCTTTTGTGTTTGCGCAGAAACAGGCATCTTACACTTCTAATTGCATTGCTGCAGCGCTTCCAAAACAACGGCATTAAATTATCGACTTAATAGAGGGATCTGCATGCACGCGAAAAAACGTCGCATTTAGATTCCCGAGACTGTCTGAGCGGTCGGCGTTTGTGCAGTTCAGCAGGCATCCGAGGGCGGGGGGAGGCAGCGCGGCTGCAGGAAGAGCGCGGAGTGCACCACGAGGTTTCCGAGAAATCAGAACAGTTCTGTGCGCGAGGGGTAGAAAGTGGAGGGAGCAGGGAGAAGCGAAACTTGAACTTCAGCGCTGGTCTGCGGGGCTACGAGCTCCTGTACTGCCCTTACTGGACCAACTGGGGTCAAATTTCTTCTGTTGGTACCCATCCCACTAGCACTCATATTCGGAGTACTTTGCCATGAATTGATAAAAGTGTTCCTGCTGTGTAAATGGCTACAATCGTTGTATGTCTTTTCCGATTGAAGTATGTAAATGTATAAATGATAAAAATCTGTATGTATAAAGGATAGATAAATAATAAATACAAAAATACACATACACTGTACACACAATTATATACATACATACCCACATACATTTACGTACACAAGTAGTGGATGTCAGTGGTTATGGGCAGTGGTGGCGATCAGGCCTGAGACGACAAAGTTCAAGAGCCTGACACCTTGTAGTGGAAAGCTGTTCCTGAGCCTGCTGGTACATTTAATTCCCTATTTCGTATCCTTTAAATTCTGAGAAACATATGTTTTTAATGTTTTGGTTGAATGTACAGTAATTCTGAGTCATTTTAGCAGAAAGGGATAGTATTGAAAATTCCCTTTTTTTGCAGGAATGCTGCTCATTTTTGTGATATGGTTTTGTATGTTAGTGCAAAGAAACATAGTTCAGGCATATAGTTGTGCTTCTATGGATTGAAAAAGTCCTGACAGTGTGCAGCTGTCCAGCTACACTGTCTGATGACTGTAATGGATGTGGACAAAGGTTGGTTTGTGTTGGGCTGGATAGGATGCTCAGGTTTGGTTTCTCTCCCCAACAGGAATAAAAACAACAACAAGTCAGGCATTATCACAGAGTCTCTAACATATTTGGGTAGATTTTTCAAGCTGAATGGATTTCAGCAGAAAAGCAGCTGAATAATAAAAATGTGCATTGAACACTTGGGTTGCAGACATTACATATAAGTTTGAAACACAAAACAAACACAATATTGCATGACACTGCTCATTTAAGCATTCCTTTGCTGTGAATTTGAGCCTGTTGTGTATCCTTGCAGTACAAATGCAGTACGAATGTTTAACTAAATTATTTCTAATTTCTGTCGCTTCAAAAAGTTAAATTATTACTCACTGTTGAGTTCAGGAATTCAGGAATGTTTTCATGAGACCTAAGGATTTTATTTCCATCAAACCAAAACATTGTAATTGGAAAGCAGAAACTGAGTTTTAAAGGCAGTTCCAGACATTTTTTATTTCAAGATGCTTAAAATTTATTTTACAATATACCCATTTTTATAATTGCATATTCAATATACAGTCTTTAATATGTACACACACACACACACACACACACACACACACATACAATATACAGCAGTAGGATCCCTTCTGATGCAAATTGAAACCATTTGAAGGCAAAATCACAACTTCATTAAATGAATGAAATTGACTGAATTTGATGTTTCCTGTCAAAATGAGCAAAAGGAAGCCATAACATAATGTAACCTTATTGTACTCACTAGTTACTTCATTTTCTGTTGCGTGTCTGTTATATATATATATATATATATATATATATGTGTGTGTGTGTGTGTGTGTATATCCATGTATCACCATAATACCATAATATAGTCCTGATGACTGTGAGTGTTATGCATGGCTACTTTTTCAGTATTTTTATGGGACATTGCACTCTGTGCTTTTTTCCATTCATTAGAGGTGAGGTATATTATTTCCACTTGAACCATAAAAGCAACACCACAGAATAAATTTCTTTCCTTTATTTATTTATCTATATTTTCTATGTCAAATACAGCTGTTAAATGATTGTAAAATACCTTAATTTCATGATTTACTATTGTCCATTTGTATCATTTACAATTCTTGTAAAATATTTTCTGCTAAAATAGTGACTTTATGAAAGTTCCTAAGAAGTGTCACGCTAATGACTGTTAGAAGTTGGTAAGAGAAAATAAGAATTAAGAAATATGCACTGAAACATTAAAAGTGTTAATAATCTAAATACAAATTAATTAATTTATATATTTATATACGTACCAGTCTACAAATGACAGTATCCACTAAAAAGGACTACCTTTAAACACATTTAGTGAACCGAAGGGGACTAATCCGTTTGCTAAGAGAGGGTCCTGGGGAAAAATCAGGTAACGACAGTAATATGCATTGCCCGCCTGATCTAGACAATGAATTAGTCTCATTGCAAAGAGCACTGTAACTGACCATTGTTTAAAATAGCTTTTTTCCACTGTCATTTACGCATCCACCGATGTCACATTTCTCTTTATTAAAATAGCAGTTAAGGATTTGATGAAATGGACTTTCCATCTGAATATTTCAACTTCTGCATTTGGGGCAAATTAATCAATTTTTTGTCTGAATAAGGGAAGCTGTTGATGTCAAATTTTTTCTAAACAAAAAGGGAACAAAACATTTAAGGAGTGCACACAAATATGTACACAATTTTAGAAATGTGCCACAAATGGCAAGTTACAAGTTGCAAGTAAGAACAAGTTAAACTTTGACATTGTTCTATATTATTATTAGGCAGAGCACTAAACAGTAGATACAAGCAGACCTGTGTGGAAAGCCATTTATACAGCAGGATATTCTTAGTATCAGTTCAGGATAGAAATTGACTTCCCTAGTATTCAGGTCTAATAGAGAGACTCTTACAAAACTGGCAGCTTAGTTGTTTGGGTCTTGTCCTGTAACCTGAATTTCAAATCCCACTCCACCAATTGTACCCTTAAGCACTGTACTTAACAATACCCTGCTGTATAGATGGATAAAAAATTGCAAAAATTGGGTTGAATGAAGGCATCAGCTGAAAATGGGTTTTATGCAGTTTTAAACTGATAACTTCTTGTTATTAGTTAGGTAGATTAAAAATCCCATGCTCCAGTGGAAAGAAAAAATCATACAGAAATGAGCTTTTTTTATATATTATATATTAACAAGCATTCTATATGACTATAAGTATCATACTTTGACGAGCTTTAAATAATGGTTACTATATAACGATGCATCCACAGATTTATGTAGCAGCTAATCCCCTGCTCACTTAGATAGTAATGCAACAACTTGTAAAAGAGGGGGAGTTCACATTCTCATTGAAGATCCTCTTCAATGTACCCCATGCTTAAAAGCTCATCGAGCAAAAGAGGTAACTCGGGGGATGTCTGGGGAGATGCAGCATATGGCCTGTAAATGGAATGACCAGCAGGAAAACCATCATTAGAGCTTGAAACATTAAATACTGATAAAATAAAAAGTAGGAAATGCTCACTGCTTTGTGGAGATGGGAATAAAGCGCAGAGGGATGTATGGAAAGACTGCAGGAAAGAAAAAAGGACAAAAATTAGTCCTGATATTTTCTCTATTATTTTTTAAGTCTTAATTTTGGACTACGAAGAGTAATACAATGCATGCCTTGTGATTTTCTTCCCAAAATAAGAAGCATAGATTAAATGGAAAAGGTTACTTTATGATGAAAGCCTTTATCAGTAGGATAAAGTAGGAGTGTGTTTGATAAAAGAGCTTACCTTTGCTCTGCTGACAGTTGTAATGTTTCCCAAATGCTTCATCCTTGGGGATGCCTGGGTAGAGAAACTTCAGCGGGGTCTCTGGCATATTTCCATCAGCGATCAGCTGGTAGTCACGAATGACATTAGCGAAAGGCAGTACACTGAGATGAAACTTAGTGTAGGGCTCCACTGAACTGAACCTTGTTTCCCCTGCAAAGACAAAAACTCAGCTCTCAGTGATCTGCTCAACCTGAGCAGATCTGATCAGCCTGATCACCCTCAGAATCTTCATTATGGAGCAGAAATGAGTAGGGTCAGAACATATGGTCCATGGTCCACCTATTATATTTAGTTAGAAAACATTAAAAGAACCAAAGAAAACAGAGATCATGTAATATTCCATCATTATTGTTTTGTTTACTCTACAATTTTCATTGTAGAGTAAAGTATGAGATCCTTTAAGTTTGGCTACCCCATATCCAAAACTCGGATAATTTACATTTATGCATTTGGCAGGCGCTCCTCTCCAAACCATCTGCCAAATGCATAAATACTGAATGACAAAGCGGGCCATTATTTGTCATTCATAACTTTGTATATCAACTGCTATATGCTGCAATAGCTGCAAAGAGTTTTTAATATTATGGTGCATTTTGTATGCTTACTTCACAAGGCAAAGTAAAATGTTCAGAAAGCCACTGATGACACTGTATGATGTTCTCCAGTTTGCATTCAATTCTTAAACAGCAGTCAGCTGTTTCCTTCATAGACTGCCTCAAAAGTACGTAGATTTTGTTAAAAAAAAACTAATCTCCCAAAATTTATCTGTCATTCGACATGAGCTGTGGCCATCTTTCAAAAACAATGGGCAAAAAGTAATGAGACAAGTTGGCCTGTCTTTCGTCTAATGAACAACCAGCTGCTCTCTCCCATCTGCCCTGTTTTCACCCACTGTGTGAACTGCAGTCTTAATATTACACTTAATTTCTGATATTACTTTCTCATAAAGTTTATAGCCTGTGCTGCTGTGTAACCACTGTATGACTAGACAAGAACTGTAAACAAAAGAATGTTTTGCTGAGTCAATGAACTACATAGCTAATATTGGTAATTAAAATTACTGCTGTTTTCTTTATATTGCTGCTCTATTTGGTGGCTCTTCCTTCAGATATTTATGGTCCCTGCACTTCAACAAGATAAAACCATAGCATTATCAGTATTGTTTTGCCTTCACATAGCTGTCCATATTAAGTTCAAGACTGGTTATGGTCTACAAGACCAAATGATCAGCAACTCAGTACCTATTAACCCTGATCATTCTCTATATCCAGGTAAGAGTGCTGAGCTCCTTCATCTCTTGTTGTTTAGTGGTGCCTTTCACAGAAGATTGAAAATTGAAAGTCTGTAGGTGTTTGGTTTTGATTCCAATGGGGTTGGAATGAATTCCCTCTTTCCTTTTCAACTGTCAAGTCTTCGGGTCTCAAAATGTATCTTTTAGATCCGCTTTACTCCCGATCTTCTAATGACTCGATAAATTTACATAACATGATCTGTCTCAATGAGTTTTTTTATTTCCTGAAAATTCTTTATTTGTATTTGAAAATATGAGGTACTGGGCAAAATGACTGGGCTTCAAGAATAATGTGTCTCTATCTACAGCTCTTTACCAGCTGTGAAATGTTTACTCTGAGTTGGACATTTCTTATGATGACAGCATCCACTAAATGAATAAATGTAACATACAGGGATGTGGTGGTATAGTGGGTTAAACCAGTGCCTCACACAAGTTTACCTGATGCGGGGTCAGAGCCCAGCTCCAGGTGTGTGGAGTTTGCACCCGTCAACCATGCACGAAAGGAGGCAACGGCAAACCTCTTCCGTTCCTCCTTGCCTTGGACACCGTGCCAGTGGTCTCCTATGAGTTGTCTTTGACTCAATGGCACTTATGCCCACAATATGAATACAGTGCAACTTTAACTTCCTTGCAGTTTGGGCCACTGTGTAACGTATGTGTAGATGGTTATGTAAAGGGTACCTGGCAGCACTCACCATTCTGGGCCTGCTCTACCCAGGTGAATGTGATCCCCCCTAGATGGCTTTCGCTGAAGCGCAGCAGGAAGGTACCAGGTACCTTCCCCTTCAGCAGAGCCCGTTCACGCTCCTTGCTCACGAATCCCATGATGCATCTACCAGAGCAGTAAAAACACCAGCCAAGAACAGTTATGTTGATTCTGTGAGGAGAAGAGCTGAGCAGCAATTATAATTTAGCCTTGTCACAAGCAGCTAACTAGAAATTCTGTTTAAGAGCAGCATAACTGGTATATTATCTCAAATGATACAGATAATTAAAAGTTCCTTTCATTCACTGAGCTGCACATTCCAAACCATACGCCAACCTTCTGCAAATTTTATGCATAGTGTGGTTCTCCAAGAAAGTTTTGATCATTTTCATTCATAAGTAGCATGCATTTGCTCAACAATACTTGTGTGTTTCTACATGGCTGTGTGTGGCCAACTGTTTGTTAGCAACATGTGTGTCTATGTGTCTCACCCATCTATCCAAACAGGTTGTAAGCACTTCTTGATGAGTTCCAGAATGGAGTCCACCCACACCCAATAAGTGAAGGACTTTCCAGGAATATTTTCCTGGGGTAAGAGAAGAGGACAGTCACATGAGGGCCACAGACTCAGCGCGTCAAGTCTATTAGCATTACATGATTCGGGTGGAGAAGCAAATAAGCATCTACAGCACCACAACATCAGTGTATCAGGAAGAACATGAAGCTGAATGAGTGCGGTGGCTGAATCTGTACCGTCACGCTGCAGTTTGTTACAAGCATTATTAAATTTTAGACCTCCAAAAAAAATCGCATTATGACATGATTAATGGCAATTCAAAAAAAGAGCCTTCATGTCTTATGATGCACACTGTGGCCGTCATAAAAAGGGCAAGTCACAAAGTTCCACTTTCAGGAAAAGAATATCTTTCAAATGGAAATCTACTTGCTTTTAATTACAAGTCATTCTGAAGGTCTACCTTGCAGAACTTGGACCAAGGCACCTGGTTCTCGCTGTGGAGAGCTTGACCACCTGAAGAAAGCAAAGAAAAGATCACAATTTCACAACACACTTTTAACATTACTGTCATCTGTTTTTTATGACTGAAAAAATAAAGTTAATAGCAGTACGAAGACCACATATTTCTATCAATGACTGATACAGGGCAGCAAAGAATGTTTTAAATAAAATCAGATTGCTCTGATCCTAAATCAAAATTTTGGTCGAGTTTTCCTGTTCACAAGCTGTCTGCATACTCTTCTGTTTATCTGTGTAACTATATTGTGTTTTTTTACCTTTACTTTTCACAATAAAAGATGTGTAAGAACGAGTCTACTAAACACAGTGACAGTAGAGTTTAGGAGGTATGCGTTATACACACAGCATTTTGTAAAATTGTAATTGAACAATAAACAAATGTGTTCCAATTACAAAATTATAGCTGAACATATGTTGTAGTAAATATGAACACAGTCACATGGAACATAGTACAACCCAAACTAAGAAATGACGTACATTTCAGGGAAGTATGAATCTTAGCTTCAGGAGCCCAGAACAATAAAGAGGCCACCATGTGGCTGGAAGTGTATCTATTTGACAAAGGTGGCCACTATAAACTTTTCTCCTCACCCAAGAGTTTTTCGCCTAGCATGCTGAGCTGATCTTGGTTGAGACTGCGACCAGAAAGTGTGGAGAACTGCCAGCTCAGTGCTTTGGCCAGCTGTGACCAGCTGGCACACGGAGGGTCATTGAAAAAGGACCGGTTCTGAATGAGAGTGACAGCAAATATTAGCAATAGAACAAAAGATTAAGTTCCTTTCATAATTAATCAAAACCTACAAAACTGAATGGACTTCTAACAGAAATACAATAAACCACAATTTTTTGCCCACTGTCTCCCATTTCAGTTGCACACACCAATATTTAGAGGACATGTCCATTATCAGCTTACAGAAGACAGAAACGGACAACACTTATCAGTCCTCCATACTGCAGGACACCAACATTTGAGGCCACTGGGCAGGGCCACATTTTGGCGGTCATTGACTCCAGAAACTTGCACTGGCAAATGTTTATAAAGAGAAGAAAACAGCAACTGAACTACATCAGTTAACATTATGTACTTCATTCTAATGTCAAACTTCATGCCTGGTGGAGCAATTTGAGAAACCCTCACTTTGACACTTCTAGTTTTTTGAATAAGATTTGCAGAACTTAGAGTCAGTTGCAAACATGCTTTTTTCAGATAGTTTTTTAGTTAGTCAATAGTGTTTGGAGACAGCAAATCATGCGCTCACGTTCCAAAGCCTATTGTCTAAAATTCTACAGGCTGTATACACAGTGTCTAATGGGAAATTCAGCACTGTTACAGGGTTATTAATGTGTTTTTCAGTTTTCATACAATGACAATTAAACAAATCAGTCTCCTCTGAGAATATTACAAAAACAAAGGTTGTCATGACATCAACAAGAGACGTGCCATTTTCTGCCGATTGCTGTATTTTAATGCATAGGTCACACATTTTCAGAGCTTGATTAGAGGAAAACACAGTATGTCATAAAATGCAGTTATTCTTGTTTTGTGTTTACTGCATACAATCTGTAATATCTTCAGTTAAGATCCCAAAACACCAGAGTAACATATAGGCATTCCTTTGGAAAACCATAATTTTTTGATCACCTTCGGCTCATCCGTCAGAAGGTTGTACCACATGACTGAGGCCCAGCCTCCAGGGAGCTGGCTGATATTAGAAATCACCACCAAGGGCAAAGAGGAGGTCTGAAAATGGAGGTGCAACAGTCACTGTCCACACTAATCATGCAGAGTAAGAGCAATAAAAAAAATGGGGGCAGGACAGAAAAGACAGTCAAATTGCCCCAGGCTTCTGTGGACTGACTAACCTCCAGGTCAATGCTGAGGCCCTGAAGACAGAGCTGTGCCTGGAAAGTGAGCATGTAAAGCTCCTCTGTTATTACAAGATAGCCCTGAAAGAACAAACATACAAAAGCAGTAAACCTAGAAACATTACTTATGGTTTTTATGGCAATGGTTTTGAAATGATCGACTGAACTAACCAGATAAAACTGGAAACTAGAAACATGGTAAGAATATAAGGTTAGGGAAACAGGTGATCACTGATTCAGATAGTGTTAAATCCTTACTTTTTTACATTTCCAAAGTAGGAAAAAAATAACAGGACTAACTACAAGGTTAATTAAGCAATATTTCTTAAAAGATGCATACCCACATCTCTTAGCACCAGTCACATATCTTACTTACTAACAGGCTACCAACACTGCCCTCTTGAGTGCACAAAATGCAACTGAAATGTTTTTGTATTTATTTACCTGACATTTCATTCCAGAGAAACTTGTTAAACCGTTGACAAATATTCACCCATTTACATGGACAGAGCATTTTTACTGCATTAACTTAAGCTAAGCAATTTGATCAAGGGTACTATCGCAAGTGAGTGGGATTTGAACTGTGGTCCTCTAAGTGCATGGCAGCAGCTCTAAGCACTATGCCAACCTGCCACAGCCCATAACCCTTGCGCAAGCAGCCATTGCTGCAGTATTTTGAACTTGCCCATGGAAGAAAGGAAGAACAGCAAGAAATTAAAATTCATTGCTGGAACACAGCAGAACAGATATACAAATCCTATAAGCTGTGCTATAGTACATTACACAGAACAGTTATCAGTTTGGTCGGACAGATGTACCCTTACCTCATTTTTCGTTACGTCGGTGCCCTTCTTTTCTTTTAATTGCTGTAAGACAAACAATGAACCTGTCAGTTAAGAAAAAAACTCTTAAGTCACCACGTTCCATTTTCTGAACTCATCCTAAGTTTTGATTTGAGGTCCATACAGTATGTTTCTGGTTATTTAATATCATGTCAGAGGTGCAGAAGGGCAAACATATTACCAGGTGTCTGAACTCCACTGCTAAGCAGCCACTGGATGATTCGTCAATGTCCATCTGTTTGGGACCATTGTTGGATATCTCAAACTGTCGATTTCTAAAGCAAAGATATGTAAGTTGTGTGGTCTGAAATCCAGTACACAGTCTCTTGTGCATGTAGATCTATACTACATCAAACTAAGTTCACAATGAGTTTCGTGTGTCATATAAATAATGGATGGCTGCAGATAACTGTCCCAGTACTAAGGTGACATAATCAGCCACATATAAGTACCACAGTAAAAGTTAATGAAAACTGAAAAATGAATTCAGTCAATTGAACAACATCAAGTGCAAGTTCCAAACTATTCAATGGACTTGGATAAAAAGGCATTTATGTAACCACAAAAAAACAAAAATCAGTTAAATTCAATTAATGGCAAAGGATGCTACAAGAATGACATTCTTGTATAATCAATTAAATTTCTTTTATTTCTAAGTGATGCATTTAAGTAAGGCAACATTAAAATATTCCATATTACAGGTTCTTCTCACATGTCTCTACATTGAGAATGTGAGAGAAACTGACTTCTGAGCACAGTGATACAAAGATCAAGTGTACTCACTGAGTGCCACTGGGAAGGTCCCGGGAGAAAGCAATACAAAGGAAAAACAATAACAGAGGAGTTAAATTCAACATGGGGCCCTTTTCAGCTAAAACACTGTTTGAGCTTTGAACTGGAGTATTGTTTTTTTAACCATTATTTTTTCTGGTGTCTTTGTCCAAAGTGCCCTACCATATCAGTTTTGCACAAAAAGCTTTTTACAGTAATATTCCCATATATAGAGCAGGTTATTTGTTGCTGGAGAAAATTATGCTAAGTAGATTGTTCAAGGAAACTGCAGCAGCGGGTGGGATTTGAACCTGGGTCTTCAGTTAACACTTGGCTACTTCCCCTCTCTGCGATGTATAAAATTTTTACTTCTCTTCATTCTGAACTTTACATAACTTTGAACATACTCTGAATCTTTTTAAACTTAAATTTATTAAACTGAATGTGCATGCTTAAAATGTACATTTAATGTGCTTGATTACCTCAGACCACATTCTGCAATAGGAAATGTCTCCAGAACTTTCATTTAAATGTGCTTACTTGTCAAAGGTTGTTTTCACTTTAAGTTGATAATCCACTTCTGGAAGTTTAAGCAGCAATCTAAGAAAAAAGGATGGCGGTGCAGCGTTATACAAAATGAAACAAATATGCTGCAATGCGCTATATTTTCAGGGTGGACAGTATGTGTGCTGCTGCTGCTCCTTCAACCAAACTGAACCCGCAGTTTTAAAAGAGAAGTGTTGAAACAGTGGGGTTGAATCAGGTGTCGTACCTGATCCTGGCACTGAAGTACACCCTGGTCTTTATGACAAGGGGTCTTTGTGGGTAGCTGAAGGTGCAAGGCTGCTTCTCCACCACAAAGGAACTGCAGATAGAACATGAAACATGTCAGCCTTTGCAAAACATTACAGGGACACACTAACTGTGAAAGAGGACACTTTAATGATGCCTTTACAATGACAGTCTTTTTAATACATGAACTAATCATGAAGGTCATACTAAGGGCTGAGTAGCTTAGCTTCCCTAAAGCACAGAACTCTGTAGCATCTGGGCAACTTATCCGTAATTTATGGGAACTGCAGTTTTACAATAGAAACCTTTTCAGTCTCATCAAGGAACTAATGAAGTTTTTCAAAATCTGACTTTCATGCACAGTCAAAATCACCAGTTATCTACAACATTTCTCTTTCGGCTCCTCGTACCTTTTGACCAGGTGAGAGATGAGGTGATGGACATGAGCTTCCAGTTGAGGTTTCTGCTGGGTAATAGGGTCCTTCTCGTAGGTAATGTTCGTAACCAGCTGCTCCAGCTTGTCTAGCTGTCTCTTGACCAGCAAGAGACACTGCACTGTCAAGGTGAACCTAAGGAATATAGAAAAACCTCAAAACAGTCAATTTCCCAACAGTTGTCTGGCTCATGTTTTTTTACAAGACAGAGACAAAGCAAGTGAAAAATGGTTTGGAATAGCATGATATTATCAAAAGGCACAAGTTTGTCATTTTCAAAGAGGCATTAATCATGATAAAACAAAGATGAAATTGCATCTTGGCACGTTATGCATTCACATGGACGTCAGAATATGCATCTGCCTCTGGTACTGTGGTATAAGGCTAAGATCACTGAGAAGATAAATGGCTTTTCAGTACAGTATATTTGGTATAGTGGCATGACTGGTACCAGGACTGAAGATGGTCCACACTGGTTAGCACTGGGCCACCAATACAGGCAATCTGCTGTCGACGTTTCCAGGCCTTGAGTTCAGGCTCTAGATGGGACATTATTAGTGTGTTGATCTCAGTGATCACTTCCATCATAGTGGTCAGGATCTCCTGCACAACAAGAGGCTGTTTAACATAATGCAGCAAGGTGGCCATAATGCCACTGATACAGTATCAAGCTTTGATTCTCTTATATCCCAACACTAACAAAATAAAGAAAAATTTCAGTTTTAGTAGTGTATAAAACAAGATTTTGAAACATTACAAAAAAATTGTATTATTCTTTTATTCAAACATTATTTGTAACTGGGATTCTGCTGCACGGGAAATCATAATACTGCTGAAATTAGCAGCTACTGTTTGTTGTCAGCTCTGTCACAAGTAAATAATTCCCAGATGAGGGGAACTGAGAGGTTCATTTTTCCTCCTTTAGCATTTCACCAGCACAATATGTTTCTGATCGAACTTTCTTCCACTTCATCACAACTAACTCTTCCCTTCATAGTCAATATGGCTACACAATAAGGGTAAGAATCTGCTTTATAATTAACTGAAAGAAAGTGTCGACATGTTTCTGAATACTGAATTTTTTGTGAAGTGGTGATTATACAGATATTGGTTCAAGGCACATCCAGGATGATTTGTGTTTTCTTTGTGGGGGGTAGCAGTAAATAAAGGCAGGTGTCTTCTATTTTCTTGATCGTGTATTTGGCTGACACTTGTTCCAAAGCAACTTACAATGATTTGCCTATTTACACAACGTTTTTTTAATGGGGAAATAGGACGCAAGTACCTTAAACCTTGGCTGTTGAAGTGCAATGGAGAAACTCTAAGCACTGCATCATTTCCTCTTTCCCTTACTGCCTGCCAGTGTACTTATATAAATAATATTGCATTTGTTATAATTACATGAAAATCTGAACAAAATCATTCTATTGTTTTTCTTAGCTTACACCTAGGAATAATTTTTATTTTGCACTGATAGGAGCAAATTCCTCATTCAGTGCAATCACCAAGTGGCCTTTACAGCAAATAGTAGGTACCTTACGGTTATAGTCTAGAATGTTGAGCATGTACTGGAGGGACTTGACTTCATGCATGCCAAACTCCTGAGTGGCTGCAAAGGAACCTGAAAAGCAGTGCAAATATTTTGTGAGCAGAATCAACCACAAACCTTCCAGCTTTGTGCACACAGGATATATGCGACCCTAAGGACAGTGCCAAGACATGTAAACAGTGGGTTTGGTCATGCTGAATTTCTTATCACCTGTGATGCACTGTGAACATATTTTATATACAAATAAAATTTTTGCATTTCAAATATTTCCTTAAAATTAGAAGTTTAATATGAAGGAAGGTGCAAAGTGCCCAACCATAAGACTTAAGGGTTTTGTATCGATATCCAAAGTCTTCTTGCAAGTCCTCCAGCTCCTTCAAAGTCTGTTCAGTCATCTGTTGAGAAGAAGAAAGTAGGTGAGGAGGAGGGGTGGGTTGTTCTAAATAATAGGATCCGTGTAGAAAGATGCTATCCTGTCATGTTTGTGCATTTAGGCTATGCTTACCTGCACACGGCCTCGGATGCCTGCCACCATGGCATCTATGTTACTCTGCCCTTCTAAGCTGACTGTGGTCTCCATGGTCTCTTCAGTTGGCTCCTGTGGACCAGAATGGCCTAGTGAACCAGTGCGGACAAGGACATCTGTTATTACTCATTCACATTAGGTTGAGCTCTCACCTGCTCAGGAAGACTGCCTGTGAAGATAATGCGCCTCTCTTCCCTTAGGCAGTCGGAGATGACACCAGCCATATGCAGAGGATTGGCTTGGAATTTCCCCTAAAGTTTTTTTAGATGAGAAATCATCATTTTCTTCCACATAACCTAACGATGACAGTGATAGTTTGGAGTAGTCAGACCAGTACAACGTCTTCTTTGGTCTTTCTTATGCAAATCTGCTAAAGAACTTCCTGCTTCTCAAAGATAATGCAACATAGCGCTCCCAGAGCTGTCAACTCACACATGTTCCCTGAGCATTTCTGCTGTAAATCATCTCACACACTCACAAAAGTGGTTCATATCAGTCATCAAGGTTTAAAAATATTTGTCTTAGTTCCTTGATATAGTTGCACAAAGGTATTTTCCTCTCATGGAAAGTTAACAAGAGTATACAAATATGACAAAAACCTGACTGAAAAAAAAATCTGACTCCACATTTAATAGTTTTCTAAAAACATTTCTGTATCCGTTTTTAAAGTTGTGCTGATGTATGTTATGAGCACTGTGTTGCTGATAGCTAATGATGACCTTTTCTACATTGTGTTCAAACAGTGTTTAAACAAAATTTCCTCCATCTGACTGACAGCTTGCTACTCATTACTGCATTTGTTTGAAATTGTTTGCTTCTGCCACTGTTTGGAAATTCTAACCCAGCAGCCATAAACAACAGGTGACAGGTCCAGCTGAACTGGCAGTACTGCTTTTTATTTGTCTGCACAGAATTTATTTGCATAATCTTTTGCTGTCTAAGAGTGATATTCACCTTTTCCAGTGTCTTCTGTTACTTCATTGTTGAATGTGAGCTGGGGTGACTCCTATATATCTATCTCTTACCCCTAAGAATTTAAAAACTTGAAATGTTTATAGATATTGTGTACTAGATGCTAATATTAAAAAAAACATGTTGCAGCTGAGATTTACAATTCTCCGTTTCACTGAATTATTTATGTAGCTTTTGGATTAAGCGGTATAATAATAATGGAATTAATGGAATAATTATTAATGAATGGAATCCGGAATAATGGATGGATGAATTATTTCTAGTTCTCAACATTCAGACTTGGGAAGACTATAAAAAGGCATATTTTGTTAAAATTAAACAACTATATGAACAAAAATGTTATGACAAAAGTTTAGATACTGGATAAGAGGACAGTAAGTACAAGTATATATAAAACTGGTTCTTAAGTCTTTGCATTGGCTTTCTGTTAAAATTTGAGTAGATTATAGAATCTTGATTTATAAGGCAGCTCGTGGCATTGCTCCTGTGTATCTTAATGGGATCATCGGCTTTTATGTTCCACAGCGTTGCCTATGATCATTGAATGCTGATTATCTTAAAGTACCTGTGATCAATTAGTAGGTGGACGTGCCTATAGCTTTAGAGCACCTAAGCTTTAGAACAGTCTGCCTGATGATGTTAGAAATGCTCCTTCTGTGTCAGCATTTAAATCAAGACTTAAAACCCATCTCTTTTCCTTGGCATTTCCGACATAAGTAATATTGAATCTTGCGCGCATCACTTCTGAATCTTGTCGTCACCTTCATTGCTTCAGTTTCTGTGTATCACAAGTGCAGATTGTTAACCACCCCAGATGAATGCAGATGAGACCAGCATTCCCATGCTGCTGGGAATGAAACCCCAAGCCACGATGATGTGATCATGCCTGAACCTCAACATCACTTTATTCAGCTTTTACTGTCCTACACAATGCTGTCCTTAGAAATATAAACTTTCTTGGCTGCTACTATTGGCATTATTTTTCTATGTGTAGAATGACCAGGACAGGTGGACAGAGTAATTTTTCACCCTTGCCTTACCCTGGTTAGGAGTTTTCTTTTCCTGTCCTCAGTTCTTAGCAGGCTAACCATATTGTGCTTATAACCTGTACAGTTGCTTTTATTAAACACATAACCTCTCTCTGTAGCCTCAGTGTGTAACTGTTATATCTATTCCAGTGTCTTAATCAGCTGTTCAGCACTGTGA
Organism: Arapaima gigas; assembly: GCA_900497675.1. NCBI lineage: Eukaryota > Metazoa > Chordata > Actinopteri > Osteoglossiformes > Osteoglossidae > Arapaima > Arapaima gigas. The sequence goes on from UFQX01000051.1 coordinate 437,227, forward strand.
GCCACTGTGTGACAAGAAGCGCTCAATAAAAATAAATTGAACTTAACTGAACTGAATACTCAACTGCAAAGGTTATGGTAATAACAAAGAGAAAAACAACTTGTTAAGCAAGGGGAGAGACAAAAAAAATTAATAGTACTCTATAAACTTGTACAGAAACATTACAGTAACAAATTCAGTTTTCTTGAATGTTGTATTGGACAAGGCATCCCCTAAACCCCCACATCATGCCTAGAGTAGCAGCTTTGAAGAAAGATTGTCATTATCCTCAATCCACAGAGAAAACAAAACACTAAATGTACTTTCTTTTTAACTCCCCTGGCAACACAAACATAACAGTGTGAAAAATAACCTTCCCTTTAAAAGAATGCAGAAAAAATAGTAATGCAAAGGTCATACTCACAAATGATGTAATAAAGTTATACTCATTAAGTAATTAACAGAACAAAAAAAAAATGAATGTACTTCCTTTAACTCCCTGGCAACACAAATATAACAACAGTGTGAAAAATAACCTTCTCTTTACAACAATGTAAAGAATACAGGAAAATAGCAATGCAGAAGTCAGACCCACAAATGATTTCATTAAATTAGGCAGATTAACTTGATATTCAAAACAACAAATAACTTAGATTTGAGATATTTTGGTGAGCCAACGTGGTGTCAATAGTAGCTAACAGGTCTATTCCTGTTATGAATGAGCAGCTCAGGTCAGCACACTGAGAAGGTCTGCTGATCTCCTCTAGTCAAAGGAGGGGGGGCAGGCTGGGCATCAGGAGACCACTGACCTGCAGCTGCTGATGAATCCTCTTCATGTTGTGTCTCTGCAGGAAGTTCTGCTCCTGGCTGCAATGGTGCTCAACTTCTGAAAGAAGGGTGCTGAGCAGAACAGCAGCCATTGATTCGTGGTTCATGGCCATGTTCCTAGACAACAATACAGATTTAAATACTTCATTTACAAACCAAAAAAAAGATTTTTGAAAAGGAGGCTAAATCATAAAGGAAACATGAGGCACTACACAGGTTGTTTATGTGACATCTGCAACATGGTCTGTACTTTTAAAAATTAAATAATATATATAATATTGTTGCGATAAGCGTAAATCTTAGAAACTTCATGAAAGTATGTGTCACGTCCATATTTTACATTGCTATTAACAGGCAGGAAATGATGAGCCCCGCAGCTCTAAGGTGTAGAGAAATGCCCCTCTCATTGTGTCACCCTCACCAGTCCTGGTTCTCGATCCACTCAGCAAATATATGCCGGATCTCCATGGGAAACTTGTCATCATACAGGCTGCTCACCTCCTCCAGCAGCCTAGCCTGTAACTGCTGCACCTGTTGCCATTGACTCATCCTGTGTGCCCAGAACATAATGGAGTCTCAGCCTCAGCTGGTACATGCAGATTTTTATACATTACATTTTACAGCAGCCAGGGGAATTCAACTTGGATATTTTCAGTTTAAAAGCAGCAACTCTAACCACTATGTCACCTGCTCTCTCTAATGTGCTATGCTCTAAATCACACCTAATTCTGGTCTGTAATTTGGTAAAGGCCTGTGAACAAAGCCTCAACTGCAGACTGTAACTTAGATCCAGTTCAACGAGAAAATACAGTTTAAAAAATTAAATGATATCAAACTAAAATAAATCCATCCATTTATTATAGTTAGCCGCTTCATCCTGGTCAGGGTTGAGTCGGTCCCGAATCTATTAAAATAAATCTAATAAATTAATTTTAAAAAATTCTATCCAGAATGGATATGAAATCAAAGTAACGCAAACGACGGAAGAAACCATAGCTTTACAGACACACACGCCAGTTTAGATCATAAAAAACGGAGAAAAAGACCATGAAATGTTTATTTAATAAGAAAGATGAAAATTTTTAGAAAGGCACAGAAAAGCAAGGGAAAAAACACGAGTAAAGTTTTCAAAGAAAGGTGTACTGTTTGGATTTCTAAAATAAGGTAAACACAAACACGTTTAAATCTAAACGCGTAAAGATTATAGTCCCGTCGTTGGACCTGTTACCTGTTAGCAGGCAGGTTGACCCCTGATGTTCGTCCTCGCGGAGGTGTGTAACTGTGGGGTCTGTGCAGTATAACGCGCTGGTGTGTTGTGTGCAGTGTGTGATCATATACCCACTAGCTTCTCGAACTTCGTCAGGTATAGCAAAGCAATCCGCACAGTCGCGTACCATCACTTTCGTTTAAAAAAATAGGAGGGCAAATGAGTTCATTGCAAAATAAAAGGGCGGAAGACCGTGTGCACGCGTGCGTCTGTGTGCGTGTGTTTCACTGATAACTGTAAACATTTGACTATTTACAACTGACGGTCAACTTCAATTATAGATGCTCCCCCTGTCTGACAATGGACATCATCAACTACCAGTGTTTTCAAATAAGATTCTCGTGTGTTTCCCCGTGTCTGTTTCTTGGGATGAGCTAAAGATTAGTATCACGGTTCTAAATCGTTTTTTAGTGCAAACTTCCTTGATGTCGAATACTAAGAATCGTCCAACAATTTTCTTTATCACTGCTTTAACAAAATAATACAGTGCAGTAATACTGCAGTCAACATAAAATCGTAGGGATAAAATGGTATTCCTAGTAATGGTAAACGTTAATAAATTGATTTGATTGTTTGAGTTTATTAATAGTGCTGACTGATAGATATTTTTTACCAGAGGGTGCTAAATGTACATGCGCAATAACACTGTAAAATGAAACCTGTGAAACTCGTTCGACAAGAAATTTTCTTTGAAAATACGTCAGGGGTTTATCCTCACAACATGAACTTCCCAAGACAAATAGCATAACACATCCTGTTAGAAAATACATATGACAGCTATTTATTTAGTGATTATTATTATTGCTGTTGTTGTTGCTGAAGAGGGATGGTGTTTTAATGAAGACTGATAATTTGGTGCATTTTTAGTGCTGAGGAATACAGTATTACCACGGTGTGTTTTTTTCATTGCTACTGTTCATACCTATAACTGGCTTGTGCTGGTCATGCAATGTGGGAAGTACTGCTGTTTGCTTGTGTGAGGATGAAACAAAAAATAGTTCATCAAGCTATCTTTTCTAAGTTTATTGTTACACATTAATTTTACGAAACAAAGGATGGACATGATTAAAAATTCCATAAAGATACAGTAAAAATCACACACAATGAATTTTGCAGATTTTTTTTTTTCCCCAGAAAAACTTAAGTTAGCAATTTAGCACAATTTAGAGTAACCAAATAACCTGAAATACATGTGTTTGGAATATGAGAGGAAACCAGAGAACCCAGAAAAAACAAAACAGAACTCCACACAGACTAAGCTGGATGTGAACCCACACCCAAACATGGACTCAGAAAGGCCCTGTGAGACACCATAGCTATTCACCGTGCCACTATCAAAAACACTCAAATGAAACAAAGCACAGAAAAAAATTATTTTTAGACAAACTACTAATTTAATGATTTTATTATTCCTTTTAGAATTCTTTAAGGATATTTTTTGAAGGGATGAGAAAGATTGCAGAGAAATAATTTATGGTTAGATCTAGATTTAATACATTTTGATTTATGGATATAAACAACAAACAAAACATTTTTAACGCATTATTCTACTCCGTTTCGCCAGATTCACCAGTATGAAAAAAGGAACTTGCAGTCATTGACGTTGAAAAGACGGTAGAAAATGAACAAATAGAGCAATTAGGTCCCAGAAGTACTTAGGATTCATGCATTCGGGACCAGTCTTAAAGGGTACATATCAAGCTGCGAATTCGGCGCTTTACTAAAGTCTCCAACAGTAACAGAACTACACTTTGCCAAAAGTCCAAGAATCGATAACAATAACAAAAATGGCAAACTTTGTAGTCTACAAAATAACCGCTAACCGTGAGCACAGAGCGCATGCGCAACCGAGGCAGCCCACGTGAGCGTGAAAGTCAGAGGACAAAGTTCACAGGTCAGGTCGACAAGATGGTGGCGTCGGTGGAGGTCCGCGTGGCTCGCTGTGGCGGTAGCCGAATCAATTTTATAGAACCCATCATTACATTAGATTCCAGGTAGGTTTTTTTTTGTATTAAATGAATTTAATTATTTCTGGTCATGAAAACGTCAGTCTATCTTAAGTCTAAGTTCTGTCATTTGTGGCCTGCTTACCACCCGGTGTGCTGTAAAATGTTTTTTAAATAGCTTAAATTTGTGCACTTTTATGTTCATATATTTCCGTTTCAGTGTTAATGATATTGATACCTCGTTATAAAAATTTGCGGGAGTGACTTGGAGTAGCTCATTGGATATCTGCTGGTATATTTCAATGTCTTAACTCGTGTTTAAGTACAGTACTTAAAAAATCCCCTTCGGTAATATCCTTTATTCCTCAGTACTAGTAGTCAGTACTGTCAGTAATGTTTCTACTTCCATTCAGTAGTAGTATTCGGTAATAGTTAATCTGCCAGCATCCAGTAGTTACACCCAGTACTGTCAATAACATAGTATTTTTAGCCGCAGTCAGTGCTAACAGTCAGTTTGTTTGAGGAAGCCAGGGGAGAAAGATGGTGAGCAGTGGGGAGCTGGTGGAGCAATGCTGCTTAAGAGGCCGGAGGGCAACCTAGTGCCAATTGTAGTCAGCTACTTGGGCTTTACAATGAAGTTTTTGTGTAGGGCCAGTAGTAGGGTGGGCATCATGGTATCACAGGCAGCCTGAGGAGAGCTGTTATTGTGGAGAGGACATCTAGATGTCTGTGAGTTGAAGACATCACTATGTGGACTGCATTATGGGGATTAAGCCTGGTCTTGATGTCTGATGAAGGTGTTTGATGTTGAAAATCCTGAAATGCCTAGTGACCCCCAGCTGCCCAGGTGCATCACGTCGTGTGTGATTTAAAAAGTAGTCATAAGTCTAATACCATTCAGTACTCCAGCTACTTCTGTGAGTAACATGCCTGTACTTAGTTAGCACAAAACAAGTCAGTGTGTAATAAGTCATTTTTTGTTTCTGTTGGAAATTGTTGAACATTGCTTTATGTACAGTTAGTTCAAGGGGACATAGAATTTGTGCAAATCCTGTTTGTTCAAGGTTCATTTTATTGTTATTCTGTATTGATGTACAAGAAGGAACAAAATGTGTTGTGACTGTGGTATTTTTCCTGTGTCGCAGGTTCCTCCTATGTGCATCTGGTGACGAGGTACATGTGTACAGCACAAACACGGAGGAACGTGTCCACATTCTGCAAGGACACACAGACCTGGTCACAGGCCTCAGACTGAACCCATCCAACCACCTCCAAGTCAGTGGTGTCCCCATCCTACTGCCTCGATTTGTTCTACAGTTAGAGAATGCTCTAGAACTGTTTGTTTGATGGTGTTCCATCTACACGTGTGTTTTCTGTTTTAAAATGCATTCAGCTGTAAAATGTCACCATTTTTTCTGGGGTTAAGAGGGGGATTATCTCTTCATCAGTGGAGATGGATTCAAGGAAGAAGGTATTTAAGAGATCTATGTTGGGTTTTGTCCAACAAATGACATTTGGGGTTTGATTATTTTTGGGTTAAATCCCTACCTGTCTAGCCTGAGAAATGAAAACAACTTTAAGAAGTAACTGATGCAGTTGGCTTAATGATTCCCTAGTGCTGTACATCCACTTCTTTAATTTGTTCTGTAAAAGCCCCGGTGCATCACCGTTGACTGGGACCTGAATGCTCATTATTTGTTATATGTAAGGAAAAAAAAACTCTGGATGAAAAATCACAAAAAATTTGTTAAAATACCAAAATAAATGATATTTTTATGCACCAGCATATTGTATGATACCCATGGCCACAATTATTATATTATTTTAACCAAAGTTAGTATTATTTGCCTTTTAGTATGATATTTCCATTCATTCCTTATCAAAGCCACCTGTCCTAGTTGCAGAGGTGTGGGGTTTCTTTGAGAAGCATAGAGTTTGAAGAAGGGTACATCCTGGATGGACATTTTGATAATTTGGCTTGCAGATTTTTATGATAAAAAACATAATTTTCACAGGATCGCCGCTTGTGTCTTCCACTCTGCAAAGCACACAAACACTGTGTGGTTAGAAACAATGTCCAGCGTTACTAACAAATATTTGATGTTATATGATCTTCATTCAGTTTCTGTATTAAGGCCTTATTTATAGTAGCTGTCATTATTTTCAAGGCAATTTACAGTATATTTATCAAGAAAATAGCCAGGTTGAGACCACTGACGAAAACCTTTTGAGTTCAAATATCAAGTGTCTGTCTCTGTTGTATATCATCTTATACAAGCGGCAGTGACATCTTAGAAAATAAAATTCCAATTATGAATATAGAATGACCAGCTCACAGACAAAAATATTTTTGCCATGAGTATTGAGTCCCATGTATTCAAAAGGGTATTTTAAAATGTGTTATTTATTTTAGAAAAGTGTATAAGCAGTTGTATCAGTTTTACGCTGTATTGAGCCATGTCATATAAGGGATTAGTGTACAAAGAAATGTCACTGAAAAACTGAACCAATCCAACAATCTGTCAGTGGATACTGATTATGTTGTGGTTGTTGCTCAGATGCCTTTTAAATTCTTACCTCATACTAATCAGCTGCTTATGCATAAGCTAATATCAAATGTGAGAAATACATTTTATACTTCTAGTGTGAATTTACAATTACAAAAGAAAGTTGTATCAAGGTCTGTTAAATCATTTTTGCTTCTTTTGCCATGTTTCACTCCAACGTTTTCCCTTGCAGGTATATTCCTGCTCACTAGATGGCACTGTTAAACTCTGGGACTTCACAGATGCCCTCCTCATCAAGGTTTGAAGTTTGCAGCACAGCCTTTCTATGCAATAACAGATTGGATGCGTCTTTCGCGTTTCAGAGACTGACAGTGTTTCTTTGCTTTGTTCCAGACATATGTTGTTAGATACAAGATATTCTCTCTCTATGTTTCGAAGAATCATGCAGGAACTGTATTCATCATCCTGCCAATGGCAGGAAATACGAATACTGGTCAGTACAAAGTGTAGGATGTGTCTTGGAAGGACTTGTTTGTTTTTTAAATTTTTTTGTCAGCACTCAGCCCTTTTTATGTGTTTTTAGTCAGCCCAAAGAGGTTACCTTTTTGCCAGCTTGCAGATGCCTATGAAAATACAGTAGGTAGATTACAAACTTAAATGGGACTAAGTGTTGGTTCTTCACAGCTCCTCTCACTGGTGAGCTTGTATGCTTTGTGCATACTTCTGCATGTTCTGAGGCTCCTGCCATGGGTATTTCTGATACTTTGTAAAAAAAGAATTCACAATAAAGAGCCTGAGCCAGAGCAGGATATTGAAAAACTTAAGGCAGTGGTTACTGTTCATAGTTATCATTCAGTGCACTGGCTGAAGCTTTTTTGTGCAGTTTGAATTGTATGCTAGCTGTTTAATGAAAAATAGATGCCAGATACTAAAAGTTTAATTGCTTAAAGTTTATTGGAAATTTGGTTAAGTAGAAGGCCCATCGTATTTATTTTTCAGTTTGGTTATTTTCAGTGCCTGTCCTGTTGTCTTGGACCCCTTGCCTTGTTCCTCTACTGATTAGTTTGACTGTAACAAATGTAAATTAGTAGTTTTTTATTAACTACTGCTACAGTTGTATCTTAGAACTAGACAAAATGATCATGTTGTGGTTCTGTTTAAAACAAACTATTTTCTAGAGTCCTACCAGCTGGTAGCTCTGCATTTGCCCAAGACCACAGGGCCTGAAGTGGAGGCCACAGAGATTTTATCAGTACTGTCTGATGTCAGCCCCATCCAGAGGGCCACCTCCTTCGGAAGAGGGGTATGAACACATTTAATTCGAACTGCCAGGTCAAAATACAAAATAGCTTGGTGTTTTATGTTCAGATACATCTTGTGAACGGTGGACACAACTGTTCATTTTGTATGGGCGCTGGATATTATTTAAGCATTAACCTTGAAGGATTGTTAAGGATTTGTACAATTAATAAGGAGTTGTTCATTTTAAAATGTACCCAGAAGTGTTTCGGGCAAAATCCAGCAATAGAAATAGTAAAGTACATTCTATTTGCCCTAGATAAATCTTCTGCAAGGTAATCATTTCCATTTAAAATCTTTTCTCACCCTGTAGTGGATGTTTTAAAGAGATATTTCACTGCTTGCAGTTACCTTGCTCTGTAAACACTGTTCTGTTGCTTGTGTTCATAGGGAGAATTTATTGCCTCTGCCAATGGTGTCCAGCTGACTGTGTACTTCTTCAGAAATCAGAAAACTTACAGGCGAGTTGGCAGTTGTGATTAAAACTTGTGCTTACAACAGCAGTGATATGCTTATATTGTGGCAGTTATTTTGTTTCCCCCTACTTGGGCTTTTTTGGGAACACCAGTGACACTCAGATACCTTACATTTCTATGCTGACTGTTTGTACAATCCAGTGCATTGTTTTACTACTTTACTCATTTTTTTCTGGCATGTTGTGTACCAATGTAAAGTCAGCCTCCATTCCTTGCTTCTTTTATACAGATTTTCTCTAAAAGCCACTGACAAGAAGGGAGCCAAGAACAGATTCACCTGCGTCTCATGCCACCCAAAGGACGATTGCATCGCCACTGGCCACGAGGATGGCAAGATCCGCTTGTGGCAAGTTCAACTGTATCAACTTCAGCCAGAACCTGTTGGTGTGTGTGACTAGGCCAAGACTCCTGACTGGGTCATGTTTTTATTTCAGGAGAAACTTCAACCAGAAGAAGGAATACACATACTCAACAGACCATTGGCATCACAGTGCTGTCAATGCCCTACACTTTACCCCAGAAGGTGAGTCCACCTCTAGAAATATTGGTGCTCAGAAAGGCTCTCCATGCTGCTGCCTCCTACTTGCTGATACAAAGCCAGATGCCTTGTCTTTTTCCTGCAGGAACAGAACTGCTCAGTGGGGGGGTTGAGTCAGTCCTTGTGCTGTGGCGCTACGAGGCTTCAACCAAGAAGGACTTTGTGCCTCGTCTGGGCAGCGCTATTGACCACATCTCCGTGTCACCAGATGGGTCACTGTATTGCACATCTCACAGAGACAACAGTAAGGACATGAGATGCAGCTGTGCAGCATGTTGCAGGAATTCTGTACACATTGATTATGTACAACAATAATCCATGATTCCCTGACTCTTTGCTGAACAAGATTGATGGTTGACTGTTTTTTCACCCCTTCAATTCCAGAAATTGTGGTCATGAAAAGCAGTCGGGACATCGCTGCTGTCATCCAGGGCTTGGTGAAAGGTGTGTACAGTGCAGTTTCAAGTGTGCATCTTTATGTACATATTGTGCTCATTGACGCAAGGTGGATGCTATTGATGCAGTTGATCTTTTGCCCCCCCCCACCCCCCACCCACCCAGATGACATCAGGACTGACCTGCTCATAGACCCACGCACTAAAGCCTTGGTGTGTAATGGAAAACCAGGCCACCTGCAGTTCTACTCTTTGCGCCATGATAAGCAACTCTACAATGTAAGTTTCCATGAATTGCCAGTGCTAACCACCACCATTTCAGTGGGCTGACTGCTGTTTGTAGTTTACTCCTCAACCTGGTGCTCTAGAGGTGGAAACTACAGGCTAGCCCAAATAGCAGTACACCAGAAAGATGCACTTTCTAATGCATTGTTGTGGGTAGCCAGTTAGTGCTGTAGATGTCACACTAGGGCTCAACCTTTGTTTCATTTGTTTGACTCGCAATAAGGCAGGTCCAATTTACCTGTTTCATCAAATGTTGCACTTGTCCCTATTTTGGAAAATATTGAAAAGGCAAAAATAAGCAACATCTAGGCTTAAAATATCCTTGTAAATTATAACTACTGTAAAGCAGTTAAGATATTGCATTTTGGGAAGTCTGCTTACAAAAAGGCTTCAACTTAAAGAAATTGTCCAATATAGCAAGATATTGAGACTTTTTACTTTGTTTATTTATTTATTTTAAACATTTGAGCAAAAAATGATTTTCAAAGGAAAATCCATACGATGCAATTAATGACACTGCACACTTAATAACTGGTGGTTGTCATTTTGCATCATATTTTTTTAATATTTTACTATAATTTATTGGGGACCAGTCCATTGGACAGAATCACAATGTTTTTCTCTGTTCAACTACAGATATTTTAAGTAGTTTACCTGTATTGGACATTCAGACAACCATTAATGTCAAGTCTGGCATAGTGATATTTTGTGCAGTTGTGACTGCCTAGCTGTTTCAGTAATTTCTACCCACTCCTTTCTACAGCTGGATATTGTACAGCAGGAGTACATCCACGAGTCAGGCCTGCATCAGTATGAGGTGACGAAGGCCGCTATTGATGCCCAGGGCTCCTGGCTGGCTACAGTTGAAGAAAGACAAGAGAATGCAGAACTGGATATCAGTTTGAAACTGTGGGCATATGATGAGACAACGCAAAGGTGTGTGTGTGTGTGTGTGTGTGTGTGTGTGTGTGTGTGTGTGTGTGTGTGTGTGTGTTCTGTGTGCTCTATGTTGTATCATATGCGGTTGCATTTTTCAAAAGGCATGGCACTTCTCTAATCTCCTTACAAATAGTCTTATAATTATGTACCAGTGAGTAATAATTCCTCTTAATGTTTTTGGTTACCCTCCCACCCACAGTTTCCAGCTGAACACCACCATCTCCATGCCCCACGAGGGTCAGATTAGTGCCATGTGCTTCTCCAGTTGCAGTGAGACCACCATGCTTGTGACCACTGGGCAGGATGGCCACTTCAAGGCCTGGTTGCTGGCTAACAGCCCTAATGCACAAGGTAGACCAACTTTCTGCTTGTTGTGGTACAGACTGTATTGCCCACAGAATACCATTTCAGCAACCTTCTCCTGCTCTTCCACCATAACCCCACACTCTAAATGTGTTTGTACCACCTCCAGATGAGGGTGCCTCCTGGTCCTGTGACTTTGTGGGTAGCTACCACCACCGAAAGCCATCCAGATGCTGCTTTTCAGCAGATGGGTCCCTGCTGGCTGTCAGCTTCACAGAGGTGGTCACTCTGTGGAGCCTCAGCAGCTGGGAGTTGCTGGTAACATTCAGCCAGCCACCTGGAGAAATTAGGTAAGAACAACAGAATTAGATCATCTCTCCTAGAAGTCCCACAGGGTTGGAAAGTCCACAAAGGGGTGAATTGAACAGCTACAGTATGTACGGTGAGAGTACTGCCACCTGTTTTTAGACCTTGAAAAGCACATGGGAGTGTTTCCCTGACAGACCACAGGGAATTGGCAACTTGTGCTTTAATTTACACACGCTGCAAAGAACTGTCCAACATTTAGCTCTGCCTGTAGTGCCTGTTTGTAAGGACATTAAATTGATTTGTTTCTATAAGATGATCATGGGCCAGCCCTTGGTTCTGTAATTTATAAATGTAACATGGATTTTAGCTGGAATTTTGGACAATAATGGGGTCTCGCTGCTAATCCTATGAAAAATGTGACAACTGAAGCCTGTTGTCATTTAAGTGATGTTGAAGGACTTTGAACTAGCTGTGGTTACTTTCGTCCTGCAGGGACCTTTGTTTCGGGAGGCTAAGCTGTTCCAAGTACCTGCTTGGCACCACCACCAAGAATCTGCTCTGCTGTTGGAACTTGCTGACCTGCTCCTGTACAGTGCAGTCGCCATGGAAAACAGTCCTTTTTCTGGCCTGGTGTGTTGCTGCCATTTCTCATTTTCTTTTTCTGCTCATTCCTTCACAGTGGAGTGGAGTTCTGCAGTGGATGTGATCCTTCTCCAGCCCGACCCCCTGTCTGAGAACGTAGCTGCTTTTTCTCTCACATCGGGGAATGTTGACTGTGAGTGAAAGGGTCACTCTACACATGCAAACCAGCGGCTTTAGGGCCAGTAGACCAGCACGTGGTTTCAAACGTCTCAGGGGTGGGTGGGTGCTGCTGAGAGGGCAACAGGGTCATTCAACTGGAACAGCCTGTAGTGTTTCTGGTACACAACTGCATAGTACAGTAGCGTTCACTCTGTTGATTTTAACATGCTTGGGCTTCGGTGTCTGCTTTCCTCCTTATTTTGAAGGCTGTTTTTATGTTATTTATTTCAATCAAGTTTTTCTTAAACTTTTACACCTGCCTGTGTAGTAACTTTATTTTTAATGTAATTCTTCTGTGTTTGGAGTGTGACATTTTGTGTGGGGACTCTAGTTGAATGTTGTCTTTTCTTCTCTTCTGTCTGTCCCCCAATCCCTCCCCAAAACCACAGTGTTTGTGTTCAAGCCAAGTGAACCTCGACCCCTCTTCTCACAGAAGGCTGTGTGCTCTGGGTCAGTTAGGCGTGCTGTCTTTGCACCCCGAGAGGAGATGTTGGACAGTTGTGATGAGAGCACTCAGTGGCTGAACCGCTCTCAGCTCTACTTTCTAACAGAGCGCGTGGTAGGTGCTGATCTGGTCATCAGGCCCCCTGCCCTCAGCTGTGGCCCCACGAATTGTGTAACTTAACAGATTTGTGCTTGAACCAGCAAGAACATCACATGGTGGTCATGTATACCTTTTTCAGGCTTGCCTGTGGTATGTTCTGACATGAACTTTCTGTTCACAGTCTTTTAAGGAAACTGACCCTTCCTCTTTATCATACATATGCAAGGAGAACTATAAACAACTCTTCTCAATTTTAGGAACTGATGACATTTTGCACCAAATCAGAGGAAGACCAGATCATGGCTTCAAGTAAACAGGTATTATCCTCATCACAAGACTCTTCTTCCTTATTTACTGGAGTTCTTGAGGATAAGGATAAGCAAATGGTGGTGTGGATTTACTCTGTTCCTACCTTTCCCAGTTCCCCTGACTCTGCTAGTTTGTTTCAGCTCGTCATTGACGACAGTGTTGCCGTGACACCCTTCTACCTGTTGCTGGGGAAACACAGAAAGTCTCAACGAGAAACACAAGACACCATCTCTAACCAGACTACAGCAAGAATGCAGCTCCCACAAGGGTCAACAACTATTAGAGAGGTGCCTCCTTTTTTTTGCTTGAGGCCTGGTTTAGTAATGCACTGACATGTGAAATAGCTGGTTTTGACCTTCGTAATGCCTGTAGATGTTGCCTTACCCCATGCTGCTTAATGGCCATGTGCCAGATGGTTCGCCATTGACTTCACTGTGGATTATCGGGGTCGTTTGGTACACCTAACTGTATAGCACATTGCCCTTTTCAGTTGCTGCACACCCCAGCACATGTCCTCCCATCTGCTTCCTTCCTGTGCAACATGTTTGTCAGCTCCCTTCTCATCTCAAAGTCTGGAGTCAGGTAAGTTACAACTGCTGATCTAGTTCTTGTAAGAGATGGTAACTTCGATGAGTCCTGACATTACTTTCACTTGTATTGTAATAGGTAAAATTTAGACAGTGCTTTGTATGTCATGTTGGCTTTTGGTCATTTTCTAGGATGTGCTGTAAGAATCAGAACAGTTCCTCAGTGTTGGTACATAAGTAGGCTACAAGCCTTCGTGCTTCACAGTGCTGTGCCCTCTCTACTCACTGCAAAAAGCCCCATTGTGCCACTTTGTGTAAATTCCAAAGAACTTGTCTGTTAAAAGTGCTTCTGTCTACAGAGAGGATGGGAGCTGCAGAGAGGAGGAAATGGAGAGCGAGAATGAGGAGGAGGCCGCGGAACAGGAGTCTGAGGGGGAAATGGAGGCTGGTGTGCAGGGTCCCACAGTTCAGGGCTTCATGACAGAGCTCACACCGCAGCTGTCCAAGGCCCAGGAAAGAGAACTGAGAAAACTTCGAAAAACAGACTTCAGCTGGGTGGGCACACTGCTGGACTCTTGAGATGTAGCCAGAGGGGTGTGGGGGGTTGGGGGTGTATTCTTTTATATGTTGCTTTTTGAAACAATAAAATATTGTGCTGTTTTTAAAAAAAAAAAAAAAAAAAAAGTCACGTTATGCTCTGCACATTTCAGAGTTCTGTGTGCATTCCTTTAGAAGGGTCATGGTTTTTTAGGTTTTTCTTCAACTTCTGTCTATCATGAATTTGCATGCTAGGCAACATTTGCCCACTCTCGTGACATAAAAATTCTGAGTAAGTATTTTCCTTTAAGGAAATTGTATGAGTTAAACAAGAAAATGATCTTGCTTTTTTCCAATATTTTTGGCTCTTTTCTACTATGAAGCTGTAAGGAAGGGTCACCGTGACTCAGCCATTTTAGTGGCAAATATCCAGTTGGTGCTGAGATGCTCATGATTATTAGAAAACTAAGAAGCTTCCCAAACTGTGCAAACTTTGAAAGAGACCCATGCATATGTGCAGTATTTCTGCATTCTATGGCCATAATGTGGTAACTTCACCCAGGTTTTGAAATAAGATTACAGCTGGTTTTCTCTGTTCTGTTGATCTTGGATCATTTGCTTCTTAGGGATAAGTTTCATGAATAGCTTTTAAGTCTCCTTAGAGGTAGTAGTTATTACATCTTCACATTTTCACAAGTCAAACAAAATAATTTTTCAGTATTTTTTTCCATGGTTATTCCTCTAGAAGGAAACTAGAAAGTGTTCAACTTGGCCTTTCTGGGTTCATTCTACTTAAACACTTTGAAGGAGAATAAAGAATTTATTTATGACCTGTTGTGGTCTTTTAACATAGCTTACACCGTGTGGAGCTAAAGAGGTTAAGACCAGTGGAATGCTTTAAATGCAGATGTTATGGGGTAGCAAGTGTCATAGTGGTTAGAGTTGGTACCAGTTCCAATCCCAATGTCTTGTTTTATTCATTAGTAAGGTACTTACTTTGCTCTAACTTTGCTCCAGTGAAAATAAACTGTCCAGCTGTATAAATAGATACATTTTATTTACTATACAAACCTCACTAAAGCATAATAATCTTGGTTAATGTTATACGTGTGCAGTTTTTTAAATGTGGGTGGTTGGAGTGCACTGGAGGGCAGTGTCCCCCCCCCCGTACTAGTTGGGCAGAAAAAAGGAGAAAACCAGTAGTACTGGTTTATTTGCTCAAAAACCTTTGCTGAAATTCTGTTTGTAAAATGACTAGAAAGCAATACTTATGGTGAAAGTTTTTCATCTAACTTGTGGTTTGGCAACCTGGCTGCATTGATGTGATTGTGCAAGTTGCACGTGTGCTCTGGGAGTAAGTGCTCAATGACCAAAACTGCCTAGTCACACAGAAGCCAGGCTATGTCACTGTCTTCATTTCATTATGTCACCCTACATTGTGATACTTTGCTTCAGTTGTGCAGGTAGTTCAACTCTGCTCTGAACCCACCAGTTTAAACAGTCGGATGTAGGGCCGTGCTGGGGGAGCACTCTAGTCGATGGTTACTGAGACGCGCTTCCATTTGCACGCACCATTTTAACAGTGATGGAACTCTTAATTGGAGGATTGTTTTATTTCAAAGAACAAACACAATACAAACATGGTAACCCTGTTGTACTTCCCCAATGGTCCAGGGATTGCTTATAGTCACGATGATATACAAGTTATATCATTAGAACAATTGGTCATCACTGTATATTTGAAGTACTGCAATATGTTAAAAAAACAATAGAAAATATTCTAGGTTGGTTTTATATAGATTTCTTTTTTTTATTGTTCCTTTTTAGATTCCACCATAAATAATAAACCTGAATCGAACTAGATTTTCTTTCTACTGGAACCAACCAAAAATACAAAGGACTACTTTTAAACACCCACACATGCATTGCATTAATTGCCTCGATTATACATATTTGAATTTACCACACAATACAAAAGCTTACCTTCAAAATACAAAAAGTACAAAAGTCCTAACATGAAAACTATCAATGATACCTACACAATTATTTGCACTGTTACTGGTGTTTTTATAATTGCACAAATGCATTGTTTTGTTAGTATTACTGTAACAAACTGCTATGAATCTTGATGTTCTTAGTCTTTTTCTCATGCTTTTGCTTACTTCAAAACTTTTTGTGCTTGCACTGCAGAAAAGTCATCTGTTCTAAGACTTGGAATGGGAATTTGCAGAATCATCACAATTTTTTAAAGTAACCAGCTCAGGTTCATGCGCCACCTGTTCTGAGCAATTGCACAGAAAGCCCTTCGTGTCCGCTGTGGGTTGACGCCTATCCAATCCCAATATTGCTCTAAAAGAGCGCCACACCTGAACACTGGGACATGGAAACTGCGTGCTTTTCCAGTCTGTAGCAACTGTGGTTATGGCTTATAAGCAAATATGTGTGTTTGCAGAATCTGTGTAGACAATGTGGAACAGGAAATGTCTAAAAAGTCAGTCACATCACATTCTTTCTACTTGCGTGGTCCTGACCTTGACTATGACAGGACTGAAATCCTAGATGGAAAAACTGACCTAAAATGACAACAGAACTCATACCACATACTTTGGAAAAAGCCAAGGTGGGAATAAGTAGGTTTTCTCCATTTTCA
This sequence comes from Arapaima gigas, assembly GCA_900497675.1. Lineage (NCBI taxonomy): Eukaryota > Metazoa > Chordata > Actinopteri > Osteoglossiformes > Osteoglossidae > Arapaima > Arapaima gigas. The sequence goes on from UFQX01000051.1 coordinate 453,666, forward strand.
ACATTCTGTGTGCACATATGTGCCAAAGGTGAATTTAAAACTGCCTCAGTCATTAAATATTCATTGCAAGATATTTTTCAAAAGTTAAATGTCTATAATTTTTCCAGTGAAAGTATAATTACTTAAAGTGCTTTGAAACAATCATGAGATGTATGCCTCAAAAAACCCATTTAAAAGTCAATGACAGTCTCTGAAAATGAGGAACCAGTGTATTCGGCACTGGACAAGCAGTTGTTTGGTGTTCAGGTGCCTATGGTTAGCAAGCAAAACCACAAAAAAATGCTACATAAAATATTTCTTCAAGCACAATGTAATAACTATGGGCAGAAAACGGCAATTCCCTTACATCCTTATGTTGTAATAGGCATTATAAAGGCAGTTCAACTTTGGTAATATTAAGTGTCTTATGCATAGGATTTCAAGAGGTTAATTATTATGTGTAAGAACCAAAAGTTAGACACAATACTGACTACAGGTTCACAGTGCAAGCTTATATCTACCGATAAAGGTGAATACATGTTTAAAGCTTGAATAAGCTTGTAACTACTAATTGTCTTAAACTTTAACATAAACGTATGCTAAATAAACTATATAGCTATATAGTATTAGTAATATATGGTAAACATACATCCACTAAAGCAGTTAAAATGCATGGAGTATAGCTTGCTATTCTGAATCACTATAACTGCCATTTAAAAACACTAATGGCTTTGGAAAATAACGGCTTTTGCAGCTTTCATGAGATACACGCATGTAGAGAACAAATGTTGGCAGGCACTGCCAGCACCACAGACAGCTTCCCCTTTGAGTGTGATGACCAAACACAGCACAGGCTTGGGTTCAAGGAGGAGAGTGGAGCTGCTCCTCAGACCTCCATCCTGCTTTGCTAAGTTTGCTAATGCATGTGTGCTAGAGGACAGTCTGCCTCACCCTTGCAGTGCTCTATTTCACAACATGAACAAATAATGTCATCTACTCATATGTATACTATAATGCTGTGGATAAGATCCTAAAGCTCTGAATTCAAGGCGCATAGCAGTTAGTGAATGGCATGCGTCAATGGAACATCTGTTTAGCAGGCTAAACAACGCTAGGAAGCGAGGAAATTCTCGCCTCGGTTTTCTGCTCAGGAGAGCAGCACAGGAAGAGCCGACTCCTCAGGCTCTTGTAGGCAAATCTGAAGTACATGGCATGGCCCGTGGCCACGAAGGCAACGGAGATAATGATAAGCAGGCCAAAGGCCTCTGGGTTGGGTGCCAGAATGACCATGATGAAGTGCAGCAAGTCGAGGAGGTAATTCATGGAGTTCTGGACACCGTTAATGATGCCCCTTTCGGACTCAATCACATTTTCTTGGATCAGTTGGGTCACAGTTAAGTCGAAGGACCAAAGACCTAGAAACCAAGAACACATGGGGAGGAGTACATTTTAACTGAATAAACAAAACTTGAATGATTGTTAAAGAGGCAATTGTTAACATCTTCCTGTCATTAGCAACTAAAAAAACAAATGATTGGATTATATGATCACATTTCCATATACTTTTGTATAGAACCATGTATTGCATAAATCATTTTAATTAAACTTACCGACTCTAGCAGCAATGACTCCGGCAAAGAGAAGGCTGACAGACAAATAGGATTCCACCTCTAGTGCCTGGTCCATCTCTTCTGCCACAGTGGACCCGTTGACCAGACTCTGCATGGTAGTGGTGAGCGTGGTCATTGGAGTAGGACCAGCCTCTGGCAGTGGAGCGGGCTCACCTATTAGGTGCTGGATCATGTCTTGGAATGGAGAGACCGTCAGGTCGAAGGGGCTCCCAGGTGCAAAGACGGAGGCTACGCAGAGCAGGAGGCAGGAAAGCTGAGCCATGCCTGAAATAAAGCCTGTGCGGATCAAACCGCAGCGCTTGCGGACCCAGGTGAAGGCCACTGTGCCAAAGATGCCCGTGATGGCCGATGCACCCATGAGGAGACTGAGGATGGAGCCGTTCAGGCCCTGAGTGTAGGCATAGCCAGTGGTGATACAGTCAAAACCCAGCACTGTCATGTAGAGAAAGGCCAGCGACATGCCCGCGAAGAAGATAGACTGGTTGTAGTAGGCCACCCACCCATCCCTGAAAGTACGTAAAGGCTCTGACATCTGATAGCAGCACCCTGCCTTTTCTGCATGGTCTGCCTGTGCCACCTCTTTTAATCCATTTTCAGCCTCTGCAGGGGTACAGAAGCAAGGGGTATGGAGTTAGACTACAAGCCACAAGGCTAAGAGCACTCATACATGCTTTGCTATGCTCATCTCATGTCTGTGACTTCATGCATTGCCATACCTTGCTGGACATTGAGATGCTTGAGTTCTTGATCGTCTTCCTTCTGGCCAGCCTTTGTTGCTAGAGCAGGAGTCTTTTGGTAGACCTTCCAGAGCAGGTAGTACTCCAGGCACATGGAGCACAGGTTCCAGCCAGAAATGAACCCACAGCCAACAAAGTGGGAACCAAAGGCCATGATCTGTCCCACCAGCATGGGGGCCAGGATATTGGTCAACTGGTCTATTATTCTCACTGTGGCATTCATGTCTGAAGGGCAGAACAAGAAAATGAAGGTCAACAAACTATGTGACAAGTGCATATACAATTTGAATTACCATAACCGTTTATTTCTGCAGAAAGTAAAAAAGAAAGTAATTATGTTCGCTGTGTCCGTCTTAGAAAACTGCTTATAACTTCTTTTTGACCTGAGGGTGAAAATTGTTCGCTTGTTCAGCAGTTTAACAGGAGCTATGTTTAACATGCTGTTTGACCTACAGATCAGAGGCTGCTCTGTGCTGACGTCAGATTCCAAGAACACTAAACATACATAAGACACCCAGTAAACATTCTTGCAAATTATCCACACTTGAAAACACCCCTTCCTGCTAATATAATCCCATTCTATTATTTACTTGTCAATTTCTAAGTCCTCGTGGAGAGCAAGTGTACTAAAAACTCCCATTTAGACTCATTAACTTACCTTTGAGCAATGTTGACACTACATTTGTAGGAACACACCTATTGTTAATCTAATATTTAAAAAAAGTTCCAGATCGATTGTGTAATTATGATTTGAGTCAATTCACGAACAGAAATGAGTGCACATTCTGATCACATTCGGACCTGCTTTTGTACTACCCCTGAATCTATATTAAAGTGCTGGAATAACCTGAGCAATTACAAGACAACTAGCGACAAGCATAATGCCCATGTGTGCAACTGTGCTGTTCTGACTGAAGATCCGCTGGGACTGTGGCCATTTTTCAATTTTACTTACACTGTCTCAAATTTCCAACTACAATACCGTATAATAACTTAAAAGGAAAAGTGATCAGCATCACTACATGCACTTTTTTAATTTGTTATAATAATCAGAAAATATCATAGGGATTGTACTCTACCAGAAGAGCAATTTTAGCAAAATCCTGCGTGGAGATGAAACTCAGTGGAGTGAGTTTGAAACTGCTGCTATAAAGGTTAATTTCTACCCTGGAGACAAGTACTTATGGCCGAGTCAACTTTCTGTGCAAGTGAACTTTATAACTAGTACTACCTGAATTAAGATAGGAAACTAGCTGATTGAGAGTGTTAGTTGCACTTTTTCCCCTGTACAGGTACCCCCCCCCCCACACTGTCTAGGTGAAACGGAGGTGATAAATGACAAACAGTCTCAGGTTCACAGAGGTCAAGGCAGCAACGATCATGTTAACTGAAGCACTCGCTCTGATTGTTGCACCCTCTTGGCTCACAAAGAAGCTCAATGACATGACTTACCAGCCAGCTTGCTCCTGTCTTCCCCTGCCACCACCACCACCCAGTCTCTCTGGATCGTGATAGATGTGGCTGTACTGGCCAGGTTGGCAATGTTTGCAATGGAGATCACCAGGATGTAGCAGACTGTCTGCAGACAAAAAATGCAAAAAATATAAACCATGGTGATGTCATATTTTCTGGCCTTAACATTTTTATTAGTCTAAAATGAAAAAGTAAAGAACATACCATATAAGTTGTTATAATGGTTTAATAAGCAATTAACTTAGATAAATTAACTGAGATAACATTTCACAACCACACTTTCATTTTTGGTAAATTTGGCAGCAGTAGTCTGTTTTTTATGTATACTGTGTTACAGCTGTTGCACCACAGAAAGGATCTGGAATTTGGCACTTGCTGGAATCTGGCTGCAGTCTCACTGAGTGTAGAGTCACTAACATCACCGGGGATCAAATTTCACTCCCTCATGGGGCACAAAACATCCAACTACTGACACAAACCCTGAAAAACTCACCCCTCCTGACAACATCCACAGCCATTTTGAAACAATAAAACATCACAGATAGGTATGCATAAATATAATTTATGTTCCTACCCTTTCACAGGAAGAACAAAACAAAACATCCGGAACTTACAAGTAACCAGCCACTGTAGAATTGTTGAAGAAGGTCTTTGAACTGGAAAACCACCATCAAAAGAATGCCGCAGAGGATTACAGAAGAGTTCTGGACAATCAGAGACGTCTGTGCAACTGTTCATAAAAGGAACACATAAATATATTTTCAATAAAACTGTTTTAAAATATATCAGATTAATTCCAAATTTAAATTGAATGAAAATAACTGGAAATAATTTTAAAAAACAAAGTCAATGAGAACATGTGCTGAACGGACCTTTAAGCCTGGGATTTTTGTCAACCCAGTCCCCGATGATGGCTCCCAGCAGCAGAACTGAACCAGCCACCACCAGCCCGTACACAGCGGTCAGAAGCAGGCTATTGCCATACAGCTCCACCAAAAAAACAGCCACGGCAAAGTTCCACATGCGGTCCCCCTGCAAGGGAAAACGAGGACATCCATCATTAGGCCCATCCATCCAACATCTACCTATCCTCACAGTGGGACAGTCCTGTTGGTCTCAAGGACAAAGTGAATAGTCGTCTGCAGCAGGACGTGTGAGATGATGTGGTGGGACAATTGTTCAGGACAAAAGAGTGAAGCACTTTTGGCAGATGAGGAGTCTGTCAACAGAAGGGGAACAGAGCCTTCTTTGTCAGAATAACAGCACAACATAATTAAGAAGAAGGGAGAAAGCCAAATATACAAAGAATGACAATGGTTTCTCATCCAATTAAAACCCTAACAGTTTCAATCACTGTAAAAACTGTAAAATGGAATAAAATGCAAAACAGAGAGACCTGTTATATGCTTCTTTTTAGATACATTGCTCCTTATTTGTCACCAAGTTTTACTATAGGGTGCTTGATGGGATTATGCATTTAAACTAAAAATTTGCATTTTTTTAAAGATGATTTTTACTTCATAATTGCATTTTATTATTGAAATCTAAGTTAAAAAAGTACCAGTACATATTTTAATATAGTATTATGTGTACTTACAACAACTGAAAGCAGCATTTGCTGAGGCCTGTTGCTACTGCACTGCCATCATGTACGTATAGCATCATAAATATAAATTCTGTTATATTTTTACTGTAAAAATTTGTGCTAAAAGTTTTTAAAAAGCTACGGTATTTTGATATGTGTGGTTTTGAGGGAGGGACCGAAAAAGGCGTTCAGCGGGACGGAGTCCAGGGAAATAATCCATTTACGACTTTACATATCATTTCTTATGGAGTCAACAGTCCCGCTTTGCCTTGTTTTGCTCTTCTGCGCACATTCGGTCCACTGTAACCTGGGCGACTACATATGCGGCTGGTTCTACTACTGATGCTAAAGGTAAGGTGGTCTGTAAAGAGAGCTTGTGGCAGTGGAAACGCTTTGACAGCTGCTGTTAGTGACATGTCCCCCGCTTTGTTGTACGCAACAGTCCGCACTCTCGGCAGATGAAAGCGGGTCTTCGAAGAATGACAACCCGTCACATCTTACTCACCCAAGTGGACAGTGCGTGTCCCATGTAAATAAGAAACTTGGACGAAGTGAAGAAATCGCGAACGGATTCTGCCGAGTGTAAACAAAAGTCACGATCAGTATGACAATAATACACAAGTATACAGGACACTCTTGCAGACATGACATGGTCCACGAGAATAATGAACATTCATACCACAGCAGGACTTCTTTGATCCTTGGTTCTCCATCTTTTCTCACACTGCGATCGGCGTTATTGATCCCTTTGTGCGGAATGTTTCCGATTATTGTGTCTGATGCGTGCGCTGGTCGTGTATTTTCTGCAAAATAAGAACCAAACTGCCCCTTTTTTCCTGCTTTCCAAACTTAGCTATCACTGTAGCTGAAGTCGGAAAGCGACACTGAAATAAAAAGGGCCTTTCTGAAACCCAAATGCAAAATAAACAAGCTCTGCGCGCAGCCACGAGCTGCGCAGACCCACTCTCCGCTAGAATGCTGCACTTATTTACTGCTGGGGGGGGGGGGGGGGNGTCACAGATTTTTAAATTTATTTATTTATTTAATGCACTTCAGAAGAATTCAGTGGAATAATTTTACAGCTGTAAGGATCATCGGGGGGGGGGGGGGGGGGGGGTATTAAAAGGTGCCGTGACGTCACGCAGTCACGTGGCTCTGGAGGCCCGCCTCGATGTCAAGGAAACTGTAAGCGGCACATTGGGAAAAGTATCTCTTGGGGCTGAAATTAATCGTAAAATTATCGACGCTCATGTTTGATTTATGTTGTGTAACAGACATTTATTGGCAGATTTTACTTTTAATAATGAGCCATTATTTTGTGCCGCTGCAATGTAATAGAGATGTGCAATGGTTCTGGTTTTTCGGTGTGTGTGTGTGTGTGTGTGTGTATCACAGCAGCTGGATCAGGTTACTCCAGGACATCACGAGTATGCAGGACAACGCGGCTGAGGATGATGCTGCTGAATCATGCAGCATCAGATGAAACAGCAACATTTTTAAATGAGTCATCGATCAAAGTTTTAAATATTTTCAAAGAGCATTTCACTTTCATTGTTGCAGAACTATTATAATCAGCAATAGCTTTCGTAAAGTGGTCACTATAGCTTCTAAAAACTGAAAAAGATGCCTTAAATGCTACTCCAGAAGGAGCTATTTCAGTGTGAATGATGCGTAAATATAAGATGGGAACATGTCCGTTGTCTAGCTGTCATTTCCCATCTTACATTTGCGCATCATTTGTTCGCTGTCTGCAGTCAACATGTTTTCATGCCAAAGGTCAGCAATCAACTGAAAAATCCATAACTTCAAGTTTGTTTCAAATCATATCAATCTCTTTCATTTAGTAAAATGTAATGATAAAAGAAGCCTTCGTGAAAAATTTATACTGTCCAAATATGTGTTTAAAGAGGAGCAGCTTGAGTGCCTGTACAATACGTTATTGATAATGACTGATTATGTAAATAACATTTATTTATCTAACAGTTTTTCTAAAAGCAGCATATACAGTTGAGCTACTTACAATAATTTAGCCAATATAGAGCTGGGTATCTTTACCTGGAGCAATTCAGACTGTGTACCTGTCAAGGTACAGTGGGAGGTGGCTTTTGAATCCGAGTCCTTTAAGTGCAAGGCAGCAGCGCTAATCACTACCCCACCTCCAGACATTATTCTCCACTGGTGTGTTTTCAGAAAGATTCATTGTTTTTTACAAGCTTACTTGCAGGATGTTGCAGAGAGCAATCTGGAATTTCATTGACCATACTGGCAATAATCTAATCCTCTTGGGAAGATCCCAGGAACATGCCTACCCAGTCATCCACCCCCCTCTTCACATTTTATTGATTCTTTACCTGAAAAGTGATTTAACCACGAGCATCTTATCTTGTTCAAAGATACATAAACCTGAAGCAAGTTCTTACTGAAGCAAAGAGCATCCAGACAAAACTTTGCTTTATCGTACTGCCAGTGTTGTATTTGGTCCTAGTACAAGGTCTGTGTCATTTGCCAAATCCAAATATTTATTTCAAGTTTGGCCTGAACCTCTTGTGTTTTGCCTGCTCACCTCTCAAGAAGGTCAAAAATCTAGCTTGACTGGTTAATTCAAAACATTTAAATTCTTTCCATTAAAAATAATTTATTAATACTTTATAGAGCTATCCAGGGTGGCACATTAGCACAGCAAGTAGCACTGGTGCCTCACAGTACTTGCACTGTTTGGGAAAGGATTTGTATCCAGCTCAGTCTGTTTGGAGATGTTCTCTCTGTGCTGCTGTGAGTTGCCTCCAAAAGCACTGCTTTCCTCCCACAATCCAAAGGCATGTGTTTCAGGTTAATTGGTCACTCTAAATTGCCCATAGCATGTGCATGTGGGTGTGACTGTGTGCGGACTGCCATCCCATCTGAGGTGTGGTTTTATAGGCTAGTACCCAGTTATTCCAGGACTGGCTCTGAACTGTGCAACCCTGACAAGGATGAAACATTTAATAATGGATGGATTGATGAATGTACAGTAAAACACAAAATATTCATTTTTAGAACAGTTCATTTTTCCATTTATTTTCTTCACACATTAGTTTCTTTTCATGGATGTGTGGATGAATGGGAGACTAAACTGTTTGTACTGTCAGAACAATGTGGAGCTGTCCTCACTGTCACAGCTGTAAAATGTGATGAGCTGAGACACTCCAGGAATGAACTGAATAGCACCTTTACCAGCATACAGGGCTGTCCACACTTACTTTCCCTTTTCATGTAATTCCTGAAATCCTGAAGGGCATTTTAGTTACCAAGATGGCCTTTGTTCTGATGTAACTGTCAGGTAGTAAACCAGACTATCCACATCATTTCACACAACACAAAACACACCTTGTCCTGTGAAACCTTGACTAATACCACATGCTCACGTGCTAGCTGTTTTTGGTTAACACCCGTAAATCATCCCATAATTATAGGAATATACTAATTGTTTTGTTAGTCATTTCTTATTTTGGTGATTTTCTTTATTTTAAGCTCTAAAAATGTCACAGTAAAATTTTGCATAGATTGTTCATGAAACTTTATTATCCAGATAAAATCAGACAAGGTCAAACGCAGCATAAAGTATAACTTTAGAAGTTCTAATTTTTAGGCAATACCACTGTAAAATAAGGTCATGGGCACATATCAAGAATCAAGAATCAAAAATCCTTTTTATATACGGTATAAAAGGGCGCACCAAATGAAGATCCTTGGGTCCATGGTGCACAGAACAGGGGAGAAGAAAGTTAAAGGATGGAATTTATGTACTTTGGTTTAATTATTAAGTGTGTATGCTTTGAATCATAGGCAACATTAATTTATCTCTTCACATTGTTTTAACATTGACATTATGTTCTTAAAAGATGTTCATCCTTGTGGACAGAAAAAAGTTGCTCAATGGGCAGTTTCTCAACAAATAGTAACTTTCATTTGCACGTCAAATGTTACAGTAATTTGCAGCTCTCTTCCTTTTTAGTGTTGAACTGCTCCATAAAATGTTTAGTTCGTGTGTAATGTGCCAGTTTGTAAAATAATTAATGGGTTTGTTGAGTTTTAGTACTACCATGTTATGTTTGTTGCTAACCAGGCTATCTGCACCCACAATGATGCATTGCCACCTAACAAGAAACAACAGGCTGCTTCTAGACGCTTTTTGTAAAGCAGTGTTGCGGGTGGCTATTCGTTATTCTGTTTCTGTGGAATTATTCAATGTGCTATTGTACAAATGTTAGCAGCTATCTTCTATTTTCAGGCTATTTATAGAAAATACCAACCACATTGTTGGAGGCCTAAGTATTAGCCTCTGGCTATTGGAGTTGAAAAAACAGACTGTCCTCTTGCCATTAATGGCTGTTTTTTTCCCAGGTGAGGTTGTGGTTGGTATTCAGCTCCTAAAGTCATGTGATTATGTGGGTGTCATGTTCATGCTATGTCATAGCTGCAGTTAAACTGAGAATGGCTATTCTGTTCTGTTTACTGTCCAGCAGAAAATTACATTTATTTATTTAACACACATTGTCACTCCCAAAATGCAAATAAAAATGAAAACACCAAGGACCCACAAGAAACTATTTATTTAATTACATTGCAAAAAGCCAGCTCCAAAACTAAAAACTAACAATAGTTTTTTTTTCACTCTGGATTACCACATGTTGGATCAATATGCAATAGTTTAAACAGTGGATTATACTATTTTCAAATTATCCTCTCACATAATGCTCCACAAAAATAGAATTTATATGGCTCTGAACGCCTTGTGTGTGAATTGCATGATGAATCATTGCTTGCTTGAATGTGCCTAGAGAGAAAGGAACAAACATGCAACAAGTGTTTTAAATCAATATTACAGCCCATTGACTCACTTTGTTTGCTGGCAGCAGAACTCAGCCTTATCACCAAAACACAGCCGAATGTGACATTGTTCACAAACCCGGTGAATGACTTACCAGCCTTGGGGTCTGGTGATCAGCACTGTCTCTTTAGAGCACAGAGGTGAAAGTTGAGCTGTCAGATGCCACATTAAATCATAACTGATAGGGCAGAACATGTGTTTGCAAACTGCACTCATTTCCAAACTATTTAAAAGGGGTCTGTGTAAATCTAAACACAAAACTTATCTTTCATGACTGGAAAAGGATCTTGTCAATTGTTTGTCAGCAGCCTAAAAAGTGTCATATTCACACGCCATTTGCCTGTCAAAGAACTTGCCTCTGATGAAAGCTTTAAAAATGGGAAAGAGTTTCCTTCCTGTTTCTTGTTTTGTACAAAAACATAAATAGTGTAGAGTGTTACATTACTGATATGTTAATATGATTTAGGGGCACAGATAAAAGTTGCTAGAAAGAGCTATATAAATACAAGAAATTAGGAACAAATTGTGTAGAGCATGGGGGGTGGGGGTCACATAAAGTCTATAAACGTGGCACAAATAGTGGGAAATAAAAGACATTACTGCAGCTATAAAAATTAGATCTTCAGCATTTCTAAGAACAAATGTGTCATTAGAAATAGTCGACAGCTGATTTTCCAAACAGTTAAAATACCAACCTTTTGCTCATATTTATCATTAATAAATAAAATGAATTAGTAAAGAGAACTGATAAAAAGAATACCACATTGAGCAAATCTCTACAGCTTCAAATTTAGTGTCAAAGTCCCCTAGATGTTGCAACTGTGGGAATAATTGCCTTTCGGAGTACAGTGGATGCCTGGTGACACCTGTGCAAACCAGACCTTTAGACAGCCATGACCTGCCCTTCACCTGATGTTCAGATTTGCTAGTAATGTCCAGCAAAAAAATTAAGATCAATACTAATTGGAATTCTTTTTTCCAGGCAAGTTTTAGAAACAATTTTTAAAAATTCAATGTGCGTTTTGTTATGAAGTTGAATAATAAGAACTGTGTGACAGCTCTGCGTCTCAGCTGTTGTCTTAGGCACTGAGTCTCAATGAATAACATTTATTTCAATAGCTCTATTGCTAAAGTAAATTCCATAAATAGTTTTTTAAAAAGTAAAAAAAATGTGTGAACATAGGAGTGACCGCAAAGAAAATAAATAATTTACCAGCAGGATGGTGTTGTACTATTGTAGATTTCTTTCGCCACCTAAAGTTCAACATTAACCATTTTCTTAAAGTTCTTGTAGGAAGCTAGTTTAAGTAGTTCTGATGAGAAAATAACAAACATAAAAATGTTGTAGTAATGATTTAAAATAGTGAACTGTGCTGAAGTTCTGACATACAGTACTGTGCTGTGTTAGGCATGCAATTTCAGTGTGTGTTGAGAATTACAGGTAGATTCTTATCTACCATGAGGGAGGTTTCTGGTTGGTCCCAAACTCATTCTGCAGCCCGAGAATGACCTCAAACACCCAATCTCCGACATACAGAACTATCTTGAGCAAAAAGAAGGAATCCTGCAACAGATGGTATGGTCCCCACAGAGCCCTGATCTCAACATGATCAAGTCAGTTTGGGAGGACATGCAGAGACAGTCAAAGTCTGCAGAAGAACTGTGGCCAGTTCCTCAAAATGTTTGGAAGAACCTACCAACCTCTACCTTAAACTGCATGCAAGTTTGCATAAGAGAATTGATGGTGTTTTAAAGGCAAAGGGTGGTCACGCCAAATATTGATGTGATTTTTTTGTCTACTGCACTTTTTAGAAGGTTTATTGAATAATAAGTATTCATGGCATTATTTTTGGAACCGTCCTCGCTTTATAGCATTTTTCCCACAGGTGCCTAAGATTTTTGTACAGTACTGTAGGTATAGAATTGCTATATCATATGCTGTGTGTAAAATACAATTCTAAATTCCAAGCACTGGAACAAAACACAGACATAGCATGTGTGTTACTTTGCAAAAAAACTGGAAAACAAAAATGAAATTGTGGCATCCAATTACAGCTGTATGCCATTTCGATTTAAAAGAATGCATTAAACTTACATGCCATTAATCTTATCTGCAAGCTACAAACTTGATAATTGATATCTTGGTTCACGATAGTGATAAAAGCATATTGTAAAGAGCAATTTCTGTCAGAGGATAAGAAATATTGTTGCTGCCTGATGTTAGTATTTTTTAAAGCTGATCACTAAGTGTCAGTCAGCACTTTGGGTTCAAATTCTCAAAAACTCCTAATCAGTGAGCTGACATTTTATTGATTTTTAATTAATGAAAAATGTATTTTTATTTATTATATCAGTGGCTGAAGGCTCAAGACTGTCATGACGCTGACCAGGATAAAGAGGTCAAGGGTAATGGATGGATGGATGGATGCATGGATAAATGAATCATCAGCAGCTGACGATTGTTGAAATTTTGCAAAAACAATGAAACTCTCAGGTCTTGAGAGCCAAAATGTATGTGGACTTCTGTTCCAGGTAATAGTGAAATAAGGAAGATAATCGTTTTGCTCTAAGGATCAAAATAATACAACTTCTGTTTCATTCAGCAAGTTTTTTTTCTTTTTACAAAAGCATGTCTACAGGTTTATAAGTACGCTGGGCAAAGAAAATGAAACTTGCAGTACCAGTAACGTGGAACCAAACACTGCCTCATATTTCAAAAGACAGCTTTTTGTGCATTAATAACTGGCCCATCTTGAATCCAGATGAGCTACTGAAGGTTACAGAGGACTTGAGTGTTCAGACAGTTTCCATATTGTCAGAGGAAAATGCTCATGTCCTTAGGGCAGATCTGCTGACAGGTTATCTTTAAAAAGTTCTTTGACAGTGACCTTCTAATTGTAAGCTGGAACATACCAGCAGAAATACACAACACCTGGAAAGAGAACAGAAAGGCCATGTGGAGTGCTCAGTGTCACACACTGAAAGGGAATGCGCATTACCTGCTACTACATGCCACACCACACACTGTACCTGTTTGAGAACTGAATGCAAACAGTGTCTAGTGGGAACTTAAGCTAGCAATGTGGTTATCATTCACCAAATTACAAATGTATTCATAATGTAATCAGATTTAAAGAGATTTGCTGCATGCCTTCTGTTGTAGACAAAGATGGGAAGCTTATGACCTGCTGCATTATGAGAGTTTGACCTTTACCAGCTGTTCAAACTGCTAGACAATAACTGTTGCCTAGTTTTTTGTAAGTTTGTTTTTGAAAAAAGTAGCTACACTGCTATCTAGGCATTTCTGGATGAGATGGGTTTTGTGTGTGTGTGTGTGTGTGTGTGTGTGTGTGTGTGTATGTGAGACAACCAAAACATTAGCCAGTGTGAAAGGTTATTTCATTCTCAATGGAATGTGTGTTTGTGATAGGCTCTCAGCAACACACATGAGCTCATCCTACATGATTCAGTGTAGATTAGCTGTAATGCTGGGATATAATTGAATAGATTCAAGTAAAGCTTTACAAAGCTTGCCTAAGACGCTGTCATTCCTCAGACTTGTTCTTTAGTGTAAGATCTCTAGTCCCATCTGTGACCCTCTGCTGTGTGGGTAAGGTGTGTTTCTCAGCAGCATTTTGTTTTTCACCACAAAGGATGATAATGAGATCTTTAACACTAAGCCTTGCTGTGACTCTGACCTTCCACCATTTTCAGAACACATGTAGTAATAACAATCTGCACGTAACAGCATATTAGTAATCTAAAATCTGCACTGTTCCTGCTTTTTGGCTGGTCAGTTGCTTTGTTTTTGGGCTATTTTCCCCCTATAGCAGCAACTTAGTATCTTTTTCAAAAGTTGAAAAGGCTTTTTAAACATTTTTTTGCTGTATTTACAGTAATATTTTTACTCCTTGAGTACATGTCATTACTTTGAGATTTTTATTTTATGTTTTTGAGGAATTCAACTTTTTAACTTTAATTTCTTCCAATATTCAGTGGTCTATGGTGTACAAGGTTATAAAACCATTTTATAGTTAATGTTGATATTTAAGAAGGAATACTGACTCAGTGTGAGTACTGGCACCTCAGAGTCTCTGAGGTTGCTCAAAGATGTTCTGGTGGATATACATGTTTTACCAGACTTACCAGAATTCTTGGAAATCATTAAAAAAAATTTTGACAATTTTCTTACATGTAACTTTAAAAAATAAAATAATAATAATAATAATAATAATATTGACTGTTGTAAGTGCAAGCCCATCTTTAGTCCTAAGTCTATACAAATGACACCTGGCAGTTTCAGTACTGTCCAAACAGTCTGCTCCAGTCCCTGAATTCCTTCCGAGTGAAATGTACGTTACTTCAACGTTTACAGTGTCCAGTGAGAAGCTTTAATCAAATAACCCACTGAAATCAACATGTTAGTCACATGGAATCATTGCTAAGAGCGTCAATCAAAGGTGATCGTCAATAACTCAACTTCTGCTTAGTGTGCTACTTGTTAATGAATTTAATGTCTTAATTCAGCTCAAGTGTAAAACAGTACAGTTTTCACTGTCAGGGCTGGAAGGCAACTGGGAGCAAACTGCTGAGTCAGGCTGCCTAGACAATTGGAGTTGTTTGTCAGCATGCGCGTGCGCGTGCTCGCTTACGCACGCACGCACTTTAATGAATTAGCAACAGACATATGAAACTGCCCAGATTAGATCCACACGGGGTGTGTGCCGACTTCCAGGTTTTAATTAACAGTTTTACGAGATGTATTCTATTGTGGGTTCCCACACTACTCCAAGGGCAACCCAAAGCGTACGAGCGGCAATTATTCTGTAAGTAGTAGTGAACTAGGGTCCAGCAGTGGAGGGGCCTGTGGGTGGCGGTACTGGGGTGAGTACCTGCCACTGCTGCTTGTAATCGTAGTCTCGAGAGCCTTAATGGATACGGATCCTCAGGCTAAAAGTGCACCATTTTCAATCCTTCCTGGCTTTAATAAACTCTGTAATATTTAAACCAGACTCCTGACTTCTTTCATTCCATTAGCGTTAATTTATTTATTGCAAATACCTTAGGCGTGTGTATTACATCATTACAATGCGCCAGGACGGTAACGCCACGTTTGTCAGTGGAACACGTGTAAGACTTCTTCTTTATTTTATAACAAAAGCAAACACGAAACACAATATACATAGTAACGGATAACACTGTGTGAAAACTCGAATATCATTTTAATTACATCACAAGAACTAAAAAACATTTAAAAAATTAGCACAAAATGTCAGGATTTAGAATAACATTTAGAATAAATAATTCAAACATTCGACTGTGCGTCGAACCTTTTTATACTTTTGCATGTTGTAAAGTCAATGTACTTTTCTAGTTCAGTTCTCAGTAGGGTAATTTTGTTCTTGAGCTTAGCATTAGACCGTTTTGTTTGTAAATACGATATTTACCAAAATTATACTTACATTCATTAACGTTCATATATCTTTTATGTTTGAAAGTTAGAAAATATTTTCATCTCGTAGTCCACTTTAATATTCAAGTGTCTAGATGTTAAATGTTCAACATCACCCGAAAATATAGAATAATGTATAGTACTTTCTTAGTGTAGCTCACAAGATACACCTGATCCTTTCGAAATTTGCGTGTTTGTTTTGTGGGATATATCACATGTATAGTTCAAAATTAAACCTCTTATTCGCGATGCAATATTTGCTACGTAGACTCCCTATTTTTTCCATTTTCATTATATTTTGCTCGTCACCAAAATGGTTTACACTGTGGAAAGGAATTTTCCTTAAATAGTGCTCTTAAAAAAGCTTTGTTGAATTTCTTCTCAGAGATGTGGAAACCGTTTAATGAAAACACATCTGAATATGGGTTGTTAAGTTTATCATCTCTGTTTCCTAGTATAATGTTAGAGGCGTTTGGGAAGAGCGTCCATAACAATTGCAAATCCTGATCCGGTACTTCTGAAGACACTCGGGAGGATCCAAAAAGTTAGCCGGTGTTATTGAATTTTTATGGTACAAATACAATATTTTTCCTGTAATCTCTTAAAAATAACATTTTGTTTTCATATGTACTGTCTTTGTTATTCTATATTGTACATGTGTAATTTGAGAAGTTGTACAAAAGCTTCTAGAACACGTTTATGAAAATCAAAAAGTTTAACTGCGGTCTTGTAGATATCAAAATTGTGCTAATGTCAAATTTATGATAATATGCAATTTTTTCCCTTTATAATTAAAGTAATTTTTATTCCAACTAGACAACGAGAGCGGGGCACGTCGTCACGTGACAATCACGTCGGTGCGAACACGTCATCATCACTCGACAACCATTTCCCATACGCGTACTGCTGGTTGAGGGAAAGACGGTGTAGAAATGTCAGCGAGACAAGAAGAGAAGGACGGAGCATCTCAGGAAGAAACCACGTTTAAAGAGGAGCTGAATAAGAAGGTAGACGATACTGTAATGTCGGCTGTGTAGAATCCTGCTTCCTTCAGATGTCTTTATAGCCTCTGTTTAAGTTATTCACCGTAGACTGCTGCCATCTAACAGCAAGGTTGTATTTGGCGCTGTTGTAAATAAGTCTGTTTATTCAGATCAAGGAACAGAAGGTGCTGGTGGACGAGCTCTGCAATCTGAAGAAAAACAGGGTGAGATTATGTAGTGTAGAGAGCATACTTTAAAGACTTATATTTTGGTTGTCATTTTCATGTGAATCTTTATTAGACACCCTGGACATCATGTGTGACAAAGGTTTAGCAAGTCAGTTGATGTTTATATGGTAAATTGATGCTGCTTACTATTATTTATGTTTTTAGAGGGTCTATATCCAGCAGCCGAATAGCAACATCTTCTTTTTGGCCGACAAAACAGAGACCTTAAGTTCATGCAAAAGTAAGTTACTTTTGGATAGTTTACTTATCTCTAAATGTATGGTGTCTCTGTTTATTTGTCCATTTTTATGTATGTATGCCTCTTTTTAAAATCACAAATTTGAAATTTGGCCCATAAGTACTTCTCACATTAAGTGAGGTTTTTGCATATTAAGGTTCATTAAACTCCAAAAAGGTTATGTATTATTTTGAAAATGTTAAATGTGGTCTCAGGGCTCAGCGAAGCGGTGGTAGTGATGATACATACCTGCCGCACACACACGCTGACGCGCTTTTTTTTCCACACATGCTAAGTTTAAAAAGTTGAACTGGAATGAAGTTTGGTGATATAGCATTTATTTCTGTGTGCATGTCACTATGGCTGGCACAGGTATTGCTGTCAATTCCATCTGCGTATTCAACCACAGGAATGAATAGATAATTATATGTGAGCAGAAGAAAATGCAAAAAATTAATAAAAAGCTATACATGATACATATGGCACTGCAAACATTTGTGATATAAAGATAATAAAGTTATATTAAACTTTTTTCCTTTTCTACAGTGCTAATAATACTTGTGTATCAAATTCATGAAATGCACCACTGTCACCACAAGAGTGAAACAGTTTGGTGATTACATATTGTTACCTTTTACCTTTCCACCACTACACTTTTTGACCTGGGCAATGCCAGGTAACTCAGCTAATAATTGAAATGGACATATAATTTAGTGGTGTTATTTTATCAACATTAAATCTCTGGTTATTTTATTTAGTCATTATTTCATTATTGGTGTTCAGTTATGCTGCCATTGGTGCTGAATCTTGTTTCATGTTTTAAACATCATTATTTTCTCTTACCAGAAACTTTGGACAACATGAAGAAGGAGTACCAAGACCTTTAAAAATCTTCTGAATGATAAATTACTAATAGTAAGATCATTACTAGCAAAATAACAAAAAAATGTGTGGTATCTGCTGTGTGGTAAACTTCTCCTCAAAGTTGATCGAGATTAATGTGACTGAAAACCTGAAGAGACGAGGCCCCAATTCAAGTAAGGAAATAAAGAAAACAGTAGCACATCCGAGCTACGAGTGCCTTTTCTCTGCTCATGTCCTTCACATGAGAGGTCATCTCAGCCCTCAGCCACTGGAAGATGCAGGTGGAAATGTCCTTCTCTGGAACGGGGAGGTGTTTGATGGTTTGGAAGTTGGCTGCGAGGAAAATGACACCCAATGTCTTTTTCACCGTCTTTCCATGTGCGACAGCCCTGAACATATACTGTCTGTCATGTCTTGCATTCGAGGGCCCTGGGCTTTTATTTACTATCAAACAACTAAGCACTGGCTCTGGTTTGGCAGAGACTTCTTTGGTCGCCGTAGTCTGCTGTGGCAATGTGGTGCTGATGGTAAATCCCTGGCTGTAACATCAGTAGCAGCCTTCCCCCTGGACACAGATCAACCACAGTGGCAGGAGCTGCCAGCACTTGGAGTCTACAAATTTGATCTGGAGGCATTTTCTCTTCAGAATTTTCTGAAACTGGAGCTGTACCCATGGATTTATCCAGGTGGTGCCTCACCATTTGTAAGTCTGATTAGTGATGAGGCTCTTTCCAGCTGTGCATCTTTAGTAATGAATGATTCTGGGCTTTGTTTGACAGCTCCAATTTGTCCCCTGAACAAAATAAATACTAGGACTGCCCACAATACAGAGCACACCTTTAACCCTCAGCCGACTGTGGAAGATTTGGACTTACTGCTGCTGTGTGAGCACAAGAAGAATCTGGCTAACCAACTCTTAGATGTTTTGAGCACTGCAGTGCGAAAGCGAGTGCAGTGTCTTCCCTGTGTAGACCTTACACTGCCACAACATGAGGAAGCTGATATTGCAATACTTTTCTCTGGAGGGATTGATTCTATGATTCTTGCATCATTAGCTGACCGTCATGTCCCCCTTGGGAAGCCAATTGACCTTCTAAATGTAGCATTCAAACTGCCAGATCTCAAAAGGCAGAAGGAATCAACAAAAAAGACACAGAAAAATAAAAATACATCTGTTGCCACGAGAAGTTGTCAAGAGGAGTCCCATGAATTAAAGGAATTTGATGTACCAGACAGACTAACTGGCAGAGCTGGCCTTCAGGAGTTGCAGGTGTTAAGCCCAAAGAGGAAGTGGAATTTTGTTGAAATCAATGTTTCCCAAGAAGAGCTTCATGATATGAGACAAAAACACATTTGTCACTTGGTGCATCCTTTGGACACAGTGCTGGATGACAGCATTGGCTGTGCAGTGTGGTTTGCAGCCAGGGGAGTTGGCTTTGTAAGTGACGGGACAGAGTGGAGCCCATTCACCTCATCTGCAAAGGTATGATATATCGGAGCAATTTGAAGTTTTTCAAAATGTCACGTGATACTTCAAAATGATATTTATGAGGGGATATATTCATGTAGGTGGTTCTGACGGGTATTGGGGCAGATGAGCAACTGGCAGGATACTCCCGACACAGGGTCCGCTACAAAACCTCTGGCCTTGAGGGTCTGATTGAAGAACTAGGTATGGAATTGGATAGGATTTCCTCTCGTAATCTGGGCAGAGATGACCGAGTCATCGGGGACCATGGGAAGGAGGCCAGGCAAGTGGGAACTTTTCCTTTTTTTGGCTAGAAAAATACTAAACATCTCATCTAGCTCACCCTACAGCAACAGTAATGTGTTTAGTTGGTCAGTAATGCAGTGAATATGGTGTTGTTCAAGGTTCCCTTATCTAGATGAGGAGGTGGTCAGTTTCCTGAGCTGTATTCCGGTGTGGGAGAAGGCAGAGCTCTCCCTGCCACGGGGGCTGGGCGAGAAGCTGCTGCTGCGCTTGGCTGCCAGAGAGCTGGGCCTGGGGGCCTCGGCCACACTTCCTAAGAGAGCCATGCAGTTCGGCTCCCGGATTGCCAAACTGGAGAACCACCAGGAAAAAGCCTCAGACAAGTGCAGCCGGCTGCACGTGACATAATCCACATATCTCAGAGCTCTATCTGACATGTACTCCCTTTCAAATAAAACTTTTTTTAATATAAATAATAGTGTTTATTTAGATCCCACATAATTTCTTTGCAAATCACTTCATGAAATACAGCTAATGTTCTGTTTGAGTAGAAAAAGGTTTAACATTTTGAGGCTCAATATGTGTTTTGTTTATAAAGGCACATCCTGTAGACTCATGATTTTAATACATGTACTACATTAAGTAGGACTTTAAGTCAAGAAAGTTCTTGAAAAAACTGTCACATTCAACATAGGAAGTGAGGTTTCCCACATCAAAGCGGCCTGATATTTGATGGACGTATACAGGTTTTCTGAAAAAATAAACAGTAGCACAAAGTTTATAATGTTGAAATTTTACTTTTATAGTTGAATAATAATATAATTACTTAAATATATACCTTAATATAAGCCAAGACAGGAAGTTTCCTGGTGCATCTCTCTCTTCAATAGGTGCAGCCTATTGAGAATAACCCACATGGAATGTTCAGTAGTAGTGTGGCACAATAAGCAATAACATTACAGCAGTGTTAAGCAACTGGTTTACCTTCTTTTCCTTGAGGAATGCGTCCAGAAGGGGAATACTGTTCTTTGACAGTAAATAGAAACAGGGGCACTGCAGGAATAATGAGCAGAATGATTTTAGTTGGACATTTTAGATGGGTGAATATGAATGCTATTCCTCTGTCACTGATGCATTTGTCTTGTCTGTCTCTGACAAACCTGAGGTCTCAGACAATGTTTTACCAGGGTGCTGTAGGGGAGAGGGGTTCTTACTGCTCTCCGTGAGTCAGTCTGAGAAGGAAAGGGTTTCTCTTTCATGCAGCGCACACGCATGTCTGCGTCCACCTCCAGAATGCCATACTTGGATGTCTCTTGAGGGGAGGTGTTGGAAACATATAAAACATGATATGGGCATCATGATCAAGGGAAAGCACAGATTTAGGACTCTTGAAAGGTTTCCTTACAGTGGATTTTTGGATACTCACCATCATCTTTGCACTCATAAGAAAGCACCAGATTATTTTCATTGCACTTTGCTTGCAGATGGGTAAATTCTGTGATAATCTTGGCAAGACTGAAATCTTCTTTGAATAATGTATCCCTGGCAGAACAGAAAAAAATTATCATGTATAATTAAACAATTTTAATGAACATAAAATATTTAAGCACTGCTATGTATGTGCAGAACAAATCTATTGCCACTGTATTAGACAGGGTTAAGTACAGATCTGTGATGGACTGACATCCCATCCAGCCTCTGTTCCTTGTTTCCAGAACAGACTCCAGACCACTGGAAAAGTGGTTAATGACACTGAATGGGTGAGTGAGTAAAGAATAGATTTAAAATACATACCCTCCAATAACTATAACATCATCTTCTACTTTGAAATGTTTGAGTATGAGCTGAAGACATGCCACAGCACCAAGACGTTCCTGAAAGAAAACAGTGTGTTTGCCACCAAGCCAAGAGGGAATCAAATTAATGTAATTAAGAGACAAAAAACATCAATGACATCACCGATTATCAACTCGAAGGCTGACAACCTTGCTATTGTCGAGTGGTTCAAATGACCTAGGGATTCTAACACTAAATAATCTGATGACTTGGTTCTGGTGGGAACCCCAAGGGAAAAAATGGTTGAAAGGTCAGACAAAAAGAAATTCAAATAAAGTCTAATAAAAAGTAACAAAGGGATAAAAATATATCTCCTGGACTGGGGTTTAGGAACCTCTACTGGCTTGTCTCAAGAGAAGACAATTGGTCCAGGAACCTAGTTAGAATCCCTCTGCCCATCTGTGGGAAACCTCAGTAGGAGGCCCTGGGAAAATCCAGCTCACACCTTAGAGATTATATTTCCTGTCTAATGTGGGAATGTTGAGGGGTCCCTACAAGTTGGAGCTGGAAACTGCCATGGAAGGATAAGATAACATCTGACATTTAAAGTTCAAGGTGGGCCACCAGGCACTGCAGTTGTTTGAATCATATCAGCGTAGCATAAATTGCTCAAGAATTTGCCTTCTGCATGGGTAAATCACTATAAAGTTATCTAACAAATAAAAAACAGACATTAGTTTGTATGTAGCAGTTATTATTATTATTATTATCACTGACCTCATTACTTCTGGTTCCATCGCTGAGAACCTTGACATTTGGGAACTGTTCAGCCCACTTTTGAAAGGCTTCAAGGAAAAGGTCGTTAGTCTGTGAAAAATAATTTAATTTGAAATGAATTTACTGACAAATTGTGTAAGGTTTACTTCAAACTTGTACAAATATTTGTTGGCACTCACAACCACAAGGACCGTGTCCACACTGCGAGAGTCGAAGAGGGCCCGAACCCAGTGTGAAATGAGAGTCGCTGGTCCCACTGGGAGCAGCGGTTTGGGTGTCCCCCTGAGGTGCGAGAAACGCCCCGTGGGGTCGCTCTCTACATCCCTCTGGAGCCTGGTTCCATAACCTGCAGCCAGAATAACGGCTTTCATAGTGGATTTCTATGCAACAGTGGTCGCCTTGGTCTCTTTTGTAAAAAAAAATTCTACAGGACTGGAGACTGAAAATCGTCATTTATTATCAAATAAGAATTGTCAATACTCCGTATTTCTCAGCAAACAAAAGGTGAAGACACAGTAAAGACAGCGAACTGCATATTAGATTCCATATTTTTTGTCTCACTTCCGCGTTTACTCTAGTGTAACACATAAACAGTCTCGTCATGAAACCGTAAAGGAAATAATTAGTTGCACATTTTCCACACGAATTTCAA
Organism: Arapaima gigas; assembly: GCA_900497675.1. Taxonomy (NCBI): domain Eukaryota; kingdom Metazoa; phylum Chordata; class Actinopteri; order Osteoglossiformes; family Osteoglossidae; genus Arapaima; species Arapaima gigas. The sequence continues at coordinate 476,621 of UFQX01000051.1, forward strand.
TTCTCTAGTATATAGAAGTATATACTAGAGATATGTAAAATGTTTTATATATAAATACACAAGGTATATTTATATTGCTATATTTATGTGCATAAAGGAAAAAAATGTAAGAACTCCGTGCTGTGAGTCCTTGTTTCCTGTGGGACAATTTTCATCGTCGGCCCTGCCCTGAAGGCGTGGGATATTTGATGGGTTTTTATGTTATGGCGTGTTGTTTTCATTTACTTTTATATTTGAAACGTTTTACTGAACTTTCCTTCACTACTCGTAGGCTCATATTACCTTCTCTATGTATGTAATAGAGCGACTCTCTTGGTGGTTATTTCGGGTTGTTGAGTAGAGAGGAAATCATATTAAACTGAATAGTTACTTTTTGCGTTAAATGTCAACGTTTTTATTATTTTTAACAAGTCCTTTAAAAAGAACCAGTCAACGTTTGATGAATTAAATCACCCCGATGAAAGCCGACGTTTGTGAACAGAACACGTGTTCCCCTGCGATGGAGCCTCAGTGTAAAAGGAGAAGAGACGCAGACACTGATCATGTGTCCTGGGATGTCTTGCCAGTGCTGTCAAGTGAGCAGTGCCAGGATACCCAACTCCTGGATGCTTATGCTGCACCCATTACAAACAAGAGGGAGACCTCCCGCCTGGTGAGGGAATTGACCACAGTGTACCCGATGCCTGGCCTACAGCACATCAAGAGGGTGAGGGCGTGTAAAGACCCCGGCAGCCCACATCCTTTGGAGATTCTTGTCTGCTTGGTAAGAGATTTACCGGATGCTGGTGATGAACGAAAAGTATCCATTTCTCAGCTTTTGTCTTCTGCCAAAGTGGACATGAGTGGTTTGGGGGACCCTTTCTTTGTGAAAATCCCAGCATGCCCACCACTTACAAGACCTCAGTTTGAACTGGCTAGTAAGCATTGGCCCACTTCTTTCCATGAGGACAAGCAGCTTACTGTTGCCCTTCAGGGACAACTCTTTACCCATGGCCAAAAAGCCAAAATGCAGGAATTCATGGAAACTGCTATTGCAGCAGCCAAAGCAGGGTTGCAAGAAGGGATGGAACCCATAGGTGCTGTCATCGTTGACCCACAAACAGAGAGAATCATTGCTGTAGGCCATGACTGTAGGCACGGTGGCCATCCTCTGCACCATGCTGTTATGGTTTGCATTGATTTGGTTGCTCATGCTCATGGAGGTGGGGCTCATCAGTACAAGTATGCAGGCTGTTGGTTTTCAGAGCCCAGCCCTGCACCCTCCCTGAAGAAAAGTAACCTTCTAAACCTGGAAGTCAAGGGTGATTTTAATGAGTTGGGGTCAAAGATACTCCCATACATCTGTACTGGGTATGACCTGTATGTGACCCAGGAGCCATGTGTAATGTGTGCCATGGCACTGGTCCACTCAAGGATAGGCAGGGTGTTTTATGGAACAGCCTCTGCGGACGGAGCTTTGGGAAGCAAATACAAAATCCACACTCAGAAGGGACTAAACCATCATTTTGAAGTTTTCAAAGGAGTTTTGAAGCAGCAATGTGAGGATCTTCGCAACATGCCATTTTAACATGTATCATTTCATCTCAGTAGTTTGAAGACTGTAAATGACTCAGAATATTCAGGAAATGCACAGAGGACTTTTGAGTTGACTAGCTGCTGGGTAAAAAAAAAAAATACAACCTAACTTATTTTTTGTATAATGGCTAATATTTTCAGGATTTTGGGTTTTAACTACAGTTATCAAACCTTGGTTTCAACATAGAAATTGCCAACTCATTGTCGGTTTCTAATTTATAATATTGTATTACAGCACCAAAAGAGAGCTTTTATTAAATAAACCAGTGTGTGTAAAATTCAGTGTGGATTGCTGGCTCTACAGCTTCACTGCTCCTAAGAAAACAAATTAAGGGACAACTTGTGATTTTGTGACAGTGACTGTATCTGTAAACCACACATTTGAAATACACTTGTTCAGCATCTGAACATCTAGAACTTTTAGCTGATGTATATAATGTACCATGTTGTATTTACTGCAACCTTCTTCTGGACATGCATAATGAAACTGATTGAAGATATATTGTTAATATTTTATAATTGAATATAAATTTCCATAATTAATATTTAATGGAAACAATTGTATCACTCCTAGGTTTGATATTGGGGAACGGATGAACAAACATCTGATGTAGACTGCAGTATGTAGTAATACAGTAACCATAGATAATGCTATGCATAAATTATACAGAAGGAAAAAAGTCATTGGAATCTGAAGTGTCACAGATTCCTGAACCATGTTTGTTTCCAGTTATTCTTCCATTTTATTAATGTACGAAAGTCACAATTGTGCCACTGCCATAATAGCTCTAGCAAATCCAGAAATGTAATCATTACATTATTATGCAGGTTATTCTCTGGGTTCAAGGCTTCCTTTAAAGTGTAGATTAATATGACAGAAGGTTGTAAATCAGTTGCTGGTTGACAGATAAACCCACACTCTGAAGGACTACAGGTTCTGCAAACCCTTTGTTAATAATACAATGTTTATAATAAAACCAGCAGATTTTGAATGGCACAAGAAACTTTTATTAGGTATACCTGTTAATAATAGTGCCAATGGAAGGGCTGCTCATGAATAAAGATGCATTTATATTGTTTAGGCTTATTAGAAAATGTTATTTTACATATATAAACACAAATCTTACAGATGTGCGGCATATGTATCAACACCCACTATACGGGTGAATGCTACTTGACTAAAACAAATAATTTTATTTTGAATATCACACAAAACTAATTTTCCACAGTTCTTCAGTAATGACCACTAAACCAATTGTGGGTTCAGTGACATAGTAGCTTTAGTGATAGGTTCTTATCATTTACTTTGTCAGGAAAAATAACATTTTTCATACTGTATTCCTCAAATAAAAATGTGATTTATTTATGGCATTCTGAGTATAGAACTCAAAGCCAAAAGCTTTTACCATAATCATATAAATGTTAAAAAAAAGGTTAAACTCTTGGGCCTGCCCAGTTCAATAGGAGGAAAAAACCCAATATTAAATAGCTACATAAGTTAACAATGTACATACTCTTTTTCTTAAAATACTCTTTCCACAGTTAAAGTGACAATTACACATTGTTTGCAAATCTGCATAGTACATGAGGTACAAGGTACAAAGCTCAGCAGGTTACCAGCTTTGTGTAAAGTGATGGGTAATGCATGGCACCTGTGACTGAAGGACATGTTTCCTGCATGTTGGTTTCAATACTTGTTAATCCCAAAGATGCGAACTCCATGCAGCTGTGGCAGTTTGGGGATGAGTACGGTCAGAAGGGAGCAGGTATTTATTGCAAAGTGCATTGTATCATACTTTGTGTAGAAGCTTACAAGAAAGTATCTGTAACATAAGAAAAAAAGCTTTAATCAAAAGTTCTAAAGAAAGTTGTCAACTTTAATAAGCATACACATGTGAAATAAAATATGTTGCATCAGAGGACAATCGTACAGGATTATCGGTGAGATGGTAAAGAACTTTCTAGAAGATGTAAACTGAACACCATAGTCCAGCTGCTCCCAGTGTGTCAATAGTCGGGCTTTTCCCTGATCCGGTGTCTCAAAAGGAGTTCCTTTTACTGCATGCAGGAACACATACATACCCTGCAGGTAAAACACCAGCAACATGATGAAAACACACTGGTATAGCTACTGGCAAATAACCTCACTGGTTAGTAGCATCACAAATAAAATTTTCAGAGATCCAGGAATGTTGGAGTGGATCACTTTGGTCCCAAACATGTATCATATAACCACTTAGTCCTTGCAATAGCATTTGTATGAACCATAGTTCAATGATTTGCATTTCAGAAATTATGCAAATTTAAATTTCCAATACTGCACTCTTGCAGAAAAAAAGGTGAAAAGTGATCCAAACTTGTTTTTAGTTCTCCTTCCATTATTGTGTTGATTTCCTCTGGTTAATTCAGCTTGACGTGGCCATTCACTCCAATTCCATGACAAATATTTGTGACCAGGAACCCTGGTAAAATAGTGTTTACACAGCCTATTGTTGTTAACATTAGCATAAAAGATTGTGATTCATACAACAGATAAAGTTTCTGCAGAAGACAGTGCTGCAAGTTATAATTTTAAACTATGAATTACTCTTGGAGTCTTCAAAAGAGATTTAGCGTTTTAAAATAACAGGATGCAAAACTTTCAAAGAGCTGCTGAGCACATTACCATTGTGTAAAAGGTTATAAAATTTATCCTGTGCAAAATGCTTTTCCTTTGTGAGTGATATTATAAAAAACGACTGTGTTTTACTCTGTGGAATACACTAAACAATGAGATGGCAAGGTACTAAGGAAATGTCAATTGTTTCAGCACCATCTGGTCTACAAGAGGTCTTTGTATTAGAGATGAAAACAGTGGGAGATGAAATAACAAAAAATATGGATTACAGCTAGAGTATCCCTATGAAGTGTAAAACAATGCACATCCCAAAACAATGCAAAAGGGAATGTCTGGAAAAAAATCTTTTTTAACGCAGTGAATCAAAAACATTGTTAGATACTTTATGCAACAATTTTGGACACAAAGGTAACTCACCATGTTGTGTATAACGTTAGTGAGGGTCCACACAACAGGAACGCTGAAGAAGGGAATGCTGAGCAGCAGGACATGGAGCAGTCCAACTCCTAGCACGTATGTCAGCCACATTCCCCGGCTGTTCATCACCCGCGTGTTGGGGTTCACCTCACTGTGAGCTACACCCACGTTCATCTCCAAAGTGCCTTCACAGCTGAGCACAACATGTCATACATGTCACATGTTTAAGGAAAGTTACATTCTCTTGCAGTTTGTATACAAGGAAATAATTTATTGTGCAGACTGCAAGAAAAATGCTGTTTGAGTTCTGCATATATAATTATTTGTACCACATTCAAATTTTTAATAATGATATACATTTATGGTATATAATCACTTTCACATGGTGTACTGCATGAAGCATTGTAGAGCCATTAGAGATGACATGAGATTTTTTATTATGTATATCCTATAAAACAGTAAACAAAATGGAAAAGGACCGTTCCTGGAGTTGTATTACTTACACCCTTGACAGTATGAGGTTCTCTGCTGTTTAGAGACCATCAGTGGAGGATGTAAAGTTTAAAGCTGCATCACAATTTGCCTCATAACAGACTGCAGGCTAAGAACATGTTTAAACTGATAACAACACGGGAACTTTCCTTGTGTATGGTTTGCCAGCTGGGAGTATTACATCAGCAGATCTGTCTTGGTTATCACCACGCAAAACTACCCATGTTATAGCTTTACTTTATAGTTTATGAAGTTTATGCTTTAATAAATGTATGCTTTTATTTTCAGTTGCATTTAAGTAAAATGTCACAATCAAATGATGGCCTTTGAGTGTCAGTAAATGTGTATCACGATATAAAACAGCACTGCTGTTGTTTTAATATAGGATGTGTAATGTGTCCGTCTGCAGACCGCAGAGTCATAAAAAACGAACTATTTGAAAACTTATTTGACATCTTGCAAACAAAGCCCATGGAGAAAATTCCGACTATGAATATTATCATTGTGATTAAAACCTAAGAATTCTCTTAGTTTCAACCACCAGTAGCTGCCTCAGTGTCAAAATTGCAAAGGTTTGGCTCACCGCGTCTCTATTATTATGTTTTCTGCAATATTAATGTCACATTAAAAGTACATCAATGGTCCGAGCTGGAGGAAATGCACTATTTCAGCTGGACTCAAGCGTCTCTCCTAGAAATATCTACCCATGATCTCCAAAAAACACGTGAATTAGTAAGAAAAATGACAGTGGCATTGTGGGAGTGTGATATAGAGGTGTGTACCTGGACAAAAGGTACCTGCGCTCCGGGCGGCTGTGTGACGCGAGGCCCCTCCTGCTCCTATTGCCACCGCTCTCGCGCTCTGCCCTGAAAACATCTTGAACACGCCGGAAGTAGAGGCAGCCTTTCTGTGTAATTGACATCTTTTGTAGCCAATGGTAAAAGGGTCTCCCTGGGTCCCTGTTAGACTGTTCTTCCAGAAGCTCGTGGGATTTGCTGTTTTTCGTAATGCGCCTTCTACCAGGGCGCGTGTATGATGCCGGCTGTCTTGAGCTACGCTAAAAAGTTACTAAACTCTAGTTTGCAGGACTATGGCAAAGGGGTCCCAAACGTGAAAAAGTACTCGTGTAAGTTCATTTTACTATATTTATATGTGATATAACCCATAAGTTTTTTCATATTGTAAAAATGTAAAGTAGCTCATAAATGTCCAGTAAATGAATATTTCGGCTTCTACGTGTTATATTTATTTAATTTTTTAAACAAATGATCAGGGTGATGTCCAAAAAGAATGTCAAAATGTTTTATTTTAAATTTTTATTCAGGCTTTTCCATAATTTTGCGCTGCTTGTGAGATGTATCGTATTGAAGAGCTCTATCAACATGTTCATCTTTCATCTTTCATTACATGTTCTGATTTCTACCACTAGGTGATGTCCTCCACCAGCATATTCTTTTAAAATAAATTTTAATGAAAAAGTGGTCACACTTAAAATAACGCTAAATGACAGGTATTTAAATCGTGAGTTTTTTTGTGGCTGTAGATGCTCTAAGTGAATTTAAAATTAAACTCGTGTATGGTAGAAGGTCCCAAGTTATATTCTAAACTGTGATCAGGTATGTCCTCATTGTTCTGTTTATTGGTAGATAATGTTGTCAATATAATATTCTTATGAAAGCTTTGTTTTTCACATTGTAGTGTCCAGACATGTTAAAATCAAGTAACTTGTCTTACCAACAAACACTTCGAGTGCAGTCAACATTATTTAATTTGAGTTCACATGAAAGGGTCTGTATGCTATGAGTCATTATAGGAATAGATGTTTAATATGATTCACATCGTGTTTCTGTTTTTTAAATGACTCGTTAAGACGAAGCAATATGGCATTCGATAAACTACCAGAATTGTTAAATATGTATCTTGCAGCAAGTGGACTAAAATAAGTGTCAGTGGGTTTGTTTTTTTGCAACTTTTTAGCGTATGTCTGCAAAAATTGAAGTTGTGTGCATTTGCATATGTAATATGTAGTTCTTATGAATGAGATTTGCTAAGTTTAGTGTAAATATCAGTTGTTTCAGTCAGATCTGAACTGTTTCTATGTGAGCTCTGTACTGCAGACTGGAAATGCTACAGGGAACAGTTTGTTTGTTTGCTTTACCACAGATAGGATTACATGCAGTAGCTACTTTGAATTAAATGTGTCGAGGTGGGGGGCAATGGGGCAATGTATCATTTTCATTTAATTCATCTGGAAATCATTTACCATTTCATGCCATCAGCACTTAGGGCCATCTCCTGTATCACAAACTTTGCATTTTGGACTGTGTCAGGTTTCATAGCTTCTCCTAAAGCTGTTTACTACAGTACTCTCTTCATAGTTGCAAAATTGCAAATTTCATAGTATAGGTACAGTACTTTGTGCTCCATATGCTATGAGAGATCAATTGCCTGAATATTATATTTCTGACTAGCTGTCTCACTGATGGACACAAACCATTTTGCAGTAAGCAATTGGGCCAAAATACTATTCTAGTGATATCAGTACACTATCATTTACACTCAAAGGTGTTTCAGTGGAATGCTAAAGAGACATTCAAGCCTGTAAACCACTTTAGGTTACACTCTACGTATCAGCTCATTGGCACTCCAAAAATATAAATTTCTTGGAGCAAAGCATGCAATAGCTGAAGTAATCTGAAGGCCATGGGTCATAACTATTTAAACAGATTTTGGAATTTATACAAGTCAGACTTGTTTTTCTTGTGTTGTACAGTGTCTTTTTGCTCAAAAAATAATGCATCTGACACTGTACAGCACTAAGAGAGTGTGTGGAGTGTGTGCAGCTAGGGGCAGTGACAGAATGATGGTGTATTTTCCTTGTGGTCTGCAGCAAATGAACGGGGCTTGTCAATGTGTAGGCATGTGCTCCCCAGCACGCAATCGCACAGATGACTCGTTTTACAGATTTTATTTTGGGATTGGAGGAACTAACCTGACCCTTTAACCATGTTGTTTCAGGCAGCGCTCTGGCAGAGTGCCAGGGTGTCGGATCTCAGAGCAGCCCTTGCGGTGCTCGGAAGAGCAGCCCCGATGGCCCACTCTCTCTGTCACTGCTGGGGGGCAACCGGAGGTCAGCTGGAAGCTGCTTTCCATAACAGCACCAACAGATTCCTACTCAGCACTTTTACTTTTAGAACATCCCGTGTAACTCAGAAACATCAGTGCAATGCAGATGATTGTCAAGCAATATGTGTGGCATGCAATTTACTGCAGGCATGAGGAGTCAGGAGTATTGACTGAACATCTCACAGAATGTGTTTCCTGTCCTCAGAGAACATATCACCCTGCAGGATTTTCATTCTCTGAAGGCAGGGGGTCCAGTTGTGGAATAGCTCATTTTTCTTCACAAGATAGATAGTCAAACTCTAACATACTTGATGGGATGGTTGTACATACAGCTTCCACATGACATGGAGTTTGAAGTTCCAAGTAAGCAATGGGTGAGCCGATGAAGAGCGACGTATGGAACTATGTGGTAACAGGCAGTCTAGGAAGCATTGGGATGCCCTCTGAGCTCAGCAGCCTATCATTCTGGTCAGGCTGCAGTTCAAGGACTTTTCTGGCAGTATTAATAAAATTACCTTTACCATTACCACACTGCCCCCTGCCATGGTAGCTAAAATGTCTCTATTGAGTCTTCTTCTGACTTTTTAGATGTGTGTAAATATTAAAATTCTGAAGCACATTAACAATTGCATAGCTACACCCTTGAAAGGGTTGAATTTGGTTATATGAATATTTGCATATTATTAATATGAATTTATACCTAATTTTATGCCATTTTTATGTTTTAATGTGACTTTCAGATTGTAATTTGCATGTGTTGTGCATATTCAAATACAGTCTTCTCTAGTTTTGCTGGGCTATGAGTGAAACATTACAGCAGATGACAGGTTGGCAGTTTTAATTACTATCAGAAAATATAGAGAAATATAAAAATCATATAAAACATATAATATAAAATCACTTTTGAGTTGCATTCACATGGCCTTGAGCATCAGGTATTGAGTGTGGCATTATTCACGTGACAAAACAAGTATAATGCAAAATCAAGAAAAGATAGTGAAAATGCAAAATTAAATGAAAATGTGAAATTTCATAAAAATTATTTCATCAGTGTTGTTAATGCTGAAATGTGTAGTATTGTTTTTAAGCTCAACAAAAAAGTAGTTAGTCAAATTGAAGGGCTTTGAAACTGTGAAAGAACTTCTATGTCTCAGTGTCCAAATGCACAGCTATAGCAATGAGGATAATGAAAACATCAATCAGTGTCAGAACTGGAATGCGCAGTGATCAAGATGTAGTGATGTTACTTTTTCCTCCAACAATCTGACAGTGGAATAGCCATTTGGACTCTGCACTGGGCCTACAGTGGTTAGTGCCTCTTAGCCAAGAGAGCTGAAGCTCTGAGACAAATGTAGCACCGTTTTAGCAAAAGACACATAAATCACAAAGCATGTGGACAAATGCTTTTCAGGGAGACATTAAAACTACCAAAAAGCTCCCTAGCCACCAGTCAAATTGACCACCCGAAACCTGCCTTCTCTGTACTAGTTGGACTACATGTTTTTTGTGTGACATAATCCAAGGTTCCCATTCACTGTTCTTTTTCCTTTTATCTTATGAGCTCTAGGCATTGTAACTGCATTTCTGTGGAAGATGTAAGTGCAGGACTGATTATGCCAGGTTTGTCATGCAGGCCGCCTGTTAATGGAGCCTGGCAGGTGTAGTCTCCTTTCTCTGTTAGTGATGGTGGCCTGGTAGGTGAGAACAACCTTTTGTCCTTCCTCTTACCAATTCAGAGCATGTTTTCCCTTCGTTCATTAAAGGTTAGTGATCACACAGTGCGGGCTAAGATGCTGCAAGACCCCCAGTTAGGTATTGCGGGAACCGTGGCCCTGTGAAACACAATGTGACATAACACGACAGCCCACATTCCTGCCTGGGAATTAGCAAACATTCCATCACAGGGGCCCAATCAAATTAATAAAGGCTAACATGACAATTTATGGTTTGGCATATTCTTTTTGTAAATGTACAAAGTTGAGTAATGTGACATTATGATGTAACACATCGGTATGACACATTCATCTGCGCCCACCCTCATACACAGGCTGTCAAACACAAATTGGAGGGGGGGGTCACTGTTCATAAGTAAAAAACAGATGGTTACCCTGAAAGGCAACATATTCATTTTAGTCAGTCAATGGAACTCAGTGTTATTTCCGTTTTAGTAGCATCTAAAAGCTGCATTAGAAGAAGTCACATGACACTGTAGCACTCACAAGACATTCCTAAACAGCAGCATACAGTCCTGATAAACATTATTTTTACATTGTTTGAGGTGGCTCAGCTTTATTTTGCAGTTCTGCTGTGCTGGTGATCTCCTGCTGAACTTTACTTTGTTTGACAGGGGATAAAACTGTTGAAAGACATTGTCCTATTTTCCTAGCTGTATGTCCACAGTTTCTGTGGCAGTGTGCACTCGTGTGGTTCAGCGACTCGATGCTGTGGCATCAACCAAGACGGAATAACAGCCTCATTCAGGACTTTGTGGTTAGTGGCAAAGATCACCTGCATTAGCCGCACGGTGTATGCAGCATAAACGGCTGTTGTGAAGACTGTCTGCAAGTGATAAATACAGTTAGTTTAAAATCCCATGTCTCCACTATAGATTCTTCAGTAGACTGTTTATCCATGTGGAGCTGATTCTGCTCTCGAAATCACGCTGCTGTTTACTAGGTGCTGCCAGCAGATCGTAACAGTGGCATATTTTCAGAGCTTGGCCGCAGCTTTGCTCGCGGGTGACAAATAAGCTCTGATGGTGCATCCAGAATTTAATTACTCGTGGAATTGTTTGCAAAGAGTAAACAGTTTGTATTTTGTTTGTTTTGCAAAAATCCCATGTGCACACAAGTAGGGGGCACAGTAACATTTTGTGGGTACAGTCTTTGGTAGGTCAACTCCATAGTAAAAAAATTGTCCTATCCCCTCCTGGACTTTAAAACAGTAAGAATTTAGAGGGGGTTATTTTTTCACTAAGTTAAATTATTTTTGAAAAGGTGCATAAAGAGGGTGATGTAAAACATTTATGGAAGCATTGTGCTCTGAGGAGACAGGATTGCTGTTGAAGACGTGGACACTAGCTTTGGCTGATACTAGTTCTGATGTTTCTTGTATGATGTTCATCATTAAGCGTGGAGTTTGCATCTTCTCCCTGTGACTGTGTGAGTTTGTGCCAGGTGTTCTGGTGTCTTCTCATGGTTCAGAAACATGCGTTTCATCTTAATTGGTCACTCTGAATTGCCTGTAGTGTGTCAGTGAGTGTGTGTGGACACTCTGCGATGGACTGGGATCTCATCCAAGGACAGTTGCCTAGATCCCTCTTTTTTGAGAGACTTGCTCTGGCCCACTGTGACTCTGCTCAGGATAAGAGGTTAATGAAAAGGGATGGATGAATGGATGTTCCAAATGGATCACCTCCCAAAGGGCCTGTGACTATTGCAGATGATACTTGATTTTATGACTGACCTGTATGATAAAAAATATACCTTTAACGAAATTTGGATTGCATTGCACACAAATATTCTGTAAAACATTGTTAACAACATGTAATAAACAAATTGAATAAACTCAAATCTGCCTTTGATGTATCATATACTTTTTTTAAATGAAATAACTGTATTATCCTTTGATGTTAATTTGGTTATGAATCTCACAGCTGAAACTACCTTTCTTCCTTTCCCTCTCTTTCACTCTGTCTGTTTCTTGCAGCCTGACTGACCATTCTGAGAGACAATTCACCATCTCTTTCATGTTCTGTTCATTTTTTTGTCCATTATGGAATAAGGTACACTTAATTATATATTTTAACTTGGTTAGCAAACAATTTGATGACATTACAACAATATAATGTTGTGCTATAATAAATACAGCACTAAAGGATGGAATGTTGTTTTTTTAACTGTACTGAAAAAGTAAAAATACATTCTCTGTGTCATACTCAAGTGTTCAAGATAAGCTGAATGCCTTTGTCATTTCGGGTCTTTGCTTATTGCTGGTACAGGAAATACCAGCAGGCACCACAGTGCTTCCCTTCCCTCTGCCTCCTCTGAAAGCCATACATTCAACATTCCAAAGACTCTAAACCTGTCTTCTAAAACGCACAGTAAATCTGGTAGAGAGGATTTCCATGTAACAGTTTAGCCCAGCAAGGACCTTCATAATCCTGGTATAAATTAAATATGAATAAATGTTTCTATTTAAGTATAGCGGTTGTGGACAGGAGGCCAGCCGAACAGGAGAGTTTACCTCAGTCCTCTAGGAGAGACCATAGCCTGGTCTTTAGATGCTAACATCACTGAATTGGAGATGGGAAAGTATGTAGAAGGATGGGATGTTTCCATTCATCATCCCTCCCAAGTTACAGTTACATGTCCTATTGATGAAACAGGATGAAGAAAAAAAAAACTGCTGCCTGTTTTTGCAAAATATGAACTAGAACATCTGCAGCTTTTCAGCAGTATTGTAGATACTGCCAGCTAAGTTTGTACTTTCCACACAAGTGTATCTGATTATAAGGCAGCGTGGTCAATATTTTCCATTGCAAAACAGTATTCTGCTCTTGACTTCAAAAAGCAAAATGCATTTGTGTGAAACACAGGTTCTGTATGTTTAGCTGTAAGGTATTCCATGGTGGAAACTAATGATTCCTCTGCTGTTTAAAATACCTTCTTTACGAGTTTAATTTAGCACACAGTGCCAGTCCTCATACCCATTTTCTAGACAAGATGATGCTATATATTATTTTTATGACAAAGCCGTTATGGTGGTCATGGCAGGCACTTCAACCTTTGACAAGCCACTTGCACTTTTGATTCCACGTGGAATAGCTCTCAAATACTCTTTCACTGTATAGTAAAATATAGAAAATGATCACTTGTCATCTACTCAATCTCCTGAAACAGGAAAAAACTGTAGCACAATTTAGAGCATTTTTCTCTTTAAGACATTGTCACACTATGACATGCTAATTGGATGGATAGAAAAGTCATTTTAGCAATGATTGTGGAACTTGGAAGAAGACGTGGAAAAGGCTGTACGTTAAGAACCCTTCAGAGCATTACTGCTGTCTTACATGAAACAGGGTTAGGCAAATACCTGGCATTGAGCTTTGCCACCACATTTTACAACAAGTTACAAATGGAAAGAACTTAGAAGAATAGTATTTCCATAAACCATAAACTGCAGCGTTACTAACTGTGTTAACTATGTTATTGTCCAATTATAAGCTTTCAGAAGATCTGATACACAAAGCTGTACTAGACTGTATTGCCTTTAATGAATATAACAGTAAAAATCATTGGCGGTTTTCAAGTTGTGCTGGATTCACTTGGCTTAATTGTGACGCTACCAAAGTCAGGTGAAGACGTATGTCTTATTATACGGACCGTTAACATTTAATATTCTTTAACTGTTCCATGTTATTGTGTTTAATATTTATGAGTTGCAAGTGTTTTATGTCAATAAATGAAAATAACTTCCACCAGAGAGCAGTCTGAAAGTGGCAGTTTTGTACAATGCAATGTTTCAAAAGAGCATTTGATTTTCTGGAACAAATGCTCTGGGTATTCTTTCATGTGGAAGAACTAAGAGAAACACAGTGGTATTCTGGGGATACCCCAGATACAGGAATAAAGGAACATGCAGTACTGTGCAAATGTCTTAGGCACCTGTGGGAAAAATGCTATAAAGCGAGGATGGTTCCAAAAATAATGCCATGAATACTTATTAATCAATAAACCTTCTAAAAAGTTCAGTAGACAAAAAAATCTCAATCAAATCAATATTTGGTGTGACCACCATCAAACACCATCAATTCTCTTATGCAAACTTGCATGCAGTTTAAGGTAGAGGTTGGTAGGTTCTTCCAAACATTTTGAGGAACTGGCCACAGTTCTTCTGCAGACTTTGACTGTCTCTGCATATACTCCCAGACTGACTTGATCATGTTGAGATCAGGGCTCTGTGGGGACCATACCATTTGTTGCAGGATTCCTTCTTTTTGCTCAAGATAGTTCTGTATGACTGAGATTGGGAGTTTGAGGTCATTCTCAGGCTGTAGAATGAATTGGGACCAATCAGAAACCCCCCTGATGGTAGATAAGAATCTACCTGTACTTCTCAACAGACATTGAAGTTGCATGCTTAACACTTTTGCACAGTACTGTATGTATTAACAGTGAGAGGAAGGAAACTGGGGAGACAAGCACATTAGCTTGCTGCCTTTCTACAATTTTCTGTGTTTTGTCTATAGATTCTGTGTGCCAGTTTTCCAAAATTGCTTTGGGTTGTGAGCATGTTTATGCACACATCTTCATTACTACATTTAATTCTGGATAAAATTTACCATCCAGCCATTTTCATTATGTGCTTTAAAGTAAGGGTTGCAGTGGGTCAGAGCCCATCCCAAAATCACTGGCTCTGAAACCACACCCTGGATGGAACACTAGTCCATCGCAGGGAGCTTAAATACGACAGGGCTACACCATAGCAAACAAAAAAAACTGTCTAATGTATATGTCATGTTTGGTGTGCAGATGCTCACCTACAACAGCTACTGGGTCCTTTCTTCTCCAGCTGGAAGACTGCAGCAGGTATTTTGGAGCACTTCCATTTCCATTTAGCACATGAGATACACATTTACGCCCTGTGTACGCTCCACCAAGAAGGTCGAACACACGGATGTCACAGAGAGCAATGAGTATACCGGTTGTAGTGACGTTCTGACAGTAATATGAAATCACCAAACTGTATTACCCTTAAACTTGCTGCCTTTGTGTGTGTGTGTGTGTGTGTGTGTGTGCCTGCGCGTGTGCGCGCTAATTCAGCTATTTACTCCAAACATCCAAGTATTGTTCATTTGGTATTGTTTCAGATACCCCAGATTACTAATGGCTTGTTATACTGAATCTTGACCACTGAAAATATTTCCCTGTGTTTGTCTCCTTTTCTCGCATAACAATAGAAACAACTAACCCTAAATCAACTCATAACTCCAAGCAAGCGCTGCAGCAGTGAAGCCAAAAGGGAGAGAAGCAGGATCCCTACCAAACGGCCTGAGTTCTTGGGGACACACAACTCCGCTCTCTGTGCAGCAGCTCTCGGACCAGCTGGTTCCTCTACCCTGGAGAGAGAGCTCCGTAGAGTCCTTGGGCTCCTACTGGCTGGATGAGCCAGTGACTTTTAAATCTCACCTTTCTTACAGCACCTTGACTTATATATATATGGTGGAAAGTTGATGTTATTAAATTCATCTCAGTTGGTGGAGACCTTAATATTTACAAGATTTCAGGATAATAATATACATTCAGCAGCCAGCCTGCACTGTGCCGTACATATGGTTAGCATACTTTAAAAACTTGTTTTTCTATCCCAGAATTAAATTGTGCTCTTCGATATATGTTTCAGTACAGTGTTCACCTAAACATTGTTTACCATGTTTATAAAAGCAATGCTTGAGGAAACATGTCACGTATTAATTTTTGCACAACCTACTCTGTGCCATGCTGTACGTTTCTTTGCTTTTAAGAAGGGGTAGTGCACATGTAACTTGGAAGTGATTTATGTCTCAGCCCTGGTTGAGCGGTTGAAATGTTTCAGACATTTTCCAGGTACGTCAGTGTGGATGCCGGTTCAGGTGTCCACGATGAAATGAATAAATTCCTAAAATCTCAAATCGCTCAATCAGTATCATCACTTCCCAGCACAGATGGATGGTGAGTTATAGTGTCTTATCTGTGACTGTAAAAATGTACTTAGGAGTTCTATGCCTTTTTATTTCACGTAACAAAGTGGTTTCAGTACCTATGTTCAGTACAGTGCTCAATCATTAAAAAGCTTTTTCTTCTTAGTGGGAGTCACCAGTACTGTTTACAACTCAAGTTTTCAGTTCAGAAAAAAGGTCCTTGATTATTTCTCGATTCATGCTGTTTAAAGGTCTCTGGAATTGTCCAATTTGATTTAACAAAGGTTGGGGCGATTGGGCATTATTAATGTCATAGTTCAAAATAATTTAGAAATGTCAAATGTCGGGGCTTAAATTAAAGGATTAAGGTTAATTATTTCAGACAGAGTTGCTGTGTCAGTATTGGATTACCAGTAGAAGAAAAACATTTCTTCTGTCTTACTTGAAAATGTGCTAGTCATATGGGACCATTTTCAGGTGTAAACTTTGAAAAAGTCAGTACAGGTTTGCAAAAGGCTCCGACTTAAGTTTGGATGTCCTTCCACTGAGCCAAAAGTAAAAATAACACGCTGAAGTGCAACACCACAATGAGATGTGTGACATTTTAAAAACTGTTCAAAGGGGTTTAAAGCACATCACACGGTGGGAAAGTGAGTCACAGTGGTCGTGTGAATTGAAGTGCATGATTAAATATGTAGATGTCTAAAAGTACACTTTGATCTCACAGTTGCGTAAGAGAGGGAGTTTGAGCCCAGCCCTGTTGTTTTGCAATTGGACTGAAGGAATGGTTACATGGGCTTCACTTCGACAACAGCTTCCCTCTGAAGTTTTATTATTCCTGCCTCTGGCCAGTGATAACAAACCCTCCCGTGACATTTGCTCTGCGGCCTCAGTTGACGTGTCCTTATTTCTCCTTGTGGCAGCATGCACGGGAGGCCGCAACTGAGGTCCCGTCCAGGTTTGCCACCACAGCAGAGTAGGTATGGCTCACCTCGGCTGACTCTGGCCTTCCGCCCAAGGCTGTACCTGCCACAGCAGGGAGACATTCTGCGTGGTAAGGAGGGGAACGGTTGCCCTTTTCAGATGAGATGAATTCCGCCAGTGGGGAGACCTCTGCTGCCAGCCGATGGCTGGTGCCCAGTGAGCGTGTTTGATTACTGGCCACTTCCGCAGGGCTAAGGGCAGAGGGCGAGAAGTGGGACTCACTGTAATACACTGGATGGTGAGGTATGTGTGTGAGCCCGAGCTGCGACTGTGACTTTGCAACGCTCCCCCAGATGGGCTCTGCAGAGGGATGTTAAGTTCAGCATCTAAACGTGTCCTTTCACCACAGAAACATTCCTTTGATCTTACTATTATGATGATGTCCAGATGTGTTTGTTATTTTTAGAGGACAGAGCCAGTGCACCCCTTGGCATAAAGAGACACTACATTGAAAGAAGTGATCATTGTTTTTTATCAGTCTCAATATCCATCCCTTCTTTGTGAAGAAACTGTAATAAATTGACATTGCTAACCTTGTCTAGGATGCCCATATAGGACTGAAGATATATTTCTCTCTAATATTATTCCAGCTCGGGTTATTGTCAAACCACTCTTGTGTATTTGCAGAGGAAGTTAGACTGCCCATTGCTGTCAGCTAAATAAACACCTAAAACTTGAATCGATGGTGATTGAGTATAAATGCAGTGACCATCACTTTGTTCATGCTTTGCCTCCTTTTATCTAATGAGACTCTTTTTATGCACTTGTTAAATCAAATAATAATTAATTTCTTTAATTTTAGGGTACATTGATGCTTTCAGCTCTGTGGAATATGCACGTCACAAGATAAATGTTCTTATACATTTGTTAACGATTTATTAAGATACTGTACGTATAAACATGCATATTTTGTCAGTCATGATCTTGTGGAAAAAATGATCAAGCTGATTTTTAATAAAAATGTATTAGCCTTCACTGATCTTAACTGCATCTTCCTGAACCATTATTTAGGGAATTCAGTTATATTTTTTAAATGTTCTGTCAAAGCTTTTTCTCATTAGTGTATCTGTTTTATTAGCATTTTATGTTTAATATTTTTAGCCTGCAGATTCTGAGGTATCTGAGATGGATAATATTTTCAGGCACACGAAAGCTGCATGTGCTTATTTGCGGGGAATTTTATTGTGTTATCTGAGGCAACACAGGTTTTCAAACACATTGGTTATTTTGGCTGCTGAGAGCAGAGCTACATCCTCTGTGTATTTTGCCACTCTCCCCCAAATGGTTCATCGCTGCCTCGTGCTGTGTGTTCCCTCTTAAGACGTGCAGGAGGAGAGTTTGATTCAGCATGATCTTGCACCCACTGGGATAACTCAGATGCCTTGAACAGGTGCCAAACTTGCCTTTATTTCCCATAATGCTGGTGGAATGCAGCCTCTGCCATGGGCAACGATAGGCTGAACAGGGCTTTGCAATGTGGTGTGACACCTGAGCACTACTGCCTCTGTAGTTCTGGTGATCTATTCTGAATGTTGTCAGGCTTTGGACGGCACTTGTGTTCCCATGTATTTGGGACCTAGCAGGGGAATAACGTTACAAACTATTTTTATACATCACATCCCTCAGTTATAATTATGAATGTTTCGTAATTCTGTAAACTGTCATTAAACAATCAAAACAATCACATATGAATGTTCTTCTTTATGAAAGATTCGATTATTCTTTGATTTGTCTAATTTGGCTTTGTTTATCCGCTCCATATGTTATGAAAAGTTTCTGTAGACTTAAACCTGCAATTTTAGTTTAAAAAGTATTAATTAGTGGAAGAAAAAACATGACGCCTTAGAAAACATTTTAAATTAAACCTCAGGAACGTAAATGTGATGTTTATTATCCAGAAATGAGTGCTGTTTCAAAGGAATCCCTCGGTCATATCAGGTCTTTGAAAACAGAATTACAGAAGTTGTTTCTTCAGTACAAATCAAAATATGATGGATGTGGCCCATTCTTTCTAATGTCAGGTTTCAATATTCAGCTCTTGGTCTAGTTTATTTATTGAAGGTGTTATTTATTATTTTTTCCCCAGTAAGAAGACCTGTGGGAAATGTATCACTTAGAGGACAGTGAAGCAAGTGAACAAACTACATTTAATGCAACTGGAAATGAGGATTTTATGCAAACTCACCCTGTCGATTTAGCTTACCTTTAAGAAAGTTTATATACACTTCATTAATTACCTTTTCATTGATTAATGAGAAAAAGTGATTTTATTGACACAACTTGCTGTATCCCTCAGAAACACATTCCCCATTCAGGAGCACAGAACTGTTCATACAGAGCCTCTCAGGTGTAGTTTTCTTCACCTGGAGTGCTAAGAAGAATGTACTTGTTGTAAGTGTACATTATGGCAAATGTGGAGTAAGCTGTAAAAAGTTTGGCTCCTTTCAGGATAATACTTGAGCCTTAGCTCTTAACTGCACCACATGCACTGAAAAGAAGTTACCTGTGAATCAGATAATTTCACATTAGATTGAGAAAGATTAGGCTGTATCTTTAGCACTGACCTGCTAGTTTTGTTGTTTTTTTTCTTTCCATGATTTGCTTTTTTGCATCAAGTTTCAGATATCTTGGCAAAACACATGGGAGTTTGAACTTGTGCCTAACAGAGGTTATAAATATAAGGTGACTGAGCTCTGAGAGGCTAAGTTTGCCCATGTGGGACTGTCTGTTGCAAACCGGTCCAGCCTGTCATTGGACTGAGCTGTTCTGAGCACCGGATGGGGTGGGATGTTCAAAACCCCTCTCTGGGGTGGGCGGCTTGGTTGTCTTATATGGTCACGCACGTTTTCTCATAGGACATGAGCTGTTGGTGGTGGGGTGGGAGGGTTAGGGGATGCGAGCAGGCTGCTGCTGAGCTAGCGATTGGGTAGATGGCCTTTAGGGCTATGTGCCAAGGACAGAGCGCGTGCCAAGCGAAATGCCATAGCAGAGATGCCCAGGGTAGGGGGGAGTGGGGAGTGGGCTGATATTTGAAGTGCCCCTGTCAATGATTCTATCAACACGCATCATGACGTCACTACCTGCAAAGACTCTAGAGGGTTGTGCTCAGTTACCGTGATAAAGCTTCAGTTGAGCAAAGTCAGCGCAGGCCATACCAGGCCTCACAGTTACAGCATTAAGAAAACACGTGGACCATTATTACTGAATGAAAGAACAGTGAGCTGTGCCCAGTGCCTACTGTGACTCAGGACTGAAGAACCATCTGCTTAGCAACATTTAACATTTGTGAATCTTGTGCTCTTACACTTTGGCTGTAGTACTCAAAATCAAAAGTTTGTGAAACATCTTCAAGATGTGTGCTGACAAGCATACACTGCCACCAGGCTTAAACTCAAAACAAACTCTATTACAGCGGCTCAAACTCTTCTTCATGACGTGCCACCGTATCGCATGCTTCCAGATGTAAACCACTGTACAGGGCTCTAGCCTACTGTTCTGGGCCAGAGGAATTTTTAAGGCTCAAAGAGAATCAGAGAATATAGCTTATGTCACTTTATTTTAATCGGATGAAGTTGTCTGAGTAACCTTACGTGGTGCAGAGAAGCCTTACTGTTCCCACAGTTCAGGGAGCTCCTTAGGAAAAAATGAACACGCAAAATACAAACTAAGCTATATCTTTGCAATACTTCAACTTTTGTAAGAAATGTTTGACTCATGACTCACCTTGTATCAGAACAATTTTGTTTAATCTCGACAACCATTCTAGGTTGATCTTGTGTTATCTGCAGCACTATACTGTATTTCAAGATGGATCATCAACTTATGATTATTTTCCTGTAATCTTGTAGCCCCTTTTGCTGTACAAACCCAATATTATAAGGTGGGCTGGAAAGAGCTCAATACAGAAATAGATAAAAAAGCACCCTAAAGACCACCGTAGATTACATTTTTTTATGGTGAGAATTATGAGAGAGATTTTAAACACTGTGTTCAGTTAAACACATTATGTATTGTAGCAAAATATTGTAGCATATCTCTACATTTATCCACCGGCTATCATAACATATTATATTACTGATCCTTACCCAAATGTAAAAAAAGACATGTATAATCCTTAATGTAGGTATGTTATGATTTTTATCACTAAACCTTTGAGGGTAGAGTAGCGATGCTGCCTCACAGCCCCCGAGCTGGTCAGTCATGAGTTTAAATCCAGCTCAGTCTTTCTTGGTGGAGTTTGCTTGTTCTCGCTCTCTGTGGGTTTCCTCTGGGTGTTCTAGTTTCCTCGCACAGTCCAATGACATGTGCTTCAAATTAATTGATCTCTCTAAATTGTCCATGGTGTGTCTGTGTGTGTGTGTGTGTGTGTGTGTGTGTGTGTGTGTGTGTGTGTGGGGCTACCCGGTGATGGACTTGCGTCCCATCCGGGGTGGTTTTACAGCCTATGACCCAGTGATAGGCTCCTAACTGCCGTGACCCTGTTCAGGATTAAGCAGTTAATAATAATGGATGGATGGTAAAACCTATGGATTGTGTCTGGGAGCACCAGTGGTGACAGTTGTTAAATTGGTCTCATTTTGTCTTTGTTTTATTCATGGACACAACATATTGGAACAAGGACTGTTGATGCATGCACCATCACATGAAAAAAAGACAGCCACAGTATTAATGGTACTGAATCCTAACAAAAATTCAATGTGCAACAGACCATAAAACACAACACCTGCCAGGTAATTTGAATGACAGATGGTAAAATAAATCCAGTACGACCTTTTTAAGTGACTGGTCACATGTTTGAAGATGGTCCTGCGCTAATCCCCACTAATCACCCTGATGTGTCCCTTGTGGCTGCTGCGACATATGCTGTTGGTTTTCACTGCCTTGGCAGACTTGGGGCTGCCCAGAACAAGTGATTTTGATGGAACTGGATTGTTGGACCTTCAGAATTATTGCACGACCATCTGCAGATTTGGCACCCTGCAGGAAATTTGGCCTTTGGCACTGAAGTTTTGTGGGGGGTGTGAAAACCAAGACGTGTGCTCTGGGTTGACCTTTCTCTGCTCTAACTATAATATTATCATAAGATGATGTATTGAGTTGCAGTGGCTCTGAATAACTGAGTTGGTCACAGTGTTAAATAGGAACGAGTCCTTTTCTGTGCAGGTGTAAAAAGGGAATTCAAATGCACTAAAAGGCAATAGTGTAACTAAAGTATTCTTAAATATACGGGTTGAAAGCATTATTTAAAAATATGAAACACAAAGAAAATAATGCATTTCAAATGGAGGTTTTTTTTGAACGTTTGAAGTAGTGTGTTTTTGCTCACCAGAGTTGTGAGAGAATCATTTAGTGTGTGTGTTTGTGGCTTGGCTATGTTATACCAACAGTAGAATCTCAAGTGTGGCTCACCCTGCTTACATTGTGATTGCACATTTAATGAAATGCTCTGCACATCATAGCAGTGCTGCGGCACTTGCTCCATGCTGGGCTGTTGCAAGGAAAAGTGCAAAGCTCCAGGGAATGCTGCACATCCCAGGGCCATGTGAAACCACCTGTCAGCAGACTCAAGTGGATAAGGGCTCAAGCAGCTGGCACTAACCAAAGGTATGAGAACACGGGGCAGCTGACGTTGTCGAGAATATGCTTCCCGAGGTAGGAACTGGGTCAACCTGTATCCAGCATTGCTTAAGCGGCATAGAAAATTCAGATTAAATAAAAAGCCAGTCATCTTTCATGATGCCTTCTGAGGACAAATGAGAGTGCTGAGTGTATCAGAACCTATGGACCTCAAGGACAGCAAGTGCCCAGCCTGTCCTAGTTCACTGGGTACGAATGTAAAATGTCAAAGGTGGAGTAGTGAAGCCAAAGGTGCATTTACTGTTTATAACCAGGAAGCTGCATTTTTGATGATTTATGTCGATGTTGCAACAACAGGTAGCTTGGTGCTGAAGGGCATCGTCTTGTAACCTCAACAATGCCATTAAACGTCAGGATCGATTTCCAACTGGAAATGATTATAAAAATAAGCAGCACATAATATGAAGTCAGGACTTCAGAGATAAATTTACTTATGTTCAAAAATACAGTGATTTAAAAAAGAATGCCCTTCAGCTTTTAGTTTTATGGTTTTACATATGCCAACCCCTCATTCTATGGACACACACTTAGGTAACCACTCATCTAAACGTCAACAACTTGCACCACTCACCCTAGTATAAGAACACTGTCATCAAACTCAAGCTGTTTCATAATTGAAATTTTGATACAAAACCAATTTTGGGAGGGAATTATTAAACCAAACCCTAGCCAATCCCCTCCATCAATCAGGCAAACATGTATATAAGGACACCCCACTACTGCCACACTGCCACCACTTCGTAAACCCAGCGCCACCCCATGTTCACCTCTGTCTTGTTCACGGAATCTCAACAGGGGGACTCAATGATGTTGCTCGTTGGCAGGTGCGAGCCCACAGGTGGACTCCAAACCGCAACGGACAATACACCAACCATCCGTCCAAGTGCATAACTAATCTAATAGTTCCAACTTCTAAAATATTATTTGCAGTTCATCCTTTTTTTCACAGGATCGCTGATTATTTCCATTTCCTACAGTGACACAGCCTTTAAAGAGCTCAGCATTCTTGTTTTGGCAGCAGTTTGAAAGCATGTCACAGCACAAAGCCGGGTGTGACATCAACTGACTGAGTAAATCTCATTGTTCTGATGGTGCCTCACTATAGTTACTTTAGCTCATTTGAATTATTCAAATTCGGTTACCGCAGAAGAACAACTTTGTCTAAAACTAAAACATTTTTTGCAGTAGTTTTTCACAGCTATCAGTATGCCAGTTTTCATGGCCTCTTGGCACTTTCAAAGCCAGATGGGTGGTATTGCAAATTTTCTTCCAGGGCTTAGTGACAGACTTTCCTCCTCTAGCAACAGTATTCTGATGCACAAAACGGGGGGTGTTTCACTTTCCTAATTACCCTGGAAGGTGATGTTGCATTATAGTCATCATCCTGTGTCCCTGCATCCATGAATAAGCAAGTGCTGGATGAAGAAATGGACCTTCCGTCTTCAGTCTCCTGCTGATACTAGGAGAGGCCATCATTTCTCCTACTGAGAAGCACCAGCATCTCCAGTATCCCTTAGCTTTACCATTCCTACCCCATGCCCTATGCCTGGGGGTTGCCCATTGCTGCTTGGGATGCAGAGAGATTGCGTAATAAATTCACTTAGTTTCCCATGTCTTATGGCAGATGCTGAACTGCAGACTTCACATTAATGAAAACGAGTTCTGCTACAATTCAAACAGTGTAAAGCAATGTTTATAGACATTAAAATGAACGCAACGCTGGCTGTCCCTGAAAAGACGTTGATCGGCTGATGTTGCGCTGCATTCAGGAATAAGAATTATGGGTTCACCATTTTAAATTCTTCACTTTCAAGGAACAGATATAACATAGCAGAGCCGCACCTGGTCATTATGGCGGTCGTCCAGCTCACAGCACGACAGGAACTGGATGTGAATAGTGGTGTAGCTGCCCTCTAGTGGGAGCAATGGAAGGTTCCAGAGACAGTATACGAGGCACCTCACTTCTCAGAGGTCAGTGCACAAGAGTGACTGTATACAGACCTGCAGTTCAGCTCTGTGCTTCTTACTTTAAAATATTAAACATTAAAAAATGTGCATGTCAAAGTAAATTGCTAATTGACAGCTGTCTTTCAGTTGTTTCAACGTCAATGTGATGGAGCCTTTACATTAGATGCAAATACATAAAAATGTAGTCATTACATATTTTTTCTCAGTGCTTTTAACTTGACTTGGAATGCTGTCCAACCTGTTACATCTGTAGCAATTTAGCGGATTTACACTGATCTGTTTGATGTGATCCCTCATCTGACCAGGAAAGCACTAATGATTTAAAACTGACGGCTGTCATTTAACATCCGTAAAATTTGTTGGATAAATAACTTGAGTTAAACATAAAAGCAAGCACCTTTATTTGTGTAACAGATATATAGATTTGTTATTGTACACTTTTTTGCTAGTGTGCCGTCTTATACATTTACAAGCAATGTCTACAAAAGGAAACTACTAACAGGAACAATGCATGTAGACAATACAAATTAGCAAATGTATCAAAATCAGTTTTTACAACTTTTGTAGCAACCAATCCTCACTATTGGTCTGCCATAGTGCAAACTGTATAGTTAGGAAGACAGAGTTTAAGCACGGTTTTAACATTCATGAGTTTTACATGTCTCTGCCTCGAACACATCTTGCTGTGTAGGCTGCATTCATAGTGCCTCAGATTCAAGTCCTTCGCTCCAGTAATTCTGATTTACCAAAATTCAAGTGCATTTGGGCAGACAAGTGGTAATTTTATGGGAAAGCCTTAGTGATTGAACATATACCATATATTGTATGCTAATGGTAAGTGACAATCCAAGTCAAGACTGCTCAGACCCTCAGCTTTGTTTCCAGTCCTTTATCAAATGTACTTGACACTTAAGAGTCTCTCGGAAATACTATTCATCTGATGATAGATAAATGCAGGCTGTCCAAGCTGTTGTATGAAAAAGCATGTCTCGGTATTTGGGTGCTGCGTGTGTACGTGTGCACGCGTGCGCATGTGTGGAAAAAGTAGAACACATGTTTGCCAGGAGATGCTGTAGCCTTTTCCACCACTTTCAGTGTCCATATCCAAGTAAACACTCCCCCACCTTTGCTTGCGGGTGGTCACTCCACCCAGCGGCTGACACGTTCTTGCTGCTACTGTGGTTCTATTGCACAAAGTTTTGAGAAAAACGTAGCGGGAAGCACTGACAGACAAACTCATGCAGTAGCCCACAGGAGTCCAGACCAGCAAGGGAGCCACCACCCCCCCCCCCCCCCCCCCCCCCCCCCCCCCCCCCCCCCCCCCCCCCCCCCCCCCCCCCCCCCNTAGCCCACAGGGGTCCAGACCAGCAAGGGGGCCCCCCCCCCCCCCCCCCCCCCGGCTGGCAGACTCATGAGCAACCACATCGGTCCACCACCATAGAGGGGATCTTGCCGTAGATGATCTGCTCCTTCCTGTTGAAGTACAGCATGTTGATGGGTGACATCTTGGTGGGTGTGCAGCAGGGTCCTGCTGTGCCCCGTGGGTTGGCCTTGTTTACCAGATGCGTGTGGGGGTACTTCTGCAGGTGCATGTACTCGCACTCCCCAGAGCAGTAGTTAGCCTTGTAGCGCTTGGGTGCGATAATCCAGTCCCAGCCAAAGTCCTCAAAGTCCACAGTGAGCGGGTAGCGGCAGCAGCGTGACTCTGGAGAATTCTCATCACAGTCCAGGCCTGAGTCCCTCCTCAGTCGCTTTGGAGTCTCTGATATTTTCACCTCCATGAATGGTTGCTGGCAACACAGAAGCACATAGAAAAGATTATGCTGTGCAGTTTTTACCATGCATTGTTAAAATGTATAATATTCAGTTAGATCTTATATATGTAACTGACAAAAAATTTTGTTCTTTATTTTTTCCATGCATAAACTGATACACACACACACACACACACACACACACACACGTATCCTTCAAGACACAAGTTTATGATTTTCACGAGTTTTCACATATACAAGTGAAATGATTCAATATCCTCTACTGAGTTACAAGAAAATATAAGGCTAATTTTTTGCATTTCTGAGTAACGAGACAAATCTGGAGGAAATTTCAAAGTTTGTGCAGTAATGAGAATTAAATCTCCGATGTATGAGAACTGAAATTAGGAGCCAATTACCCAGAATACATTACGTACATAAATAGGAGGATAGCTGTGTGTATATATATATCTTATGACAGATATAGAAATGCAGTACACACAAACATGCAAAACTGACCTTCATCTTGCAATAAAACACAGATAACAGATAACAAACCCTAACAATTATACTTTCAACTTTTGCGGTTATTGGACTTTTGTTAATAAACATTAATTAATGGTTCTCACTTTCACATACTTTGACAAACTTCTCTGTAGCAACCATTTTTGAAACCCTCAATGCAGGTTTGAAATTGAAAAATGATGAAAATGAAAATGTCACTCACCAGTCCCTCCTCTCCTGGTTCTGCAGAAGTGACCGCTAAGTCATTTCCTTTTGAGTCGAATGCGTTAATCTCAATGCCCCAGTTGGTCTCGGGTTGCCTCAGCCACACTTGGAGGACCTGCTTCACATCTATACTCTGCCAAGAGCTGATCCCAGCCTTCACGTCAATCTTCAGAGAGCGGATCCTGATGTGTCTGCTGCCGTTGGTGACTGGTTTGAGGCGGGATATCTGCAGAAACACTGTGGTGGCCTCCTCCGCAGGCCTCAAGTGTATCCAGAGCTGCGCCCTCACGACGCGGCTCGACTGGATCTTCGGGCTGAAGGAGAAGAAGCAGCACCTCGGTCTGTGGTCCACCTGGACCACGGGGTCGGCTGGTGGAACAACACGGGGACATTATTGACAAACGTGCAAACTCCTCCTAGCAAAGCATACTGTAATTCATAGAATGTGTTTTATTATTCTTTATTTATCGGACGCCTTTGTCCAAGACGACTTCCAGTGTTGGATTAATACAAACAGAGTGCTATTTCAGGGTCATAAAATCAGTCAGATGATGACAATCAAGGATGAAATATTGTGTTGTGACTGGAACACAAGATCAGCAAGGAAACAAGGCAAGAACAACATCTTATTACAGATTTCTTACTACAGAGATTATTATATATTTGCACAAATTTTCTAGATTAAAATTAAATGGACCATAAAGGTGATTTAAATTTTAATGAAACCGGTAATATGTAATGAGAGCATCCAGTCTTCAGGCGTTTGCTTTTATTTGCACACTTTTTTATAACTAAAGTCCTGTCAGAGACCTCAGCGACGCCGTCGGGGTTCCCGCAGCTCCCGCAGCCACAGTCTATATAATTCAACAAAATACATCACTGAATTCACTAAAAAGGAAATTTCGACAAAGATACTATAAATATTGTACACATTAAACGATCGTTCGTACTCCGTTTCTTATACCACGGCGGCGCGCAGTTCTGCGTGTGTAAACGCACCGCGTGCGCGGCTGAGCGGCGCGAACAGATTCGGCGCGCGCTCCCCGGGGCCGCGCGGCAAACTTACGCTCCGTGGCCATGGCCATGATGGTCTCGGTGGTGACGTGGTCCTCGTCGTCCTCCAGCACCACGTCCTGGTTGTCGTCGCCCAGCACGTCGTACTGGTCAAGCAGCTGCTGCAGCGGGGGCGCCTTGGGCAACAGCTGCTTCACGGCGTCGCGACTGATGTTGGGTGCCTGCTTGAGGCGCAGTTTGCTCAGGATCTGCGACTTGATGGCGTGCAGCCGTAACAGCTTGCTGTGCTGCCGGAACTCGCAGGTAGAGCACTGCTCCGCGTCCCTGTCGTCCGCGAGCGCGCCCCGGCGCGCCGGCAGCTCCCCCAGGCCGAGCGGAGCGAGCACGACCAGCACGCAGAGGCAGAGCGGCACCCGCGTGCACTGCATGATTCCAGCACGTGCTCTGCTGATGCTCTTTAAATCCCGCGCGGCGCCAACAGGTGTCATGCCGATCTCCACCGGGCCTTTTTATACCGCAACTTTGCCTTCTCCATTGTGTCGTCAAAAAGCGATGATTGGCTGGACCGGCAACAATGAACGGAGCGCTCGGACCCGCATCCACTCCTCCGAGCAGCGAACACGGCGGTGGCGCACTGCGGTGCGGGGTGCGGTGCTTGGAAGCCGCGCGCGCTTCTGCACGTGGCCTCGCTATCGGCGCCGCTGCCATTTCGTCGCAGGGAGTTTCGTCCTGGAGTCACAGGAAACAAACATGCGTAATTTGTTTAGGACATAATTTACATGACACTGATTCTAATATAACTTCCCCGTTTTAGTCCATTAAATGTCATTGTGCAGCCCAGTAGATTGTTTCCTCAAGAGCTCCAGGGGATGTACAGTTTTATATTTTCATATACACTCATTGGCGTGTTTATAGAACATATGACGAATGGAATTTATTGTCTGGAAGATCGCAGTTTTTGTCATTTTGCTTCGATAGAAACACTATTACCTGCGTCTACAGGTCTCGTTTATAGAATATTTTTAAAATCTGAAAATAAAAGTTACACTATCAGGTAACTCCTGGGAAGCTGACATTTTTGCCGTTTAATTGTTACAAGGAAACGCGTCTTAGAAGCAGTAAAGTCTGCCACCTGTTGTTCAATTCTGAGACGGCAGTTAAGTTACACAAACAAACAAACGAACAAGAGAAAATTATCAACAGACCCGTTCCTCACATAACGGGGTTACTGGGTTCCGTGGAATCATCTCGTCAATCCGAGCTCCGCTCTGAGGGGACTGAATAACCACTATTTCTTACGGAGAAAAAATCGGTTCCTGGACAAAAATGTCACCTGAAATGTATTAGTACCAAAATAGAAGCTAATTTTATGCATAACGTTAACAATCCCAACATATTTCAAAGCAAAATTGCAATAAAAAATATGTGTATTTCTAGCCTGTATTTTAAATTTCTATTTTCATTCATGCATAAATTATCAGTAAGCACAGTGTCTGGGGGGTGTGCCGCAAAGGGCACGAGGCAGGGCGCTCCCGGGATGCACATGCACCAGGAATTTGGCTCAGTGAGGTTTGTTATGTAAAGAAATACTGTACATTTCACACGCACGCTGCCTGCGGCTTTTATTATGCACATCGCACAGGGACGCTGTCACTGGAGACACTTTGTCATTAGATCATTTCATTTGCGAGATTAAACATACTTGGAAGAATAAAGAGCGCAAATATAAAAACTTTGGTCATACTTTATAAATCCACACGCGCAAAGTACTAATGACATACAGACTTGATAAAACAGTGGACATAAAGTGAACAGACGAACAATGTGGGACACTAGACCGTAAATAATATTCACATTTCACATTTATCTTACCCTTCTTACCTAATCATAGCCGTATTTAACAACTTTTCACAAGTTCCTTATTCTCAGTTATTTTAACAATCTAATAACAAGTAAGAGAGTTGTGTAATATGTGGGCATATGTACTTTCTTCAAAAACACCTTTCATGATCATAAAGATAATCACTGCATAAAATATAAAAAAAGTTAATTTTTTGCGTATTATTAATTTTTACATAAAAATGCGCCCCTCTTGGGAGATCGGCAACGTACTTGCAGGGATAAGGTGTCTTACGGCGAGACTTGATCACAAATAAGGAGCTGCGCATCTGTGAAAGCGCGTTTATACCGGGGACCAACTGCAATGCGGTTTGACTGCATTCTGAGACTCTATCGCCCTCTTGCGGACAAAGCGTTCTATTGCCTTTTCCATCGGCATCTGTGCAGCACCTGCGTCCGTGAAGTCGGACCCGCAACTTCACGTTTGTTTGTTTGTTTGTGGCACTGAGTTCAACAGTAAGCCGCAGCGGTTCGTCTTCAGCCCCTGGGTAACGTGGGACCATCGCGGCGCGTAGAGTAAATCAGCCAGATGCACGTAAAACTCGCCTCCCTTGTGAACAATTTGCACGATAAGTGCCGATGATTCTGCAAATCGCTTCTTTATCAGTGTCGTCTGTAAAACACGGAGCCGAGCTGTTTCCTACAAGAGTAAATCCGCAGTGAGGATGGAGCACTGGGGTGGGTGTCATTGTTCACCGCGCACCTGGACCCCGGCGCGCGGGGGCGCCATTGTACCGCCATGGCTTTGCTTCTCACATATAAAGGTCCTACGGTGGTGCGTGAAGGGTTCATTCACACTGGCGGGTTCGGCAGTCACGAGTGTCTGGCTTCTGCAGGTATGTCAGCGGGTGCGCAGGACGGAGCCCCCTGTGGGCGAGTTCAGGAACTAACAGGTGAGGAGAAGTAGACGGAGCGCGCAGCCTTCGGACTCCCCAGGTTTGCGCCACACGCTGCGGTGACACGGAACTAATGGAACGGACACAGTCCGTTGCGTCGCGGTAGTGGAGACCCCACCCCAGGGGTTCTCCTGTGGAGCATCTGCACCCGGTAAGTCGGACCCGCACTTTCGCATCAACATGATGTGCGCGTGGGGTGGGCGCGTCTACAGACAGGGAACCATCGAGGGACACGCGTGTCACCACATGTCTACGTCCTGTGTGGCACCGTGGGTCAGTGGCAAGGCGCGACGAAGGGAGGGGGGGGGATGACTGGAAATGTGTGTCACCCAGACCTGAGGAGCTACGCACGTGCGATCGAATGGGTAAGGAGAATACGCTCTTTTTTCAGCAATTTACCCCCTTTCTTCCTCTTGACCTTGACTTATCACATAAGGGCATCCAGCATTTTGTTGATGTTACACTGATATCAGTCCTAGAACATTTCAGATTCACAAGTTTTTCATAGTTCTAATTAATAGACTTTTATGTATAACTATAAATACTGTATACGTTAAAATATACATACAGCGTATACACAGTGACATATGATGAATTTCTGTACCTGTGTCTAGTAGATAAACTATTCAGATACAGTGAATGTTAGATTTATCTGTTTATAGTTGAGTCATTTCTCTACTATATGACCCAACTTGATCTAAAATACGTTTTAAGCACAGGAGTCCACTATATGCTGTATGTGTGACTGCCCAGACACAGCTGGACAAATAAGATGCACATGCAGAGTCTTGGGTGGGGCAAGTGACACTACTGGATGACTGAAAAACATACAAAACTCTCCACTGCTTTGTGGTTTATACACCTGTCTATGGTTATGTTCCTTTGCATTACTGGTTTGCTCAACTACCATGACACTTTAAAAGTCATATTAAATAACCCTTTAGAGTTAACAAGTGGAAGCTGTCCATCAAGCACTGCACAGGGAGAAGGGTGCATATATGTACACCTCAGAACATAGGTTAATGGAGTTATCACTTCGGACTCAGTAAGCAGATTGTCTTCACACTCATCTGTTTCACAGGAACTCTGCGTCTAGACACACTAGGATAATCCCACATGGTGTAAAGCTTCCATAGCTGTAAACACTTGTACCACAGGGTCTGTGTTGCTCTTCAAAATCTTCCTAGAACGCATTAGGAAATTAGTATTTCATTTAATACAGTATACAAGTTCCTCATGCTGCGACCATTTTAGTTACAAATGTTTGAAAATATGAACATTCTCCAGCTTATCTTTTTATTTTTAATTGCATTTGCTTCACCATTCTATTTTTTCATTGTCGTGGAGCAAAAATGCCCTGCGTTTCCAGAGCAAAACGCACTCAGAGTAGAAGTACAACAGGAGTGTAAGACCATCGTCATTCCACGTGCTTTAACAGTGTGTGTAAATGTTTACAGGTGTTGTCTGGTGTTCCTCAGTGTTAGACATCAATAGACAGATGAGGAACACTGAAGGTTTGTGGAATAAATCGATCAGAAGCAGGCATTCAGTAATGGCTTGTTCGGACAATTAACTTTTATTTCATTCAGTTTAACGTAATGCTAATGTTGCTAGAAATTAGTAAAAATGTTAATTTGAAAACTTTTCAAAGCATTTTGATTTACAAAGGTTTTGTCCAAGATTTACACAGACTGTTACACATTAATAAATCAGGGACATGTGTTTTATTAAGCCTGTTTCTGTAGATTATGAGTAAAGATGAAAGTGCCCTGAAGCTGACGAACATTCAACATTCTTACAGAATGAGTCAGTCATTGAATGGGAGGCTTTGGAGATTTTGTATTTTAATTTTCATCAATTTTAAATGAGTTTTAATTTAGTAGATTAATGTAGATTGAAGATGCCTTCTTCTGTTGGGACACTGCAGACCACCTGTGTTGGTGAAGCAGCTATTGATAATATATGTTTGAAAATGTTTTTTAAAAATATAGATGTTTCTCAAATTTACTCCACTAGTAAGTGACTTTTTTGTGCAGAAAGAATGCAATGCAATGCAGACTTAGATAAAATAATTATCTTGCATATTTTATACAGTATGAGGGTTTGGGCTCTGTTTTCACAGGCTCACTATCCCCACCAGACATTCAGAGGGACAATAAGAAGACAGCTTATATAGATTGATGGAACCACTGATGACTGGTGTCTAGACCCTCTTTTCTTTCAGAGTAGGCTGGACTGTTTATGTTTATCAAACTGTGAAAACAGCTGAGGTTGTGCTGGACCCACAGACTGACCCTGATTCCTTTAGCCATTCAGGGTGGGCTTGCATGTTGGGTAACTCAGGAACAGGAATAAAGCACTAAGCCTAGGGCATCTGGCGTTCTAAAGCTGATGACTAGATCACTGATACTTCCTGGTTCTCCTTTCTCTGTCCAAAGCACCAGGGAGATGTCTGCTATTCCATGCACCCTATACTGGAGGATCTGCTCAGCAGCTGGCCAGAGCATGACCCTGCACTCACCTTGACCCCAAGAAACAGCAGAAAGCGAAAGCATAACAAAGAAAGGGGACTGTCTTTCCAGCATATACTTTTGTTTTTGTGTTCTTCATCTCCCCATCATCACTCTCTCCTCCCAGCCTTCTAACCAATGCTACATTATTTATATCATGGGATGTGTCAAATCAAAGCACAGCAACCAGACTCACAATGCCAGCTTGGTGGAGAAGGCGGGCAGAGGGCTGGTGAGAAATGCTGGGGAGAAGGCAGTGCTGGTGACCTCAGAGGTGGGCCCTGGTCAGGACCACCTCCTGGTGGCCCCAGCTCTCCTGGATTATGCCGAGCGACTGTCGGAGGACATTGTGGCCCGAGCGGTGCAGCAATGGGCCGAACTGGATAGCCGCTACAGCGACATCCCCTACATCGAGTGTGACGTCCCCTGAAGGCTGACCTGACTGGGCATTTGAGGACAATGGGAGAGCAGTCAGGTCCAGCCCACATCCGTGGTCTCCTTGTAGGCCAACTAACTCACACTGAGTGGGGAAACTGGACATGCTAGATAGAGTGACAGTACCACCAGGAGTGTCCTCAAACTTGTCAAAGTACTGGTGCTTTTCCTTGCTTTCTGATTATTTAACAACTGTCTGTCTATGAAAAAAGGGGTTTATTTCCATGAGCCAAAGGAAAGACAGCCTTGTTTCTTTCCAATAAGGAATGTGGCCTTTCCACTATTTTGAAAGGTGTATGATTGGTCCAAGCCAATATGCCTGTTCTATGATACTGATGCTAGAAAGTGGGAGATATAAGTAGATATGGAGAAATGATTTGTGTGTGGAAAGGCCAGGGAGAAAGACAGCAAGGCAAATAGGCTCTTCTCAGTCAGCATACAGGTCCCAAAATCAGCTCTGTCTGATGATGCTATAAATAGCCATCTGCTTTAGACTCTGCTTGTCCAGGGCAGGCACACTGGTGCCCTCAACCCTCCCACCAAAGTCCACTCATCACAAGCAGCCTGCTGCAGCACTGAGGCAAATGGCTGTGATAAATGGGTTTTGTGGTTAAGGGCCTTTTCTATCTCCTTACGCACTCGAGCATGGAAGATGAACAGATTCCTGGAAGACGATAACCATATAGGTTCTGGAATTAATCACAAAGTCAGATTGACCAAATATGGATGGAAAATGTGATGTCAGGAACTTCCAGGATAAATATAAACATCCAGGTCCTGTTGTAAATAAAGTAATGCCATTTTGTGTTATTCCAGTTTACTGATACAATGGAGGAATTACACGTCAGCATTCAGTTCTATATTTTATACATTTAGCACCTCATTAAATGGAGGAAAGTTCTACTAAACCTTACTGCCATATGCCAGTTATAATGTTTAGCACAAAAATACAATTCTAAAAGGCCTTGAGATTTCTACTGAGGAATTTAGGTTGCCTTAAAATAGGCAATCCATATTTAAACTGCAGATCCCCACCAGGGATACTTAAGTTGTTTTGAGTAAAACATCCTAGCAACTTTTCCTGGATGGTAAGACAAGCACATTTACCTCCTACCTGGTTGATTTATCTAATAAAAAATCAGAACGATCAATATTCTGAATTTATTAAAAAGGGTCCCAAAAAGTCTTACATTTTACTCTGATATAGTACAGGATGAAAAGCCAGACTACATGTATCACAATAAAATGCAGGGACTAGGTTGCCAGATCAGGAATATTTAACAATGATCCCCAAGAAGGCCATGTTGTGCAGGATTTACAGTTCTCCTGTCACCAGTAAGAACTGAGATAATGATGTGAATGGGTCTAAGTCAGGGCAGAAACTTAAAAAAAAAAAAATTAATTAAGTGGTTCACAGACTGGTAGGAAAAATGTCCAAGGATTCAGCCTGTGGCCCAATGTAGATCACATTCTTCAAGCTCCAAGGCACCATTTCTGACCAGCACACATTCCAGTGGGAACAATCAGGATGCTGTGAAACATGTACTATGGAAATGTGTGTTTCCAGCAGGATGTACTGTATGGGTTTACATTGTCATACTTTTTTATGCATTATTTTAGATTTTTTGCTGTTGCTATTATGAGGCCTTACACAGTTTAGGGCTACCTTGCAATACCGTGCTGTATTAATTGTGAGAAATCTGGACTTGAGCTGAAGTGAAAATCAACAACGTGACATTGTTTGACCCATTCGTGGTTGAGCAATTAACACTGAGGACCATGAGCAAAGTCAATTACATATACAAATGCTTACTGACGGAACTAAGCACACCATTTTCCAGAGGGAATCAATGTATTACTATGAAATTGTCACAGGTAATTTACAGATAAACACAATTTACAGTGCCCAAAACCAGGTGATATGATGTCAGTGCTGGCTGCTTGAAGCCAGAGATTGGTGTACATAGAAGTGTGCAAGATAAAAGTCTGCATTTCAGCATTTTTTTCAGTCTTTAAAAAGGTAAAACATACATTTATTTCATTTCAGGTTTTGTGATTTCGCAGACTGATTTTAATTTTTGTTCATAGAAGCATCTTGTGTTAAATTCATTTATTCATTAATTCACAGTAAATAAAAAAAATAAAGATGAGTTTTGAATTTTTCAGTTAACATTATTCATTTAATTAACCGTTTAATCTCATGCTTGTAGATAAATGTAACTAAAGTTCATGGGGACAGCCTTTAAAAAGTAAAGTGAAGGACCCTTCTGTAGTTTAAAGCAATTTATGAGTTTTTTATGCTTATTTATTGAAACATTAAGATCCAGGTAGTTCAAATTGAAAGAAGGCTGAGAAGTAACCGTACAACTCAGCAACAAATGGCAGTTAATTTTATTATCACAATAGCAGAAACCATGTTGAAAGAATATACTAAATTGATGTCCCTACTTTTATCTACCAGAACAGTATGGCTACAGGTCCAAACATGAAGCTGTGTAAATCAATCTGGATAGTGGACTTTGTTCAGCAAATAAATAATGCAGTGTCAACAGGATGAAGACTAGAGGAGGATGACAAATAATGACCTAAAGCCAGCTGTCACACACTGTACATTTGCCAGCCTTGGTTCAAAGTGTTGTTTGACAAAAATAAAATTTGGAAAGCTTGCTCCAAAGCTGACTAAATATTTCAAGTTATCTCTACCAATGCAAATATACTGAAATGCCACCTAAGGATTTGAAGTGGATTTATCTTGTGTGAAGATTTTAGCAAAATAATGGTTAATGAAAATAAAAATATTTGAGACAGCAGGCAGTGTAGTGGTTGCAACCTTTTTTTTGCCTTTCCCTTGAAAAACCAGGGTTCAAACCCTGATGTTACACCTTTGAGCAAGGCACTTACCCTGAATTGAGTCAGTAAAAATTACCCTATTGTATGAATGAGTAAATTATTGTAAGTAGCTTAGTGTACAAACTTAAAATTGTAATTCATTTTGGAGAAATGCATCAGCGAAATGAAAAAGTAATCTTATTAATGTAAACCACTGGTCAAGCATGAATGTCCAAGATAATATGGCCAATGTTTGTTTTACTCGCTGTTTGCACAATTCCCGCTGCTCTCTGTATGTATTGGAAACATTAGCAGTGTGTAGGAGTATTCATTATTGTAGTGGACTTGCAAAAATTTACCACCAGTAAACGTGACTCCATTTGTGAGTAAGTGAAAATTCAGCCTCATAACGGTCATTTGGTCACATGGAAAGATTGAAAGTGTCAGGAAAAACATTGACTGAAAAGGAATCTCTATTTAAAAGTGTTTCCTTCATGTGAAAATTTCACCTTTACATTGTGATGAATTATAGTCCACAGTGTGCCGGAGTGTAATGTGATAAAAAAGTCACTAATCACTGTGCAAGGCTGAGACTACTGCAGGAAGCAGAGGGCAAACATGATACAACCACGAATCACAGAAAGCATGAAAAAGTGTGACAACAGCAGAAAGGAACTGGGAAGAGCTCACCTCCACAAATGGATTCAGCTGCAGTAGGAAGTATGGTGTGTAATATAAGGAGAGAGGTCATAGGATTAATGGCAAGAGAATGTCTTCACATATCTTTATGACATGAATGAACATCCTATCTCTGCCAGGACTTTACAAGGAGAAGCACCCAACATTTTCAACAACACTGCTGTGACTACTACTGCCACTACTTTTATGAAACATTAGTGAAGGTTTATCCAGCCCTGGACAGGAAGGTACAATGATCATGGATCCTGAGGCACTGATTTATTGAATGTTTACAGTAACTCCTTGTTTACTGTACTGCACACTGGCTCATTAAACTGAACATTCCCAGCTGGGTTCAAAAGTGCACCACAGCTCTTAGAATACAGGGAACCTCCATCTATTGTCTACTTTGGAGGAGAGGTGGTTAAATTATTTACAGGGGATTTACTCCAAGTAATTAACAGAGGAACAATGATGATAAAATATAACTTATACATAATTTACAAATGCATTTCTAATGGGCAAATGTCCGAAACAACACAAAACACAAGAAATCTAACATCTGTGAACATAAAACTGGATATAAAAGCAATTTAATGTAGACTCATTTAAAAGTGGCTGTCAGCTTCCTGTCTCCTGAGTCTACATGTACCTTAACTTTGAAAGATAACTGGAAGTCTGTTCCTAACTTATAATCATCTATAACCAATAAAATTCAATAAAACTTTAATAATGCAGCTTAATCGCTCAATTTATTCACAGGTTACATTCTGCTAGAAATATCAGATACAATTACGCACATTAGACATTATTCTGTTTTCCTCAACAGTTCATACAGTGCATAAGTGTGCAACTTCATGTTAAATAAAATATGCTCAGCCTGGCCCACTGACCAAAAATCTATAGCTTTTTTATTTTCTTCACACATCTGCAGGAATATGACATGAAAATACCAACTGATATGCTTTACAATACCTTAAGCATCCTGATCATCCATACACATAAGTCAAGGTTCTTTAAGTCTGAACGCCTGCTCATGACTGCAAATACCCTTGAAATTAGAAATCACCAGCAAAAAGGCTTTGTGATTTTTAACTTTTTTTTTTTTTTTTTTTAACTGAGTCACATGTCCACCCAGTAAGTTTCAAGTTGGCTGCTTTTGTCAAATTATTTTCCTCTGTCGACAGCAGCTTTAGAGCTTCTACTGTAAACCCAGAGGATTCGGACATCATTGACGCATTCATCATCATGTTGACTGCGTATGTGGAAATGAACATCATGTTCCTCACAGTGCCAGAATATCAGTAAATCTTTACTGATCACATTTTAAAACCAACATATAATTTGTTTTTTTATGTCTTTGGGTAATAATATGCTAAAGCACTTAATGGTGAGTCATTTGCTTGTGTCCAAAGTTCAGTTAAGACGTCTAATTTGTAACAGACTTGTTTCTTAGCCACACCCCGTTTGCTACCAGATTGGGTAAGACTGACACCACAGAATAGCAGAGGATAAGATCTTGGAGGATGATGTTCTGTTTCCATACCCGCCATTACAGGGTGAAGACTCACAGCTTGAGGTCCCCTTCCCCAAGAGGTGCAAAGTAGCTGTCCACAAACTGCTCAGTCACATCCTTTAGCAAAGATGGCTGCCACTTGGGGTTCTGGTCTTTGTCAATGAGAACTATGGATACAAGTGCACTGTGACTTCAGGGAACATTATACAACATCTTTTGCTTTAAGACTGCTGCACCAAAAACACGTTTAAAGTACTCAACTTAGAAACTCAACTTTGAATTAGAAACCTTACCTGCTCTTACTCCTTCATAGAAATCCTTCCCTCTCTGCAAGGCAAACAATTATTTTAAATGTGCAACACTGGAATTAGCATACATTAAATAAATACAACAAAAACACATAAACGGAGGCACATAAAGTGAATGAGACATTAAATGATATGGATGCAATAAGGGTCCACTTTTTCACTCCCTGCCTCTACGTTTTGACTATTTTTGGTAGAATAAATAATGAAAAAGTAAAATTAGATTACACTGACATTAATGAAAGGACTTGTTGACTAAATAGGTTAGTTATGTCCTAATATGTTTTAAAAAAAACCCTGAGATGAAAAAGTCTCTACTTTCTTTTTCATGTCCCTGTACACTGGCAATTAGGGGCCATTAAATGAAGCCATTAGAACAAATGCAATGGTATAACTGAATTAGTTTCAAAAGAAATTGCATTAGATTGAAGTGAAAAACCAGGAACATAAAAACAAAATTTGGATTGTTTGTCACTCATACCATGCAAGCTTGACTAAGCCTATACTCCATCACCAGCACATCCTGCAAACTCATGCTGGCCCCTGCTTGAAGTTGTCGGAAGGTTATCTTCAGTGACGTCGGAGACATCTTGGAAAGGGTCTGTAGAGTTTAAGTACAAGAAGACAATTCACGATTGACAAGTGATTTCTGATGCTTATACTGTATTTCAGTTATTAACAATCAATGGCATAGATCCACAAGACATCAGGTATTTTGGTTTGGGATGTGATGAAATGAAATGACAGGCATGCAAACTGATTTAGATATTTAAGAATTCTTCCTTTTGTACTGTTGTGTTACAGACGATGATAGGAGACTCAATGCCTCCTTTTAGACAGGTACTGTCTCAGTGTGAACCAAGCACCAGTGACACCACCCTTGTGTTTCCCTTATGTGAAGGTTACTTGGAAGCCCAACTCAGAGAAAGACTGGGATGTGAAAAATCTTGAAAAAAAAAACCCCAGAAAAGCCTGGTCAGCAGCTGTTCTGCTAAGCAGCAAAACTATGTAAGATGTCTGCATGGATGCTCTGCCCAGAATACCTCAGACTACGAAAGTTAAACCTAGAGATAGACCAAAAGAGTACACAATCCCTAGAGCTGAGCTCCATAGGCATGCAACAAAAAGCTGTTATGTATATGAACAGCTGAGGGGAACAAGTGACATTAATGGCCTCAGGGCTTAAATCAATACGACCTGGTATGGTCAAAGGATATCTGAAACCAAAGCAGGCCCACTTGAAACTTTACAGGGGAAAAAGGGTGATTCTGTTATGCACTTGAGCGCTCTTCTAAAAATCACCTATCTTTATAGCATTTATTTTACATGAAACATCCTAGTTTTAAAACACTGTTGGTTCTATGTTTACATTGTTGGTACAAAAACAAATGCATCCTATATAGTTTGCTTCTTTCTTGCTTCACATGCATTCTCAAATACATGGAAATTAAAGACAGGCACCCTGTGCTCAACTTATATGGGAAACCAGTGTCTGACTGCTCTAGTGGCAGTAACACGGCAGCTTTCACCATATCGCTCTAAGTCACTGTAACCACTGTCAGCCAACACTGTTATGCCTCCAACACCTGTCCCTTCCACAGACAGATGCTCCCCACGTAACCAGATTTATCAACCTTGGGTATGCTAGCAATTCACACTGCAGTGTGTTCTTACCAGCTACCACTGGGACCAACTTACCTCAGCCTGCTTCTGTGCGAATGCTGAGCCATCCCGCATTAGATTTTCTTGGATTCCTTCTACACTGCTGGCTTCAAACAGCCTGCAACAAAAGCAAAGAGATAAGTGAAATCAGGAATTAAGATGACTGTTTCTTTAGTGTTTGCTTTTAACAGCTGTTGGCCAAGTAGGCTTTGCATCCTGTCTTGTCTTCGGTCATGCAGAGTATAATCATTCAGTATTTGTGATGACTGAGAACAAAAACAAATGTTGCTTTTGTACACAACAATATTCCTCTGAATACTGAGGACTAACAAACATGATTCCCCCATCACACACGTGTGTAACAAACTGTGTGCTTTGATTTGAGCCGACTATGTCGTAGGACAGAAATGCATGGGAGGGGGAACAGCAGGAGGAATCCAGTGGTCCCCAAGGCAGTGATTCTGTGCTCAGAGCACAAGGTGGAATTTGTCATCTGCACCAAGCAGCTGCACAGTACTGCCAATATCAATCCTGTCTACTATTAAGGCCACAGCGCCACAGGGAGATCAAGGCTCACTTTGAGCAAGCCTTGTTTACAGCATGGAAGAGGAGGCCTGTAAGCACTGGCCAGTGCAACTTACACTTGGATTAGGAACCGTCTGTACACTACAGTGGGAGATCTGTGTAACCCAAACAGGTCACGGGGAGCCCTTTACTGTTCATAAGCAATTGTGGCTCTAGCTGGGCAGGTTACCTGTTAATGGTGTCCATGTATTGGTCGAGAGCAAAGGGCTTCTCCTGGTCTAGGGTGCTCTGAAGAACACAACATCCAGGAAATCAGGCTCTACTCCACACAAATGCAGGCTGCATGTTTATTCAAGGAACAGGTATCCCCCTATTCAGGAGTGTAATCTGTTCCTGGAAATCGGTTAGCAAGGTCAAATCTCTTACGTTGGAGACATAATTACCACTATGGTGAAAATGACTCTTGTTACTCATAAACACACATAATCAGTCTCATATTTGGTTGTAATTCCGTAAAAGGTATAAAAATAATTTCACATATATGCAAAAACTCATAACCTAAAACTTGTATCTCAAGGCATACCTGTAGTTCATAGAGGCCCGTTCCCTAAATTGATGCCTCCAAGCATTTAACACATGATCACAAAATGGCACATCCGAGCTTTTGTGTTATTTTTTCTTAGATGCCTCGTTCTGCACTGTGTAAGGTGTGGCTATTGGGGGTTAGGTTTCAGGAGGTTTATGAGAATCACTGGCAAACGACGAATGACGTCCACATAGCGGAGGGATTCCAGTGTTCTTTTTCTATTAGGACCCCTCAATCACATAACACACAAAACCCATCACCTTTTCTTGTTTCAAATTTCAGAGTGCAAGGAAACTTCCAGTAATGCAGGACTGTCACACTCAATGGCATACTATACCACGATAGACCGTGTCCCATTTGGCCTCATATCACACCTTAAATGACCAAAGGATGACTGACAACCCCATCCTGAATGAGATCTCCATTTAAGCCCTCTATCCCCCTCCACTGAAATTTATGGGCTATTAATGGCATATGGGGCTCTAAATCCAATAAAAATAACACACAGAACATGATGAACCCCATTTAAAAATAAACTGCAATGTTTTCACTGTTAGAATGAGTGGTCTGAACAGTACAAAAACAATATGTATCAGGAATATCCGTAATTTGTGCATATGATGCAAATGTCAACACACCAAGGCCCTTTAAAAGTAATTGCAATAACTGTATTAGTAAAACAAAACAGACCACAGGCAGTACATTGGGTTTGTTACCTGGTTCTGATAAGCGTCCAGTACAGCCCCAATGTCACCAAAGGATAGAGATTTCAGATTCATCAAGTCCTTTTCCAGGGCAGAGATCTGCATGGGGAAAGAGAGGGAGAGAAGTGATTGTAAACTCTCCATGTTCTCCAAACTTTCCATCCAAAATCCCAAATGTTTAGACTGTACCTTCTGAGACTCCACAAAATGTGTGGCCACACCTGCTCTCTGCACGTCACGTCCTTTGAGGCGAAATCCGGTTAGCGCCAGGAAAAGGCCCAGTTTTCCCTGCAATCTGGGTAGGAAGTAGCCACCACCAACATCAGGAAAGAGGCCTGGAAAAAAGACAGCTAAGAGATTACTATGGACTGCTCAGAAGAAAAGCTCAGAGAGCTCAGAGGTCCAGATGAGTGACCAGAGTCAAACCTCTTCCTTGAGACCCATTAACTGTCAGGGCTTTCATAAACAGTTTGGAGTAATTACTTTTGCAGTAACTGCTTCAGCATACAATAGCCTATAGCATTGACAGCTAAGAAGTGTTCTGTATTTTTAAAATAAACACAGTCATGACTTCAGCATTTTCCTCCAAATGCTATCAAGCTTCAAGCAAACTGTCTCCAGAAGCCCCCAGGAGACAAATGTGTTCAATCATCTACAAACTACCGCAACTATTGACTTCTTATGAAAAAAAATCCTTTTTTTCTGGCTCTGGAGTAGACAGGCAAAACCATACAAACTTGTGGATCTGTCTGTCTGTATCTGTGCCTATGCATGGCTACATTATAGGAGGTTTAGTCATTTGCAAAGATAAAACTAAAAGCTCAGACATGTTACACCATGGGGATAGCACAGGCAATCCTACAAAAAGGACACTGCGTGGACCTCTCTTTACAGAAGACACACAATGGAGAGTTTGGCACAAGGCTACAACCACAAACCCTTTACTGTCCA
This sequence comes from Arapaima gigas, assembly GCA_900497675.1. Lineage (NCBI taxonomy): Eukaryota > Metazoa > Chordata > Actinopteri > Osteoglossiformes > Osteoglossidae > Arapaima > Arapaima gigas. The sequence continues at coordinate 520,111 of UFQX01000051.1, forward strand.
TTTTTACTGCTTTGTCCAGCCCTTTAATAAAAGGTTTTACCAGAAATGTTTTAGTTTATTAATGCCATGCATACATTTCATTTTAAGACAGATGGATGTGTACATTAACGAGGGAAAAAGATACCACTCTGTTGTCTGATGATTATGTTGTTTATAGGAATTATATGAATAACAATGAATGGGTGACTTTTTAAAGGCACACTTGTGGAAAAAATACCATGAAATGCATTCATAATTACCCTGGCATAACAATTAAAAGAGATTTGTCCCAGCAGTTTCACTATAAACCAGCCAATTAGAACGTTTTTCACATGCTTCGGAATTCACTTTTTGACAAAGCTTCCATCTCTTCCACTATGGCACTGCACACAACATGACAGCAGAAAAGCAGGGATTAGGGTTTCTGACCTGAATTCTGGGCACAAACGATAGCATCATAAATGCAGATAACTGTTGTTCAACCGGGACTCTTTGTTCAGCTAGTATGCAGTTTAAAAATATAAAATCCCTTAATCCGTGGGTTTATAGGGAGAGTTAAACACTGAGAATAGTGGGGTGAGGCTTCCCTGCCGGACATGCCACATATGACAGATTGCCTCTTAAGCCTCATACATGCTGTGTGAGGCTGTCCTGCTTTTTACTCAGAGCAGTGTTAGTGCACAAGGAGGAAAAACAATAAGATACGGACAAATACAGTCAAACCTCTTTTTCTATTACAAACACCTGATTCATGACCCTGGCCCCCCGGAAAAACGCTCCTGAAATGAGGCCAAGGTATCAAGTAGAGCACAGTATTCAGATGGGGAAGAAGATATATAGCTTTTGTCTTTTCCTTATGTTGTCTTTTTGCATGCCATTGAGCTGGATAGCACCCAAATACCAGGCTGACCCCCTGTGGAGTGGGTGCAGAGTTTGCAGGGCCACACAAAGCATATGGGCAGCATACTAGCTGGAGATAGTGGAGTTATCTCTAAGCCCCACTGGCTAAAGACCGAAAACCACAGAAAAAGTTCTCAAGTTCAGGTAAGACTCCAAAGGTCATGTGCGCTGGACATGCAAACTGCCTCTAACAGATATGCATGAATCTTTAAGAAAGCCCACAGTAACTTTTTTCCACAAGATGATGTCTGACCGAATGCAGAGGTGATCAGACTGAAGAAAGACTCAAAAGTGTCAGAGCACATCAATGCGGAGGCCCAGTAAAGGAATGAATTCCCTCGCTGTGGTCTTTATATGGTTCATCTGGAGGCCACTGCAGCAACACTCCACCTCAAGGTAACAAAGCAGTTATTTGCTCTAGCCTGACATAAAGCAGTACATTATACTGAATTAATGAAAAGCTATACATTTACTATATACAGACTGTCCTCGACTTATAACCTAATTAGGGAACAACAGCCAGGTTATTAGCTGCATCGGTTATAAATTGGATCATACTCATGACAAAGTGATAAGTCTCTTGTGTTCGTTGCTATTACTACTAAGTAAAGAAACGTAATGTATGATACTAAACACAAGTAACTGCATATAATCACACAAATGCATATTAATTAACCACTAACTGTTTGGTAATGGAGTAAATAGTGTATTTAAACTGTTCTTTATCACGCTGAAATAGATATTTTAGAGTATTTACGAATATTTTATGAAAATTATTTTGCATTTCTCAAATGAAGCTGAAATGAATCACAATTGTCCATATAAGAAATAAAGGAAAGAGCCTTCTGATATTTCAGTTAGTGGTATTTCAGAAATTTCTTGGAACTAATTACACTCAGATACTGGTATTGGTGTATTTGCTGCACTACAACAGTGGCAGCTACAGAATAGGTGTTTGTTGTACAGTGGTTCAGAGAAAAGAGTCTTCTAAATGAAGACAGTCAATTGTAATGTAAATGTATGCAACTATATGTAGAAATACCGAGTTCAGGCTATTTTTGCTCAAAGTCCCTCTACCTTTCCCTCCATCAGGGTACTCTCTCTACAGTTTGGATGTCAACCAAGAATACATGCTTTTTTGATTTAAAAATATCGCAGTGGACTTTCTGTTTTCATAATGTTTCTCCTGTCTTATCTGATGTTCACATTAAGTATTTTAAAATAGTGAATAATTGTGCTGGAGTGTGGTCTATGGCTGCAAATAAACAAAGCAATCTCTCTGCTTACCTATGGCTGTCTCTGGCATGGCAAACAGCGTCTTCTCAGTGGCCACTCGAAACCACCCGTGGACCGAGAGTCCGACGCCCTGTAGTGGGATCAAATCATCATGAACAATCGATTATCTGTATGGAACCAGAGATTCACTGTGATGAGTGAGCCTTCATTCCTTTAGCCACCAACAGATAAAATTACTCTGACCAAGTGCACCTGAGAAGCTCCAGAGGACACCACTACTATCATCCATTACTCATCCATGCCTGTCCTTGGATGCTATGACCCACACTCTTGAATAAACTTCAGAAAAAAAAAAATAATCAATATTAACTTGCTATCAATACCTTCTCAATTAATTGAGTTGCTGTGGCTCTATAACAATTTATGGAACAATACAATTACAGGTAATTGTACAGCAAATCTACATATGTACAAATATTTGATAAAACCTTTTCAATAAAATAAAACGTTTTAAGGTAGTAGATACACTCAGTTGTATTCCTGCAAGTATTTAGACAAATCTGAATGTTTTTAGAACGTGTCCCTCTAATCCCTCTGGGAAAACTCTGACAACTTAGTTATAAAAATACACCATGGCAAGACAGAATGATGGTCTGCTGCTGACAGATTACAAAGTGACTGGAGGAGAAATAAGCACAGAGCAAATCACATCATACATGAGAGACAAAGGGAACATTTTTCCAAAAAGCATCTTTAGGACAGGTTGACACATGACATACAAAAGTAACCCCTGTTTTGCAGTGGATTGACAGTCATTCAACAGAACCACAACCTTCATTCCCTCATTCAATCAAGTTCAGCAATCCTTTCCTTAGCCTCAACAAGGTTATGACAAGCTAAATACAGAAAGAAGCACAGGTGGGTTTTGATATGTACGTGTTTGTGGTCTTAAGTCATATTATTTCTACCAGAAAGCAGTTTTCTTTATAGTTGTCAGATTACATAGAAAATAAACACAATGAAAAACCTTTCATTAAACATGGGCATGTATCACTGAGGAAGAAAGAAGGAAAATCCTCTGTGTCCTTTTGTGGAACATTGTTACATATTAAACCTCAGAACTGGATTTCTTCCTGATCTTGGTCCTGATCCTTATCAGGGAAAGGCTGCAATCCCATAGGAAGGCGTATCACAGAAGTGATACTGGAAAGAAATGCCCTAAGAACAACATGTGTGGTCTGCGTCACTGTTACAAGGGGTCAGTAACAGTGATGGTGGAGGCCTGCTCTTAGCCAAACTGAGCTCAGCTCTGTTAATGATTTACTGCATTGATGATCATTGCTGCATGCTCCAGCACACAGTTTCACATCAGATATAGTGGACTATAGTCATTCTCAGAGTCCCGGTTTCTATCTGTTGAGACAGTTTACAGTAACTAAGCTGTAGTGCCATGGAAATCTTGCTCACAGAAGCCCTTGGGGCAAGTAGAAGCAAAAAGACCCAAAACAAAAAGAAACAGTAGAATCCACTTAATAGCAAGCCATTGTGACAAACAGGAAAACCTGCCAGGGAACCAGAGCAACAGTGGAAGGAGGGGAGCTGTGCTTTCCCCACAGCTTGTGTTTTTCAACCCAAGTGCCCATCTCGCTCTGCCAGACCCCAGAGGATCCATCCTCTAACCACATTATCTCTCAATGTAATACGGACACTCATTCGCTGTAACGGCCCTTTCAAGCAAGGACAAAAGTAAGGATCTCCAAGTAGGAGCTACTGAACTGCAATTAGATAGCAGATGAGCAGCCTCAGACTCTTAGTTTTTTACTCCTAGAGAAACATATTATTGTTACTTTTCTGGATGATGTTTGTAGCACAGCACAATGATGGTCCTGTGCTAAGCTGCTGACATCAGGATTCATTCAATCTTGAGTCACCACACAGAGACATGTGGTAGATATTTAATTTCTGCTTTAACATTCAGCACAGTGGGTGTAATCGTTAACATACCACTGAAAACATGGGACAATGTACTGTAAAACATTGAAAATATTGATTCCAGAACTGTAGAAGTTTGTGCAGATCAATGCCCAAGTTCCTCAGGAATTAGTTTCTTGTTTGCTTTGCAACAAGTGTAATGTTGCAACCAGCTGCTTTACTTACAAGTGTAATGGGTTCTTGGTGAAACCTTCTCAAGTTGGAGAGGTTATTAGAGTTATGGCGTGACACAATCACATTCTTACTGATAAGGGTGAAAAATCAACCTCTTATTTGGTTGAAAGTTGGTAAAGCGTATTAAAAAAATTCACATATATAGAAAAACTTATAAGCCAAACACTTGTAAATTGAAGGATACAATAAAACTGTGTTACTGTGCATTGTGAATTATGAGTTGCACTGTTACTGTTAAGGCTGTACTGGTTGGAAGGTCCACATGGGATTGTTCTAAATGTTTTCCAAACTGGATTATTTACACCAGGCCAGGTAGGAGCTGCGAAGACTCTTTACTTTGGCTCTTAAGACACACAGAGGGGCAAAATAAACTTTTGGTGTTTACTCCATAGGGGCTTCTGCCAATCTAAGACTGACTCACTGTGGTCCTGGGAAAGTACACTGAGGTCACTGTGTATCCACCAAAAAGCACAGGTCTCAAACCTGAGACGGGATGCTAAATGCTAGTATCTTACAATGACTATCCTTGCTCTCTCTCTTTTGCTACCTGACTGTCCACGACAGGGTCACAGTGGTTCAGAGCCTATACCAGAATCAGTTAGCACTAGGCTAGGAGGGGTAAACTCTGGATGGAATGTCAGTCCATAGAAGGCCACACACAGTCACATACTTTGGGCAATTCAGAGTCAACACCTGAGCTGAAACACGACTTTGCATATTCTTCCCGTGTCTGCATGGGTTTCCTCCCACAGTTCAAACTCCACACAGACTGAGCTAGATTCACAACGATGCCAGAACAGCTCTGGCACTGTGAGATGGCCATTGTATCATCCCAATTGCTATTCTGTTTATTCATATATCATATTATTAGCCTTTCAGTGGGGTTTTGCTGCAGGATAATTTATTGTATATTTTTAACCTGAAAGCACCAATACTTTATTTAGATAAAAGTATATTTAATGGTTGCTTCATACTTTATAGCATGGAAAATTAGATATCTAAAAAAGAATCCCTCAGAGGTCCAGCTTTTTTCAAAGATGCAAAATGCTACATGCCTAGGTGCAGTCCTCAAATTGAAGAAAATGAAATTACTGCATGAAACACACAGGCTGAAAGATCAAGGGCTATTCATGTTTAACTTTACATTGTTATCTCAAGACAGACCAAACTAAAAGAAAATCAGTCTCACAAAAAAGGACTTGGGGGGGGGGTGATCAGGTAGATGTATGCATTCTGTCCAAAAACACAAAAGAAATCCAGTACCGTGGAAATATAATTTTAAGAATGATGTATGGCATAGACAGAATCAGTATGGTTGGGCGACATTATCATCTCTTTGCGGGAGTACACTATGTAGTTTTGGAGTTTAAAAAAGTGAATTTCAATTTCAGGAGGCAAACTGCTGTATGGCGTGTCTAGATCACTGAAAAGAGATCTCGCTAAATCATTCATCAATATCTTTAAATGCACTTAAACAAATGCATAAATTATTCTATTATTTCTAAATCATTTAGGAGACCTATATAGTTTGAAAATTTCTAAACAAATAATTTGAAAGCAATTCACAATTAAAAATATTTAAAAATATATAAAATGTACAATTATACAGTACATGCATTATTTAAAAGAATACATCAAGATATAAAAGATCTATAAACATCTTGCACATTAAATATAAATGATAACTTTAGAAATAGTTCTATGTGACAGTTTGGATTGATACAAATCTATTTTCTCTGTAGGAGGGAACGTTGATGGATTTTCTAATCTTTGCAAACTGGCAAAAGTGTAAATGTTAAAAATGAGCAACTATACCTGGAAAAAAGCATATAAATGAACCAAGCTTCTACACAACCAAGCATTATCTGTTCACAATAAGAACTGGACAGAATCCAAACTAAAATGTACCAGTCATTATTTTGCTACTTGCATCATATGTGTACAAAAGAGATGAATTATGGTTATCCTTTCCTTCTCAATTTTTGAGATCAGGTAAACTTTAAAGGTTACCTTCGTAATATTTACAGGAGAGTTCCCACATAGGCAATCCAATTGTGGTCCCCAGAAATCGGCATTTTGACTATATAAAGAAAAACAGGATTTTTCAAACAAGATAGTGGTGCAAACACTCATACAAAAGGTTGTCATCTACACGGAGAACCAGACAGCAGAAAATGGTTAAGAATTTAATCAAGATGACTTCTGGGAATAAACATTACTGCACTCCAAGGCTCAAATATTTGGGTGAGCACATATAAAATTTATTTAATTAGTTTCAAACAGTAACACAAAAGTTCTTTCCCTTTTCACTTTACAACTTGTACTGCCATTGCCAGACTTTTGAGTGTCCAAAACAGTGCAGAGCTGGACTCTGGACAGTAAAGCCCTAGCTTACTTGTGCAAAAAGCTAATGATATTGTGGACTGTGTTGATACACAACAATTCCTAGGGAAAAGCCACTATATGCACAAATGCTCTCAAGTGCTTAGAAGTAATGACTAGATTCACCTCTTCAAGCTTGGACTACACTTGCTGCACTTACCCCATTTAAACCCAGATTCACAGGGGAAAAGCACTTCACAGGCGACTGATGTACACATGTGCTGCACTATTTCTGTAGACATTGTTGACCGTGAATATTCAGCTGAGCCTCTAAGGAACACAGAGGGAACCAAGGCAACAGCAATAATCTGACAAGCCTTGCTGCCTATTTGGGCACTTAAGAGATGGCTTTTTCCGGTCCATTTCAGAAGACAAACACAGTATAAATTGATCCCAGCAGACTACTTGGGGATCAGAGCATACTGTCATACATTCAACTAAAAAGAAATTACAAATTTAAACTCAGCTGTGATATTTTGTTTATATAAAAACACTAAAAAAATACACCTAGCATATGTGCTTTCAATAATGTCCTTGTGTCCTGGGTTCATATACATTTAATATTACCTAACAAACTAAAATCAATAAAAAAGCTTAAATCAGTATGTTTTATCCATCATTTCACCACCTAACCAATAGGAATCTGTCGGTTGGATTATTAATTCCTATCAGTATACAATTCTTGAGTAAAGCTTGGCAAATGCTGCCACCTGCAGGTTGACGGAAGATAAAACATTAAAACACCTTCCACAAAGCTAAAGGTTCAAGGTTCACGTTATTGTCATTCTGCACTTGTACAGATGTACAAGCAGAATGAAATATACTTTCTTCAGGACCACAGTGCACAATATTCTAAACAGACAAACATGACAGAAAAATTGAGGCAGGAGCCCTTTGCTCCCAAGATATGACTCGGTATGTTGATACAGTCTGACTACTCTGTAGTAATACTAAGGCCTTCCCGCTACTCCCTCCTTGAAAATAAGTCAAAGTTATGAAAACAGAATAAAGTAAGCAACAGTCATTCAAATAATGACCTGGAAAAGAGACAGAAAAAACAGCATACAAATGTTTAACTTGTTTAAGCAATTTTGGACATGTTGGTCTTAAACCTGGATGTAAAAGTAGTAGTTGCGAAATTCTGGGCTTTGAGTGAATTAGACTTTCTTCATGTATATACAGTAAGGAAGGAATTTTGCAGGATTGGAGAAAATAATGGGTGAACTCTTTGTGGTTCAGGAGTTCATAGTATATTTCTTGCATTTAAATAAAATATAACTAGCTCACTGCAGCAGAGATACAGAAACAGTATAATAAGAAAATGCACATCCATAAGATATGCAAAAGGTGGGGTGGTCGTGTAGCACCATCTAAGAAGTTCCAAAATGTGCACCAGATCTAAAATTCTATCAAAATTATTTCTTTTTAAAGGGCCATCTGCCTGATGCTGACCATTTATAAACTAGAAGTACTCAGAGAATCTTTTCTGATTAACAAAATTTGAAGTTGTGAACAACATTTGAGAAAAACTACTAACTATAGAAAAAAATATATATATACTTACGCCTCCCATTGTTATTCCATCAATCAAGGCCACATATGGTTTTTCAAAATTCCCTATAAATTTCAACAAAAACTTTATTTTAGCACTTTTGTAGTTTTTTGGTATGAATAGCTTTTTCATATGTAAAGAAAGTGTGGAAGGGCGTGTAGCTATATTGAAATATGCCATAGCGGTTTACAAGCCTATAATTCAGATTATAATGAAGGAAAAAGGACATGTGCCTGTGCAGTGAGCTGCAGATGGGTAATGCATCAACAAAGTTATCATCAAATAGCTCTGCTTCTGCAATATGATTTTAGAACATAACATCAGAAAACATGATATACTTGAACTGATAGCTGTGAATTAGCCTTGGGGAACCTCAACAATGAGGGTGATCTGCAGTAAAAACACTGGAAGAAAAATATCTATAGTGAAATTTTTAGTTAAGTGGATAGTTGTAAAGAACTAATAAATATCTTTTCATTTAAAGATGAAAAACAGGCAGCAGAATAAACACAGAAAATGTTGCTTACCTATAGCATTATTTAATATGTACTCTTCACGAAAGAAGTCCTGGGCAAGGGAGTCTCCTGCTTTTCCAGCATCAGTAACAGCTGGGTGAACAAATCACAAAGCTTAACCCTCACAGTGCAATTTAACACCATTTTTATTTGTATTTACAATTTACTACATAAACTTGCACTACATTATCAATTTAAAAAACACACATCTGTACCCCCTTTCAGTCGTACACGCAGCTAGTGGCATAATGTGTGCAGGCAGAAATGGTGATACTGGACTAAGTGACTGAGAATCACATCTGTAACTGTACCTCTTGGTCTGTTCGTGAAATGTGCTTTCTTTTAGTTATAAGACACTTATAACAGGAGAAAAAAATATGCTAAATGAATAAAGGTAAAGCTTTTGCTCAAGACATCAAATGTTTGTCTGACATTAATAAAAGATATCACAGAAGTCAGCAGCTTCTAACACTGGCTTCAAAACAGCTGCAGTTAGGCCATATTTCAATCATGAAACCCTATACACTTCATATAGATCACAAATATCAATGCACCCTAATCATGTTTAAACATTATGTTTCACAGTACCAGTCACAAGTTTGAGTACACCAGGGCAACATGGAAAACATTTCTTGATGTTGGTTGATTTTGTACTCAAACCTTTGAACTGATTGTTTTTTCAATGTAGTTCAAATTTTTATTGCGACTATAGTTAAAAAGCAAAAAGCTCTTTCTAAATGATGCTGTACTAAAATTAAACCAATGCCTTCAGTATACCAACCACTAAAATTAACCTAATCTAAGATACAATAAAGAGAAATTTTGGGGGGGTCTTTTTACCTCTGATGTCCCCACCAGCACAAAATGCTTTTCCTCCAGCTCCTTTGATGACCACCAGGTCTGTTTCTGGATCCTTCTCCCACTTCTGTAAAGGAACGATAGGTAACAGTTTCAAAGTCAAACTATGAACTCAGTAAGAAGGTCAGCATAAGGAATAACACTGTGGCAGTCACTAAAGTTACCCAGCTCACCTTCAGCTGTGGGTAAATGTGTCTAATCATGGGCAAGTTGAGGGCATTCAGGGCTTTGGGCCGGTTCAGCGTGATCACGCCAGCATTCCCGATGTGCTCAAACAGAACCTCAGGCCCAGCTGAACTGGACATCTGGTTCAGGGCAAGTAGACACAAGGCCAAAAGCAGGAGTGACATACTTAAAATGCACCATCGGAGTCTAAATTGCTCACATTCTGGAGAAAATCAACAGGCAGCTGATATTTGAGGCCAAAGGCTGCAAAATAAAAATCATATTTTAAGAGATGAAGTTGCAGTCTGGAATTCCAGTCACTGAAGTGCTATGTTGGGTTTCAGCAAAGCTTAGTTTGAAACTGCTTTATCAGCTGTAAGTTGCTACACCACTGTGTTGATGGAAAGTGCTGTGGCCCAGTACTGTGACAAAGATACACAGCAGAACTAACTGTATTTTCAGTTTACAACCACTCACCATGTGCTGCTGTATTGTCTGCAGTCTGAACACACATCTCAGTCTGAAAGAGAGGAAATTAATTACAAATTGTGCTATCACAGTACACTGTGTGCATGACTTCAGGAAATGACTGGAAGAGGGAAACAACAGGTTGAGTGGGACACAGACTCCAGTTTCATGATATTTCAAGTGAACCAGATGCGACTTGTCTGTTATGGTATTTAGAAATCATTTGCATTTTTTGGTCACCATGTTGGCAGCCATTAAGTCACAAATTTTGTCAACATCATCTTGTGCCTTTTAATGCCTTCATAAATGATTGGTTATTTTATTTTGATTTCCTGAAGACTTTCAACAAGATCCCTGTATAAAAAGAACCCCCAGGTCCAGCCAAACTGGACATCTCCAGTAATGAGAACCCATGGTGACCACATGGTGTTGTAACTGTTCCTGAAAAAACATATTAAAAGTATGAAATACAAAAAAAATCAACTCATCCTGTCTCAATTTTAATGGCTAACTTATTGATGAGGTATCATGGGAGAATCCAACTTAACGGATGTTAACAAAGGTAACTAATGACTAACATGTCCAGACACCATCATTTTGCTTAATATTGTTTTATTATTTATAGTGGACTGAGATTTGCAACAATAATTTTGCAATATTTCACATTTTTTAACAATTTGCATTACAGAACAGCAAGGTATTTAACCATGCAATTGATAGAGAATTTAAACACGGATACACTATAATAACGAAATTGTAGTGAAAATGACAATACTGTGAGTGTGTGTATATATATATATATATATATATACATATACACACACACATACAAAATATTCTTGATCACTAAAAATAAAGGGTCACTATGTAAACACTTTGTTTTTCAGATGGTGTTGCAGATCGATACCGTGTTTCCCGGCGCCCTGACTGACATGGTTACTGACCTCACTATGGTGCAGGGGACCAAACCTTTCGGCCTCAGACGTGGACCTACAAACCGCTGAACTACGGGCTCTACACCAAATACTGCAGATGCACCGTGTCCTTCGCAGAAACACACAACTCAAGACGGAGAAAAGAAGCAACTTGTTTTTGTTTTAGATATAGCAAGTTCCATTCTGTCAGCAAGCTGCCTGTGGAGGTCAGTTATCAGAGTATTCAGGTGACCGAATAGACGTAAGTGTCGTCGGTTCTCCACCTCCACTCTCTTACCTGTAGCCGGAGCTAAGCACAAAGCTTATTAACATTGTGATAGGGGCTTCCAATTTATTGAGCAGTTTGTTTATTTTTGATGAAACGTTCCTGCGAGCTGCATTCGGATTTTGTGCATTTGCTACCGTCCTGCGTCGGGGGCCGGACTGTGCGTCTTGACGTAATATAAACGGTAAAGGAAGCGCGCGAGTGTTCCGCTCCAGAGAGACTGCCATCTACCGGCACATATCCTGAATTGCCATATCTTTACATCAGGCTTAAGCTTGAAATTAGATCAAAATAGATGTGATTATATCTAGACAACTCATTTTGGATAATAAGTACCAGTACCACTTAAAACGTGTTCTGATACATTTCTATGTTTAGTTATTTAAAATGAGTTTTAACATTAATGAAGCTTTGAAGCCAGTATAAACCAATAAAACAAAGGTGTTATGCTGCAAGGTAGTGGCATCACAAGTGGCAGGGTATCCTGTCATTTCCCCCACTTCCAGGATATCAGCAGTTTTTCTAGTGGACAGCTAGAAGTGTGACACAGTATTTTCTGTTTATTATACTTTTTTTTCACAATAAACTTAATAGATACATTATTCAGCTTTAATTGACTTTTGAGTTATGAACAAATTTAGATGTGAGAATAATTCTGATCCCAATTCTGTTCATAAGTTGAGTGCCAGGTGTGTTTCCCATCAGTTCTGTAGACAGTTACTTGTGTGGTGTGTGCTGTAGAAATGGTGTTATTGGACAAATGACTGTGCTTTGGCAATCAGGCCTCTATGTCTGAAGCTTTTCCTGTTAAATAAATAAATGTAAATGTATTTTAACACTACAAAATCTTCTGAAGAAAGCCTGTACCAGTATGTCGGAAAGGAGGTTCCTGATAAGTGTAGGTTTGGGTCATCTTCATGTGTGAATGTTGTGAGATTGACCAGTGTATCAATCTGGAGACTGAAGGAGAGCAGAAACTGTACAGGAAAATGGTGCTGAAGCAGCAGCCAAGTCCTTTGAAAAAGCTCCAATTCACCAGTTTTTCTCTGTCTCTATTTTCAAGTGTCCTGGGCGTGCCACTTGTCCCTTGGATAGACTAAGGATCCCTCTGGATGACACAAGACTGTTGTTGCGGTGATGAATCTCTGGCTTATGCTGCGTGGATTATTGCCACAATGGCTCTCACCAGAAGTCTTTTGTAAAATGAATTGATTGAATTTTGCAAGAAGTAAGGCATTTTATGAATTTCTCATACATATTCTGCACAGTTCATCTTTTCTAGGCAGTAAAGTATTTTATGAAAGCATTTAAATGTAGTATCTTAAAAACAAGCTCAAAAGATTTTTCCAGGAAGCAAGACCTCTATAGTCATATTTAAGCAGCACACATTCAACCCTTAAAACTATATTTCTCTTGGGTTTCATTGAAACAACCAAAGTGTTAGGTATGAAAAAAGATTATTGACAAATGTGTATATTACTGAAACAGCTATAAAAAAACAAGAAAAAAGGTATTAATTGGATGAGCATTGGCTAGGTGCAGATGGCTCACTGGAGCCCTTTTTAGGGTGACCGCTGATACCCAGAATCCACCTGAAAGAGACAATAGGTTAAAAATTGATATATAGTAATAGCATTTGAATCATTACTGATTTTCATCCTTGTAATATTCTTTTGTATTAATTAATTCTGAGTTCTTACCTTCCCATTTTCATTAGCAGTGCCAATGTTTATGGCCATGATGGTGTCCATGGCCATGATGGTGACCATGGCCATGATGGTGACCATGACCATGACCATGGTGGTGCCCGTGTACAAAAATTACTGGGTTGGATGTAGGCTCACAGACTGGGAAACCTGCAGGAGGGCCAACCATGGGTGGGTTCATCATTGGAAGATTCCCAGGCATGGGAGAGGGCAAAAATCCAGGGTAGGATCCTGGTTGGGGGTAGCCCTGGGGTGGCATATAGGTGCCTGGGGGATAAATTCCTAAAGTACATAAACAGAGAACAGGAAGAAACAGACTGTGTGAAAAAGAAATCACTCCCTAAAATTTGCTTATCACAAAAATCAAGAAATAGAGATTAATTACCTGGATTGTTATTGAACATTTTATAATCTGAAATATAAACATTAGAAAACATTAGTGATTATTATCAACGTTTCTTTCCCAGAGGGCACCATATTTCATTAAAACTTTTCTTGACTGCTAACAAAAGGCAAGAGAATTACAAGAACTTGTCTGCTGAAGTGTTTCTGTGCCTCTTGTCCTTTTTCCACCAGTGATAATACACCCAGTAATCTGATTCTGCTGTTTAAAGGCAACCAAACGCTAGTGGGTGAAATAACAAAACTTATTCCTATATAGATAATATTTTATTGCCATAACAGTATTTTCTTTTTAACACACTGTCATTCTGAATATCAGGCATCCTACTGATTGTATATACACTAAATATGAAACTCCCCAGTGTTCAAACCAGTCCGATCTGTTTGTTAAAAATACAAGTATATTCATCTGCTTGTGTAAAGTAGAGAGAAGAATTAGTACAGTTTATTTTTTTGAGCATGACAATGTTTGCTGTGTGTGTTTGCTACATCTGACATTTGGAATGTCATATATATGTTTAAATCCTATGTTTATGTGATAATTTAAAGAACAGCTGGTTTTCCTTATTAAAAGTATGTAACCACACAAAAACTATTCACATATTGCACTGTTTTTATGTCCACTGTCATGTTTGACACAAGCAGTATGCTGTCAAAAATGCAGCTTTGCAATACTGCTGATTTTGGAACTGCTATACAGCAGTTTTCAAAAAAGGGTCCTAACAAGCACACCAAGTTAATACAATGAATATAAACACACTGAAAGATACATTTAGCTACCGTGGTAGTGTACTTATAGATCAGTAGTTAGCTCTGTGTGTGGTTCAGTGGTTCTTCTTACAGTATCCTGATGGTGAAGAAGCATCAGGTGCTTATGAGCATAGGGTCACACCCATCCCTCCCAGATTGCTTGCCTCTTACCTTTCACATAGTGTGTGAGTACAGCATAATAAGGGTGGATTTGCATTCCTAAAGAAACTAACCCAACCCTTCCTCTTTCAATGAGGAATGCATGCCATGCATTCTTCTGAAAAGGTCAAATGAGTTTGTTTTTGGCTATTAAAAACAGCACATGAAAGAAACATTAGAAGCACATAGTACAAACTGGGAAAATAAACGTTTATATGTACAATGCTGAGGGTATGGAATTCGGTTAAAGTTTACTATTAATATAATAATAATAATAACAACAACAATAATAATAATAATAATAATAATGCAAACTTTTAAAAACTGCTTCAAGTTTCTTATATGACATACAAATATGCACACAGTCATTCATTATCATTAACCAATTGTTCATGGGCAGACCGGTGGTGGTCCAGGGTCTATCCTGGAATCAGCATATCAGGGCTTTGAAACTATCCATCCATTGCAGGGTGGACAGTCAAATAAATATGCACTTATTCTTTATTTTAAACTCTCCACTCATCCACTCATTATGACTAAATGCTTCATCCTACTCAGGGTCAAAGTTAGTGTAGGCTGCAACACCAGCTGGGATGCCAAGCCATTGCAGGGCAGCCACACATTATGGAGAATTTAAAGTGACTAATTAACCTGAAGTTCACATCTCTGGGTTGTGGGTAGGAACCTGAGGAAACCAAAACAGACATAGGCATATCATGGAATCTCCACTCAGTGAGTTGGATTTGAACCCATTGCAAAACAGCTCAGGTGCTGGGAGGTGGTAATGCAGCTTCCCGTGTCACTGAGCCGCCTTTATTTTAAATTATTTTAAATTTTAAAAAATACAGTGCACAGAAAAATCTCATTATTTCTTCTATTTACCTAAGCGGATAAAAAAGCTTATGAGTGCCTGCGTATTAGAAACCATTGAGATTATGTGTTTAGAGCGTATTGTTTTTCAAATGACCTCTAGAGAGATTGTTTTACATGAGGTGTGTCACAGGTTCTCTGTAAGGAAAGCATACTTCGCTCAGGAGAACTGACCTGACTAGTTTTGCATATTGCATTGAATTCTGGTACTTCCGGTGAGGGATTCAGTTTCAGGTGACTTTACATTTCACAGAGGGAAAAACTGTCATCATTTGTCTTTTATGCAGTGCTCCTTGCTGTCCATCATCAGCTCTTACTACCTTATTGGCAACTGGAATGAAAAACATACTTCACTTGGGAGGACTGACTTAACTTATTTTCTAAGGGTAGTAGGTAGTGTATTGGTCAAGTCTGCCAATTTGTAAACTGAAGGTTCCTGGTTCATATCTGTAAGTAGTTTGGTGGTGTAGAAACCTAACATGGTAAGATGCCTTGGACAAAAGCAATAATGCAACTGATAGTATAGCCTTGTGATGCCTATCCTATTGGGATAGCATTCACGTAAGCTTGACATTTAAAAGAAGACAAAAAAGAGTTAATTTCCTCAAAAGGTTTTTGCAATTTATTTTTGCATTTGTTGAGAAATTCAGAAAAAATAAAATAAAAATACACAAATTGATATTTGACTTCCAGACTGAACACATTTGCATCTATGCATGTGTGACAAATTCTGAGCATGCACATACTTTATTGAAACAAAAAACAAAGGAGATTATGCACATCACATGGAGTTAGTTAATATTTCAGTAGAAGATTTTGTTGATCCCTAAGATATATATAGAAACCAGTTTATGGTTTATATACACACACATAGAAAACAACATCAAAAGTAAATAGGTATGAAGAAAAAATTGGCTAGTTATAGATGGTTCTAATTTAAGTCAGTCTTTTCTGTCTCCTTTGGTTAGCTGGTGTTCAGCTTCAGTTCCTGCTTATTCCTTGAATTCTGTAAATGAAATAAAATTATGAATCAATATGATTTCTTTCTCTTACATTTAATAATCGTGAATTTTAATTCTTTATGTACTATGAAGTTTCATGCTGATGTAATATGGCATTCTTACCTTCCAATTTTCTTCAGCAATGGCCGTGCCTGTGACCATGACCATGCTTGTGCCCATGCCCATGCCCATGCCCATGCCCATGCCCATGCCCATGCCCATGCCCATGCCCATGCCCATGCCCATGTCCATCACCCTGACATTGCTGTTGACCTTGCCCAGAATTGCATGGGGTTCCACAGGCTGGGGGACCTTGTGGAGGGCAAACCTGGGGCTGCTGTGGAGGGCAAACCTGGGGCTGCTGTGGAGGCCAAACCTGGGGCTGCTGTGGGCTTGGATAGTATCCAGGAGGATAATTCGCTTAAATACATAAATAGTGAAAAGGGAGAACAAGATCAATATTTTAAAAAATATGATTCTGATAAAAGTTTATTTCTTATACAGTATTTATTAAATTTTAATTAATTACCTGGATTACCTGGATTACCCGAATTGTTACCAAACATTTTATAATTCACAGTCTGAAATTGAAAAAGATCAAAGATTATTATTAATGCATCCGTCATGTACAGCAAAACATTGCTTTAAATCATCTTGTTCATTGTGAGTGGTAAGAAAACGTAGTAGCCTGTATGAATCATAACACCTGCAGTTCTTTCCTTTCCACACAGTCAGCACATTAATATCAGTCATATAACTGCTGTCAGCTTTTGGTCATCACGAAACACAATTGTGTCAGTGGGATACACTGAAAAAGTAGTTTAAAAGTACATTATCTAGCTTGCAAAAAGTTTAGTTTTGTGCAGATTAGACTGCTTTCGGCACAGAACAGAAGTATGGCTTTTTTATTTAGAAAAGAGGTGTGGCAGAGCACTTAACAAAGACGTGTTTTAAGCAATAGAGGTTTAATGAACTGTTGTTTTCACATTGAAGACAATGACACAACTTGTATAAGGAATAAAAATGTTTTTTCATATGTAATCATACATAAATATACAAATATTGCTTTGCATTTTACCTACCTTTTGATCTGCAGACATAACCACCGTGCTTTTAAACATATTGCAATCTATTACAAGTGCTTTTGGAACTACTGTAAACATATGTAGGGACATGGGAACATCCATAATTCTAAAAACAAAAAACAGACTAAAAGACGTCGTGAAACACTGAGGTTGTGTACTTACAGATCAGCAGTCAGCTCTGTGCTCCTCGGTGGTTCTTGCCACACTGTTCTGACCATGAGGAAGTCACAGACATTTGAATGCATGGCCACACCTGGCCATACCCACATTCTAACATGTACTTTCCAAAATATGTGAACATAAAACTGCACAGATGCATAATGATGCCTTTGTTCATTTATAATATAAAATTTTGACAGTAGAGTATATTTAAATAAGTTCAAACATTATATGATCTGTAATCTGAAAGAGAACAAAGTTTATTATTATGTGTAACTTGTTTCTCATGCACTACACTTTCTGTTTGCACTTTGTGTCAAATTGCTCAAACCAGCCTGACCAGTTATTTTAGAAAATGCAAATATCTTCATGACTACTTTTCAGACAAGTCACAAGAAATGATATACAGTTCAGTTTCTTTGTGACAAGATAATGTGTAAAAAGGGATACTTACATGTTAGATTTATTACATTAATGTTTGATGTTTGACACTACATTTCATATGCTGCTAGGAATATGGTGTATATGCTCCAATACTTGCAACTACTTTAATAAACAGCAGATTCTTACCATTAAAACATAATGGTAGAAATAACGCTGATGTTCTTTCAGGAGACAAAAGTTGCTATATGCACCATTACACATCATTGCACGTAAACTATTCATTGGATGGCTCTGAAGATATTTGGTCAGTCTTAATGTGGAGTGGAATGGTCTCTGTGTCCAAAGGAGTTTTCCAGTCTTACATTTCTTTTCTTGGGCAACTTAAGCAGCTGAGTATCTGATGACTGGCAGGGCATAAGTGCTGATAGCTTTGCTGTTGTTCTTACTGTTCGGTTGACTATTAAGACTTGTCTTACTCTGTGGAGGTACTTGAATGTTACTGTTCCTAGTTTGTGATACTTTTAGCTGTCCTGTATGTTTGTTGTATGCCATTGTCATTGTGGTAGTTTATCTCTCTCTGACCTAATGACTTTCTTACTTCCCAGCTAGTCTGTCAGGATGACTATAAACGGGTAAGATGAAATACAGCATTATATAAAACTAATAATACATACGTACTAAATGCAACAAGGGTTATACTGCAGTAAGTGAAGATGCATCACCTGCACTACTGCAATATTTATATAGGACAAACTGGATAAAAGAAATTTCTGGGAACTCATGCAGAAAAGCTGTGCAGACATGCTTGGTGATCTGCTCAAATTTGATAACCAAATACCTTGTGGGGAAAAAACTGGTTTCTAGGAACTGTACTCAGACTTTTTAGTGATAATGTCTGTAGACATACCAAGTCTGTATTTGTGTTGAAGACTTGTGTTTTGTTTCTTATACCTTCGCTGAATACCATTAACCCACAACTGGTTTCTAGAAAAAAAGATAAAATAATCTAATAAGTGTAACATTAAAATGGCAAAAAAGAAGACATCATTTCAACATAAACAATGGCATTTATTTTTTTAAACAGTGGTGAGGGAGACATTATTTTAAGTCTGGGATCAGGGTGAGCTGCTCTCCTATATTTCATTCTCTCCTGTCGATTGCATCCAGCACTGTGGATGCACTCTCTTTTGCCTCGAGCAGCAAATCTGCAGCCTGCTGTTGGGTCTGGAAAAAAAAAATGACATGAAATGGAAATGTGGTAAATGAACTTCAATCAGGAAGGGAGGACCTCCGTTGGAGACCAAAATCACTTACATTTCTTTTAAAGAACTCATCTGTGATGTCTTTGAGGTTGATCGTGACATTGTAGTAAGCTCCAAAGACTGCAGTTTCCAGGGCTTTTGCTGCTACCTAAATATAGGATAATCAGTTACAAATTATTTGTAGTTTACTTAAATTTAAACGGGAAACTTTATTATCACACATTAATTAATAAACAATTAAACACAACATATTTGCAATGAAACACCTAATCATTTCTTGTCCTTCATGATGAACCTCCAAATAAATGAACTTGGTATACTTGGCATGCATTCCTATATTTAGTAAACTTGTGCATTCTTCTAAAATTCCACTTGTCAACGATAAACCACAGTGATCAAAAAGAGCAAAATATACTCAGATCAGTAACTTCGGCAGGTTTGCCCTTTTATTTTCAAGCACAGTTGGCACAGCTGTCTGCAAATGTCTGCTCACCTGGAGGTCTGACTTGCAGGCCACATTGCCATACACCACCAGCTCTTTCAGATAAGGCCACAGCTGATTGATCTTCTCCATCAGGGACAGTGGAACCCCCACTGCCTCTTTAAGGCCCTCCTGCATAGCCAGCTCCCTCCTGGGCACAGTTACAGCGGAGTGGAGAAGAAAGTCAAGACCTTTCAAACCTCTTCCCAAACCCATCGCACAGCTTCAAACCAGCTCATATTTATTTGGTGCTTTTGTATCATGGGAATTCATAATGGGGGGGGGACATATAATTCAAAACTAATTTTGTTTTGTTTATGAGACTAACAGTATAACAGTTAAGATGTACAGTGTTTTAATTTCATCAAGAGTAATACAGAATTAAAAAGAAATAAACAAAAACAGGAAACTACTATTAGGCACTACATAATGGGATTCTGAGGTGGCATGAATTAAGTTTAGATTTTATCTCACACCAAGAGCCAGTTATGTGAGTATTGGAAACCAGGTTACATCTGTATAAGACAGACATGCCTCAAAAATCCTGTATTCGTGTTTATATCCTTTTTACCCAGACTAGAGAAAGAGGAATTAAGTTCTTTCTTTACAAATATCTCACTGTTGTTATCCACAGGTGTATACAAGTTATGTGAATCTATAGAAAACAGGGATGACTACAGATCATGACAAGTTTGACTGGTTTCAGTTCCTTTGCAGGGCTGTGTGTGTCACCAGAACACACCTCCATAAAGCAGCAGTCAGCA
Source organism: Arapaima gigas (assembly GCA_900497675.1). Classification (NCBI taxonomy): domain Eukaryota; kingdom Metazoa; phylum Chordata; class Actinopteri; order Osteoglossiformes; family Osteoglossidae; genus Arapaima; species Arapaima gigas. The sequence goes on from UFQX01000051.1 coordinate 540,555, forward strand.
TTCACAGTCCCTTCCCTGTTTTAACTACTTTTGCTTCTGGGAGCAGCTGTTCCACAAGAGTTGACACAGGGACACACAAATGATCTGATGTCTGAAATTGTGGAGACTCAGATCCATGTCCATAGGAACAGAGGCAGGATATGCCATATATAATACATATTAACCTGGCAAATACATGTCATGTCTTTATTTGTCTTTCACTGTACCTTTTAATTTCATCTGTGGTGTTTTTGGGTAGTTTGAGTGCAACCTGAAAATAAATCAGAGAGAAGGTAATTTGAGGGTGACCAGGAAGTATAGAAAATCTGTTTTTATATTCAGGACTGGGGTGTGATCACATTGCAACTGAAACTGTTTGTAGACTGTCATTCAAGAAAGAACTAGATAGGGTTTCCAAACTCATATTAGTCAACATAGTTCTGTCTTCAGCCTCAGGAAAAGTTTAGTCACAGGGGAAGTGAGAGAGTGCAGAGTGTGACTGGGAAATCTAAACAGTCACAGATCACAAGACCTTCTGATATTCACACTGACATATAGAGAATAACAGCTTTGTTCCACACCTAAAATGTGCATTATGTGCACTCCTCATACACTCCTGTACGTCAGCGCTGGCAAATACCAGCATTCCTGCTCTGCACCACATCTTTCCATGGACAAAAACATGTGACAGAAGGTATGCAATTTCTGAAAAGCAGCAGTTTTATAACATTTTGATGCACAAATTTGTCTTACAGCAGGTTTCACAGGTCATAGCAGGGAAAGCCGTAGGCCATCTCCCCACAGTGTGGGTAAAAAAGGGGTAGACTCAGTCACCATGGGCATGAAGGTGCATCACCCAGCATCAATGCAGGGTTACTGGAAGTAAAGCACTGCTGTTGCATTCTGGACATACAATGTAAAGGCAAATGGCAAAACTACTTGCTATAAATCTTTAACGCAAGTGATGCAAGGGAAAAGACAATGAAATACATGTTCTAAATTTCACCATTTTGAAAACTGCAGTGAAAAGACCAATTTTTCACAAAAAGTCCTGTTACTAAAAATGAATTTTATTTGGGACCTTGGATTGTATAAGTCTACAGGAAGTTCCTACTATGAATCCATTATTTTTACACAAAGCATGACCTATTTTACTTTGAGAGACTGACATAACAATGACTCACAACCTGATCACTGCTTGTATAACTCTGTGTAAACATTTGCATTGCATGTTTTTATTTAGCTGACATTTCTCCAAAGTAACTTACAGTAGTTTTTACCCATTTACAGAGCTGGGAAATTGTTCAAATCAGTTCAAAGTACCTTAATGAAAGGTACTTCAACAGGAGGTGTCATTCGAACCTCAGTCCATTGACTCAAAAGTAGTCTTTGTAACTTGTACATTACTCACTGCCCCCTATACATTGATTTAAGATTTATTTTCTACTTTGTTCAACTCTCACCATGTAGGCATTGAAGGCACTGGAGTCGGCATCCACCATAGCCAGCAATTCATTCATTGCCTGGTACAATGGGGGAATGAGGCGCCTCATGACACTGTCCAGACTTTCAAACTGCCTCTTCCCATACGTCATCTGTCCCACCATACATCCTAGAGCAGCCCCCTAGAAACAGCATGAAAAAGCATGATTCTAGATACACTATGCTAAAAAACCCCTTGTAATAATTCACCCAATTATGCACCACTGCAACACAACAAACATACAAAAGGGCAATTAAGAGTCACCAATCAACCCAAAACACTTGTCTTTGGACTATGAGAGGAAACCAGGAGCACCTGGAGAAGACCCAATTATAAAAAAGGGAAAACATGCAAACTCCACATAGACTGATGGGGATTTTACCTGTGTTCAGTTGCACAGGTCCTGTAAGCCACCAGCATTGTAAAGTACTATGCTGGTGGCTTATTATTATTCATTGTAATTATATGAACGTGTATATATAATTATTTAATTCTATATATCCTTTCATCCATCTATCAATTTTCCATAAATCCATATCCATTCAGAGTGACACCAGCCCACTGCTTATTCTGGAATGACTGGTCACTAGGTAAGGAAACCCCACCCTATATGGGACACCAGTCCAATAGACGGTCAATTTCACCAGTTAAGGTCCTTCATCCAGTACACTGCCCACCCTCCCATCATCCCACCCTCTTTCCATTCCGTTCTGGTATAGAGTAGAACACAAAAAACAGTCTGTATGCATTGTGATTGACTCATCCTACAGCACACTCTCCCATCATGCTTTCCTCTCACCAGTTTGACTCTTTACCCCAGGTGGTCACTAGGGCCCCGTGATGTATATTTTCTGTTTGGCATATAGATGCTCACACATAACTACTGGCTCTGTCATTGGACACTAGGATCTGAAACTACACCCTGATTGGGACACCAGTCCATCACGAGGATATTTGTGCAATAATACATGTAATAACCAAAAAAATCTGTATGCCAAAGTCATAAAGGGACAGTGGAATAAAAATAGGTACGAACCATTGCAGCAATGGCAGCAGAGACTGATCCTCCACCAGGAGCAGCTGTCCTGGCTCCCACACTGCGAACAAACTGCTGCAGAGAGAGGCTCACCAGTCTCTTGTCCTCCTGGGTGCTCTTCACCATGTACCTGGAACAGGAAGATATCAGCAGCCAGCTCTGCATATGAACAGCATTTTCCACACAGAGAGGAATGCTAACTCACTCTATAATTCTTTCCTTGGGAATGAACGGCCCAAGAGAATCTAGTCCCAGTTTGCTGATTACCTGAAGGGGAGAGACACCAGTAAGAGGAATAATCCTTCAGTAGCAGATCAGGACATGAGATATCAGCAACATGAAGGGCCAACTGTCCTTTATGTTTTATCAAGACTTACATTTGACCATTGGTGCACACTCACCAATCGCACTTTGTGCTCCTCTTCCACCACAAAAAGATTGTCTCTCTTGCTGTAGAAATCAGCACAATCCAGCATGGCTTTGAGTGGTATCAGACCAACTATCTGGGACCCCACCACTGGCAGGTTCAAATCCTGGCCCGTAGAACCATTGTTCAGGGTGAGACAAATGATCTAACTGCCAAATTCATTTGTACTTGTCATTCCTTTGTGGTGTTTGCATCAAAGTTTGTCTGATTGGAAATTGGCTTTAATGCTTATATCTTCAGCTATGCTTAATTAACAATACGTCACTGATTTTTTACAGTATCTGCATGTGCAATATAATACAGAGTGTCAATGAAAAGGTATTCTCACATAAGACTGAATTTCATCAAAGCTACATATTTGAGGGAGTTGCTGTTCTTTGAGGAAACTTCAAACAAAACATACTTAAGTTATCTCAATATGAAACCAAGGAAGCTGGTTAGTTTAGCAAATCCACCAGTTTACCAGCTAGTAGCCAGTGATTGTACATATACTGCACCTGTAAAGAAAGCTACGGATTAGAATATGATTTTAAGTATCTCTGTTCACCTCCTCACCTTGGCATCCCTACAGATCTCCTCATAGACGGTATGCAGGGGGGTCAGCTCAAAGTCCAATATGTTTGTAGACACTTGTGCCAAATTGGCCTCCTCAAGGAACCAGCCCATTCCCTGTACCTTCTTTAGAATCCCTGGCTAGAGTACAAACACCAGCCAGACTGAGTGAACTGCAGATTTTTGTGTTATTTAGGAGGTTTTTTTTAAATCCCTTGAAGATCAAGACACCTGTCCCCAGCATGGGCTGAGGAGGACACAAGACTTCTACCTTGTCCTTGCCTCTGCCCTGCTCCCGGATGTCCAGGGCAATCCGATGTGCCTGCTCCTTTGTGCTCAGAAGGTTCACATTGTAGGCAATGAGGAACTTGCGGGCACCAGTCACTGTGGCCCCCCAGGAGGGAACAAATGTAGCAGGACCATAGTCTGGGGTCCACTCAGACTTTTTCAGCTGCAAAGGAATTAGCCTATGTTGAGGGTATCTTTTCTTTATACATCTCTCAATAATGTGTGCAATTCCATATGCATGTGCAATATGTATTTGAGATGTTACAATATGCAGCACATATTGGACACATTGGACTCTTGTTCTGAAATAGTTTTTTTCAGGTCTATATTATTTCAATGAAATAAACCTAAAATAACAGTTGACCAGTGATATATATGCATATATCCCTGACAGCATGTAATACAAATGATGCAGTATTTTAAATTGTAATGATGGGATGATTAATGTAAGGATAATATATGAGTAGAAAAAGTATAATATACAGCCACTGACAACTGTATAATATAATAAAATTAATGAGATTTGAGAACCTGAACCTCACTTTCTCAGGCAGTGCCTCATATTCTCCAGCTCGAATTGACGGTAAAGCTCTTCGGTTCTCCTTGTGGGCTGCTTCTCCATAGAGGTACACTAATTGAAAAAAATAACAGTAACGGAGTTGTCATGAACAATGTCCATTTGTTTCTGATGTGACAACAGAGGACAGCAATTCACTAAGCTCACCTGGCACTTGCAACAAGTCTGAGAGCCGTTCGCCAAACACGTTGGCGCAGCCCACACACTCTGCCATAGTCATGTTTTGCACTGGGATAAAGGGACACACGTCCATGGCACCCATTCTAGGATGTTCCCCTGAAACAACAATGAAGGGGTGTTGGGGGGATGGGCTGACGGTTCAAACAAGATCTCAGCTTACATACCGTAATAATAGAAAAGCCCAGTGTTGTCAGCTCTGAGGATTTTCTATTTTCTGCTTTAGACACAATAGAAAGGCTCCACATGCTATGTGCTTTGTCCCACAGCAATCCTAATACTACAGCCTCAAGAACTTGTTCAGCACCACGTTTGAAAGCTCACAGATGTCCTGGTGGTCATATTTTTAAGTATCTGGTTTCTCTTCATAAATTATAATTTAATTGATTTGATGAGATTGATTTAAGGGCCTTCAATGAAATCAGTGCTTCATCCGTTTGTATTTATTGTATTTATGCAGTGAGATATTACTTTAATATGTAGCAAGTTGGTTACCCAGGGCCCATGCCCACCTGAGTGTTTAGTCATGTCGATGAGCCCAAAGGCAGTGCGTGCAGCATTCAATGCCCCTTCAACTACAGCCTGTGGTGAGCCCACAAAAGTGTAGACTGTGCGGTTGGTGGAGGAACCTGGGTCCACATCCAGAAGACTACACCCATCAGTAGCAGAAATGGCATCTGCGATGGCATCAATGACCTGTGCACAATGAAACCCCCAGCCCCACGTTCACTTTTTTACAAAAGTGACACACCTATATATATTATAACAAAAATTAAAAAATGTACTGCATATATGCATTCCGAATAACTGCACTAGTATCAAGCTACTAAATATCTTTGACTTTCAGAACAATAAACATACGGTGATTTGTTAGGGATGAACACAGACATTGTAAACAACAGCTTTTATCTTTATAACTGGGAAATTGCTATTTCATTGTGCTCACAGAAAGTGTCCTCACAGTTACAGGCTCAGTAGACTACCATGTATGAGACAAACCATGACCTGAAATGACCTCACTATTTACAACAGTGCACCCCTACAAAAGCATAAAGAGTTTTTCTACACAAATGCATCCCCACATTTTGGTCCTGCTATTGACTACTTTGCTCCTACCTCTTTGTTCCTTCCTTCTGAGAAGTTTGGGACACATTCCACTAGCTTAGCCATGGTGTGTGGAGATCCCAGCAAAGTCCCAAGAGAGAATGAGACTCTGGAATGTCCAAAGAGAGTAGTTCCCTCTGTCTCCCACCTCCCCCTTCTCTCACTATGGACATGGCTGTTCTCTACAAAGCATCTGGAATCATTAACCTGTTCCACTTTCCTCTGCTCAGGTCACTCAGCAATTTTTCTTCTGCCTGTTCAACTAAAAATCAGGACATGAGAACAGATGTTGTGCAGTGATGAATGTCTTGCTGATTCACTGCTCCCAGCAGTTTAGACATCACCAAGGAGTAGACAGAACAGCAGGGGAAAGAAACATCATTGAAATACAGCTAATGTGAAGGGTCACAAAGAACTTTGCTTTCTGCTAAAATTGGGAATACAGTGGGCAGATCCCTGGAACTCTTAAATCCTGAAGTCTTGGATTGAAGAAAATTGTAATATCAATTCTAATTGTGTACTCCCCTCTGTTTTCCACTAGACACCATGACCTTAGGACTGAAGTTCGCTCTGCTTTGATTTACTGATTAACTTTCCTGCAGTCTCAGATTTTACTGAATAAGCAACTTTGCACCTCCAGAGATATTCTTACTGTGCTTATTTTCTAATATTATGGTATATAGATTTGTTTATTCTTGCCTGAAACCAAATTGTACTTTTGTTGGTCAGCTCTGTGGGCACCTTCACGTAATAATATACATGCTTATAATCTACAAATTACATAAATAATTCCTGCTCTTTATGTATGCATAAATAATTCCTGGTCCTGCTGTTCTTGATTTGCAAAAAGTTGCTCTGTGCAACATATTTTCTCCGAATTTGAGTTATTTTAAACTTTTGTAATGCTGAAGGTAGCTTGATAGCTACTCGGTGATGGCTACACTTAGAATTTACTATATGGAGCTGTTTAGAGACCCTAAAACAGTGTTATATATATTGCATACTCTCTAGGCTAGGTTTTACCAAACACACAGTAGATTACTAGTGCAAAAATAAAAACAAATAATTTATACTGAATGGACCGTTAAAGTTCGGTCAGCCACTGACACGTGATTAGTTAAAATTAAAACATGATTGCATTATGCCAACAAACCAAACAGTTCCTTGCCCTGGTCACAGTAAATCAGTAACGAGATACTCAGGTCAGTATAGAAGATAACCAGGAGAATCATAACAGGCCACTCATTGCTTTCTTGTTAACTATCTGTTTCTTTGTTTCAGGGTTAGCAAACTTCTCAAGGATACTACAATGGCAGTAGAGAGCAGGAAAAAGAGGGGTTGACTGACAATCTTCATTTTTCATTTTACAAGTCCATGTCCTTAACTGCTACACTACCTTCTGACCCTCTGAAAGGATGTATAGGATATTTATTTCAGTTTACATTTTTATTTGTATGCTCTTACAAGACAGAATAACTGACCCCTTTTTGAGCCTTTCCTAACTACCCTAACATGACTCTTCAGAAGTAGATTTAACTAGAAACTTCACAAATACACAATTTTGTTACAATAATTTGTATAAAATTTTATTCTGCATTTCCTCTGTCAGGAATAATTACATAAAATCAGGGACATTTACATACATTAACACGGAGTTTAAAAGGCATAATGGTGACTGTTCGACCTTAGGAAAAGCTACATCATTTTATTTAGTAGTGAAATCTACCCAGACCCTTCTTATAAGAGCAAAAAGCTCTGGTGTCCCATAGCTTCCTGTTCCTCAGCTACATTAGATCTTGATCTTCCCAGCCAGTGGACTGGAGGGGTAAAGCCTGGAGAAACGACCCAGGGCCCAGATTGGGAACACGTTCCTATAGGAGGTGTAGCTAATGGCACAGCTCTTGTTAAACACACCCGCGATGTTCTCCTGCAGAAAAGACAGGGGTAAATCTGTGAGAAGGTGGATTCATATATACATTGCTGGTATCCTGTTGGACCTATGTAACAGACTGCAATCTTGTCATTATGGAGGGGCTTTAGTGACCCAAGGATCCTGAGAGCTATGTTGCCTGGAGAATGCTCTAGCTAAGGTTACCCTTGGTAAATTGGTTGAAGGTAAATGGTCGGAAAGTTTAAGCAATTGACTATCAAATTCAAGGCCTTCCCCTGAAGGTACTGTGTTTCCTGGCAAGCACCTGATGACTGTGAGATCCATATACCTTGGCTGGGCTCAACTAACATAGCCCAAAAAGACTATTCAGCAGAAAATGTGGGGTTGGCTGCACTGTCTATATGGCGACATAGATCAAGACAGCTTACACTAACGCACTGTGACATGCGTTCCATGTTTTAGGACATGGAATACCATCACACAAATAGGAAAGGAGACAGAGATTATGTGGGAAGTAGACCTCCCCATGCTTTATTTACTTCTCCCCTTGGTGGAGAGAATCAAGTACCTTGACATCCTTTATACAGAAAAAGCATATCATTTATCATATCATTTCCATCCTCATCCTCATCTATGGTCATGAACTTTGGGTAATGACAGAAAGAAAAAAGCCATGAGTACATGCAATGGAAACCTGGTTCCTTTGTGGGGCTGGAGGGGGTTTCTCCTCTTGAGAAGAGCCAGTTAGGGTGATTCAGGTATTTCATTAGAAAGGCCCCTGGAATGCTGCATCAGCAAGAGTCAAGGATTTACAACAGAAAGGGATTCAGAGTCTTTCTTCTTTTCTTATTGCCAGTGCGGCCCTCACCACAGCAAGTTTGAAATGGATGGATGGATAGTTCAGCTGTTATAGAAACTGCATACTTCAAATAAGGATAGTTGAAAAGGAAAGACTAACCTGTGGCCAATCTCCATTGGGTAGTTGCCTATCAACCAGCACCTGTATCCCTTGCTCTATCACCCGGGTATCTGGATACCTAAAAAAAATTATGAAAAAAAAAGAAAAATCACTACACCCTTATCCCGATTTATGAAAACTGGCTGTTACTGGCAAATGAGGTGTGAACTTTTAATTTAATTTATGTATGCTTCAGTTACAAGAAAAAAATCTCAAACTATGGTCCATCATGATGAGGAAGGACACAGAGTATGACCAACATAGGCAATACTACATTTGTTTTTTTAAGTTAAGCATTCAGTATTATACTAGCTGTGTTTTTGTTAACGTTGAAAGGTTTTTATCAGTCCTACACAGGTAATTGCAAAACAGTGGCAGGTTATGGTACCTTTGCATCTACCATAACAGTCAAACATCATAACATCTACATGGGAAGTAACACATCCACCACCACCACAACCACTACCACCAACCAACAGTAAACTGATTTGAAACATCAACTTAATCCTAAAAGTAACAAAAAAATCAGCTCATCTGACTGTCAATCTAACCTTTCAAGAGTAAACACAGATGTGTTTCATTAGTTTAGATTAATTTTTTCATTAATTTAAAATCCATAACAGTCATAATAAAATTATCTGTACTTTTTAAATTATGCAATATTGCCTCTTTTGTAGTAGTCTCCCTTAAAACTCAAAGTGTTTCATGTTTATTTAGGTGGAAAATGCATTCCAGATATAAATTAGCTGTTTACGGAAAGGTAACTAAGCTTTCAGATTCTGGGCACTAAACCCACCATGAATGTGGGCCTTATTAGAGGTACCTGGCAGCCATGAGACCCAGTAGAGCCCAGCAGGTGTTGTGGATCTGGGAGCGCTCACTCTGAACATATTTTTGCTGCTCACATGACTCAAAGTCCTCTCCCCAGCCACCGTCTGCCATTTGCTTGCCTAGGAGGAAGTCACAAGCTCTCTGCACCTCCTGACATGCCGTCCTGTCAGAAGGTAGGAAACCCAATTTGCTGTTTTTAACCAGTCATCAATTTGTATCCTCCCCTTGTAGAGCTGGTTTATACCTACCCATTCTGGAAGGTATGACCCATGCAAGCAAAGGCTTCAAGTCCAAACCAGGCTCCGTAAGTGAAGCATACTCCCCAGGAGCTGAAGGGGCAGAGTGTATATGTACAGTACGATTCACACTTGATTCAGAAAAGCAAGGTTCACATGTCAGGATACAACTGGAAATTAGATAGATTGATAGTTTACCCTTCCCATGATCCATCAGGTCTCTGCACCTTCCGGCAGAATTCCAACCCTTCCTTTAGTGTAGCCCTGAGAAAACATTTTTCAGCACAGATGTGTGATAAAATGATCACATAGTAAGAACTAATTTGACTTTTTATGAATTTCTGATTGTAATAACTATAAATTTATGCTCCTACAAGTATTAAGGATGTCCTGAGACTGCATTATCTGATTACTGCATTACCTGATTTCTTGTGCTTTGTACTCCGGGAATACTTTATGAAAGTGTTTTAATGCTTGCATCACTGCTGATGTACACTCCACATAAGTGTAATCTATCATGATATCACCTGGAAAACGAGAAAAGATGTCACCTGGTGACAGTCACCAGAGGTATCCATTGGGGAACAAGTTTATTCATTGCTACTGCCACACCCAAAACTGCATAAACCCCAAGAAGAATGCAGTGCTCTTCTACCTCTGGCCACTTGGTGGTTCTTCATTCGAGAGGACCAGAATCAAAAATTCACAGGTTCTCACTTTTGGCTCTGATAAGGTGGAAAAATCTCCCTCCATCCCCTAGAACTGCTGAATCCTTTCCAACATTCAAGAATACATCTCTTTTGGATCCACTTTTCTCGCAATATCCTAACAGCTCCATAAACTGACATCACACTATTTGATTAGGTAAACTTTGCATTACTTATCAAACTCAGTTCTATAAGCATCTACTTGTGTTGTGTACTGGCAATACAGAAATGTTGAAAAAGCTGTGTGTCAGCATTTAAATACGTGTCTGTTATGTCATTTAATGTTGTTTATTCTGAGTTGTCTGCTGCTTTCAACAGAATTGTTTGCTAAATAAATAGACAAGTATGTTTACATAACAGAGTTTAGGTTAAATATAATAGCAACCCATTTGGGGTGCACCCTGCCTCATGTCCTATGTTTCCTGGATAGGCTCTGGATCCCTGCAACCCTGCATGGAGTAATCGGTTGATAAGAGATGGGTAGATGAAATGCTAAAACACAAACAAAAAGTGTTGCTCAAGTGGCAAAAGCACAGAAATAATAATGACACAGGTCGGATCTTGGGCTGAAGCCCACACCATGGTCAGGCCCAAGGCCTTATGTGACAACTCCTGTAACATAAGTAACGTGGAGACTCACCAAACACCTCTGAAGGATTTAGCAGCTCCAGCAGCTGCCCTCCTCGCTTGGTCTCATATGTGGCAAATCCGCCATCACTGTTTTTCATGCTCAGCAGCTGGAAGCACAATATCGGTGCACTCTGAGTGAGGGGACACTATGGCCTGGCCACTGTAATGCAATCTGAAGACAGCACTCAACAATGACTCACCATCCCATTTAAACTGTTAGCACAACAGCTAACATGTTGGATGAAAGTTACTAAAAATTACTCCCATTTCAAACCACTGGAGTAATTCAAGTTCTTCCAAGTACTCAAACTTAAATACTCTGCTTGAGGGCAGCAGGTGGCATGACTGCGCTGGGCCAACTGGTTAGAACCTCAGGTCTTAAACTACAGGGCTGTCCACTTGTAGGAAATAGTGATGAGTGGTGCTGTCACTCAGTGTAGGCCTCTCACCACATCGACAGCTTGGCAGAGGCGCTCGGCAGGGATGTGCTGTTGGATGAAGGGGCACTGTTCCTGCAGCAGCATCACTGACTTCAACCCCTCTGCTGTGCAGTCGGCCACAATCCAGCCACAGTCCCTCGTACTGAAGGGGAATCCTCCCTGGAAAACACATCAAGTTACAGAGACACAAATACCATGTACTGATCCCCATACGTACATTATAGCCGATACAGACTTGAACCATTTCTCACATACATGCAATTCCATCCCTATACACATTCACATTTAGAAAGCAAATGTTATAGTTAGAAGGTTATTATATTTAAATTTCAAAATACTTTGTTCACTTTAGGGTTGACCTTACCTTGTTCATTTGTCTGTAGTATTTATTGTACTGTGGTGGGTTGTCTGGTATCTAAAACAAATAACATATCAGAGGGAAACTGTGAAATATCTTAAAAAGAAAACTTATTCAAAAAAACAAGCGTTTAGAGCAGAAAGGCAAAGACCTGTTCTCTTTAGCGTTTGAGTCTCTCACCTGTGTGAGGGCAAAGAACTGGTGTGTGTGCTGAAGGCACTGAATGAACCGGTCAGAGTCCTGAGCACCTGCCTTAAAGAGTGGCAGAGAACACACCACTTTAAACACACTGTTCACATTCTATACCAGACACACACAGGGCCTTACTCACATTAACACTCCATAATATACGACCTGAGGATGCATCATCACAATGTTCTAAGTGCTGTGTCTGTTACCTCCAAAAAGGCTTGTACTGCAAACGCTGTGTCCCACAGCTGGGAACCATTGGTCCCCTGTAGAGCAGAATCACAAACACACAACTTGGTACTCTGACAAACTGTAAAATGCTGCCAACTGCTTTAAAAAAATTAAAACATTCAAAACATTCTATAAATATCCATTAAAATCAACATTAGTTAAAAAAGTACACTAATAAAGCCAGGAGCAAATATGTGTAGGACTTTGTATAGTATCCCTTTGTTAGACATTTTGGCACTAAAACCAAGTAATGTACCTGCATCTTCATGCCATCAAGTCCCAGCCTAGGAAAAGACAAAAGAATGCTTAAGATTACTGTAAAATACCAGAATGTTACAAATGACTGACTTTGATGACTTTGTGTCTGTATGTGAAATTCTCTTCTTGCTGTGAAGTGCACTTCTGTTTACTCTGTGTTGGAGAAGAGTGTCTGTCAAATGCATAAAAATGTAAATGTAATGTTCAGTTTTTTATTTACTTTTGCAAAACAAAAATCAATGGCATAATACTAACTGGCAGACAGAATACGGTTTTCAGTGCACACTACGGTCAATTTACTGGTTTGAATTACAAAAGAGAAGAAAACAGCCGATTCATTCAGACAGGCTATTCCTGGGAAAAGACGTGTTTTGCAACTCTCAACTTCAGACTTCCTCATCACATGACCTTCTCATTTGAATATCACTGACCACAGGTAGTCTGGGATCCTGGACACGTGTTCCTGGAAGATGGCAGAGTTGGGCCCGTCTACTTTCCAGCGCACCAGCATGTTGATGGTTTTGGAGATCTACAAAAACCAGACAATGGGTTTTTGATATTCTGTGCAAACACTGTCATTGCACCCAGCACCTGCTTCACCCTGTGACTACAGTGTTACACCAAAAGAATATAACAGGAGAAGTGTGCATTTTTTAACTGATTTGTGCGAGTTTTCTAACCGGTCCAATGCTGATGCACTTTGTGAAGCGGTCGTCAGCTTTGATGTGGTCGTACAACTCCTTGATAGCTCTGTCTCGCAAGGTGGTACTGTGGTGGGCCTCGTATACGTTCATCACCACTGCAGAAAAGGCACAGCATTAGCACCTTGACGGTACCATGACCATCACACATAAAATACTTCCGCAGTGGGATGTACTTACTGTATGCCACCGTCAGCAACAAGCTATGAGGAGTGTACATATCACAAGGGGCCACATTGTTCTTCTGAGCAGGCCAGTCAATTGTGGAATAATCCTGGACATATAGCTCCTAGAGAAAGACAAATACTAGTCTACTGAAGAGAAAGTGGGATTAAAAAGTGGAGGGGGTGCCCCCCAGTGGAACTGAGAAGTCACTGCACCTGTCTTAAACTAAGCACTAGTTCATCCTCTGGACAGCTGATCCTCACAGCATAGCAGTAGCTCATGGGCAGGTAGACCTGGCGACAGTGGCACCACAGGGTGGAGGGGTGCGCAGGCATCCAGGTGGGGAAGAGCCTGGGGGGGGGGGGGCAAAGGACAGCTCCCTGGTGAAAACCTCTTCTTGTGAAAAGTACTCTATACAGGATAGACGGGTATACGTTAAGGCCTGAGGTGCATTTCAGTGGTATAACTGTTCAGGGACCCAAATGCACCCAGAAGTTAAAGTTGACTCAAGGCTTTGATTATTATACTAAGTAAGTGGGATGTACTGGCAAATTTTTGCCAGTTATATATAACTTACTTCTCGATGCATTAACTCTTAATCCTTTCAAGCACATGTTAAAGTGTCGACGACTTTACACACCTAGGGTCAATTTGATAATTTTACAAAACACTACAGGAAACTGAGTGTCTGTTACTATCGAAAAGGTACTGAGGATTTGAAATGCAAATTAAAATGACCAAGTAAGTAATTGAATTTTGAAGGCTGCTTGGGGTCAAAATGACCCCAGGTGTGTATGAAAGGGTTAAAAGAAACATCAACTCAAAAAATACATTTCTAAAATAATTTATTCATACCACATCTCTGGCAGTAAGGTGTTCATTCCTTCCCAGCTGTAGATGTTCATGACAGCCAACCAGAATTTACCCCATGATGGGATTCCAACAGCACCTCCTATGAGATTAAAAAAGGAAACAATTTCACTTCATTACGCAACCTACTGAAGACTTCTTTTTTATTCTTAAAATGTCAGACAAAATCTAAGAAAACTGACCCTTGCTATGAAGGTTTCTTCTGGCTCGCACCATGTCTGGATCATCAGGCCCTACTCCCAAGATCCTCAGAGTGGTGTAGTTCAGTGCTGTTCCAAACACTGTCGATTTGTCTTCAATGTGCCTAGAACAACAGCCAGTTTAAAAAAAAAAAAAAAAAAAGAGTATAACCGTTTGGTCTTGCCTTGCCTGGTCATTTACTGCTACCCAGACTGGGCATCACAAAGCAAACTAAGGACGTTGGAGTCCAGAGTGCCACTTACAGGCCCCATCCTCCATCAGGCAGCTGCAATGAGCGCAGGTAGCGCACCATTTCCTTCTTCCAGGCCTCTGGGAGGGAGATCTTGGCCACGTAACAGGTGATCAGCAGGCCTGTGAATTATTATTATTATTATTATTACAAATTAAAACTCATTAATGTATAATGTGTCAATGTATTACAAATCAAAAGGTGAAGTCCTTCATGACGCAGTGAACACACTTTCAGTTTTTCTAGATGTGTTTAACCCTTCCATACACACCTGGGGTCATTTTGACCCCAAGCAGCCTTCAAAATTCACTTACTTACTTGGTCATTTTAATTTGCATTTCAAACCCTCAGTACCTTTTTGATAGTAACAGGTGCTCAATTTCCTGTAGTGTTTTGTAAAATCATCAAATTGACCCAAGGTGTGTAAAGTTATCGACAGTTTAACGTGTGCATGGAAAGGTTAACTACAGATGTGTTTGTGTGCATACTCTTATCTGTGTATGACCCTTTGGCCCTTAAGCAACAACTCTAAGCCAAAAGGAGTGGTCAGTAAGATGCTCTGCACCTGGCAGCAGAAAAAGAGGGCCACCGTAATCCCCTGCCCAGTGACCATCCTCAGCCTGCAGGTGACGGTAGAAGTTCATGCCTTTCAGTGCAGCCTCCTGGGCATTTTGGGCAGCAGGTGTCCCAGGGACAAACTTACTCTGTGAGGAGGCAAAGCTGAGGAGGTCAGCTCCAAACCACAGCTTATCAAACACAGTATCACACTGATCTTTGAATGGGCACATCAGATAAAATTTTGGAGTAGGTCAGCATCTCATGACTTAATGAGACTTAGAATTAACCATTTGGACTGTGATCAGTGCTATTTTCTTTGTGACTAAAAAACAGGGAGTGCAGTAGAAAGTGGTTGAGGTGTACCGTATCCAGGCCCAGAGAGTGGGCCTCCAGCATGGTCTGCTCCCTGCGAATCCGGTCCTGCTCTTCCACATAGTGCCAAGTTTGCCTGCCCTCCACATTGCTCAGTCTCCAGCGGCTCAAGTCTGTGGCAGGAGCTGTCTTATAAGGCCCCCCCCGTCTCCGCAGGCACCTGAGCAACAACGTACAACTGTTTGTGTATGTGCACAACTTGCATTTTACAAAACTTGCACAAGTGCTTTGCTCTAAAGGATTAGGTCCCTATATCTTTTCTATTTCTCACACAAAGAGTAAACTGTTTATTACGTGGCTGTTAGTCTTTATTTAATGGAAGGATTTGTCCAAGATGGTTTACAGTTTTAGATAACTTTACAATGATTTATTAATGCATTCAGCAGGTTATTATTACTATTTCAACTCAGTATAATTACTCTAATATAGGATACTACAGTAGGAGAGGGTTTCAAACCCAAGATGTTCTGATGGTAAGGCTACACCACCAGCAGCACCCTGCATTGTAAAAAATGAGATTCCAGTTTTTTTGTTACAGTACAATCCTACAGAGCTATCAAAAGCTCAAAAGAACTTGTCTGGAATTTTGCTATCTTCCTACTGGATGTTTCATACCAGATTTCTATTATATTATTACTTATTGACAGGAGTTCATGATGCAAAATCTTATTAAATGTTTATGTCTGAACCCATTTTTAATCTAGATATTGAACGGCAGTGAGGTTGTCAGCTTCTCTTGCCTAGACTGAAGACCTTGGTTCTGCATTATGACAAGTAAAAACAACCAACTCATAATATGTTCCAAATATTCCATATATTATGAATTTGATTTACTTCAGCTGCCTTGTAACGTGTCTTAATGTACTATTTCTTTAAAACCTTCGCAAAACAAAATTAAAATAATATATAATCGTGCTATTTTACAAAGTACAGTTCCTTAGAAAACATTTAAATGTACGCTTTTTTTGTTTTTACAAAAAAATCAGTATCCATTATTGCCATGTGAATGATTACATCTTCACACAATAAAGGTAACAGTGCAAACTACTTACGTTCCTTCTGTCATCGTTAAAGCTCACGCCAGCCTCTCTGACTTGAGTGGCCCAATGTTTAATTCCAGCTCCTCGATGGGACGTGTACAGCCCATTCCCTTCGCTCGCATGGAAATGTAGTCCCAATTCTTCAAAAATTGCTGGAACTAAAAATTTTCTAACGTTTGTATGACTTCCACTCCCATAATGCAAAGTAGTCCCTTTCGACCGGTATGCCGAATGGAGAGACATGAGCCGAGAAAGGAGCGTCCAATCATAGTTGAGAGTGGAGGGGAAATGGGCGTGTCCAATAGCTATGCTAAACGCCCATTGGTCTGGATTTTGAAAGTTGATTTTGAATAATTAACAATGATACAAATCGTGGTTTACTTAGAAAATTTACAAAAGGAAAATATATATTATATGACATCACAACTTTTAAAATGATCAATAATTCTTTTTTTAATTTTCCTGAAAAACGCTATGTGAAACAAATGAGTTCACACAAACGGAGGAAATTGGAGAATTTTTGCAGTTATGACTTTTTTACATCAAGATAATCCTAGTAAATTTTAACGTATTTATAATAATAAACAAGTATAACAATAGTATAATAGATATTTCTTTCTGATGACACTGGTTGGGTGTACTTTTCAAGGAATATGCTTATTTTTCTGGGGGATTTTAAATATTGGACCTTTCATTTCTTCTCATTTCACCGTAGTCTTGTTTCTACCTTGAATAACAATGAAATAAAAACAGCTGGAGGCTGAAGTCTCACTGTGAATCAGGCACCCTCAGCTCTGGAGCTCCCCAAAGACTCCCCTAAACACTGTGTGCACAGGAGCTCGGCTGTATGGCTCTAACATCAATGAGAAGGTGCATCTCATTGGAAGGTACAGTCCACAGATCATTTCTGAGTTTATTTTTGCTGAAAGAAAACAATGAAAAATGTTAATTGTACCAACTTTCGCTGATCTTGCACTAAATACCACCACCCCAAAAGCAAAAACCCCAGATATTTTTTAAAACTTTTGACATTATCTTTTGTTAAAAAAAACATTATTTTTATTAGAAGTAGAAAGTGAAACAGACAACTTATTGCTGTACAAAACATACAGTACTGTAAAATATTCACACTGGTACAGTATTTTCTTCGAAAAACACCATCTGTAATCCATTTATAATCATAAAACAAAACATAAAAGCTTATTTAATTTTCTTTACTGTAAAATTAAGTCAGTATTAGTTGTTGTGGATCTATTTAATGTATCTGTGGGGTAAAAATCTTTTAGCAAGACATGGTTACAAATCAGAAGTGTTATATTTGCATAACAATGTGTAGGGTCATCTGCACAAGCATACGTTTGTTGAGTAGTTTATGCAGCAGAAAAAAAAAATCAGAAAAAAATTGAATTTACTTCATAAAGTCCTATGCCTTTTTACATTTGCTATGAATAAAACTGTACTGACAAGTCAAAAGATATAACCAAAAATAGTCAAGAAACATTGTAATGTGATAGATAATTCTGAGTAACACCCAGCTCCCAAAAAATACCTTTTAAATTCTACAGTGTTCAGTCTAATGTGTTGAAAAATATAGATCTAGACACAAACTTTTTCAAACACATTTTATTTTAAAATGCTCTTTAAGAAGAATCATTACTGGATGCTTGGCAGGCATTGAAGGATGGAGGCTTGAACATGAACAGCAGAAAATGAGACAGGGTATCATGACCACTCAGCTTGCCTGATGTTTTTCTCACACTTGACCACCACACAGCTCACCTGGGAACCCCATTCTCCCAGCTCAGTACAAGCAGGATGATGCAAACAAAGGCCAAAGGTGATAGTAAAACTTTGCAAGTTGAACTGCTGAACAAATATGATCTTATTATAAAAGGGCAGAGAGGAAAACAAGAAGGATGCCATGGGGGAGGGGGTGTTATGGAAGCTATTTCTACAATAAATAATCTGTATATTTTTTGTAAGTCTCTTCTGTACAGATGCTAGTAAGCAGTTTTCAAAGGATACATTCAAACCAAATCAGGCTGTGCAACCTTGACAGTAACGCTCTGAGAAGAACAAGAACTAATCTACCTGTATTTCACTTAGGGGCTAACATGAAAGGCACTGGTACTTCCAGTGGGGGAGGAGGGAGGAGAAAAGTTAACCCCTAGGTGTATTTTTGCAGGAAAATAAGCTACTCCACCAACAATTCAATCTTTAGACAAGGTTCCAAAACATGAATAAAACATTTAGAAAACACAAAAATGTTTTACAGTAAAGCCCCTAAAAGATGAATTCCACCCAAATCCAGCTCTACATGACAAATGTAAATCAAATAAAATGCCAAATGGCAAGTTACCTCCATAAATATTGCACCTTTCATTAGGCTGCATATCAAACACAAGATCTCAAGGCCACACTCCAAAACCACCCTTTGTTTGAACATACACTAGGAAAATCAAAGCTGAAATTAAAAAGGACAACTAATGTCATCCATTAAATCTCCAGACAGTCATAGTTCATTTATTGCATTGCATTTTAAAGTAACTAAAATCATATCAATAGATTGTTTATTTGGGGAAGGTAGGGGAATCAGTTTAATTGTGTACCCCATTTTAGGTTAAATGTATTTTTTTTTAAAATAAGGGAAACACAAACAAAAACACAATCTTCATAGTATGGGTGTGGATTTTTGGGTGTAAAAGAAGAATGAGACTTGCAGATCATCCTGCTACAGTAACAAAGTGTACAAGGTTATACTGAAGGAAATAAAAAGTGCTTGGAGGGATGGTGAAAAATGATCAGTAGTACCAGCAGGTTTTCACTTTTATCCTAGATCTTACACATCCACATGTGGCAGAGGCTCAGCCCTCTTTGGGCATCGGAGGGTTTGTCCTGTTTATGGCTGCTTCCCTCAGAGAGGCTGCAGGACTGTTCTCCCAGCATCACTGTTCCCGCCACCTTTCTCCACCTCCAAGAGTTCCTCAAACACATCCCTGCAAACACAACAGGTCAAGACATGACTCCTCACACACCCAAGAAGCACCGTGAGCAACAGGGTGAACGTTACCAAGACTTACTTGTGCATATAGAAGAAGATGTAGCCGCTCCTGTCCCTGTCCCGCTGCACCGTGGTCTCCTGTGTCCGTGAGACGTCAAGATCGTTGTAGGTGAGCCAAGACTGTTTCTTCATGTCGTAGACATCACTGATGTAATGACCTGAGCAGATGGAGCAGGACAAGTTGAAAATGAAGGGGGATAATGCAAAATATGACAGAATAAGTACTTCCTAATATAGGCAAACTTTTACCAAAAAAAGTCATACAAACAGTGATCAGTGATCGTGCATGTCTTACCAGATGATGAACTGCTGCCAATATGACTGACTACACTGATGAGTCTAAATGAGTTGGCAAGCTCTCCACTCTGAAGTGACACACAAGATAAAATAAATTACAGCATGTTACCATGTCAAGTAGTTAATGTATAAGCAGACAATGAGTGCCCCCCCCCACTGACTGTACCTCAGCATTTCTCTTTAGCTCCTCTGCTTCAGCTTCACTGTAATCCATGTCAAAGACATCTTCATTCCCAGAGTCCTCATCAGAGCACAGCAGCTCAGGCAGTGAGTTGTTAAACTCTGAAAAGGTCAAGAAAACTCAGGCTCAAGACCAAAAAACAAAACCAAAAAAAACCCCACTTTCTTTAAACTCCAAACCCAATGTTACATACAGTTGTATTTTAAGTGAACTGGAAGAATATTATGGAAATACATGTACTCACTTTCAGTGTTTACTGTACTATAAAAAAGTTACCTTGCAGGCTGAGCTCAGTGGCTCTCTTCAGATCATCATCTTCTTTTAATTCACGAGCTTCCTGTCAAGACAACAGAATGCGTGAGTACATGAAGGGGATAGAGCAAGATAGCAACATCAGGGTGCAGGGGGTGATGACTTACATGCTCCTGCAGGCTTTGAGCCAGTGCTTGCTGGAGTTCTTGCTCTTCCCGTTCCTGGTCCAAGCTATATTGCTGTGCCCAGTCAAGCTCCCCCTGTGGCCCATCTGGAGTCTGGTTTTCTTTATTCTCATCCAGGTCCTTAGTCAGGTCCAGAGAGTCCAAAACATCTGCACGCACACGCATGCACACGCACGCACATGCACACACAGATCTACATTCACTCTAATGTTAAACAAAGGAACTGCAAGCAGTAAATACATTTCCCCTTTAAGTTTTGTTTCCATGACACCTTCAGCAGCATTGCCTCAAAATTGAGTCTACTGACAACAAGCACATTGAACAAAGATAAAATTATTTTAAGGCAACAGATGTAATGAGAATTTTAGAATATCCAAACATTGAGGGAATGTTCTATCTGCAAAACTATTTAACTGATGGGGCGTCAAGAGTTCAATGTTGTTAGAAGATTGGAAAGATTTCCTCCTGACATTGCCCAGGTCAAAAACTGGAACGGTAAGGAATAAAAATAGATTAAGTATCACCAAACTGTATTTCCCTTAAAGTGGTCCTATTTAGTAAATAATCTTAGTAGATAAGGGGGGATGGTGGGAGAAACAGAGAATACATATCATACTCAGGCCATTTGGTCAACGTACACTTTGCATGTGACGTAACTACGTTCTGCATGTTTCTAACCCTTATTTCAAAGACCAAAGTAATTTTCAAGATAATAGCTGGCCTTTCTGGTGTTTAATAAACTTGACTATGTAAAAAAAAAAAAACCTCACTTATGGTGAGAAATACCCCTGTGCCATATTTCAGGTTTGTGGCTTGAAAATCAAAGCTCTGCATAAAGGACAGACAAACAGAGATTGAGCAATTTAGATTATATAGATATAGAAGAGACTGATCATTTCACAGATTCAGTTTCACATTCACCAAGTTTCTTCAGGGTCCTTAACATTAAAACAATACTGGCTATGAAAACAGAGGCCCAGGTACATTGAGATTCAGTAGTACAGATAACTATACAACAGAAAATTGACGAGATACCAAGGTTTTAGACATAAGTGTGATTTAGTGTCACTGCAATTTTTGAAATATCACAAGGCAATTATGTTTAAGGATCAACTGATAAAGCTTGCCTGTGCCCATTGAGGTTTTGTCTGCATCAAGAAGATCCATCTGGTTGCTGAGGTCCGCTCCGTCGACATCGCCGAAGCCCGTGTCAGGGCTGCTGGTGGGCTCATCTTCAGGAGCTCCTGAGAGCGTGGCATCCTGTCGGCTCATCTCTAGCACAGCAGCCAGCATCTCGTCATCATTGACGGCATTGTATTCCACTTGCTCTGCTTGCGTGGCCCGCGGTACCTGTTGGAAAGGGATGCTGCTGCAGATGACAATGCTGCAGACAGGTTTGTACTCAACTGCCCTGTAGTTAGATAAGCCAACCAAAACGAAACTAGCACTTAATCATCATACATGTTTACTGAAAAACAGTGCATTATCTACCATGGAGAGCAAAACAAGTACTAAGAAAATTGGTTACTACACTTTCTCCACACCTTCTCAATCCTTTCATCGTCCATAAGACAGTCACTCAGTCTACGTCTGCAGTTAGCGGCCTTCCTGGTCAGCT
Source organism: Arapaima gigas (assembly GCA_900497675.1). Lineage (NCBI taxonomy): Eukaryota > Metazoa > Chordata > Actinopteri > Osteoglossiformes > Osteoglossidae > Arapaima > Arapaima gigas. The sequence continues at coordinate 562,637 of UFQX01000051.1, forward strand.
CCTCCTCGCTGTCTGAATCCACGAGCACACTGATGGAGCTACTGGACTTGAGGGGACCCTTCCTGCATGTTACAGATGACTGTCAGCCATAACTGGACAGTGACCAGGTACTCAAGCAGATTTCACATTAAAAAGAACAAAGTGAAAATCAAAGTTGCTTAAATATAGCTGACTTACAAAATTTTTTTTTACAGAGATTGAAAAAAGATAGCTTAAATACGTACCGCAGCTGTACCAAAGAACTATTTACAGATTGAGAGGATTTCAGTGTTCGAGACCTAGAAGAAAGCATACAGAATATTTGTGCTTGGATAGGAACAAGAGTGGACTATGACAGAGCTCAGGAGAAGATGTGAGAGTATAGTGACTGTGGGGACATACAATGCTGCGTGCGCATTCCAGCCGAGGCTGAGCGGAGGCCGTGTGGAGTCTGTGCAGTGAGACTGCAGGGTGAGGTATTTGGGAATCAGGACCTGCTGGCCGAGTTTGCTGTTGAGGGACAGCTGGGCATTGTAACTGTACCGCTTCAAGTGGAGAATTAGCACCCTGGTGAAAGAACACAATAGTCACTCCACAGGCTGTGCCTTAGCTGATGACAGTTAGTTTTGTTACAGATGAGCACTTCACTTCTGTGCCACATACCTGGGGAGTTTACTGAATTTGTGTGTAACAGTTGCAGACTTCCCACAGCACTTCTCACACGAGTACTCAATCTCCTCCATCTGAGAATTCACAAGGACCTCACTTAAAACCCATTACACACAGTGTTAAAGCAAGGTACTGGTTAAATTATTCAGGCCTAAACATCTTGTAAATATGAATACCCTGAAGAAGAGGTCCAAAGAGTCTTGTATGGATCGCAAAGGCAGAGTTTTCTTCCGCCTCGGCAGATCAATTGACAAGTCATTGAATTGTTCCCGCTTTGTGACCACCTCTCCACAACTATAATCAAACAACACAAAGAAGATAATCAGCCGGTGATGAAAGAAGTCACATAAAAATCTAGAGATGACTGGAAGATGCCATTAAACCTCACCCTTTACAGGTGATGGTGTGCTGTACTTCAAACTCCATATTGGCACCCACAGGACATGTGTAAACTCGAGAGGTATCAGGTTCCTCCCCTGGCCTTGCCCCATGAGATTCCTCCCATGAGTGTGACTCATTCTTCCAGCTCTTGTTCATCTTCTCAACATCTTCTTTCAACTGATCCAGGCACTGACTTAGGAACTCATGGGCATCCTTTAAAAAAAAAAAATAAAAAATTTTTACTTTATGGATAACTGGATAACTTTATGGATAACTGAAACTCAGATCTTCAGAGATCTATTGCATACCATCACTTCTTGCTCAAACCAATGTAAGGTTTCTGTGTACCATAAGATTTCTTCTTGGTTGATTACATATTCTGCTTACTCAAAAATGCATTCAGTTCAACCTCCTCCTTCAATAGGAGCTGTAGACAATTGTTCTACCTTTCAAGACATTTTTTTTTACTAAAATATTGAAATATTTGTAACTGCTGTAATGACTTGTGAAACAACATGGACAACTTAATTTTGACAAAGAGGGGTGGAAATATCTGACAGGAACAAGTTAGGATGAAATTTTGCATTCCATAATGAGTTTTCTAGTACTGCTCAAAACTGTAATACTTCAGCTCAACAGCAAGTCAGCTGTTCTTGATCTCAGTATATGAATATGTTGCAAAAAATAGACATTTATAGCAGATCTAAAGTGAAACGTGAAAACAGCTTACATTTTGCATGTACCCCGAGAAGCGTTCTGCTGTGGAGGAAATTGAACTCTTCACCTTCCTCAGGAGGTCCTTCTTCTGCTCTGGGCTGCAGATATCCTTTTTTGCCAGCAGATGTGCAAAACGCCTTTACATAGTGATGTCAAAAACAACATTTAGAAGAAGTTAGTCAACTACAAAATGGCAAGAACATATTAATTTTTAAACTCAAAAACATACAACAGCAGGACCTATACGCTCAGGTATAGCCTCCATGTGAGATACCAAATACGGCGGTCATACCTGAGCAGGGCATTTGCAGGGACTTTCTTCCATGGGATTCCCTGCTTCAGCAGGTCATTGGAGAAAGACTGCAGGCTAAACAGAGACTGCAGGATAGCGTTCATGTAGCAGGTGTTTCCCAGATTAGAGAATCTGTAAAAGGAATGAACTGTCAGCTAATAAGAACAAATATAGTGGAAAAGACAGAGGAATCTTTTAATCAACACTCTTCATACCCTTGTAGTGGAGGCTGTGGCTGAGACAGAATGGATGCTCTTGATTTATTCCAACCGCTGTAGTCCTGACTGGGTCGCACTTTCTTAAAAGGGGTTGAATGACTGGGAAAGAGTAAGCTCCTCTTGGAAGAGGGCGATTGACCAGTACTGGTAGGTCTTAGGAAAAAAGTAGGAGACATTTTCATTATTTGAACAGTCACAGCACAGACTAACAGGTTAAGGAAAGTGACACTGTTTCAGCACTCATGATTATAATCACTGTAGCCTCGTGTTATCCCTAACTGCCCATTTAAAACGGCACAAACAATAAGCCTCATGTTACATGTATTACTTAGCTTATTGAAAGGACCCTCCATCAGTAGTGGGTCGTAAGTACCAATAAGCATAATTTCAAAGTAGACTCCATCACTGGAAAAGTACCTGTCCAGGAAAGAATGGCTCTGTGAGAAGTCTTTTGATCTGCTGCTGTAAAAAGACGAAGGCTGAAGTGGTGCTGGACCTGCAAAAAAGAAAACAAATTGCACATTTGAGATTTGTGTTACATTTCATTATAAAATATATTTTTCAAAAATTTAAATGAAAACTGTTCTTATGTAACCCATGGCAGTTTTGTCTATAACATTACCCATTAACCCCTTATATAACCTGCAAATGGTACTGGAGACAGTAGCAACAGCTAATAAACTTTGCTGAGACAACAACATGGGATGAAGTTTAATGGTCTTTCCATCTGAGAAAGCAAACAATGAAACAGTGGTATCACAGTCTTAACTTTCTAAAAAAGATAAAACAACGTACTTGACATTTTATCATTATTATGTTGGTATTTGCCATGCTGTTATTTTACAATATTTGTTGCCATGTTATGTTTGAAATGTTTTTAGATGAACCGTGCCACTATCCTTACCTCCTGCCCTCATACTCTTTAGACAAGTGACAAATGTTGGGAGTGATTTAACTGACAGTCTTTCACTGCACTGCTGACAGTGATATAACAAACCTGAGCTCCTCATCTCCTCTGACTGCTTCAATTTCTCCTTGCAGCTGAGGAGAAACTTCCTGGAAGGGTCTGAGGTCGCCTTGTTATTGCTAAAACACACAGAAAGAAAACTTAGCATCATTGATGTGTTAGTCTACATGTAAAGATTAATGTAAATCAATACAACCCATTAGTATCACACTTTATAGCATCTCCAGCATAGCTGTAGGTAATTTAAAAGTCATAGCCCAAACAGACTGACATATTCTTTAAAAAGTTTCTGCTCAGGCAAATACCTAATTGCAAGTTACTGTTAAAATATCAATCTGACAGAAAATACAGACAATGTAATGACTGCTTACCTAGACGAGTCATTCTCCTTTGGATAATCCTCATTCATGTCGCTCTCAGGGCTCATCAGTCTCTTCCTCTTCTCACTTCTATAGCACACAAACGACACATGGCTTTCAGAAGCTGCCTACCTGTTTCAGTGCGCATGTGGTTGTGGACTAAGATGAGCAACAGGAAGCACAAAGGACATCAAACTGACCTGTTCTCTGACAACCCACCACGAATAGGTGGGGCAGTGACTCTACTGGGACTACCCAGTGGTTTGCGAGGGGTATTTTCCTCTCGGTTTTCCAAGCTTGCTCTTCGTGATGTAGTCTGAAAAATTTAAAACATGTCCTTTAAATCCACAGACACCATCTAATTGAGCACAATGTACTTGACAAAATATAATATAAAGCTCAGGTTTAACTGCCTATTACAGAAATAAAAGACAAAAAGACAGTTCTTTAGTATTTTATTTTCACAAATACCATTTCTCACACTCAGTATTTTTGTTTAATTTTTTAATTACCTGTCTCTCCACAGATGGAATGTGTTGGCTAGAGTCATTCTTGACTGATCGGTTGCCAAGTACACTGCTAAAACTTGCACTTGCCTGGGTTGTCTTCAAAACTGGGGGGGGATCCACTCACATCAGAATAAACATAAACTATACAACTATTATTCAGATTACTTATGACATCTGTAGGATGCACTTTTGTGTCCTTTGGATCATAAACTCTAGAGAAAAGTATCAGTGAGACAAATAAACATAAAAGTTATGCAAGTGTTCTATATGAATTACACATGGAAAGTTGTTCTACAAAGGCAGTATGGTTTGCAAATTTTTTATTTATGTTCTAAACACGATCTATGATTTAAAACAGTTATCATCTGGATAGAAAACATCACCTGTATACTACAGGGGTTGATAAATCACAAACAATTGAATGTACCTGTAGGTTTGCCCTGTTTTATCTTGTCCAGGTACTCCTTCATCTTCTGAGCCAATGTAACAGGCACTTTATCAAAAGTGACAACGCTGGAGTCTTTTAGTGACACCACAATTCGAATGTGACTCTGCATAGGGCCCAGCACCACATTCTTCACATTTTGGTTTAGCTGCACACAGAGGAAAAACTCATTCTTTTTGATGCAATAACTCATAAGCAGAAAAGTCACTGATATTATGGATTGTATGGAAATCAGTAAAATGGCTCAGTTATTAGTTATTAGGTGAACATGTAATGATGCTGCTGCTGTTTTACGCTGAACTCTGTCCAACTGTGGCTGTCAGTATGTTGGACTGTACTCCAGGGAAAGCCACCACTTTACCTGGAAGATTTTTGGGGCACCACCGCTGCTAAACTTCAGACACAGGCTCACTTTGCTGTCCTTTTCATGGATTTCAAAGTTGCCCTCTCTCCACCGTGTGGTCCCCTGCTCCAGGCTGGAGATGCGGATGCGGACAGCGCAGACGGTGGAAAGTTTAGGTACTGTACTGGCCATGGGTCCTCGGGATGGGGATAATATTGGCCTTAGGTTCAACTACAGGGCAGAGTCGATGCTTTATAGACAAAAAAAAAACAAACAAACAAACAAAAAAAGTGTTTATCAAATTTTAACAACAGATATTCTTAATTGTATGCAAGTAAAGCCGAGTTGCACGATAGCTTAACACAAAATTAGCATACTAGAAAAAAAATTAAATAAGTAGCGTTACAAAGCTGATAGTACAATGTTCATAATAAACCAAGAACACATAAATAACACGTTAGGAGACTTTTAGGTGGATAAAAAATGCAGCTGTTGTTCAAATAACGGCGGAGCAGTAACTCGAAAAACAACGTGGAGTAGTTACAAGTTTAGTCTGCATGAAGTATATTAATATTTATATACAAGTTTATCCCCCTCAGGCACTTCAGACACACATTACTCCGGACTAACTCGTTAGCCACCGAGAGCCGAGGACACGCAGGTCTGGACATCGATACACGAGTAAGATTTAGAGCAAGAGCCTTAATGCCGGACAGAAGAGCGGCTCTGTGCGGGGCCCCTATCCCGCCTCCCCACCAGCCCACTTCAATGGGGCAGGAAAAGGGCGCGAGGCGGTCCTGTTAACCAGTAAGCTACTCGCTACTGAAAACCTGGCATTACAAACGGCACGAAAACCGATGGATTTTTCACTTAACAACTGGCAAACACCAAATAAAGACCGTGTTTCGAAGCGCGGACCGGCTGCCGGGACCAGGGAGAGGCACAGCGGCCGGGCTCCTTCAAGGCCACACGGAACAGCAGGCAGCCCCGCTGAGACCGGGAGCCGAACGCAGGCGCCTCACCCCTCGAGCTGCACGCGACGTTCTGCGAAGCACCAAACCACCGCCGCCTTCCTCCGTAACCGGTTCGCGGGCCTCCGGCGTTCGTGCGCGAATCCGTACGGCCAGCGCGCGCCGACCGTGGACTCTGAGTTGTTGACAGCGCTGATGGCGGGAACGGGAGAAATCGCGGAGGAAATGGGGCGCGAGAACATAGCTGGAATGTCCTCTCGCGAGAGCTGCCCCCTCCCACGCGAGCGGTCAGCTACTCTCCTGAGTTTAGCTTGGCCATGCTATATGCTGAACATGTATATGTGTGTCTGAAATGCAAAATAAATCGCCTTATTGTTGACTCCAAAAAGCTTTGAAGAAATTTTACAGTTTTAGCTCTTTGAAACTGCAAAACTGATAAATGTAATAATGCATCTCGTCATCTTCAGTTACTCTGACCCCTGTTAGCGCCTCGGTCTGACTGCACGAACCATAAACGTTTTTGATTTTGCGGACATTTTAAATATCTATATGTGCTCGAATCATTTTCGCTAAGAATTGCGATCAAAGTGACATAGTGCAGTGTATTTTTGTCATGTGTGTTTCATTGTAAGTACACAGGGGTTATGGTTCAGAGGTCAGAGTTCACCTCACTTTCTGTACGTCACAGGCAGCGCTCAGCGCGTTGAGAGTGGTCCGTGTGCAGCTAGGAGCGCGCGGCGCCCCAGTGACCACGGCGAGAACTTCCCGCAATGTTGGCTATCGGAGCGGTAAGAAGCGCCACTGAAACGCCCCGCAAGTGCGGTTGCGTTAGGTCGGTATTTTGCGAAAAGGCTCGTCTTGGCGGGTGTCGGCCTGTACAGTGAACACGGGCTGTCTTCCCTCAGTTCGTAGGTGGAAACCGCCTGTCTGCACCGCTACTTTGGACCGTTGGTGTCCGTTTTTATCGTGCAACACAGATACCCAGTACCACAGGTCGGATATTCGGCCCAGTTCTATTCGTATAGAATCATAAGATGATAAAAAAATGATGGCACACAAGTATTGTTTAAGATATATTGATTAAAACTTTCTTGCTTTAATTGGTAGTTGTGTTCTATTAATTTATCTAGAAGTTGCTATTATCGTTTGGTACCTTTTGTGACTGACTGTGTTGTATTCTGGGAATGTAGTGGAATGTATTTATTATTTTAAATGTAATACCACTACGTAGTGTTTGAATGCCGAACAGCTAATGCATCAACATTTATAACCGCAGTAAGAACATGAAAGAAAAGTGTATAATGCTCAGTATTCGTGGTACTGATATTTATAGAATAGAATATAACTATTAATCCGTGTAGAGAAATTCACTCATACAGCATTATTAACATATTATGTTCTCTGTATTAAAAAGTAACTTTTATGCTTGGAGAGGTTTACTCCTTCACCCTCAGAGAGTACTCAAGTAAAAGTACAGGTACTTAAAAATTAAACAGGAACCCCATAATTTACTGAAGGAAAAATACAAAGTACCAAGTTAAAAAGCTGTATCTACATATCTTTTTTTCTACATATCAAAAATACAGTGTACTGAAGCTACTAACATTACACTCTCGAGTTCATGCATATACAATTAGCATAGATTCTACAATTACCATATTAATCATCTTATTAGTTAATATTAAGCAATATTTCCCAAATTCTTAAAGCTTAGTTCTATAATTAGATGTTCAGTTTTACCTGTATGTTTGAGGTGATGCACAAAAGTGTATTTAAAAACTTTTTAGCTTCTATACATTTTTAGTTTCTTCCCCCCAAATATCTAACTTCCTATTATCATGGGTGAAAAATAAGAATAAAATTGAAGCAACTCACTGAATAACTTATTTTAAAATCATTAAAATTTCATGTGCAATTCTCTTATCATAATATGAGAAGAAAAAACTTCTTAATGTACTGTCCACATTTAAACTAATTTTTTCCCAGGACATGAATGAACTACATACAGTGTGGGGTAAAACTCAACTCTAGACTCTGACTAGTATCCCTCAGGTGACAGAGAACCAACTATGGCCAATTAAACTGAAAAGTAATCCTTGTTAATGATTAACTGTAAATGTGACTGTAACTGACAGCTGATAGCAGGCAATGAAATCCACAGAATACACCACAGTTTACATTAACTGTGACTTGTTCCATTTAAGGAGAGAAAATGAAAAATACCAATATTTTTTGCCCACTTAAATATTTTGGGTAATTTTCTGTTTCTGTGCACTGTGTGTGTGTGTGCGCGCGTGCGCAATACATGCTGCAGGCTGTAACCACAGCACTGGCCCAGGTTGACAGGGAGAAGATCTATCAGTGGATCAATGAGCTCTCGAGCCCAGAGACACGTGAAAATGCATTACTTGAGCTCAGCAAGAAGCGCGAATCAGTGTCTGACCTTGCACCCATGCTGTGGCACTCATGTGGCACCATTGCTGCTCTTCTGCAGGTACGTATCTTTTGTTAGCACTGGTACAGCCAAGGCTTTGATGATATCTGTGTGTCAGTCTTTCTAGTTCTTTAATCTACACCATCAGAATATAATGAGCAGCTGGATCAGTGGAACTGTTTTATTGGCACAAGGGGGAATTTTATTCATTTTAATTGTTCTGTTCTTAATGTATGCTTCACTTTTTCTAGGAAATTGTCAACATATATCCCTCAATCAATCCACCCACCCTAACAGCACATCAGTCTAACCGAGTGTGCAATGCCCTGGCTCTTTTACAGTGTGTAGCCTCCCACCCAGAGACAAGGTAACTTTCTCTGGCAACTTTATAATGTTCAATGAAGTGTGGACTTTGAATCACACTTCTCTTCTCTGCTTCTGTTTCAGGTCTGCTTTCCTAGCTGCACATATTCCACTGTTTCTCTACCCCTTCTTGCACACTGTCAGTAAGACACGTCCATTTGAATACCTCCGTCTCACCAGTTTAGGAGTGATAGGTAGTTTAACTTTTCCTTAGAGTGCTTTGAACATGGGTGTATGCGGGCAGAGAAAAGGTCTTCCCAAATGTTAAATGACCTTTTGTCTACAGGGGCACTGGTAAAAACGGATGAACAGGAAGTGATCAACTTCCTGTTGACCACTGAGATCATTCCCCTTTGTCTTCGCATCATGGAGTCTGGCAGTGAGCTTTCTAAAACGGTGGGCAGTTTCTCTTTGTTGTGAACAGATGAGCAGTTGTCTAGCTTCCTTCTCCTGGCACTGTTTCTTGCTGCTCAGAGTAAACAGTGTGTTCTTTTTTGCCAACAGGTTGCTACTTTTATACTGCAGAAAATTCTTCTGGATGATACAGGACTAGCATACATCTGTCAAACCTATGAACGTTTTTCCCATGTGGCTATGATACTTGTAAGTTATTCAAAATAGAAACTTTAGTATTCAAAAATATGTACAGACTATAACTTTTGTAATAATAATATGTATTTGCAGGGAAAGATGGTCTTACAGCTCTCCAAAGAACCCTCTGCCCGTCTTCTGAAGCATGTTGTGCGCTGTTATCTCCGTCTCTCTGACAATCCCAGGTATGAAAGAGGGCCAATTTGAAGAAACTGAATTTTATACCCCAGTTTTGTATATTGTTGCAATGCTTCAACAGTGGCTTTTCTTTCCCCAACTGGTCTTCAAAGTTTTGCTTGTGATTATTTACTGCACGCACAGTTTTTTGGAACCACTGACTTGAACTGAGTGTGATGTGCTTTTTTGTTTCTTTTTTGGCATTTGGATTGACTACTCCCCTTGCCCCAGAGCTCGGGAAGCTCTTCGGCAGTGTCTTCCAGACCAGCTAAAAGACACCACCTTTGCCCAGGTTCTGAAGGATGATACTACCACCAAACGATGGCTAGCACAGTTGGTGAAGAACCTTCAGGAGGGGCAGGTTACAGACCCCAGGGGCATTCCCCTGCCTCCTCAGTAGCCCCTCTGTCCTTCTCTCCAAATGTTTCTTGGAGAGCTCATATCTGACTTGGGAAGCCAGCAGGATGAGTAAGGACATAGAAATAGAAGAGTGGTCACTTTCCCTGAATGGCTGGACACCTCAAGGCACTTTTGTGCTTCCATACTCCTTGAGACTGATTTAACTGAAAGGTGCTTTTAGGTATTTTTCAGGCAGAAACCAGGGTTTTCAGTCACAGGCTTCAACTGACTGATATAGTGGAGCCTGACAGGCTCTCTGGTCTGCTGTATCACTCTTTTCTGATAGAAGTCAGATTGTCATTTCAGACTGCTGTTCCTCTCTCTGGATTTTCCATGAAAAAAGGGATATTTCAGCTTTATGCACATCTGTCTTAAGAAGCTCTGTATGTACTGTAAAATATAAGTTCTCAACTTGATCAACAACACTGACTTCTAATCAGTGATGGCACTGAAGCCATACATTTTCATCTTGTCCAAAAAAATGTAAAACTGACTTGCTTTTTGTCTTTTTTTAGATCAAAGGTTTTCTTAAATGTCACACTTCTTTAGTATTAATGATGACAAAAAGCAGCTGTTGAACATGCTGTGTTGCTAAGTGGTATTAGATAATTTAGGACAAGAAAAACAATCCACAGTAATACGACTAAACGTACCTGAATAAAACAGTGCCTGGCACAAATGTCCAAGTTATGTGCCAAAGGAAACTCTGTTGCCGATGTTTTAAGTTTTAGAAGCTGAATGTGGGCGGGATTCCTAGTCCTTGTCCTAGTGTGACAGCTGACGGGTCAGTGTTGGTTTTCCCATGGTCTAAGTATTGAGAAGGTTAAGGCAGATCTTACTTCAGGTGGAGTGGAATTCTGCTTGGATGGTTCTCTCATCTATGAGCAATACAGAGAACTGCTAATGTACAAGGTTGCACCCCTGTACTTTTAATCCTGCAGTTATCATGTATATTGCGCACTGAGCCACGTGTTTATTGGGTTTCATATTAACCAACTCTTTTGGCTGAATTGGTTTAGTTCTTTAATTATATTTTTACAGGTTTCCCTGACTAACCTATATTGTGGAATATCTGTGTTTTTCATAAGGTAACCTATCATTTTTAAGTTTTCTGTAGGACTTAAAAAAAAGGCAGACCTGGAGCAAAGGCCTCTGGGCTTGTTTGGCATCTATGCTTTTATCCTCCTTTCTTTTATTATAATGTACAGAGCCTGACTTGTGTGCTTTATTGTCCTTTTGAAGGTCAAAAATGTAATCAAAGCCAGATATCAAGTTGTTAACAAAGGACTACATTAGAATTTATATTTTGTGTTCTATTTCCTTCAAGGGGGTTTTCGAAAAAAAGAATTCTATACTATATATGGACTCTTGTCTTTGTTTTGTATAAAGTGTCAAAGCATTTTTAGAGTTAAAAGCTCCCGTTTTTATAAGTTGGCAATTGATACAATTTAATTTTTGCAAAGATAATGAACTGTTTCATATTGTTACTGTTTAGCTGCTAAATTTGCTGGGCTGCAATTTTCAGCAATTGTGTCATACCCACAGTGGACCAGATTGCATCTCATTATATCTTGAGGTAAAATGGTCATAACGGTATAGGATGGTATGAAATATGAAATGCTTTCAAGATGCTTTTAAGCTTGGGTATTTTCTGAGCTTTCGGGAGATGCTGTCAATATACAAATGTATTGTTTTCCACCCAGTTTCCTAAGCAGGAAATATTCCCTCAACAAATTAAGTAAATGTAATTCCAGTCATTTAAAGTGATTTTTGAACTGCTGGATTATGGGTACTGATGTGATGGTCTCACGTGTGGGCTGGATATACCTCAGAAAATAATGTGAAGTAGCCTGGATAAATAAAGATTGCTTACAAAAAAAGAAAGTTCATATCTGCTGTGCTTCTGGATTTCTTTCTTTTGTAGCAGCATGCATGCATGTGAGTTCTTTGGGTAACATGCTTTAGGGTGTGGCGGGTGCTCTTTTGGTGTGCAAGGGTGTTTGGGGGGGGGGGGGGGNCAATTTTTTTGGGGGGGGGGGGGTTTTTTTTTTGGGTGGAAGGGGTTTTGGGGGGGGGGGGGGTCATGGTTCATCATTGACCTGCTGAGGCTCACTTTCATCCTCGGTTTTATGGGACAGTTTCAAGGAAAATTACAATAACCTCACAATTATACTCAAAGATGATCCTGAAGTCTATGTGTGTGTCTGTAAGGGGGTGCAGTGGGCTTGCAGGGAATGACAGGGAGACCCCCACTCTAGTCCCCATAGGCTGCCCACTGAAAGCTGAGCCAGGAAGTTGAGCTGCTGTTGTGGATTATTGATGATCAGAAATCTGAGGAAGGGGAGGACTCCCAGAAAGGGAAAATGTATTAAAAGACTGTCCCCCAAAACAGAGGAGGCCTTCCCCCCATGGACAAATTGCATGTTCTCACTCCTGTCTGCATTCAAAATATTTATTTGAACTAAAGGGAGTGGGAATGAGGCCAAACTAATGGGCCTTTTTAGTTGGAGCAATTCTTTCCTTTCTCTTGCCTGTGCCCCTGTGCTCTTTACCTCCTTTCCCACCCCCCCCCCCTTTTTTTGTTTTGATGCTGCACCAGTCAGTGGAGTGATAAATGTTTTATGGCCTAGACTTAGAAATGTGAGAAGGGACATGCACAAAACGCAAAGGGCTGTGGTGCCTTTAGCTGACTGGTGGCCCCATTTTGAACTGGCTGAGCTGGCAGAATACCAGGGCAGGTATGGGAGAACGGGGCCCCCAAAGTCAAACCCCGGTATCTATATTCACAGTGTAGTAAGCCACCTTCTTATAACCCCTGTATTCATAAGATATGCTGTTGAATGATTTGTTTTTGATATATGCAAATCAATACTGAATCTTTGGTGAACCAGATGTCCTCTATTAGTTGAGCTGCACCTCTGCGGACAGCCCTCCCTTCTTCATGTCAATATTTGAACCTGGTTAAGCAAGGGCTCCCTTTTCAGACCCAAGCTAATGATATCCCTGCCATGCGCTGTTTCTCACACCATGCTGCCTGCTCTTCAGAGCTGTCTGAATATGACAGTGTGAAAAATAATCCAAGGAACCACACATTTAGCTCTAAATGTAAAATACAATTTATCATACTGTTCCTCCCAAGTAAAATACAAGCACACAAAATTGACGGTGTGCCTCATGAACATGTTTTTCTTTGTGAACAACTATATTTCTTCAATACAAAGGTGACTGCTACCCTCCGTAGGCTTTGTAATGAGAGAGAATTAAAAATAAGCATAATAGTAGAGGGAACAAGGAAGTAAGAGACGAGAATCAAGAGTCAAAAATGGACAGAGAAAGGTGGTGAAGGAGAGAGGGAGATGGGGGAGGGTGCTTGAGCGTAACGGGGTGCTGCCTAGGGATTGGCTTTCACAGCCTCAGGACGGTGAGTAAGGGGAATGATGTCCAGCAGAGCAGAGGCAGCAGGAAACCAGGGGCCGCGACGGGACAGGCTCTCCCAACCCGATACCTATCTCTAGAGCTGTGACAGGGTGTAAAGACACCCCCTGCTCTCCTCCTGCAGCAGTCTGGTCTTTTGGGATGTACTTCCACTAGGTGAGTGTGCTTTGCATACTTGGCTCATCTCTCTCTTTCGATCACTGCCTCTGCTGTGTGTTTTCAGGCCTCTGTCACACAATCAGCCGTCTAAAAGCTCTTTAGTTTGGTCTCTTTGATTCGGTTCTCCTGAGCAGCAGTTGTGCAAGGTTTCTTACCCATCTCTTAGTGTCCAGTTTACTAACACTGGAGGAGGTTTTACAGCTGTCACACACTGACCAAGTTAGCATTTATATTTTTATGATGTTATTTTTCATTCTTCAAGAATGTCTGTCTTACATAACTAAATTACATGTTGAACATTTTTTAGTTAAACTGAACCCCAGAAGATGGGCTGACCTGTTTTCATTGCCTCTGGTAAAGCTGTGTTTTTGACAAAATTGAGGGCATAGTACATGTTCCCCTCTTTAGTGAACCTCATACTGTCCACATGGTTAATTGTATACGTTTTTAGACTAAATGTACAATAATCATTGTCTTATTTGAAGTATGATATATACATCAATATATAGTTGAAGAACATACCTTTTATGTAAAGCTTATAACCACTATTGATTTTTAGACAAAACTGAAGGCATTAATATAAAGAACCTTTGCACATTTTTATGCACTACTTTGAAAAAACTGTTAGCTTGAATTTTTTTGCATATCTACAAGATAAAGCAAATGCTCTTCCTAGTTACTTTCTGGAACTCTGAGTGAACTGGGTTTATGTGAAAAAGGAGCAGTAGTCGGATTTTATGTACATACTCAATTTTCCTGCTAGAGGCCTGTCATGGGCTAAAACTTGACTTTTGCTACAAATGATTTTACCCAGAAAGAAACAACAGCTACCTCTTTGGAACCAGTGTGTAAAAGGAGTGGTTCAGCATCCTGAACGGGATGTGTACATCATGGATCAAATGTGCCTCTGGTGAGAGATGGGAGCTTATAATGTCAGCGATGTCATGAATGGAGGTCTGCATTGAGTACAGCTGGTCTTTTTGCATTGATTTGCTTGGACAAAACCTTGTCATGGATAGGCATTTGACTAAACTTGAACTGGAAATAGGACCATTTCTGCAGAATTTATGGCTAGTCTTGTGTACAGTGATATGTTAGGATTACTGTGGTATAGTATAAATGCTTTAACATTGCATTTTGTTTTAGATTTGTTGTAATCTGTGTAATTTGTACTACTTTACTCTTCATCTCTCTGTTAAGTAAGTTGTTTCTCAGATTCAGTATGTTAAATTGAAATAGATTTTCTTTGAGAATGAAGTAGAACCAAAGCCAGCCAGAGCCTGTATGTGTACATTTTTATTCCTGCTGTCAGAAAGTGGGAGCAATAATGCTGGATAGAAAAATAAGTGAGTGAGGATGAGACATTGAAGGGGAGGAGTTGCATGTACTCACCCCCATGGTCAACAGCGGGGGTGCTAGATTAGCACATGGCTCTAGCCTAGAACAAAGAAAATGCTGATGGCAGGAGAAAGTGCTCACCTCTGGCCTCTTTCTGTATGGACCCTGCTTCTGGGAAAGACAACTGACCAGTGTCTGAAAGGAGGCACTATAAAGAATTCCAATAAGTGGAGGCCAGGGATTTTAGACTTAGCTACAGGCCACCAGTCAAAAGCCTGTGAGCAGACAGGATGGAGATAATGGGCTATGAGTCAGATGGGGTTAAACCCAGGATGTAATGTAGTTAGATCAGCAAGTCAGGACATGGTTTGCTGCGGTCGAACAATGCTTTATCATCGTAACACTGTTTTATCTTCACTGGACAGCATTCACACAGAGGTTAATTCATCTATTAAAACCTCAGTTGAGATTAATTTGCCAGCTGTGCAAAATTTACTCTGACAAAAAACATTTTTTGATATGAGTTAAGAAGGCAGCATTGCTAAATGTATCTTTCATGGTATGCTGAAATAAGACTACAAATGCAAGCTTTAATTCCTTATAAACCCAGATAAAAGAATCACCCATTATATTTATTTGATTTCCCTGTCAACCTGCCATCGTTTGCTTAACAAGTATTTTCCTTAACATGGTTTGATATTTTTGACAGCAAATGCCAAGATTGTGACAAAGCTGCAAATGGCATCAACTCAAAACAGCCTGCGTAAGTTCATTTAGTTTCTATCAGTGAAGATAAGCTTTCTGCCAGTTTGCTGTATATGGGTGCTGCAAAAATGTATACAATATCTAAACTTGTCACACATATAAAATAGTAATACAGCTAATTCACGTGTGGGTCTTGTAATTTACAATGAGAAACATTCTGAGAACCGAGACTGTACTGGGGAAAAGAGGGTCAGAGCTGGTGTTTGAAAAAAACTAAGGTATAGTATAGTATAGTACAGTGAGTCTCACCCATTGCCCTCAGGTATCCAGGGTGATGACAACCTACAGTCCATGATTGTAGGGACTGTCATGAGGAAGATCAAGTCTCGGACCTGGAAGAAGCAGCGCTACTTCAGACTGCAGGAGGACTGCATGACCATCTGGTATAAGTCCAAGAAGGCAGGGAATGCTCACTCCACATGTAAGTTTCTCTCCCAAAAAATGCAGCCAAGCTGTAGGCAGTTAGCCTATCACAGATTTCTCCTCAGCCAAAGAGCTATGTGTGGAGACTGCTTGCTTGAAGATCACCATTACTCAGCATTTAACAACAGCTGATTTTTTTTCAAGAAAATCCTATGCGCATTGCAGCTGAAGACTTGTGTTTTCAGTCTGCCATTCTTTGTCCCTTTCTCAGTCTCTGTAAGTGATGTGGAGGCAGTTCGTGAGGGACATCAGTCAGAAGTCCTGCTGAGTATTGCAGATGAGTTCCCCCCTGATCGCTGCTTCACTCTGGTCTTCCGTGGGCGTCGTGGTAACCTGGATCTTGTGGCAGAGTCAGCAGAGGAGGCCCAATCTTGGATCAAGGGCATGCGCAAGCTCATTGAAAACCTGGAGAACATGGGCCAGAAGGAGAAGCTTGATCAGTATCCTTCACAGCAGCAAATGCTGCTCAAATGTATTACTGTTAATATGAGGGCCACGTTGTACCGTACACAGAGAGTTTTACATCTGCACATGAGGAAGAACTGCTGGACTGATGCTCTGCTAGCGCAGTGACTTGTCAGTTTGGACCATGTGATGATGTGTGTATGAGGAAAGTGTGTAATGTTCACAACTCGTAGATGCTGGTTGGATTTCTGCCTTGTTTGCCTTCAGTGTGAAATTTGCACAAGGTCCCTGTATCAAAGAGGTTTGCTTCCAGGTGATCTTAGGACTTGCAGATAGGGTAAAATTATATCACTAACTTTCAGGGGGATTGGACCTTGGATAGTCTACTGTCTTGCCTAGGGTTTGCTCCTGCAGTCTACTTGACATTGCAGAGACAGTTTACAGGTCCTTCTAACCCTGTGCTGAATAAGTGCTTCTGAAAACAAATTAGTGCTGGCAAGAATACTTTCCCTTAAGTTATCCCACAGGTGGATCTGTGATTGGTTTAACAAGGCAGATAAAAACAAGGATGGGCGAATGAACTTCAAAGAGGTGCAGGACTTACTGAAGATGATGAATGTAGACATGAATGAACACCATGCTCTTCACCTCTTCATGGTAAGTTTACAAACTAGAGAATGTCAAAACCTGTGAAAAGTCACAGAAAAAGAGAAATAAACCAGAGTTGAAAGAATAAGGTCATTTCTGATGTTTGAAGTTCTGAAGACTTCTCTGTCCATACCTCTTGCTCACAGATGGCAGACAAGTCTCAGTCAGGCACACTGGAAGGTGATGAGTTTGTGCAGTTCTACAAAATGCTCACACAAAGGGAAGATATTTTGAGAGTGTTCCAGGAATATTCAAGTGATGGACAGAAGTTGACTGTAGAAGACCTTGAGAAGTTCCTGCATCAAGAACAATTGGAAGGAGACAGCAGCCAACAGCAGGCCCTGGAGCTCATTGAACGCTATGAACCCTCAGAAACTGGTACTTGACTACAGTGAAATACAATCAAAGTGTTCCAGGAGCACTCGAGCATTAGGTTAATGCTCAGTTTGCAAGGAAATAAAATGGTGACCACAGAAACTGCAGGGTAACAGTTGAAAGACTGGCTGACTGATAAAGTGTATTTTATATTAAATTTATGTAGTATGTGGTGAAGCACGTTGGTACTGAATATAGTAATAACAGAGGTATACTTTAAGCAAGAGTGGCACATTATTGGTGTAGTGAACATTGCTAATACTGATGAGAATGAGTCCTGATTAAATATTCTATATTTTGGAGTCACAGTATTACATAGTTTGAATTGGATTCAGTGCATTAGTATAGAATAGGCAGTTGACTATGACTGAACTACACAGGAGTAACATACAGAATTATAGTCATTCTCTGCTACCTAGGTGCAAGACTAAAAGCCTAAAGGCCTGGTCAGTTCAAAAGCTTGACTATCCGATGTAGCAGTTTATGGTAATCTGATTGTATGATGTCGGCTCTCCTTTGCCCATCAGCTAAGCTACTCCATGCCATGTCCATCGATGGTTTCCTGATGTACCTAGTGTCACCCAATGGATCCATCTTCAACCCCTGCTGTCAGGGTCTCTACCAAGACATGACACAGCCCTTATGCCACTATTTCATTTCCTCCTCCCATAATACCTATTTGCTGGAAGACCAGCTGCGGGGCCAGAGTAGCGTGGAAGGCTATATCCGGTAAGGGGACTCTAGAGCTGCTGTTATGTCAAATAGGCATAAGTTTTATTATTTGATTTGAATTCTGCACTAATAGATCAGTTTTCATTTGATTGTAAAATCCCAATTTGATAGACTAAGAACCAGAGTGTATATGTTACAGGGGAAGAAGGAAGAAAATTAAAACATTAACTACTCTATTGTACATGTAATACTGGAATCGGCCAAAAGAAATTTTGTCAGTTCGGCAGTTACTATGACACATTTGAAAGGAGTGTTGCACAAAATTAATTTTTTGGACAAAAAACAAAAATAGCAGACAGTCAACTGAAGAAAGGCCAGTGGATCTATAGATTGACCAAAAATGTCACTTCTGCATTTAATGTGCATCACTGACTGTTGTGGGCAAAATAAAATGTAGCTAGTACTTTGTCATAAACTATTTTGTGACAATAAATGATCATAAAACCAGCCTGGTGTTTTGCACTCTGCCTATTCTCCATCAGTTAGGGCTAGAAATTGTGGCTTCATGGTTGAAGCTGTTCTGCAGTCTCATCACCCATGGCATAAGATGAAAGTGCTGCATGGTGAGCAGGATTCACTTATCTGTCATGCTGTGCTGTGTATCGCTGCGTTTAGTCTACTACAGTCCTTAGCAGGGCTGTTCCTCGTCTGCTAAAATCCTTAAAGTATCAAGTTCTGGCGATTACAGTCAGACTCGTTTACATATGATATTTTGTAAGGTCTTGTAATGAAGACACTCAATCCCTTCTTAAAGGAGATTACAAACTTGCCTGCAGGTTATGTGTTTATCTTAGTTAATTAGTAAAAATAATAGAATATTGTTGTCTTGTTTTCAGTGTACTCCCCCATTCAGTTTTATTCTCTCATGTCCTTGTCCACCTTGCACAGAACTCCTCCACTAACAATGAAGCATAAAAGGCACCTGGTCAATATACAGTCCAGTCTGCTGATCAATATTTGTGAGATAAAAAGGCCCTTTAGGAATCCCCTGCATCAACTAGAGGAGAACTGTGTCTTTTAGAATGTGTAACTGAGAATTTGCCATTGTCTTCAGCAATAGGGGCTTTCATGGAGCCCTCAGCCAAGACTAGCCCACGGTCAACAAATTCCTTGCATGAATTTAAAAACTAAGCCTATTGTGTATAATTTATGTATTCTAAGCCATAAAGATTTAAGGATTTAAATTTAAATTTCCTGTCTGTGCAAAGCCATGAGAATAACTACATTGCAGCTGTCTTTTTCAGATTACTGGCAAAAATCCCCATGCCAACCAAGTATCTCAAAATTGCTATACTTACACCTTTTCTACATATCTTGTGTTTGCTTAGTGTGAAGGCTTTTTAGTTATTCCTCTTGCTTCGATGACTGTCACGTTACTATTTGTGTGATTTCTTTAGGGCTCTGAAGAGGGGCTGCCGCTGTGTGGAGGTGGACTGCTGGGACGGTCCCAGTGGGGAACCCATTGTTTACCACGGACATACCTTCACTTCTAAGATTCTCTTCAAAGATGTGATCATTGCTGTTGGGAAATATGCTTTCAAGGTAAGCCATGTGGGTGGGTTGACACAGTTACCTTCTTCCGATAATATTGAGAAAGTGTTAATGTCTGCCAAGAACAAAAACAGGTTCATGTTGGTGTTAAGAGATGGGTTGCAAGACAGCAACATAATACTCCTTTCTGCCCCACCCCCCCATGACTCCAGGTGAATACAGGAGTGGGACACACTGGGGTATGGCCAGTATAGGCTTCCCCCTCTTATAATTCTCCATCATTAATTATTTACACCACCCACTGTCCCCTCTCCCAGGTAACAGAGTACCCGGTCATACTGTCCATTGAAAACCACTGCAGTGTTGAGCAACAGAGAACTATGGCTCATCACCTCAGTCATATCCTGGGAGACAAGCTACTCAGGACAACACTGGATGGCCATGTTACTGAGGGTCTACCTTCTCCTGAGGTGAGGTGGCTGGCAAACCTCCCCACTACTTAGTTTATTCACATGCTAGGGTGGTCTTATATGGACTCATCTAGGAAGCACGATCCCTTTGAAGAACAGCAATCTTGTAGACCCATTGCTGTGTGTATGTCCCTGGAATAATGGACAAATGGTTTTCTGTTATGTCTTTAGAGCACTTTTTACTTGTTGGAGTTCTAAAATAAGCTTGGGCAGCAGAACAGAATTTTTCCTGATAAAATCAGATTTATTGGCCCTCTTTCCCATCAAAGCACTTAGACAGATCAATGAAGTTCTTGGCACTGTGGGAGCTCCTTATTATGGACATGAGCCAATTTTAAGTGCTTTGCTTAAACAAGAACAAAGCCAAACGCTGTTATTTATTTATTTACTGAAGGCTGTTATGTTGTAAGTGAAGTAAAAGCAGTGGCGTCATTCTCTGTCCTGCCTGTCGATGTTACTACAACAGGAGCTGAAGGGCAAGATTTTGTTGAAGGGGAAGAAAATGGGAGGCTTGGAGGCAAGTTTCAATGGGGCAGCAGAGGAATCCCTCACTGGCGAGGTGAGCGATGAAGATGAGGTTGCCGACATCGACGAGGATAATCCTCATGGTGACAGTATGCGACGAAAGGGCAAGGTTAGAGACTACTGTTTTAAAGCTCCAACTTAAAATCTACATAAATAAATACTGACATCTTGTATATTTATTTAAAATGCTACACACCTCCCGTTGACCAGTACATACGCAGATGGTGGTTGTTGCACAGGTTTCAGGCTTCTACTGTGGAAAATTTAAATCAGTTACAGGATGCCTTCCCAACTTGCCATCAAGTTCCTACATTTCCCTTGAACTGAAACCTTTTTTCACCTTCTGTTATTTGATATGCATTTACAGTTCTGTGTCAGATTTCCTAAATTTATATTTTAAACTTACTGTGCAACACTATTTATCATCTTTTAATGATCTGAGAAACTCACTGTGAGTCATCAGTGTTGGTTTTAAACAGCTGAGAAAGTACTACATTAAAGTCATCAAAGATACATACTCTCTAAGGACTGAGTGCAGTCAGAAGGTGTGTGAAAAGGTGATCTCCTGACTGCGTTACGTGAGCAGTTGTTTTCCTCTCTCTCTCTGCTGCTCAGTGTAAATTTGTACAGTACCACAGCAGGGGTGGCATCAGCTGGTGTTTGCCCACAGCTACAGAAACAGTTACTACTTAAAACTCTGAAATCTAAGGGATTGTACATTAGGCATTTTTTCTTTATTCTTTTTTTTCTCTGGTTAAGAAAAACTGGCAGTTTTAATAAATGTTCAAATATACCAGATTTGGTTCTTTAGAACAAAAATAGTTTGTAAACAATTTTGGAATTCAAACTGATTGTTCCTCCTGGCTCTATTTAGATGGAGAGTATGAGAGTCCATGCTACAGAGCTTGTCTTAACACTCCAAGAATTGAAGTGAAGATAAATAAAGACATTGCTCCCTATTTATCGCTCATGCTGATTGAGTTGACTGTACGGAAGACTATCCAGCACACAGACACTAGTGCCCTGTGTAATGGACCCTGAAGATGGTTATATGCCTACAAATATGAGTTTGGAGTCCCGGTCCATTTGCAATTGGCTGGGATTGAATTTCGTAAGGGGGCAGGTGTCTACTGGGAGCCCTGATAACATAGATAATTATTTTGACATCAAGCCTGCCACACGTTAAAGGCCTGCAGAACAGCTTGAGAATGCTGGATTGTCTCAGCATGATCGCCATTATGATAGGGTATCTCTCACTTCATCAGGATTTGTTCAGAACCAGTGAACCCAAGCAAGCAGCTCTCGCCCCTCAATTTCTACTGTATAGTTCATTGTAACTAGAAGGCCAAAGGCTTTGTCAGACAAGAGTCTCTTGTTGTCATTCTTATAAAACAGGCATTACTCATTAAGACACCCATTCCAGTTAATATACTTAAAAGAGGCAAATACTCATTGACTGGAACATTCAGTAACAAACGTGTATATCAAAATAAATAAAAACTGCAGAGTGAACCAAACTGCAGATCGATCTGGGTGCAGCTCAGTCCTGTTAGAATGTCCTGTAAAATACGTCTCTCAGACATTTGCTAATTGATCAGCTAATTAAAGCAATTTCCTACACTGGCTAATTTTAGTTCTCCCACTCGGCACACGCTGTGCTTCTTTCTCAGAAATCGAAACAGCGTCTCTCCAAGGAGCTCTCTGACTGCGTGATCTACTGCAAGAGTGTCCACTTCAACAGCTTCAAGCACTCCCGACTTCATTCCAAGTTCTATGAGATCTCCTCCTTCACTGAATCCAAAGCCCGGAAACACATAAGGGAGGCAGGTGGGGCTGAAGTCAGAATGTAATCCAAATCTGAAATAACCAACCGCCTGCTCGTACACAGTTTGGAAGAAGGGCGCCCCTGCTCGACAAATGGTCAGTGGTCTTTTGGCCTTAGTGTACGGTTGGTCTCACTCATGCTGCATGGGTGACTGCAGTTCCCTTTGTCCTTCAGGGGCTGATTTTGTCCATCACAACACCAGGCAGCTGACCAGAGTTTACCCCAGTGGCCTGCGAACAGACTCATCTAACTTCAACCCACAGGAAATGTGGAATGTGGGGTGCCAAATAGGTGAGGATTTTTTATCATAATTATTGTATACATTCATAAAGTAATCTAAAAGTTTTCATGTTTGTAAAAGAGGTATTCCAAAAGACAATTTTACTGACATCTTTTGACTGGGTGTTCCTTCCACGACAAGGAGAAATAAATAGAGAGGAAATGAAGAAAACAAAACTGGAATTTGTTTTTCTGTTACAAAATTTATAGCTTTACCATTTGTAACACAGGGAGCCACAGTTCCTGTCAATTCACATGGCATTCTTTGTTGGTTTGAAAAAAAAAAAAGAAAACCAACATTTGTAAGCAGCATTATAGTTAAGTCAGCTTGTAACCTGAGGTTTGTCCTACTGTGATATTTATAAGTAAAGTACAAAATTGCTTTAGTGAAATATTCAACTGTGTGAATATATAATTTTAATTAATGCTAGATGAAAGTGTCAGGCAAGCAAAAGAGTGAACTTAATACAAGTTAAAATTTGATGACTGAGCACAATTTCAATGCTTAAACAAATGCATGACCTGAATATGTGAAGGGAATAAAAAAAGGCCTGACAGCATGTTACTCTGTCCCTGTTTTCCTTGTAGTTGCTTTGAATTTCCAGACAGCAGGAGTGGAGATGGATCTTAACGATGGGCTCTTCAGCCAGAATGGCCACTGTGGCTACGTCCTGAAGCCTGAGTTCATGAGGAGCTGTGAGCAGAGGTTTGAGCCTGACAACCCTCAGGGCCGAGAAGGATACAGTAAACCAGTAAACCTCTCCATCCAGGTACCTCTCCACCTACAGACATCAGTTTCACATTATTGAACATCAAAACTTAGAGAAAGCGAATGCTTATGCATACCTACTATTGCCAAAACTTGCCACTTTTTGGAGTTCAATTTTAATAGAGTATGTACAGTTTATATAACAACATTTGGTGGTTGCAGCAGGTGACATACGGTGCTGTGAAAAAGCATTTCTTCCTTCCTGATTTCCCTGTATTTTTGACACACTGAATGGTTTCAGATCTTTAGACAAACTGCAACGCACTATTAGACAGAAGGCACTGCAGTAAACGCATAAACACATTTATTTAACGAATAACATTGTCTGACATTCGTGTCACCCATTTTAAAAAGTAATCGTCCCCTTAAACTAGTTGTGCTACCTTTAGCAACAATAATGGCAACAAAATGCTTTGTATAATTTCATATCAGTCTTTCACATCTCTGCTGAGGAATTGTAGCCCATACTTTTTTGCAGAAGTGCTTTAATTGAGACCCTTTGAACGGTTTTGGAGCATGAACTGCTTGCCCTGTCTCAGCATCTCTATTAGGTTCAAGTCAGGACTTTGACCAGGCTGCTCCAAAACATTAATATTCTTTCTTCTCAGTCATTCAGATATAGACTTGCTTTTGTTTTTTGGATCACTGTCTTGCTGTATAACTCAATCATGTTTCAGCTCACAGACAGATAACTGGACATTCTGCTTAACAATTTCTGGACACAGTGCAGAATTAATGGTTCCTTCAATAATGGAAAATCATCCAGGTCCTGAAACACCAGAGCATCCTCACACCATCACATCAAAGCATGTTTTTTAATAGTCATGTTATTAAGTTTGCGAATGCAAACTGAATTTGGGTTTACATCTGCACACCTTCTCAGGTGATCAGTGGACAGCAGCTGCCAAAAGTGAACATCAAGGAGGACTCCATTGTGGATCCACTGGTGAGAGTGGAGATCCATGGTGTTGCAGCAGACCAGGCCAAGCAGGAGACCAGATACATCGACAACAATGGTTAGAGTGGTGAACTTGGGGCCTTCCCTAGAAAGCTTTGGCTCTGCTGGTGAACATCAGAACTGCTGTGCTACTGTGTGTTCTATAGGCACAAACTGATGATCCAGTTTGTCAAGTTCCAGAGATTTTGCTAGTCAGGGCAAGACTGATTATTTATAATATACTGTGTGGTTCTTTTTCTTTGGCAGGATTCAATCCAATATGGTATGACACTTTGCAGTTCATCATCCATGTTCCAGAGCTGGCACTGGTTCGCTTTGTTGTAGAGGATTATGACAAGACCTCTAGGAATGACTTTGTCGGCCAGTACACCTTGCCTTTCAGCTGCATTCAGCAAGGTAAGCAAAATTGGCCTTTTATATCATTAAAGTGAATTCCAACTATAAAATATTACTAGACTATTATTTTTTATAACAGATTTAATCACTGGCAGGTCTTTTGAAAGGCTCTTTAGTTAGATGAAGTGTTCAGCTAAATGAAATGTCCGTGACTGAAAAAGACCACGTAGGGTCTCAAGAAAGCAATGGCAAAAAAATTAGAAGAAAGTGATTTTTGTCATTCATTACAGTCCTTTATTTTACAAACATTTTTTTGTCTTTCTGGTTCCAGGATATCGTCACATCCATCTGCTTTCCAAAGATGGGACTAGCATCTCCCCCTCCTCGTTGTTTGTATATGTTAGAATAACTGATGTCGTGTGACATGGACTAAACCACAGTCAGTTTTGTGCACATATGGGAAAGTTGTGCTTACGCTGGCATAGCACTGCTGCTCTTTGCCTTTGAATATCTGCTGCAAAGATACCCATGCAAAGTCAGGTGCTACTCTTCACCCTTCTGCATGCAGGTGGTTACGTATGCCCAAATATGTAGCTGTATGAGTATGGCAAAATGGTCAAAATATAATGGAAACAGCTCTTCAAGCTGACATTACTGAAATGTACAAGAGCTGCTTTGGCCACAAGCTTTTGCATGACATAGAGACAGCTAAGTTGCAAGAGGAAACATAAAGATGATAAAGATGAATTAAAATATGTAATCAAGATAGAAGTAGCAGTCCACACTGAGGTGTGTGCTGCGGATGGGAACTTCTGAGGAAACAGAAGTCCTCGATTATGATGAGGGGTGAGCCTGAGAAATCTCAGCTTGGAGTCAGATGAGTGGACTACAGAAGCAGCGCAGACCTGCAGTGGAACGGCAAGGGGACAGTCTCCAGGGTGGTATCGCAAACCATGAATTGGATGCTTCTCCCATCTTAGAATATATATAAATTATTTTTGTCATTTAATGTACTTATTAAGTGTTAGTAAGCCAAATACTGACTTGGAGACTTCAGCATGCTTAAAGTACTTAACAGTTACTTGTTGCCTTATAGTTTTATTTGACTAGCCATCAGGTAACCTACTTACTGTCTTTAGGTGAATGGCTCATTCTTGAAAAGTCTTTACTTCTTTCCTCAAGACACTATAATATTTCTGTATGTATATATGAACATAATATACATTCAGCATAAACAGTTGAATTCCTGAACAGATATTTCATGCTTAAACACGTTATTTGGTGTGCCACCTGTGGGAAGGAAAATAAACCAAAACAAAATGTACATAAACAGCATTCGCCAATGATTTAGAACCCATATGTAGAGCAGCCTGATATAGTGGTATCATTTGATAGAATCAGTTACATCTGGGTCATAGACACCATCAATCCTGTGGTGAGCTTACATTTCAACACTGACAGGACTCTAATAAAAAATTAAACTTCAGCCGTAGGCTTTCTGTTCCACATCATTTTCCATCGGGATGCTTTCAGCAAGGTGACACTTGTGGTAACCTACTTACCTGTTGCAACTCCATCGCTCTTAGGCAGTAGTTCATCTACAAACCAAAAAGGAGCTTGAATGCATCTTGGTAGTAAAACAAAGGGAAAGGCTGTATAATTTTTTGATAAATCACCTTCATTCCTTCTTTTCACAGAAACTGGTTTAAATTTTATACTAAAACAATTATTGCTGCTGATTTTATTTTTTATATAATTTTATGTAGCTTTTCTTGTATTTATATATTATTTTTCAGAAGCATGTCTATGAACTTTTGAAGACTTGTTTGTACTCATTTATGTATGCCATTCCCAAATGGAAATAAAAATGGTTTTGAAAATATCACAGGGGTTCTTGCAGTTCAGCTCCCTACCATCTTCACTAGGATAGACCACCAGCTGACTGAAACCTGTCTCTCCTGGTGGAAAAACAAATGTTTGTAGACACCACTTTTTAAAGTAAAAAGCTGTTCAGATACTTGGGCTTTGAGTAACAGATCCATGTGCTTAATTATGATGCTGTGCCTGCCGTTGGCCTGAAGGCCAGACTGACCCTGGTAATGGAGAAGGTGCTACTGTAGTTGGACTCTCCTTTGGAGTCACTTCCACTGGCTCTCACTGGCACTGTGGTTGTGGCCTCCTTACCCAAAGAGCCGGTGAGGCCAGAGTGGATTTTCCCTTCTTGCATTAATCTAAAGAAGTGAAGGAGGAAGACCAAAAAATTTAAAAAGGTACAAAAAGGTATGTTAAAAGCTGGATGTCTTACAAAAGCCATGGTGGAACAGTGCCACACACCATCTACAGCTGTTATAGAAGGATAATTAAAAATCATCCCTTTGTGTTGCACTTTTGCTGATCAATACAGGAATCAAACACATTAACAAGGAATATAATTAAAGGTAGCTTAAATTAAAGCTGAAGGACTAATATTGTGCATGTTGTGTGGAACATGTAGAATGGAACATGTCGCATCTACAATATTTAATAATAGCATCAGTCAGTTTCCTGCCCCCTTCTCCTGGTGGGATAAACAGGTGAGGTCAGAGGATGTTTCATATTAAATACACAAAGTAGGGGTGGGACGGTGGCTCAGCGAGTAGCATTGCTGGCTCACAGTGGCTCAGTCTGTGTGAAGTTTGCATGTTCACGCCGTGTCTGTGTGGGTCTCCTCTGGGTGCTCTGGTTTCCTCCCACAATCCAAAGCCACGATTTCAGGATTCCTAGTCTATTGCCCTCTGCTTCGAGGACAAGCTCCAAATCACCGCGAACCTCCTCAGGATAAGCGGTTAATGATAATGGATGGATGGACATACAACGTGGGAGCTACTTTTTACACGTTTCCCCAACGCAAGATTTTGGCTGCGGAACATCAGAAATTGGAAAGAGGTCCGTGTATGTTACCTCGTTTTTATATAAAACAGTACAGCCTATTATTTTGCAAAATCTGTTTTATTTCCAATAAAACAATATGTATTGTAGACGAAAAGTACTTTATTTAGTATCCTATACCCAACGTAGGAACTACTTACCTGCACTTTTTTTTTCACCGACGGGAGGAATTATTCGCGGAACAACGGAAGTGCAGTAGAGGTCGCCACGTGACTGGCTGTGTTCAACAAAAGCGGCACCAGCAGTGGATTTGTTTGCTCTGTGATGTGAAAATGGTTGTTTAACATAGCGGTTTTTTAAATTCATGTTTGACATTGCGAAGGTGCCGTATGTGACACGTCAAAACGCTTTTATTTTAACCTTTGTAATCCGTTGTTATGTCAACCAGCATTATCCAGAGTTAAATAGCTGATGAGTTGGTATGTGTGCTGTACATCTGACCAGCACACATGACTGCCATACATGACATAGAGAGACTGTAGAAGTTATCAGTTCTGAATAATCCCTCTGTTTGACTGAGGCTAGGGGTTGTGGAAAAAAACTCATTGTTGAGGAGTCTGCAGGTGGTCATATTCAGTCATGCCCTTCACAGACTTTCTGGGGGCTCTCAAAGATAACCCTTACTTTGGGGCTGGCTTTGGCCTGGTTGGTGTGGGCACTGCACTTGCCTTGGCCAGAAAGGGTGCTCAGGTGGGCATGGTTTTCTTTCGACGCCACTATATGATAACCCTGGAAGTGCCTAGTCGTGACAAGAGCTACCACTGGTTGCTAAGCTGGATCACAAAACACGCTAAGCACACACAACATCTGAGTGTGGAGACTTCGTACCTGCAGCATGAGAGCGGCCGCATCAGCACACAGTTTGACTTTCACCCAAGCCCTGGGAACCACATTATCTGGTGAGGTGGCCATGGAAAGTGTGTGTGACAGTTCAACTGTCTCTTCCAGTTCCACTTTTCTCACAGATCCCTGGGTGCCTGCAGGTACAAGCGCAAGTGGATCCGAGTGGAGAGGACCCGCGAAAAGCAGATGGTGGACCTCCACACTGGCACTCCTTGGGAGTCGGTCACCTTCACTGCCCTAGGGACGGACCGTGAAGTCTTCTTCAGCATCTTGCAGGAAGGTATGTCCACTGAATAACAGCACATGTCTCTTCTTGCAGTGCTGATAATGCAAATCCTTTCCATGGACTTTTGGTGCATTTGCTTTACAAAACATTAGTTTGACCTTCTGCAAACCTTGCATCTACTTTTTTGTGCATTTTTTTTCTGTTGCACCTGAACCCTGTTTGCTTTGTAATGGCACACTGTTGGTTTGAATGATTCATAAAGCCTGACAATGTTCCTTGACTGTTTGTGGCACTGCAGCAAGGGAGCTGGCGCTGAAGCAGGAGGAGGGTCGGACGGTTATGTACACAGCTATGGGAGCAGAATGGAGGCCCTTTGGGTTCCCCCGCCGCCGCCGGCCGCTCAGATCTGTTGTGCTGGAGCACGGTGTGGCTGAGAGGATTGTGGATGATGTCAAGGAATTTATTGCCAACCCCAAGTGGTACATAGAAAGAGGTACAGCCCTCAAATCTGCTGTAATAAGGTTTATGAATTCACATATTTATACTTAAATTGTGGAACTAATAATGCAGGTGTGATCATTATTTTTATTGCTAATAAATTTGCTGATGCCATTGTCTGAGGCAACTTAAAATGTAATGTGGACAGTTATTAGGTAGTTATATAACAGTGTGTTTAAACTGGAGAAATTCAGCGTATCCAAAAGTATCCTTTGACATATGAGTCTTTGTCTTAGAAGTTTTGTGTGCATAAGTGAAATCATTGAATATTCTTTAGAGAGTTACAGCCAAACATGAGGGTGATTTTTCACTTTTGTGAGTAATAAGGAGTGTATGGCAGTTTCGCCACTTATTTATTTAAGTAACACATCCAAAATAGTTGCCAGGCACTTCTCTGTAATGCACTCATTTCCCATAATGCCCTACTCACTTAGGCAATCCTTTTACCTTATGCCTTCAGCTTAAGAGATTTCACCTTTTAAGGTGATTTCCAGGAATGTATTATACTTGTAAGTAGGGGGATACCTTGACCTTTTTCAATGGTACAGTAGCAGGTGGGGAATTGGAACTGGCCACCTTCAGATAGGAAGGCAAAAGCCCTAATCACTACACTGCCTGTTGCCCTGTAAAAAAGCACTGTAAAGAATGATAAGAACAGGAGTGTAAGAAGTGAACCAGTGTGTGGCATATGGTTTCTGCCAGCTGTTGCAAGATAACCTGATGTAGCAGGCTGACTTGAGTTGGCAAGGTCAGGCTCTTGTGTGCCCATTTTCCCTGAATGTGCATTGTGCCCTTCTTCAGGGATTCCTTACCGCAGGGGCTACCTTCTGTATGGACCTCCAGGATGTGGGAAGAGCAGCTTCATGTGAGTCCTTTTTGCAAATAGAGACGGATAGAATGAATGAATGACAAAAAGGCTATTTATTAGGAAGGAAACTGCATGAGGCTGTGGCAGCATACATATAGTAAAGTAGTGATTAAAAAAGAAAAGTGGAATAAATATCACATTGTTACAAATATCACATTAAGACAAGCGTCTATCCCCGTGGTACAGAACAGCCTTGGCTGGAGAGCTGGGATACAGCATTTGCCTGATGAGCCTGAGTGACCGCAGCCTGTCTGATGATCGGCTTAACCACTTGCTGAGTGTGGCCCCGCAGCAGAGCATCATCCTGCTGGAGGACGTGGATGCTGCTTTCGTCAGCCGCGAGCT
Organism: Arapaima gigas; assembly: GCA_900497675.1. Taxonomy (NCBI): domain Eukaryota; kingdom Metazoa; phylum Chordata; class Actinopteri; order Osteoglossiformes; family Osteoglossidae; genus Arapaima; species Arapaima gigas. The sequence continues at coordinate 593,092 of UFQX01000051.1, forward strand.
GTTGCCCACAGAGAGTATGAAATCGAGGACGAACATGAGCATGAGGCGTCTTTTGTTTGGGCCAGAGTTCAGAAAGGCCAAAACAGTACTTTACAGGCACTTGCTACTGTATCACAATGTTTCTTGTTTTTTAAAAAGACTGTGTTTAATAAACTTTTTAGGCTATATTTTTAGCCATAACTGAAATAGTATGTACACCATGACAACAACAAACTTGAGACCCAACATGACATAAGTAAAAGAGACAATAAAAACAAACAACATTGAGAATAGCAAGACGGCGAAAGTAAGAGTATATGCTGTCCTGATGAGAGCCAATAGACAAAATGATAATGATGATGATAACCATTGAGTAAAATCCATTGTGCCTCTGTCCTGCAGACCCCCTGGCCTTTCAGGGCATGGGAAGACTCACTTTTAGTGGGCTCCTTAACGCCTTAGATGGTGTGGCCTCCTCAGAAGCCCGCATTGTTTTTATGACAACCAACTTTATCGACAGGTAAGATTTGCTGGTTTCTTCCGGCCTTGTCAGGATGCCTCAGCAGCATGTAGGAGTGTGGTGGTACCAGCAGGTGGCAGTGTGTGTTAAGTTACAGGATTCTCAGATTGCTGCTGCCATGGGATTCATCATGTTTAAAAAATTGTTGCATACAAGCTTTTTGAATTTTATGTGTCATTGTGCTGACCTGTGACTCTGCCCTCTCTATTCCACAGCGGTAGAAGAGTCAGTGTTGCTTTACCTTTAGAATTAATTTCATTCATAACCCATTATGGTTTTCCATCACTCTCCCCAGGCTGGACCCAGCACTGATCCGGCCTGGACGGGTGGACCTGAAGCAGTACGTCGGACATTGCTCCCGGTGGCAGCTTGTCCAGATGTTTAGCCGATTTTATCCCAGTGAGCCTCCCTCAGAGGCCGAACGGTTTGCTGAGAACGCACTGGCAGTACAGCCTGAGCTCAGCGCCGCTCAGGTACAGGGACACTTCATGCTCTACAAGCTTGACCCAGCGGGGTCCATAGAAAATGTGCAGAAGATCCGACAGGACTCCTGATGTGTTTCAGCAAGATAACGCTAATGATGATGTTGACTGGAAGCACATTGGGACTAGAAGATTCTGCCCTTGATGGGTTGTGCAAAGCCCCCACTTCTCATCTTGAGGACTGTGTCTATTCAGCTCTTGAACATCTGTAATCCACACAGATGTTGTAAATGGGGGGGGATTATGTGGAAGGTTCTGATAACCTTATGTGTACATTTGTGCTGTGACCAGTAGTGTACATTTCAGATTTATATTTCCCATACTTTACTCTGTCTGTCTTGGACTAATGAACATCACATCCACCATTTGAAGTAGGTGCTAGCAAGCCTGGGTGGTTTCCATGATGTTGACCAAGATGACTGAATGTTTCTTATTGCCACAAACAGGAAAAACCCACCTTGTGCCAACAGTTTCTGCCCACCTTCAATCTTCATTTTTATGTTGCTGATTTTGATGAAGTGATTTTTACTGAGGACAGATGTAAAAGTCATCAGTAGTATTAACAACCATCAAAAACAATATAATCATTCAGATCAGGTATTTAACAAAAGGCATTTTAATGATGTGACAATTGATACAGAATGAATATAATTTTTTATTTATTTAGTGTGTTTTCTGTTATTTGGCGAGTGAAGTGACGATAATCTCCTCAGGGTCTGACTTTGATGTTGATGGTTAGTAGCTACTGCAGGGCATCTTTATCCATCTACCACTTCCTGCAGCGTAAAAGTTGCTTTCTGATGATTATCGTGAACATATGATTTAGCAGTTGGGTAACCTCAATTACATTGTTTGTTCAATTTTTTTTTCCTTTTTTGCCTCCGGTTTTGAAATTATGGGATTAATGGGCCCCTTTTTTCTCTCTGCCTTTCTTTTGATAAATTATTATAGAACTAACACAGATCATAACAAGAAATAAGAGGTCAGTTGGACAGCTTTTGAAGTTAGTTAACAGTCTCAGTTGTTTTGCTCATATGCTTTAGAAAGTTTCATATGAAACTAGTGAAAGGTCCAACTGCTGATCCCTCCTATGATAAAGAACACTTTAGCATTAATATATCAAAGTATTATCATCTGAAATAGCATTGTGTTGCCTGTGATATGAAATGTACTTTAGGGTCCAAGATTGCTAAATGTAATTTTTTTTTTTTGGTTTGATTCTAATTTTCTTCTCCAGTCCGGAGTACATTTTATCTGTTTAATGGTGGGAAAAAGCCTCAGTTTTGGACTGAATCCTTTTCCAGGTGTTAGTTTGCTCTCTGAATTTGCATTCAGTTGCATTCAACTCATTTGAATTGTTGCATATCAGTTCTTCGTCAGCAATTAGAAGAATCAGAATGAAGAGGTCAACGTGGAAGCAACATCTAACAATTTTATTCTCTAAATGATAGGTTTGTCTGAAGGTCCATTAGGCTCTTTGAGAAAGTATAAGGTCAGTAAAATTTAAGCTTAGTCCAGAAAATCTAGTAAACCTTTAAACTGTGATTATCTATCACTTGTTATGTTGGAGGTTCAGCACAGGGAGGGACTCTGCCATCTTGGGTTTGCAAGAGCCTAAAGAGACCTGGAAGGACTAACCGGATGTTGGTTGCAAGGAAGCCTTTGGATCTTGGTTGCCCTGATCCACACTACATTTAAGACTCTGTTCTTCCACCTCAAGGCCGTTGCTTTTAGCATTATAGAGGGGTTTCATGAACAGCACATCTGTTTTTGGTCCTGGCTTCAGTGAGCTCAGTTCATGGTAAGTACTTTGATCAAGGTTGCAAAGCACGAACCCAGGAACTCTGCTACCCAGTGCCTCCAAAATAATGGCACTAGGAAACTAATGTATAATTCAGTGATTACTGTAAGTTTTCAGTTATACTGGTAATAGAATACTGCTTGAAAGTAGGAGAACTCCGTGTAATTTTATTTTCTGTAACATTAATGCAATATAATTGTAGCTTAATCTAAATCAGTCCTTACTTTCCTAATGAGAATAGGTTATATAGTTTATCTCCACCAATTTGAAGTTTTTCTTAGATCATTCAATTCATGTGATAGAAAAAAAATTATAAAATAATTAGTGGTGAAATGGAGTGCTAGCAAAAATGGAAAAAACTACACTGAAGAAATTCTGAAGTTGTGTAACAAACTGAATGTCTGGGGGACAATTATGTATTCATTGTGAAGACAGTAAAAATAAGATGCTGTTAAAGATTTTTACATAGTTGTGGTAATTATAAAGTAACCATGGATGTACCTGAGTTATTTATTCTATTGATGCAGTGGGTAGTGCTTCATAAGCCTTGTGTTGTGTGACTTTGCTCCGTATGTGTGAACCTTGCAGGTTCTCTGCATGTTTGTGTGGGTTTCTCCTTCATCTTCCAGGTTTCTCCATCAGCTTGAAGACTCATGTTTCAGCAGATGTTTGCTGTAGTATGTGTGTATCACATTGCTGTGCTGTATAACTACTGTATGTGAATTATTGCAGGGAGTTCAGTTTAGTGCACTGTAAGTCACCTTGGATAAAGGTGTAAGCTAAATACTAGCTAATAATTGTACATCGCTTTGGAGAAAAATTTCTGCAAACGTATAACTATCGACCTATTTTGTTTATATTCTATTCTTTTATGCCATGTAAGGTTGAACTTTATTATGTCTTTTAGCCTTCAGCAAATACAATGAAATGTCAAACCTGCAGAGACCATCTGAGCACACAGCAGTTGTCTCAGTTTTAATCTGAAGAAATTGTGCGGCCACATCATTTTCTGTCGTACTCTTCATATCAGTTTACTAGTAATAGTGAACACATTTACTAGTTCCCTACACTTCCTTTAATAGCAATTTAGTTTTAACAAATATGATAATTATGAATAATGATATGGTTATATGTGCTCTTTATAAAACATTTGCCCATGGATGGGCCACTAGGACTCTGCATTTTCTGTCACTTGCCTCCTCCTCATCAATAATGATCGTCGGATAGGAAAGAACTACTCCAAAATCTATTCTTTGGAAAAAACATCTCTGCAGACTTAGTCTCAGAGGATAACTGCTTCTATCATATTCCACATGTAATGTCTATCACAATGAATGGTAACCATAACCCTAATGTTAACCAGTTACTCTGTGGTGCCTCTGGCAATAATTTCCACTGTCTTAACAAACCTCAGGTGAGCATAAAATGCACGTTTTATTCTACAGGTACATTCTGGATGATGATGTTTTAGAAAGACACAAAGAAAGAGTTTGGGGAAGTGATTGACTAATAGCACGACCACAGGGCAGTGTTCATAAGAGGAGGGCTGCTACTGTAAAGCTTTAGCTTAAGATTTTATGATAACTCAGTGATGTAACTTGAGGTTTCATGTCTGAGAATGCTTTTTTTTTTTTACCAAACTCTTTTCCTTCCTGTTGGCAGCAGCCTACTGGCAGCTTGAAATGAGTCTGTGGTATTGTTTGTGTCCATGTTACAAGATAAATTGTAATTTAGAATTGACCAGTTGTTATTTAGTTCATCTTAGCTACACCACAGATCCACTCCCTCAATCTTATTTAAACATTTTCATGAATATTTGTAAAGCCTTTCTGCTTTTTGTGTCATTGCCCTGTTTGTGCTGTGGTGGTTCAATGGGTAGTGTTACCACAATCTATAAAAACCACATTTATACTATCCCTTACCCTGAAAATCACACTATGTTCATATCATGGTTACCATGAGTCAAATTTGAATTCAGGAGTTGAGTGTTTATGCTAAGAGATCCATCCCAATGTGACATCCAGACTCAAAACTGAATAACACTAAGTATAAGACACCAGGATGGAGGACTGCAGCATACATTGCCTTTAAAAGCAAAATGTCAATTTTTGTAAATTTGATAAAAGTAAATTGAAAATAAGTGATTGAATTGTTAATATAGCTAATAATTAATAATTTAGAAATTATAATTGCAATGTTGAAAATTATTTTTTAATGTGAATAGCTATAAGTAATGTGTAAATAATAGTAACATATAAGCTGCATAACACTGTCAAAATTCTTGTATCATAGAAACATTCATAAAACATTATCTTGCTTTTTATTTGAAGGGCCCTTACAAAGTCTTTTGAGAGTGCAAAAGTATTCAGAAATACCACACTGAATTTAGGTGTCTTTGCTAACACATCAAACGAGGGGTTTGTGAACTGCTACGTCCAGATGCGGAGGGCTCTGGTTCACTGGTGTCCAGTATGAAGGCAGAGGGGGTAAGTACAGGATTTTGAAGAATCCTGACATTCTCCGTTTTTTCATAGAACTGCACTGGACTGTATTTTTCAGATTCAATTTTGCATTTAAATTAACTTTTATTTCTGATACTGGTGTTATTACCAATAATATAATGGCTAAAATTACTGGTCCAACAAAGAAATCATATGATGCTGAGATTTTTTTTTGCAGGGTTTTCATGATTATTTTAGGATGGACTTCATAAAGAAAGTGCTGTACATCGATGATTCTTTATTCTCTGTAAGATGAAAAGAAGGTTTTACGTAACAGTGTTTGTGAGGCAGTGATATCCCACACAGTTCAGAGAAGCCAGAATTGAGTACACTGTGCTGTGTTTGGACCTGCTAGCTGAAGAAAGACAAACCTAGATTGGTCCTGATAACACCCCATTAAAGTAAAAGTGATTTGAGCTGGGAGAAAAAAATGCAACTAAAAACGGAAAAAAACAGGCACTTATCTGTTCTGTGCAGGCGGACCCCGAGCTCGAGGTTTTACACAACAGAACAGTGTGATTATTTATTAAATGTGATTATTCATTTACCTCCAGGGTGATTTGAGTGTCTTTCACTATGTTGTTGTTCTGTCACTAAGCTGTTGTATATGTATTGCAGTGGCCTCAGTAAAGTTCTCATCCAGCCTATTTATCTATCTATCTATCTATCTATCTATCTACCTACTCCAACTTATTGATACTTTGGTTTTTGCAAACCAGCCTTTTCTGGTAAATGACACGTGTCTTATTTAAGTTAGAGACACTTACACGAAAGGTTTCAACTAGACTGTAGAAGACTGCAAGAAAGTAAACATCCACCCACACTGTCATTTAATGTAAATGTTGTATTTTATTGAATGTGAAGGACAGAGCATGACAATAACACATCCGTAAAATGCACCTCAGAAATTGTATTTTTTTTGCTAACATACTTTCTCTGTGCTGTATTTTTTATATGGAGACTTCAACTATATAAATGCACATTAAGCTTCACTTGAACACACTCATTTTATTAAATATTACATCTAATACATTAACAAAGAACATGACAACAATTATTCCCCTGGCCAAGTCAATCACAACTTAATAATAAATGAATAATAACATCTTTTCACATATATTCAGACTTTTTCATATTAAATGCAATATATACAGAATAAAAAATTAACTTACAATTAAATAACAGTTTTTAAAGTCAAGTTATAAAAAACAAAACACAATGTATTTGCATTAAAGTGCTTCGATTTGTTTTGCTGGTAACAGTTGACCTTTCAAAAGTTGACAAGTTAGACTGAAAGACCTGGACTGAAGAGGCATTGATCAACATTTTAGATAAAATGACAGTTGGGGAAACTCCTTGTGAAAACCTATAAAATATCATTGTAATTGAGACATTTAATGCATTTGCACACTTTATTTAGAACCACTGTACATGGTGCAAAAGTAAGTACCGCAGAAAGAAAGGCTGGAAACAGTTGCAGGTCTAATAGCCAGTATTGCAATACAACATTATATAATTTTTTGCAGGCATTAGCAGCATAATTTTCAGCAGAATAAAAAGGGTCCATAAACAATGAAGAAATGAGCTCTCACACAGAAGACATGTTATCCCATAGATCACAGAAAGTGGAGTTTAAATAAATACTTTCAAGCTAAAATCTTGTTTATATATATAAAAGAAGTTCACTTAAGTGCTTCTATGAGTAAGATACCTTATTAGTCTTTGGCGTAAACAATTCAGTGACAGTGACAAGGAAAAAGCAGATTTATGACTGCTCAGCTTTTTAGGGTTTGAAGCTGTTGCAATAAACCATCCTGAACACTGAACTCTACAGACTGCAGAAACCAACAGGTTTTGAGAATTTTAACAGCACTTTAACCAGCTTCCAGGTGACATTAATAATTAGATCCTTTACAAAGAATATAAGTGAGATTTCCTGGCTCTAGGCAGCATATATGCAGCAAATCTGTTACCATTATAATGCATATTCAAGAAGAGTGCAAAAAAAAAACCAGCAGGTATCAGATACAGCCTAAAAAGAAAAAGTCAAATTCACCTCAAAAAGTACCAAAATAATTGTCATATTGTCCAATCTCTTTGCAAAGTTATGATGCAAAATCATTTGGAAAAAGTAAAAACTAAGTAAATAAATGTGTTTGATAAGAGATTAATTGTTAGATTCACACCCAAAAAGCTAAGAGTTCAAAAGAGCAAAACCCGCATGAAGTCTGGAATGAAACTGGGCACCCTGGGAGCAAAAATTCATTAGTTCATCTGATCTAAACTAGCAGTTTTATTTTAGAGTTCAGCATTTTCTCCAAAAACCAACATTTTGCAGTTTTCCAGTGTATTTTCAGTATGTCTGGAATTTGCCATTTCTCGTAATCAGTTTTTTGGCAGTTGTGCATTCATTCATTTTTAGACCACAGTGCGAAACAGTCAAGTCTGTTCTTTTGTGTCGTGGTCATTTTTACACATCTGGCATGGCTCAGAGGGATCAGTGTTAAAGTTCTGATGTTTTTCTTTTCCTTTTCAGCTGACATTTCCTGGAGAAACTGCCAACTTTTGACATGCAGACTGCAAGACACTGTGGAACAGTGAGAGTGTGTCAGCTGGAGCTGTGGGTCAGGTTTCCGGAAACAGATTAAGTCTAGGACTAAAACAGCTTTTCCATGGAGAATCCTCACTGGCAGTGTAATTTAGTCCAAGTCTAGACTTAATGTGTTTCTGGTGAGCCAGCCCTGCTTCACATGTGTAAGCCTTTGGTGTTGGAATGGTGAGCCAAGATCAGATTTTGAGGTAAGACCAAACACTGTCCTTTGATATAAACATCTAAATTTCATACTCAGCCATTGCTGTTTTATTATAAATGGAGCAAAACTTCCAGGTAAGGATTCTACAAAGGATATGCTGCTCTTTTCCAGCCAAAGCCATTAATGGTGTTTGCTGTTTTACATTTGTCTTATTACTGAAAATGTGAATATCATTACAGTCTTCCCTTTCTTGGATACCATTTGGAATAACTGATAAAGTCAGCCCTTCTTGAAATTTGTAATTGCTAAATGTACATGATTTGTAATAAATTACTTCCTCTCTTCTGTTGGCCAGCACTAGTCTGAGCTATATGAGTTTCATTCAAGCATTAAGTACTTTTTGGAGTGAAGTGGAAACCCTCTTATTTAGAAATTCCAACATAAATCATGTAGGAACTACTGAGAAATAGGCACTCAGTGGTGATAAGGCTGACTGGAGTTGAGATTAGGATAATAAATCATTTTGGGCGTCAGCCATGAGTTATGGGATGAATGTTACAATTGACAAGACTCAGCAAGCTAACATGCTACCACAACAAGTCCAGTGCAAACGCTGAATCATAAAGGCAATAACATAAGTTGTCTAAATGTCCTATGTGACCCAGCTGATCAGTTTTAATATGGAAAATGATAAATCTGAATGTGATGGTAATCAAAACAAACTGAATATCTCTGTTGCCCTAGTGAAACAACAAGTAAAGCCATGGTTGTGAAGACTCCCACTCTCAACTGAAACTGAGCATCACACTAAAAATCTTGTTGGTGAAGGATGGACATCAATTTGAATTTAACAGCAAGAACCGTCAAACAAGAAACTGCATCGCATCTCTCATGCTCAGTGCTTGGTTCACACAGTGTTGTCAGTCCTGGAAGGTTACTTATCACCTACCATGCCGACTTCTGCTACTTAATCTTGCTGCCATAGACTCTCTCAGACAGAAGATCTAATCCTGTTTGTCAATCCTACACCCTAGATTACCCTGACAGATGAGATGGAGAAGTCAGATAGCTGGTCTTCACAAATCCTATGAAATGCACTAACCTATGACTTGAAAGATGTCCCTTCATTCCCATTGGTTAAATCCTCATTAAAGGCTCACGTTTCATCGATAGAAGGTGGCTTACTGGCTGTTTCTTTCTGAGGTAACAGACAAATTCTGTCAAACATTGGGGTAGTTAAAAGCACATCCATGAAACCACCCCTATTTCTTAGTACAGGAAATAATATTATTTAACAAATATTAGTTCTGTAGCAGCAAAAACATAAATAATAAAAAAAAATCCTGCCCGGGGCTTTAGGAGAGACCTATTGTGTTTCAATTAGGCTGGCAAAAAGGGAGCTAATGGTTTCACATGCAGGATGATCAGTCTGAACCATCTGAGCCATGTAAGAAATCCAAGATGGCTTCCCAGGTCATTACAGCTGATGTCATGTGCATGAGAAAAAAGTTAGATCAGTCCCTACATAAGAACTACTGCCAAAAGAATAGCATAAACATGTATTAAACATATTGGCATACTTGCTGTTTTTATTTGCTGTAGGACATTTTGGCTTCTCATCCATAACTGTGTGGACTGTCTGGATTTATGGGGGAAGAGTCTTCCCGGCCACTTTGGCCAATCAGCTGGTATAGGCGGTGACTGAGGTTCTGGACCTGACAGGTGCCGAGGACACAGCCCACTCGCATCAGCTTGGGGTGGTGGTGACTATGCGCTCTGGCATGGCGACGCCCCCTCGAGGCCCTTTGTTTGTGCTCCACTTGACCATCACTCTGTGCAGGTACAGCATTATTTTCGGAATCCACATTGAATTTTCTCATTAATATTCTTGCAAGCAGATGCAGCTTCCATTTCGGGGCATTGGCATTTCTGATTGATGCATCTGGGAGGGCAGTCATGGGGCTAGAACTAGACACGGGTGTAATATTTACACTCTCTTCCAGCTCACTGGGACGTTTGACCAAACTTGTCCTATACAAAAGCACAGACACACAGAGGAACACGGTTATTTGTTTAGTCCTTGATGATCTCATACAGAAGCACTGTTTCTAGAAAGTATCCACAGTGTCCTGATGGGACATATAAGTACCAGTGACTGTTCAAGCACAACCTCATTACTGTAATAAACTTAATGGGAACAAAGAACAGATGTAAAAGTACAGCAGATTACACCACATGTGATCTATGGCAATTTGTCATAAGATATTGGGTTAAGTGCTCAGTGACCCAGTGCTAATTTTCTTCAGCTCAAACAACGAACAGGCTGTGTGACTATACTCTTGAGTGGACGCCCTGAACACACGCAGGCCGTCAGAACAGGTAATGTGGCGGATGGACTCAAATGCAGGGAAAGGATTTCCAGGGGCTCTGGCGTTGCCAGGTGAACACAGCAGCTGTTCTTTGTTTGACATTACACAGGCCTCTTAAATTAGACCATAAGTTCTTCAGGAGCGTCAGGATCAGTTTGCACAGTCAGGTTAATTCTCTACTCGGGATGAAAGCTGCATCCCAAAAAGCCCTGTCTAGTGCATTAACCACGGCTCCCACACGACCGAGGCGACTTTCACTGAGTGCTGCATCTCTCTGAGTTTGCGGTGTTACTGGCACAGCTTTGTAGTGTTTTTTACGTTTGGGTGTGATTGTCAAATTGAGCAGGTGTTACACCAAAAAGACAACAGTAGCTAGTAACAGATGCTTTACCCAGGCTTCAGCGTTGCCATGTCAACAGAAAGTTAGATGTAACCTAAAACAGAGTGACTCAGAACTCTGACTCGTGACTCACTCCATATCGCACTAGGAAATCAGAGCAGTGAGTAGAACATCCCATCAAATTTCTCTCTTGTAAGCTAGATTATTGAGGACCTGCACAGAATAACAGGGCTACGTGAAAAAGTGCTCCCCATCTGAGGATATATGGAACAGATAAGGCTGTAAATGATACACTCTCAATTTTGTAGACTGGAGCATGACTTTGTATTTTAACGTCAACATAGGAGCTATATTTCTGGTTCTCGTCAATACTGAAGTAAAACAATGTTGTAGAACAGGGAGGGACAGCAGGTGCCATAGTTACTAGAACTGCTGCCTTGCACTTGAAGGACACAGGTTGAAATCCCCTGTCCTCCTGCAGTAGCCTTGATCGTGGTACATACCATAAATTGCTCCAGTAAAATGTATCAAACTGTATAAATGTGCAAATTATTGTTAGTTGCTTTGGAGAAACATGTAAAATAAATAAACATAAATGTAGTTTAAATGTACACCTATACTCTGGAATCCAAATGTACTTGATTCCTAGAAACTGCCTAAATACATAATATCACTCTGATGCATGTCAGTCTGTCAATAAATCATCTTTTCTGTCATTAAGAAGAGACGATATTGTTAGTTAATAACTATTAATTCAGTCGCATGATAACTAAAAATCGAATGTAAGAAACAAAATCCAAAACACTTCCCACAGAAATCTGATGTGTAACATAACCACTTTAAATGTATACACAAATCTGAAAGAGATCGAACCTTCTAAGTCCCTTTCATCCAGAGCCTTGCGGGCGGTAAAAAATGATTTCTCAGCACAAATTTAAACACAGACTGCAGCTTATTTTAGAGACGCAGGAATGCTACTTAACGTAATTACACGACAGCGAGCGGATGATCTTCCAGGGCTCAGGAGAGAATGTGCAGGGGTTCACTTTAAGAAATGACAGGGCGCAGGACGTGGAGGAGACAGGCCAACGGCCACAGGGCCCGTCTCCAAGGGCAGCGCCTTTGAGCTTTTCGGGACCCCACTTCACTTTTGCTCCCACTGCTGCCTCCATTGAGTTGTCCCTCTAGCGGTTCCTGTCATTCTCTCTTGACTTTCTCTAGCCGCAGGATCTTTGTCTTCTCCCCTCCTGTATTGTGTAGATCACAACCGCTAATTAGACCTCGTCTGGTTATATAAACCCAGCCGACCACCGTGTGACCCAGAACCATCCAGACGATGAGCAATGCACACAGTCAGCTTCCTTTTGTCAACAGGGGAAAAAAACTGTCTCAATATTACTATATTTCAACAAATCTGGGTGGATTTGCATCCTGCATCTTCAGATCCATAAATATAAGTGCAAGCTTCTCTTACATTGACCTCCAAACCACAGAGACCAGGCAATAAAGTAACCACAGAAAGACAGCTGTTTTGTCTAGGTAATAAATTATGCTTTATCTATTTTAAGAAATTTGGGGTGAACCTCTCTTCAGTCATCAATAAAGACCAGTAACGATCTATGTATGCTGAATAAATCCCTATTACTGTCCTTGAAAAACTTCAGAGTTTTGGATTAAACAAACATAAATCTGTGTAAGCTTTATGAGAGCATCCAAAACACAGGAGTAATAGAATGCAAAGCCAGGACTTTGGCAGGAGTGCCACACCATGCTGGACCCATACCCTAGTCACACCTTTTGTAAATGGCTTGAACTGGAGGGGCTTAGCGGTTCACATGCCCAGGGTGTGTGGTAAAATGGACTTTGCCAAGGGTGGAGATCGTCTGCCCAGCCATGGCGTGAAAGCAACATAAATAGACACCACATTTGCAGGGTTTTGTAAATGGCTCTGTTTTTGGGGATGCTTCTACACATCAGCCATCTATGTGCCTGAAAAACCATCACACATTCACACCCCACCTTCCGAGCTGCCCAGTAAGCTGTGCCTTGGTTTATCCATTGCCAGACAGTAACCGGATAGGCACCAAAGAATTGCCGCACTATTATTATTCAGCCAAGAGTAACTGATGCCACATAAACTAGTTAGCTAGGGTTACCCCCAACAAATACTGACTGAAATCCAATCTGTGTAGCCAAGCCACTTTTGAATTTTCAGCTGTGTGTCATGTTTTGAGGCAAGAAAATTTATTTTCTCACATGTAAAAGCAAACACAATGTGCTGGTGGGGATGGGGGGGGTGGGTTTGGGATAACTGGTTGAATCCAGCAGCAACAGGACAGAAATGTAATTTTTATAGTGCTCTGCTTACAGCAAAAACATCAGGCGGTGATGATATTAGTGGCTTGTCTCCATCCTCATTTGTGGGCTTTCAGCTAAGTTCACCAACTAAGCCCTGAAAGTCAAGATTTTCCTCAATCTCACATCTCCAGACTCTGCAGGAACCCCTGCTTGTTGCTGGGATGGAGGTATATATGTGTTACAGGGCATCAATTGTCTTTGGTTTGACCATGGCAATGGTCACACAACAATGACAGCTCCTCAATGCTCAGTTGTGTTGGCAAAAGGTCTGAGAACCCTGTTCTTTGGAAGAATTAGTGACTCAGTAACTAGAAAAGACAAAACACTCTTTTAAAAAACTGCCCCCCGTGCCCTCTAAGCCAAACATCAAAGTGAACAGCTTTTGACTGTTAATCACAGATTTTTCCTCTTGTCCCTTCGTGATCAATATTTCACCACAGAGAGAGTCTGACAGTCTCAACCAAACGCTGGGCAGCAGATTTCACTGGTTCCACCACTTTGCAATCATACAACACACACTGAGTGTGACAGTGAATCACTGTAGGGGCATGGAGCTCCATTCCCACTGTGCCCGTTTGTCTTAAAAACCAGCTGAAGCACAACAAGGTCAGCGACAGGGAGCCTCATCCATCCAGAGCTGAACTTTGTAAGTGCAACTTTAATTCCACAAAGTGTTTTTGTCTGACAAGTTGAACTCATTCTGCTTAAAAAAATAATCCCTCTGTTATTGACTGAAGTATATTCAATTGGAAAAGGATGACTCACTATATTAGTTTCAGGTATTCTACATGTTTCCTACCAGGCTTGTAAAATATTAAGACCTTTTCCCTTTGTACCTTGTGTATTTGTATGAAAAGTCATTGTCATCAGTAATTTATTTTTGCCATTCAGAATTCACAGACAGGGTAATCTCTTTTCCAAATCTAAGCATGTCTCTTGGGTGGGACCTGATCCACCCAAAGAAGTTCACCTGTCCAATGCATGCAGACTGTATCTCCTGTTCCATTACACAACTGATGGGCTTTGTTAATTCTTGTTTTTGAAGGTACGCCTAGTCACTGAGTTTTGTTTAAATATCACCCCAAGTCATATTCATATGTAATCCAAAAAAGCAATCAGGGAGAGTTTTAGAGAAGCTATCGTGCCAACCAAAGTTTAGCACTGGTATAAAACAGGGACAGAGTGAAGAAGATCCAGTGATTAAGGTTGGCTATAAACACTGCAGTCTTCACAGAATGATACATTACAAACAGATTTTCACAGACATAGACAGCTGTTTCTCTTCAGCAAATGACAAAAGTGTCAAACAAACTAATCTTGGTATATCCACGGCAGTGCCTTGCCATAACCTCTGAGCCATTGAAGGAGGGAAAAAGGTTACAGGATGGTTTTAACCACGACAAAATGTCTTTAAAAAAAGTTGAAGAGCCGGCCAAGATTTTGACCCCCTAGTCATATCATTGTTCAAAGGCACATGCTTTTCATCTACATCTTTCAGAATTTTTACAGTCTCCACAATGCACTATTCATCAGTCAATGGTAATTTCTAGCCTGATAAATTTTGTGTTCCATTATAGCCACACATTTCTGCAAAACTAAACTTTTAATGGAATAAAAACAATTACAATAGTCAGTACTATCTTACACACTATTACAATAATAGCCCTCACCAGAAAGCAGGGTCTGGCTTCTGTGTTCTATTATTAAAGTTAGTCTAGGGTGGAATTTATTACTTATTATACTAATCCACAGTGGAATTTTCCTTCATTTTTCATTTTGCTTTGGCTAATTATAATACCCCATGTGCCCAAAATTCAAGTGTGGGTACAGGTAGAGGAAAAAATAACACTGAAACAAGCAAGTGGCAAACCTATGTATAGAATCCGACATTAACCAACCGTGTCATATTATTCCAGATTGATGTGTACTCCACAGCTTTTTTCAAATATTACAGAAATAAATTTTATTTTTAATGTTGATATTTTTAGGAATAGTAGGTATGTGCTGTACAGAAAGATAGGCCAGTTCGTCTCTTCTACAGTGTGTGTTCACCTTGCTTGGAAGCACTCATGGAGGATATGTGCAGATGATATTTAACATGTTTTAGTTCAAACGTAGCACACAGTGCATCTCAGTAATATATGGAACAGGCTACATCCAGCATTTTTTTATTTCCAGGTGATGCTGAATATGCATGAATTCATTCATTGTATTAACTTTAAAGATAAAGCAGTTTATTTCATTCCTGGAACATCTAATCATGACATTATTGTCTAATGTACATGCTTTTATTTTTTCAGTGTTCAGTGTACTTGGGGTTCTTGATCTCATGATATCCAGATTATGGATGAGCAGGACAGTACAACGTGTGACATTTGGGTAGCAGGAGAATAGCCAGAGCTCCGCTGGGCTCACACTCTGTGCTGAAGTTTGGCGACACATGGACAAATGCTTAGTTTTAAAAGCTGGTGTTCACTGCCAGAGTTTCAGAGAGGTATTTCTGCTGTGGGTTTTTCGCCTGGTATAAACCTGTTTTTCTCTTCAAAATGTTTTGTATACTTCATGTCAAACTTTATTTAGCTTTTGCCACCAACTAAGTGCTGCTACCCATACCCACAAATGTTAAGTTAGTCAGCAGCATTATATTTTGAGACTAGATTTACATTAAGTGGAATGAATTGTTCCAAACTGTAAATCCATTGATAACAAAGGCAGCCCTGTTACTGATGAATATTCCATTCTGTCTCTGAAATGACTTTGTCTAACACTGAAACATCTATTTCTCTCATAGCTTAAACAGTTTTTCTTTCCATCTCAAAAAAAGAGAAACCCACAAGCAATGTGAACAAACTGTATGTTCACCTTCTGAGAAAATAAAACAGAAAAATTCCTGCCAATGAACACACGGTCTGGTGTTATATTTTTTTAACCTATTCTGATATTATTAGGCACAGACTGTACATAAGAATTTTTATTTGAATTTTGACTTTTTTTCCACAAATTGCACTGCGACATTTTCACATTCTTGTGTTCTTTAATTTGTTTATTAACATGACGACTGAAAAAGACTGAAAAAGATGCAAGCTGCATCAGGGAAGTGTCCGGTAACCACTAGTGGACATCTGTACTCAATCAAATCTATTAGAGTTTGTATAAACCATTTGTATAGAAGTCCTCACAAAACATTTCACTGAGGATGGCAGCAAAGCTAGAAAACAAAAGTTTAAGAGCTACTTCAAAGTCTGACTTGTCTGAGTCATTCTGACTTAAGAAAGATTTGAGTCCTTGCGAAAATTCAAATTTACATTCTTTCAAGTTGAGGCATTACTTTCAGCCCAAGGTGATTTTTTTAACAAGTTTGAGTGTTTTGGTAGATGCTGCAATTTAGGAGTTCTGGACTATGTGCTCATATGAGCAAACC
Organism: Arapaima gigas; assembly: GCA_900497675.1. NCBI lineage: Eukaryota > Metazoa > Chordata > Actinopteri > Osteoglossiformes > Osteoglossidae > Arapaima > Arapaima gigas. The sequence continues at coordinate 609,616 of UFQX01000051.1, forward strand.
TGGTGGCTCACTGGACTGGGCTGCAGGGGTCCAGGGCTCACCATAAGCCAATAAAGTATGAGTCCTAGCAGTGAGACAAACCATAGAAGAGTAGGTTCTTGGCCTGAGCCCACATTGGTGAACACCAAAGTAGCTCCCTCAGACTGGAAAAAAAGAATAAGACCCTTGAACATTCTTCCCAGGTTACCTCTCAGCATGAGGTCCATTTGTTGCAGTCATTTTCTGCATGGAACTCAGGCTTCCAATAGAGTGAATGTGAAAAAGTTGGAGGAGAGGTTATTGGAAGGTGACTCTCTCACCGTTCTGTGGAGGAGAACATCTTAACCTTGAGGGCCCTGCACCAGGCTCACATGGAAACCCTCATGTTTCAACACCCTTTAAAACACAAGTGTCTCTGGAACAAGTCCTCTCCCAAACCATGGTCCTTGCACAAATCACCTCTCGACTGGTACATCAGCAACAGGGACACAACCTTTGAAGCTTATTTATAAAACCTTCTCAGTCAACAGCTGTCCTTCAGGGGTGAATTAAAGGATGGGCAAAACATGCAATTCAACTCACAAGACAAAATAAGAGTAAAAATCCTTGTTACATAAAGATCCTATCACAACACTTGTGACCTGGATGTTCCACCCTCTTTACTAAGGCCTTAAATCCTGTTTTTATTTAAAATTCCAGCAAACAAAATCCTAATTAAATCATCCCTTTAAAAAAGCTGTTGGGGAACTTTGGCATAATAGGGTTTTCCTGTGCTTAGTTTTATTTTCCTAACCTATGTCCTTATGACCTACAATGTTCCCAGACTGGTGTTAAAACTAACTGGTGTTAGTTTTGAGAGCTTTAAGGGACGACTCCAGCAGAAACACTTCTATAGATCCCAATTTTTCATTCTGTATTCTGCATTCTGATATGACAATATGTTTTGTGTATATAAATGAATTGCAGTTGATTTTACCCTTTTCTTCCATCTCATAAGCAACATCAAGCTTAAGACTGTAGTAGCTGTCAGCCAGAAGAGGGCATTCAAAATCCACTACCTAGTATCTGTACCCTGGTACAGCCACTCTGCTCTCTCATCCTCACATTTCCTGCTTTGCCGAGATTTTTTTTTTCCTGCATGTGACTTTTGCCCAGCTGAACACAACTGCTGCAGTTAATGCCGCAGAGTTAGTGGATTTTTTCAGGATCTCAAACAGTCTTAAATGCATTTATTAAAAGAAAACTATAAATATACAATAAGGAAATGAAAAGTAAGAAAAAAACTTTTTTATTTTACTGTAATATTTTGTGTATAATGTTTAAGTTGACGATTAATTTCTGTAATTAATAGAATACGACATTAACCCAGTAATTAAAGATAAGCATTTCACATTGTGTCTCAGATTCAAGAACATTTTCTGAAACAGACAGCTGGGATAGAATAAAAGGTGAAATACCGTTAAAACAACTGTATCTTAATCTCGAACTTATTATATTTTAATAGTACTTTATTATAGGACATGAAACAATATATTGCTAATTAAATCACTCTGAACAGATACAAGTTTAACTGAGATTTTTGTTCAGTGTTTTGGGTGCTCTAAAAAGTATGTGTCTGTGATTCAACTATTAGTTATTCCTACTTGTGTGTGGAATGTTTGAATACAAAAAAGGTGCCTCCACAATGTAAAGATGACGCAATAGCCGATAATATTGCCAAATTACTACTTGCAAATACTCCCTGCCTTACTCATCTAGGCAACAACTTAAAAGAAGAATTTGCATGTAAAGCCGTTTCCCTCCAAAACTCTACCTAAGCATTGTCAAGTGGGGTTAAACAGAAAAATCAAACTGTTCCAGATTATCTGAAAGGACAGAAAGCATAAAATTTGAAATATACGAGAAGCTGCATTTTGAATCAGGAAAAAAAAAAATAACATTTGAAGCAGATGTGTAAAATCCACCAGCAGTTTAACTTATTAAGCGTTGATTTTGATTCAATTATCCGTTTTACGTCACCTGACACGTCATTAAAGTCCTCATAAAGACATCTACTGTACACGTTTCAAACATGCATAAAGATATTGTATGTGATATATTACGGTTAAGGAAATGCACAACTGAAACAGTTTTATTCTGCAAACACATGTGGTGGGCAGCAGGTGGCATAGTAGTTGGAGCTGCTCCGTTGTACTCGAAGAACACCTGGCTTGAATCTCACCTCCTACAATAGTGCCCTTGGTTAAGATACTTACCGTGTATTAACACAGAAAATTACCCCGCTGTATAAATGGGTAAATCACTGCAAACCGTTTAGTAAATAAAGGGAAATATGACGTGAGAGACGCTGATACAAAGTTTTCAGTCATTCAAAAGTGCTTTTAGAGCCCACCCTTCCCGGTTTGGGCGGTATGTGAACGTGTGTAAGGTGTCCTACCTGTAGTCCCAACCCCGCGCGCTCCCGAGCGGCACAGCCAGGAGCCGCAGCTGCTGCGGGGACCACAGGCTGATGCAACACGCAAGGAGCGGGAGCAGGGCTCTCATGGCGGGACGGCTGCTTCTCACAGCCCTGGGCAGGAGAGCTGAACCGGGGCTCAGTGCGCTGTCCGGCCACAGAACGGGCGCTGCTGGCTGGAAAAACCTAGCAAGGTCCAAACAAAGGAAAAACTATAGTTGCGATTTAAGACATTTTATAATCACCTTAAATATAGATACATGTTAAACACGCATATTTGTGAACGCACATTACATATTTCTAAAGATATTTAATTGTATAAATGGAACAATAACAAACATGCAAAGTAAGTTTTTCAACCTGAGTTTATGAATTTCACTCTGCTCGATACAGCAAAAAATAAAAAAATAAGAGATTAATATGAGTGGTACCTTTTCTCTTTAGGGTGAACTTGCGGGTCTCTCTCTTTCTCTCTCTACCCCTTTCAGTCGTGCTGCTGCCGGGTCTCCTGCTCGCGCGCCACTTTTAAAGAGCCTCTTGCGGGGGCGGAGAGGGGCGGGGAAATCAGTGCGCTTCAAACGGGATGGCCCCCTTAGTGAGCAACAACCCAGCACGTAGGGCTGACATCATCACAGGTGAATATTCACCAGTGTTAAAAACTAAAGCTCACATATTCATAGCATTGTATTCAAAAATATAATTATTCTTCACTTTTATTAAGGACTATAAGTGTTCAAGACTTTATGTAAGTTCTATATAAAATTATATATGAAAGCTAATATGAAAGATGTATGACGACCCATTTTGAAGGCCAGGTGCTGACAGAGGTGAAAGCTAATCAGCATTGAAAATTAAAGTTAATCTTTACATTCATATTTCCAATTTACTAATTTTTATGTATACATAAGTATATAAGATACTTTACATGAAAATATATTGATGTGTTACTCAGAACCTTAGTATTATATGAACACGTAGTCTAAACCAATTTGTAGCGTTGCCCTTAGCTTTTTTCTAGATCATGGTGCTTGAAAGTTGCACACATTTGTGCCATGTAAGTTGCTTAGTGAGTAATTAATTTATGAAAGGTTCCAGTTTTTTGAATGACCCTGTATTATAACACTATACGAATGAATGTAGAAAAACTGTTTTGAATACTGAATGTTTTGTTTGCACAGTTTTACTTCTACGATTGTATATATGACACTTACACAAAGTGCTTGAAAAGATAAGGAAAACACACTGTCGCAAGACACCCTTGACTGAATCAGCTGGCAGACATTCTTTTTGTAAAACCCAAACCAGTCTCACATCACTTTACTGCATCAAGATGACAATGCAGTGGGATTTCCCACAATCCTCTGTTCTCTGCAGTTCCTAGATCATATCAGGAAATACTGAGCACTTTTGAATGATATATGTGTGTTTATCTTACACAATACGAGAAGCTGCATTATTTCATGGACCAGATTCAAAAGGACTTAATTATCCTTTTTGTAATCTAAACGTATCTAAAAAGTGAGCTGAAAAATATATTTTAAAAAGTATTAATGAAATTAATTATGAAAACTGTAAGGCCAGTTTTATTGTAAGAAGTAGCTAAACATATTTTTATTTCAAGCCATCAAAATTAAATTTTTGTACTAATAAAAGTTTTTGTGGAATAGGGAGAAGCAATGCAATTTATTGGAACTTTTTTCCTAATCCCCCAATGGAAATAAGCATTGTGCATTTTTGATCTTTTCCACTGGCGGTGCTGATTCTATTCTTTGTCGGTAGAATGCCAAGCATGTGAAGATGGTTGGCTTTTTCCACTCATTAGTCAGATAGTCACCAGCTTTTATTTCCATGGACAACCCTGCTGACATCTTTCTTGGGCAGTAGAGAGGCCGACTAATTGCATCCACCAAACTTTTTATGGTAACAGAATTGTCTCGGTTTTCCTAAAACCTTTGACATTGACACAGTCATTATTTGACTAACTTGTTAACTTCCATTAAGTTTACTTAGCTGCCATTTTCAAATATGCTTCCTTGTCTTTGAAAGAAATCTCAGAAGTGTCAAATAATGAGCTAATTATATAACCAGAGGAAGCTAGAGCAGAAATTTTGTGGATCAATCAACTGGAATCAACTGACTGGAATCTAAGACATGCCTGCTTTACATTAAGTGCACAAAATAATAAATACAGGGACTTTGCATTATGAAGTCTAGATAACATTGAAGTTTCACAGTAGAGGAAACTCCTGGATGGTCCGTGTTAAATGGGTCTAAAAGTTTTACATTTGACCTGTTTAGTCATGGATAAGCATGTGATATTTCTCTTCTGCTCCAGTGTGAAGGTCCCCTGGAAAGAAAATGGTCATTCTTTTGACCATTCATGCGTGCCGGAGTTAAAATACAGTTGGGTGAAGGGCTGACCAGTAACTACATGGCTTTACAGTCCAACAAATGGTATGCCTTTTGACTGCAAAACAGCCTATAGCACAAGGTAGCTAACAGTTCTGGAGGACAAAATCCAGGATTTTTCTTTTAGCCCAGCAGTGAATCAGCAGATTTAATTTTACAACCTTTTTCTAAACTCATATAACTCTTTTCATGTAAAAATTGTGTGACGTAAGGACTGCAGAAAACTTGATGGACTTCAACTGGATTTCTTTAAAGGGTTTATGTACAAACCACAACTTGCACATTAAGCCTCCATAATAAACTGTGCTGTACTTACGGTACTTATGTTAGAAGAATAAAAGAATACAATCTTTAAAGGATCCAGTTATCTAGTTTTCTGAGTAAGTATTCTATGATGAATACATTTTCTTCCCATTAAATTGTCAGTAGACCTTTAAAACTGGTCGGTTGAAGGAAAAATAAACATATTAAACTGTAGACAATTTTATTTAATTTTATTTGTATAAATGAGTTTAAGCTTATATTTAACAACATTTTTAAAGGAAACAGCTGGTGAATATCAAATTAGTGGTTTACCGTTCAGGTAATGTTAAAATAAAGAGGTTAAATTATTTTTAAAAGTGAATTGCTTTAACAGAAAGTATGTGTGTTTAAGTTATACATGATGGAAGTACATTCATATAAATATATAATATAAGTATTAAGGTCTATATATTGAATTCTTGGTTTTGTTTTTAAGATGATGCTCATGAATCTGTTCTTCTTATTTCAATGTAACAAAAAATTCTCTGAAAAACATCACATTACCCCAACTGTACATATTATAAAATAGATAAGAATACTTTTCAAAATATGTAATTGTTTTTCATTTTTATTTTCTTTTTGGCTTGCAGAAGAATAATTTTGCAGAGGATGGACTCGAATAGTGTTTTGCAATGGAGCAAGTTGTTTTCTCACAGTTACTGCCACCTAGTGATGTGTAAGACAGGAGATCCTCCAATGGTGGCGGGTAATTACAACTTGTTTGACTGAGGAGGAAGGAGTTAAGGAAATGCAGTTTACTGGAACCTGAAAACATTGGTGTCTGGGGAAAATAAATACAGTTATGACTGTATCAGGAAAAGTCTGCTTACACTGTACTACACCTAATCATTGATGCTGTTTTTACTGTAGTACATTACTTCAGATAAGATTGTTACCATACAATTGCTAACCTGGGCACTTGGAAAAAAATGCATTGTTAACAGTCCCGACAATGTAAGACAAAGCTGTCAGCTAGACAAGAATTATCATAATAATGCACATCCTCTTCCTCGAAAACTCCTAACTTATCAGAAACTTTGCTTCTAAAGCCTAAGTAATCAAAATTAAAAAGTGTGATTTACTTTTTCTCATGCAAACCAATTTCCATTCCAAAGTGTAAGATTGCTTTGCTGTGAAGGAAAAAGATCCCATTGTTACTGATGGGAAAACAATGTAGCTGAATGTAGTCTGAACTGAACCTGAACTTGAAGCTAGAAACAATCAGCCTGTCATACTTTCAGATGTCCTTTGTATAAGCAAAACGAATGTTTATAAGATCTAATTCTCATCATATACCAGGGTTGACTATTTCTGATTTTTTTTTTATTTAAAAAAACTGCACCTTATTTGCCCTGTATATACCATTGCAACCCTACTATGAAACCAGTGCAACCCCGCAATGAAAAGATACTGTAATCTGTTTCTGTAAACTGCAACGAGGCTGGGCTTTGTAGGATTATATAAATACCAGGAGCCCTTTACACAGAACCTGAATGGTATCACCTCCAAACTCCAACTGCTACAAAGCAGAGACCAATGGCTGGCAGTAAACAGACACCTCTCCTACACCATGCACCTGGGTGTGGACTGCGACTGTGACCTGCTTCAATCTTCAAGATTCTTCTTGTGTGGTCTGTAGACTGGGCACCAGTTATAAGCACACTACCAAATTCATTCAAACCAAATCACAGATCTCCTTGCAGATGTCTCTTGTTACTTGAAAATGCTGTTTTGATGAAGGTTATTTGTTCTGCTTTATGGCTTTAAAAACTATGTTGAGCTTAATTTTAAGGCAACATTATGGTAGCAGAACATTATAATACAAGTGACAGATTATGCAATGAAGTGACACAGGCTTTAGATGAAAGTGTCAGCTAAATAATTAAACATGAATTATTTGACAAAAGTTTTTCTGAATACTGCATTAGCTAGAATTGAGTGAAATATTGCAAAGGTGTGGCAAATGTCCATAAAGCATTAGATATGACCATACAAAGGTGTTTAAAAACATTTCATTGTGATGAGTAATGTCACATTTAAAAAAGTTGGTTGCCACGGGCCCATGACCTGTTCTTGTCTGCTGTCAATTGCCTTGTCTATTGCAGGAAATCACGTGACAGCTGAATCTGGCCTAACAATCCTGTCCTTTGTATTCTGTGTAATCATTTCTTGCAAGAGGTTAACAGACAGGAGTGGACTTTCCCAGAATTTAACCTTAACAATGTATGTAACCCTAACCCTAAATTATTCTAAAGTTTTTAGCTAAGTCTAACTATTTTTGCTTTCTATTATTATGGTGAATTTTTAAAAAATCAGCCCTCTCATTTGCTTCTGATTATATTCATTAATGTGACTCATAAACAAGATCTGTGGCAGTACAAAGAAACATATGCTATTGAGCTGGTGTAATATCCAAGATGAAATGTAAAAGAATTTGATTATCATGAAGGATGTATACTAAGTGCTGTTCTCTGACAAGTATACTTGTAATACTAGTAGTATTATAGCAATGTACAATAATGAACAAAAGATCAAGAGACACAGCAGGAACAGATATCACAGATATAAAGTAAGCTATATGTTTAATAACTATTAAGGCAATTCTATCTAAGAGAGGTATAAAGTAAAGCACCTGGCAAATGAGGAGAGGAAAAAAAAAAACACCCAACCAAAAGGCAAAGAAGAAAAATAAACCTGTGGGTGTTCAAGTGGCTACCCACCCTTCTAGGACTGGTGTTAAACTATGCAGTTTTAAACTGAAGGCTAAAGTCCACACTAAAATTTATGGTTGTTAACATAAGCACAAGGAAAAAGTCAAGTGATCATTGTTTTTTTGATGAATCTGATATCCAACCACAACCCACCCTATTACCTACAACACTGAGTGAGGCTCTATACATTTCATACTTTGCCCATCACTCTGCTGACACCTTATACCATGTCCTCACTGCACTGAGGCCCTGTATCATGTCTACCATGCCTCTAAGCATGCAAATATCGTTCCCAGCACATATAGGTACAGAGTGTGGTACAGAGCCAAAGGAAGCAGGGTGCTCTCAGGGATGGTCTCCACAGGTGTGTAGGGGGTGAGGAAAGGAGAAGAGGGGGCTTACACTGGGGTCCATATGAAACTCATCAGTTAATCTGTTTTGCAAGGGATTGTGTATCCAGCCCAGTACAGCTGCAGAGAGGCCCTAATCAGCCCTGACAATGTTTTCTAAGGCACTCGGGAAACATGATAAGGTGGCATTGTGGGGCACAGATGATGGCGGTCTCTGCTTCACTTTGTTTTTCACACATCTGATTAAAGCCCAAGGTCTTCCCAGCTGCAGGAGGAAATGAATCGAGTTATCGTAGTCTGTTCACCTTGTTGTCTTGTTCACATCTAAGTTTGGGACAGTTTTGTTCTGCGACTCCAGAAAAGGGAAATCGATAAGTCTAGGCGTATCCCTCACTATTTTTTGCTAAGTAGGGAACACGTAAAGTATAATGTCACTAACTGCAGTTTTATTCTTAATTGTCACAGGCCATTCCCTTAAAAATCACACTGGTTAATTTTTCACCCCACAAAGTTTTAGATCTCTAGATTCAAGTTAAATTATTTTACTGAAGAAATAACAAGTTACCGATATATTATTTTATGATGAATCAATGGGAGGGGGTACAGTAATATAATAAATGATGGAATTACAGTAGCACCAGTCAACCATGGTGTATGGTACTGGCTCCTGGTATACCCCCCCCCCCCCCNCGCACCAGTCAACCATGGTGTATGGTACTGGCCCCTTGTATACCCCCCCCCCCCCCAGTGTTGGTTGGAGAGGTTCCTCTTTATGGAAATACAGTTATTGTGAGACCAAGCATGATAAGGAATGAAACTTGCAGCCAGTGCATTTCATTTTTGTTTGCAAAAAACAAAAGGAAACAAATGTGTGTAATATGCATGTGAACTTAGTCGTGTTCTGGCCGATATTCATGAATAAGTCAGAACATGATATGGGGGCAGGCTGCAGATAATGTATTGGCTGGAGCTGTTGCCTAGCAATTTGAAGGTCTTGAGCTTGAATTCCTTTCCTACTGTTGTACCCTTGATGAAGATACTTTAAATTCATAGAGTAGGAATAGCCTGCTGTATAAAATAATAAATTCTTGTAAAACTAAGTCTGTATAACATTGTAAATCACTTTGGATGACGGAGTTAGATAATTACAGTTAAGAGTATTTTACAGTTTTATTTTACAACATTAATACATGCACACTTTTTAGGAGAGTAGACTTGGACATTGTTGTTTGATCTCTATTGAGAAGTACTGCAATTGATGGTCCTGTAGAGAACAACAGTTATGTTGTTCTGATCATAATTGATGTTCCTGTTATTTCTTTTTGTAGTTGCTGTTGTTTATTTTTGTTTCTTTGCTGTTCTTTGCTGTCCCTCGGTGTTGTTGTTGCTGCTACTGCTGCTGCAGAGAAACAGATATCATTACAGAATACCAGGTAATTTGACATCACACTACAGGGTATATTCTAAATATAATTGTATTATATTGCAGACTTTCATATTAGCTTTAAATTTTCAGATTTTTACTAATTATATTTGATGTAAAAGTTGTAAAAAATTGTATTTTTGCTATAATATGACTTTTCTTTAAACTTCTCTGTTTGTGGGCTACTCTTATGCAATACATACATAAAACAGTGCTTTCCTACTAACTCATAAATACATGAGGAAAAAAATAACTTTCAGAGGCATTAATTACCACACTTTTACTTATAGAATTTACACTGTTAGCATTTACATTTACAGCAAAGTTAACAAAAAATAGTTAGTGCAAGTTTGAAGCTAAATAGAAATAATACATTGGGAGCCCGGGAATCTTGATGCTTTGTTTGGGAAGAACTTTGTAGGAAATTGTATCACACAGGTACTGTTCAGTGTTCTCTATATTTCATCATGCACCAATATTATCTATGATGCTTCTTGTGGGACAGAATTCATAGTTTGCTCCTCTGGTCTTGTAAGGACTTTTCCTGAGAAACAATACATATTTACCACCTCCCAGGGACACTGTGGCAGTGATATCTTCTTAGTGGTGTGATCAGTTTATAAACAGGTTTTGGAGATGAGTTTCACATTTGTGCAGATGGTGTTTCTTTTAGATAGTCAGTGTCTCTGTTACCCAATAATACAGTGATGCTGTCATATCTGGAAAAGCTTCTTTGATTCATTCCTTGCTGGAACCTCCTAGTCAACATAGACTTTCAACTGAACTGACCATAGCTGGTCAAGTGTTTCAGAGCATTTTATTGCCTCTTACTTCTCTCTTGCCCGTTACTACTTTTCCTTTTCCAGTATCCCAACATTGCACATACAAAGACAGTTATGGGTGGAAGTTCATGTTCTTAAAAGTAATGATAACTACACTTAGATGGGTAACTAGAGTAGTGTAGAGTAGTAATGAATAGTTAGACAGCTGAGGATGCTGAGAATTGACACCATTTAAATGACACATTTAACACATTTACATTCATATTTATGTTTACACATTTTGTAGAGGCTTTTTCCAGAGTGATGTATAATAATCATTAACAAGTATTTTGCTGGCACATATGTCCACTATTTGTTCTACTGCATATCGTCTTTTCCTCTGTTATATTTCATTTAAATTTTGAGTAATAAACACATAAATTCTTCAACCACCCAATTAGTAAGATTCAAAAGCATTCAAAATTCAAAACAGTTTTGTACTAGTGTTCCTATGGAACTGTGAAAATTATTATGAAGATCTAAACTGGCTATTTAAAAAAAATGGTTGAGACAATAAAAGTAAAAGTAAAATGAACGTTTATAACAATGATTTGAATCATTTGGATGTTTTGTTTGAACTTGTGTCATCTGAGAACTGATTAAATGTTTTTTAAGGCCTTACTGCTGAGCCATCCGGAGGTGTCGTGGACCTAAGTCAGCGAAACACCGATGAAGGATGGTGCCCACCTGATGACCCCGGTGAAGAGCTTACAAGGTGGCGTGTTAGGGTGTATAGTGTGTTAGGGTTGGAGGGGAGTAAGTGGACAGGTTGGTAGATGGGTAGGGTAGAGCTGTATGCTTCATCCCAGTGGGTAAGTTCAGGATATCTGTCAACTTATCCTGTATATTTGTAATTTTCGTAAGAAATAATGGTAATATGTTCTATATTATACTCCAACCCCCCACCCTTCGTCATACAGTTGGATTTTCAGATAGCAATTAGAACCTGAGTTTGTTTTCCTATTTAGATTAATTCTCCAGTTTAACTGAAGAACAACTTTATAGTTTTTAAAATGAAGCTAATCTTTTAATAATATGCATGAGAGAAATGATTTATTTTATAATATTATTTGTAATTATTTGGACTTCTTAAAAGACAGTGAAGGATTTCTAATTTGATGGAAGCATTATTATATGGTTTCCTGTTAAAATACTGAGTACTGTATTTTTTATTTGTTTATTTTGGAGCCAGATTTTAAATGGAAAGACTTTTAAATGGGAAACAACTGTGATAGCTTTTATCTTTCCTCTATTTTTTGAAGAATAACCAGTTGGATTCAGTTTCATTTAGTCAAAAATGTATACAAACAGATAGAAAAGGATGCATAAATGGAAAAAAATTATTTCAAAAGCATTATGCTGATGTATAAGATTTTTCACACTATGAAATCAGTATTAATATCAGCTTTCAGTTTTCTTGTACACGTTGAACTCAATGGGCCTTGTGAAACATTTTTGATTACTAAAAATAAATAGTTAATGCCTTACATTAGTACAGTTCAAATTTGTGAGATTTATCTGAAGTTTTATCATATTCATGAGATAAAAACCCTTACACTGTACTATCTACTTGACCATTAGATCAGATAACACACTGCAGTGCATCTTTAAGGGTGAATTGACATTTCATCACATGCTTATCGATTCACAATGAAAGTGAAACCTGGGTGTGGGGTTTTGATAAGTTCAAGAGGCTGAGTTGGCCTGAAACATAGCAATAATTACAAATAGTCGAGTCAAAAACTATTGAGGTGCACAACTAAAAACTATAAACAAGCAATGTAAGACACAGTTTATGAGTCTCCAGTTTACCTGAAATGTGTGCAATTGGGAGTTAACCAAGTTGAGCACAGAGAGGACAAGTAAACTCCATACACAGATGCCTCTGAACCCTCTTCCAACCCTACAGCCCTGGGACAGCACAGAAAACAATTATAGCACTATGTACCACTATAGGAATGCTATAATTATCCTAGATAACAAAATCATCTTGTTTGATCATATCATCAAAAGAAAGGTGGACTAAATGAAACATACTTATAATAGTATAATTTTTTTTTTGTTTTTATTGTAAGGAACAGTGTCGATGAGCGGTCGGGCGGCGACCACTGAGTACGCTGCCACTTCGGCTCGATGCGGTTGCGCATGCGCAGGAGACCCATCCCCTCCCATCCCCTCACACGCGCGTTCACGCGGTGCGCGTCCTCGCTCCTGTCAGGGCTGGGGAGGTGTCTTAGTATGGCGACTGGGCGCGTCTGCAGGGATGCTGCCACTACCACCGTTGCTGGCGCCGTCTCTGCGGGCAGCAGAATGTGAAGCACAAAGAGGCGGCGGAAAGACAGGACGCGAAAAGGACCCGACGCGCTGAAAGTCCCGGAGAGTCGACATGGCCAGACTGGCCGACTACTTCGTTGTGGTTGGGTACGACCTCGACAAGAGGGGTGAGTTTGAGGGCTGCTATGCTAACCGGGGCTAAGCCATAGCTAGCTGAAGGGAGGCGGGGACGTTCCGGACTAGTGCGGGGTGGAGCGCTGCTCTGTTGCCGCCCTCATTGCGCCCATGTCGGCTTCACTCCGGAACTTGATACCGCGGGTTCATGAGGCCTCGGTGGAGGACACCGGCTCCCGGGGGCTTTGCTGGAACACTAAATCAAAACCTGTGAGAACAGCGGTTTTACTCTTATATGGGGCTCTTCGCTTATGCTAACACTGTTATCATGTCCTGCATATTTTTTGTTTGCAATATACTATATTGGCTCTGTTTATTGGTGTCAAACACTCTGTAGGCTGTGTGTATTGGAGTTGAATGAGGTTTGTTTATCATGGAATCAGAACCAGGTAACCTGTGTCTGGATGAAAATGCTGGAAAACGAAGAAATCTGACAAATAAGATTTTCTTGAAATGAAATATTCACAGTGATTTAGCCATTTATTAAAACAGGGTATTCATACTGGCATAATTCAAAGTACCTGGATAAAGGGCACAACAGCAGGTGAAGATTTGTATTATGAAACAGTAGGTTAGAAGGCAACAGCTGTCTTTATTCCTCCAGACACAACCACTGCAAGATAATTTAAATTGACTTATTTAGCTGACTTTTCTCCCAGTTGACAGTATTAAGCTACTTACAGTGATTTACCCCTTTATACAGCTGGGTCATCTGTACTGTATCATTTAAGGGTGATAAAGGATACTATAGCAGGAAGTTGGACTTGAAGCCAGGTGCTTCCAGTGGAAGACAGCAGTTCTAACCAGTATCCCACCTGCTGCTTGAGTTGTAAATTGGGAACAGTCATGGGAATAACAGAGTGCAGGTGATGCCATGTGGCTATGATGGTGTAATGATGAGAATGCTGAGCAGAGGTGCAGGGTCTTTGGAGCCACTATGTAGCCCCACTGATGTGCCTGTAAATACTGCTGCTTTCTGAAGCTCCAAGCAGCTGTGGCCTAGATTCCCATTCAGGGATGGCTTGTAACAATAAAAAATTCATACTGCCTTTACAAGGTGGTTCATAGCATGTTTTAAACACCAAGCCTTTGGGAACTGGCATAGGTTTGTATTTATTCAGTGGGTTCTGATATATTTATATAATGGTTTGTAGAAGTTGCCCCATAACAAACCTCATTGACTAATATTTGACAAAGACAAGTCCCATGAAGATGAATCATTTTAGCTGACCCTCTATGTTTGAGGAAGAGAGGTGTGAGTGTAGGGGAAGAGGGATCACTATGCTACGTGTATCACATAACGGCTTGCTTCAGCAAGTACTGATTCTGTCACAGCGACTCTTAACAGCATGGTCACAGTACATCGTCTGCTAATCAGATACTCGGGAGTAGGATTTGATGCTAAAACAACAGCAATGCTGCTGTATAACTTCTACGTGTGACACTTGAGAGAAAAAAATCAGTAAATTGACTGTCGGGCTATAAATGTGTCTGCAAATCAGGATTTTTTCAGGATTCCCATAATTTGTGGACATACTATCTTGTCTATTCCTTGTTAAAAAAGAGCTTGTGGTCTGTCCTAAATACCTGTTTGGACTCTAGGTCTTTGTATTGGGGGTCTGTATATTAAGTGCCCAAGTCTGTTAAATAAATAAATGCAGATGAATACCTGACCACGTGACCTGTCTTTGACTGAGACACTTCAGGTTACACAGGCTATGCTGATGGTCAGCAGGGTTATTGTGATCTGATGCCTCTTACATGTGTTAGAACAGTTTAAAGAATATTTATTTGGTGTAAATGTGAATAAGTTTAATCTTTGATTTTTGAACTACCAAAGTACCAGCAAATTAACAAGTTAACAAAAACCTGTTTGAATGGGTCAATTATTATTGTCATAGCTGTTATCTGAAATCAGATGGTTATCTTTATTCAGTGTGGTGATTTGTCCTGATCATACTGATACTGTCCGTGTGCTGATCATACTCTTTATGGAGCAATAGGGTCCTCAAAGGGGGGAGAATGTTTAGTGTTGTGCTGTTGCTGTTGGGTGTGGTGGATTACTGTTTCTTGTACTAGAACCTGATGCCAAAGTTGTGGTCATCTTCTGTGCATTTAAGGTTTCACCAGTAAGAAGTCAGCCTCTTCTCTCTGTGTGGCTCCTCGTCCAAACAGGAAGTGCAAAACGGACCCCAGAGAGGTGGAAAAAAGTGTTTATGCTGGGACTTGAGATTCTCTGCTGTGCCTGCTCTTTGACACTGGGGGATAGACAATGCAGCAGTCATTCCCAGAAGTCCCATCTCACTGTCCGATTGCAGTGCTGGGACACTGGCCTGCTGATTTAGTCCCAGCCAAGTGCTTGTTGCACTGGGTTTTTGGCTGAATGCACATGGGTTTTGGGGTGGTAGCGCATAGAAAGAGTGTATTCATTATTCACAGCAGACAGACAGCTCTCAGCAGTGCACTGCTGGGCTGGAACATTCTTCCAATCTTGCTTGTTCACTTAGTTTCAATAGCCGCTTATGCTAAGGCAGGGCTGCAGTGGTCTGGAGCCTATCCCAGAAACATTGGGTGCGAGATTAAGAAGGGAACACCTTCGTGTCCTAGCCATTTAAGATCTCATGCCTTCAGAAGACACTGTGCTGAAAAGTTGCATATTATTTCATATCACTGAGGGTAACCTCTCTGATACATCTGCAGTAGATTGTTTACTATGACCAGTAGCCACTCTGTAATTCATATACAACTGCGAATTTTGCTTACTATTTCAACTTAGTTTTACAAAGGCAACTAAGTTGCTACCAAAAGTGGGTTGTTCTCAAGCTTGCAATGACATCACTGAAGCATTGGCTTGAGGGTATGTTACAGATGAAGGATGTACTATTCTCTGA
Source organism: Arapaima gigas (assembly GCA_900497675.1). Classification (NCBI taxonomy): domain Eukaryota; kingdom Metazoa; phylum Chordata; class Actinopteri; order Osteoglossiformes; family Osteoglossidae; genus Arapaima; species Arapaima gigas. Next base: position 625,406 of record UFQX01000051.1, read on the forward strand.
ATTTGACTCAACTGGAAGGATGACATTGAAGAACCCCTTGGGTGTTCAGGAATGCTGTGCATCCAATGGGGTTTTAGGTGGAAAAGCCAAGGACGGGTTTCCATGTCACCAGCTCTGCCGAGTCCTGTCCTGTAGACATGTTGGATTCAGGAAAAAGCTGGATTTTCTGGCTCTAAGAAGAGGTTCCACAAATATTTCTGATGGCAACCCTGTTGTTTTGGCATTGCAGTGTTGTGTTTTTTTAAACTCCAATTCCCAACTCTGATAAAGAAACATGCTTCATTGGAGAAGAGCAGATCAGGGAGGCAAACCTGGAGTCTTTCTTTGGCTTGCGAGACCTTTGACGTTGCCGGCAACTGTGCTGCGTGATGTTGAGATGGTAGTAGTGGGATGTCCCAGCCTGCCCAGTGATCAGTGAGGTGGTGTTTGCAGAGCCTTGCTCACTGAAAAGGTGGGCCTGGGAGAGCATAGGGCAGGATTTTGTGACCACGATCATACGGCATGCTTCAGTGGTCTTCCCTGGAATTTGGAGAATGCTGCTGTCTCTGCATCAGGTTGTTTTCCATGCATTGCTCAAAGCCTTCAATAATTCAGGCTTCTTCTACTCTCTTTGTTTATTGTCATTTAATACACTTCAATTGCCTCGGCTGGGGCGTGATGAAAAAAGGAAAACCTTCCTGCTTAATGCATTATATCTCTTATTGCTGCTGATTCAGTACTGCATTTGGAGATCTAGTTTACATGGCCAAGAACTCACTCTAATTTCAAAAGAATGTTCTTTATAAAGTCCATTGTGAGTTCAGACTGTTTTCTTTTATTTGGTTCTTTGGGTTTAGTTTTCTTCTATTTTCTTTGCTTCCGTGCAGTTGTGTGCCGGAGTAGTGACATTTCTGTAGGTGACACCAGCAGAATAAGTACTCATGAGGAGGGCACATTTGGACCCATGGTTAGGCTGGGTCAAATACAAGGTAGTACAAATGACAATCACTTCGCTTTCTGAGGCTTGTCCAGATGGTTGTCGACCTATGACAGTTTCCATTCTGGTGACCTTCTTGTAAGTCTCAAATCCAATTGTAGTGTATAATGTAAACCTTAAGGATATATAAAAAATAAAATGTGTGAATGCTATGTTGTATAATAGAACTTTTTTGTATTTTTTCACTAATTTCTCATGTTCATCTTAAAGTACTTATGTAGAACAGTACTATTAATATATTAACAATTGGTTTATATTTTATTTAAATATATTAATATAATCACACAGAATTGTGTCATAATATCATGTTGCACTATTTTCATTTTCATTTATAAATGTATTTTCTTTTACTTTTTCTTTTGAGCACCACCAGAATACTTACTTTTTCTTTCTTGCTAACCATTATAAATAAAAAGTAACTTCAATGGGATCAAAAAAAATTATGGCAAATAAAAAATTTAATTAAACACAACCACTGACAGACACGGAAACACCGAGTCACTCACAAATACCAATGTTATCGTACAACAGGTGGAATCTTTTTACTTTATAACCAAATAGTGGGACTTGGAAAACAATATAATAAGGTTACTGGGATAGCTGTCATAACTGTTCATTGTTGTGAGTCACAAACTATGTTGTGAACTGAAGACTTCCTGTGACAGGTTTGTGTCTAACTGGCATGTTACTTCTGCCAAATGCATTTCTAAAAATGGCAATAACAGCAGCACAGTGAAATATGAAACACTTTTGTGACTTATTTTCCTGTCCTTATCCTGAAATTTGGAATAAGTGGTATTTTTAGAGAATATGAATGCAAATATGTATTTGCAGTGAATTCTACAAATTTTAATTCAATTATTGTGCCTTAGGTTGGTTGTAAACATCACTGTTTTAAACCCCTTTAGAGGTGTAGGATGTTCGGAAAAGAATGGGTTCAGCAGGGGAAAGGGTGGTTGGTGTTGTCTTTGCACACAGGACTTCACTCATCCGCGTGTGAAGGTGCACAGGGGTGGGTGAGCCACACTAAAGTCAGGGCCATCATGCAAAACTTCCTATTGTCATCCATTTCCTTTATATAGAAATGCACTGGTGGTGCTTCAAGAAAAAACTGAATCAAAATGACAGAAATGGATGTATGTCTTCCTGCAGTTTGAGTTTTCCTTCTTGTTTTGTTGAAATCACGCAGTTAGCCAGATACTTCCTGCCTTGTATGACATGCTAACAACTAGATGGGCCACATTCTTATCGAATGACACTCGAGAATATGATACGTTTTTTTCTGCAGAAGGCAGCAAAGCTTCATCTGTCTGACAGTCATAGGGGAGTCAGCCTGCCCCAGTGGTGCGAGAAATGGGGAGGTGTGGTAGCCTGCTTGTTCTGAGACCCCTAGTTGTGTCCTTATATTTATTAAAAAAAATACTGAAGTTACAAGCTTGATTTAAAAAAAAATAAATAAATCAACAGTTGGTCACTAGAACTGACAAGTATTGCTCTGATACACAGGCACCTTTCTAAACCATTAGTCAGGCCAGCAATAACAGAAGCAAAAGGGGCCCGGACCCACTGCAGTTTGTGAAAGGTTCTCAAGGTCATCTAGTGGGTACCTCTTATCTGGATGAATTGGTGGTAGCTCTTGGCTGTGGCATTGATAGAAAACACATTAGTTTGTAGTAGGGAGGAGTGTGTGCAAGAATGGTGGAGGAGGTTTGCAGGATTATTGAGGCATTTGTTTTGTACTTCAGAATTTGCATGTCAATATTTGACACCATCTTGATGAGTTGGTTCCTCTTCACGGTCCACAGCACCAAGTGGGTGTTCAGTTTTTCCTCACTCCAGTCTCAGGGTTTACTTCTGTTGTGGTAGATGTTTACTTTTTTGCAAATTACTTCACCCTGCAGGTGTCATGAATTGCATATATTTTAACTGAGAATTGCATGCATAGTTTTTGGTCATTGTTTTTTGAGATCTGCAGGGAGGAATGTTTGTCACAATTAAAAACTGGGCAGGTCATATAGATTTTTAGAAAGTGGTTGACCACAATGATGTGAGTGAACAGTTTCAGTTATTGTTTCCCTATTGTCAGTCAGATATTAATTTTTGTTCAGTAGACTATGTTGCAGTTTATTACAATAAATTACTACATGTGTCTGAGAGTAGAGCCAAGGTCTTGAGAGAAAAATCCATAATGTTTTGGGAAATTGCCCACATAAATGAGAGGTGACAACATGGTACTGATGGATTGGCTGCCTTGAGGTCTCCAGTGAACTTTGAGTAGATCTTCAGGAAAAAAAAAAAAAACCCTAACTGGTTCTTTTAGTACATGGAACGATGGGTGGATGGATGGATTAAAAACTGTATTAATCACAAAGCAAAACTGCACAAATGTCTGTTCAACCATCTGATCTATTTGGGCTCAAGCCAAGTATAATATCATATATAATATATGCTACAGCCTCACCTCCAGGTCTTTTTCTGGCCTCACTGTGGAGGTCATAAGCATGAGGTCCATGTTTTCACTTGGTCACAGCTTTCACTGGGAGTCCCCACGAAAGGATTATGATAATTGGTTTGGTCAGGCCGAAATCATGTGGTTCAGTTTGGGTTCACTGGCATCTATATGTTACATCTGCAGATTAAAAAAAATCCGAAGTATACATACAAATACAATATTGTATTTAGTACCAAAATATAATCTTATTGTTCCTGAGTGCCATGAAGCCATCAGTTCTTGTTGCCCACATAAAAACAGGAGTTCCAGAATGAACTGTCCTGTAGTTGTGCCCATAGTATTTAAAGGGGTATGTCCATTGTCACTGTGATGGAGTCCATCTATCTGGCTGCTTGTAGCCTTCAGCTTTCCTAAGTATTTACTTGTAAAGTGGATTCATTATTTGTTTTTACTGTAAACTGTATTGTGAGTCATTTTTTGGCTAAGGATGGTATAACTCAGTGCTTATGCCTGTGCACTCCACAGACTCTGCAGCCTGTAAAAACTTTCACTGTTGTAGAGCACTTTAGTCTATAGCTGAACAATTTAGAGTGGGCTCCCCACATACTGTTCAGCGATGCACCCAGATAGAAAGCTATTAATAACCAAATACAGTCTTGGTCATAAATGCATTTCCTGTTAGTTCAGATAAAGGAGTTTGACTCAATGCTCGGTAGTGTCCACGTAAAAAGTAAGAGTAGTTGCATCTTCCCAGTGCACAAGAAAAAAATGGTGGGCAACAAAACAAATAGTAGATTATTAAAAAAACTGCTTTTTGTAAAGCTGATAATTCTGATGTAATGTTAGTCTTGAATATCATATACAGGATGAAACCAGTGATTCAAGGACTGACTTGGCTTAAATGTTCTGTAGCTACTAATGCATTTGTCAGGGTATTCACAACTGTCCTTAAGCCAGTCTTGTTACATTATTTATTTGATTGTTTTTTTTCAGCAGGATAACAAATCAGTGTAACTAAGAACAAAATAGGGACATGACTGTGAATCTGTCTTCTTAAACCCAGACACATTTTGGAAATTAATGATTGAATCTAGTGGGTGTGACTGGGACATGTTTGGCAACGAGGAAGCAGTGAACAAGTGAACAAGCCAGCATAGGTTTGTGGACAACTGAATATTGAAACTATCCTTACCTTTTGGTTGTTTCTTGGAGCACAGACAGGAGGATGACAAAGAAAAGGCAATAGAGAGATAGAGAGGCTACAGATTTTTAAGGGTCAGCTGGAGATCACACTATGAAAATGAGTTGTAATTTGTTCCTGGATCTGGTGGCAGACCACATAATCAAGATTTCTTTCTCTGTTACCCTCTGTCCAATTGCTGTGTCTGTTCCTCCCCTAAAGACATTCTAAACATGCCCACACGCTCAGGTGATTTTAGTTTGGCTGAGTAGAGGTTTGATCTGTTTGTGGACTCAAAGGCCTGCACTTAGCCTGTCCCAAACCAAGCTGCCCAGACTCTGCAGGCCTTGAAAAGCCAAGGATCAATTCATTTCCAATTGCATTTTGTTGCTCATTTAAAATTGTTTGCTTTGATACTCTAAAGCATGAAGTGAATGCATGGTACCAGATGGGTCATTCCAGGAGATTCTCTCCCTTTTCATTTTAATGGAATTCTTTAAATGCAGACATATGGGAGAACTGATTTATAGACTGATATAGCCAAGCTGTTAGGACATAAATAAGGGTCAGTACTGTTTATTTATGACTTTCCATCGCCATTGAACTCTTTCCTAATCACACACTTGAAGATTATGGAAAGAGATTTTGCCACCAGATTCATGGGTTTTATTTACTTAACCTACCATAGCATTTGACTCACTGGTATCATTGTCAGGGCTTTGAAGTGCACTTCCAGCAGATCATATTGTGTTAGCCACATCTCTGGAGCTCTTCTGAAAGGACTTGAACTGTGAGGTGCTTACATTTCCATCTGCTGACAAGGGTCTTGGGCTTTATGGGTAGTTGTTCTTTTTGCTCTTCTATAAATTGATCAAGTACAGGTATCTCCCTATTAGTTTTCATAATGTGTTCCTAGAATTTTCTGATAAGGTCAGAGATGTTACCATCGTTACAACATGAATGGCTCTTGTTACCCGTAAATATGAAAAATCAGCCTTCTATTTAGTCTAACTCAGTAATGGGTATTGAATAATGCCACTCGTACATGTAAAAGTTGTAAGACAAGCATTCATACTAGAGTGATACCGACTGGTGCAGATAGGACCTTTCTATTGAACATCAGCCCAAATGTTGAACTTATTTTTCAGCTGAATTGCTGGGTTTATTCCTTCACAGTTGTGGGGAGTTTGGCCTAAACAGACCAGGAAACTTAAGAGAAAGACCGATGTCTAGGACTGAGCATTTGCTTACAAGGACAGAGAAAATTACTAATAGGCCCTTTCTTAGCACAGGAAATACATGTGGGCACTGCCCACCAACCATATGGCTCTGTGACTCCCATACCAGGCCATGGCATGTTAGAGATGCGTGATAAACAATCTTAAAACCTTGATGCTGGTCTCTGGCTTCTTGGCGTTTGTCCAGCAGACTGCATTTCAGTGAGGTCATGCTGAAGCCACACATCATTTGCACCAAGTAGACCATGCCCACTAGATTTGTACAATGACATGTTTAGGGGGAAAATATGGATAGGAATTTCTTTCAAGATATTGCCCTGCGACTGAGGAAAATGGAATTTTGTTGAGCGTCATAGTACCTGGTGTTCTTGGACTTGGTACTGCTGTGTGAAAAGTTTGAGCTGTAGTTTGGATTACGTTTTGTAAATTATTCTTTGGAGCCTAGAGAATAGTATGCCCAGCAGTACCCAACAGTAGCAAGAGTGGTATCTTCTCCTTGCTGTATGTATCGAGTAGAATTTTGAGCCAGTTTTCCATATCTTTTGCAGAAAGTCACTGATCTAAATGTTGAGCTCCCATTCAGAAACTGAGGGAGCCTGTGTGAGCATGGTTATCCTTTGAGTTGCATTCCTCCCCCAGCCACCAGCTGTTCCCATGGTTTCTTGCAGAGGTGGCTGGCTGGCTGGGGAGTTGGTTTGCTCTGGTTTTGTGATGAGTAGGTGCAAATGTGCACAGCACTGATGGGACAGCTGGCCAGCTGTTAGACATGGGTTCTTGTTGGCATCTTAATGCCTTTGGACAACCAGCTAGATTGCAGCAGCAGTGTAAAAAACTGAGGCATCTGAGATGATAAAGAGGATGTTGACCTTTTAGAATATGAAAGAGGAAATTCAGTCATTTTGTGACTTATTTTATTTCTACATTTTTTTAGTACCTGTGGTTACCAGATGAGTCACCAATAGTCCTTAAGGTATCAAACTTCTTCATCTCAATAAATAAATAAACCAAATAGTAGATGTAAAAAGCACGGCACTGGAAGCCAGGATGTTCAGTTCCCAATGGAGATTTGCTCATATTGACCTGATCTGCATAGAACTTAGTGTTGATGGTTGTGTGGTTTGCCTGGTAGTGTGCATTTGGACTTATGATACCAAATTGCCCAATCTGGGTCATGTTGGGGAGTGGTACTCTTGTATGTCTAAAAGCCTGTAGTAGTTAATTAATCTGACGGTTTTCTCCAAAGTGCCTTACAAAATTAGGTTTGTACACTAAGCTCCCTTCAATGATTTACCGATTTATACAACAGTGTAATTGTTAGTGTGTAAGTTCAAGCCATGCACCAAGATCAAGGACATTACAGCAAGAGGTGAGATTCAAACCCTGGTCTTTTATTTGCAAAGCTGACCAAATTATATTCTACATGTTGCCTGAAAGGTGTAGAATTGAACAAGACACAAATTTAAAGTGATGCTGAGCCATGAGTTTGTCAAACTATTTCCATGTCATGTAGCTTGCAAATATTCAAGATGCAGGATGTTCAATTCTGAATATTGAAAACAATATGTAGAATCGTGTTTTCTCAGTTTATTTTTGTCTGGGGAGAGATTGACTTGAGCAGGAATATTTCTAGCTGCCTGGTTGAGGTGGCTGGAGGCCTCAATCTCAGGAAAAAACAACCATTGAATATTAAATTTGTATGTTTTTACTAAATATGATTTCATAAAGTGCAGAAAGCTGCAAATGTGTAAGTGCCTTTTCTTCTTGCTGACCTACCATAGCAGAGACCTGTATTAAACTGTTGAATGAAGTGGGAGCTTCTTTGCTTAAATTAAGGTGTCTAAAGTGTCATCTCAGGGTGGAACAGTACAGGGTGGGAGGAGTTAATCTGGAGCTGCACAATCAGAATTTTCCTCTGTTCTCTACTGACACAGAAGCATAAAGTTTCTCAACAACAATTACTTTTATTCAACAGGCCTGCCAGGCTGTGGATATGAATATGATCATGACTGCTGTGTGAATCAGAAATGGGAAGGCAAGAATGCTTTGTGAGTTGAACCACAATTTCCGCCACTCAAAAGCTTAGTTCTTCAATAGGGACTGTACATTAAATTCTGTCCAGAACGACACCCTCCCTTCTTCCTCCCTTTTCCTCACTGGAGCCTAATCCAATTCATGCCTTTCATTAGAGTCCTGCCACCAGCTTGGCACTGAATGTGAGGGCCACCGCTCGCCTTTGTCTTCTCTGCACCTCATTTGCATGGAGCATGTGACACATAGCAGAAACTCCCCACTACCATCCCTTTGGAGAATGGCAGAACCAGTGTTGATAGGCTTCTTCTTAGGCCACAATGGACCAAGTGATTGATGCGATCAAAGATGTGTGCTGTGAAGGACCCTGTAGTCCACCATCTTGTGTGTGTGAGACTGGGGTTTGTTCCCCTCCCTGATGCACTGCCTTAAGCTAAGAGCATTTTGTCATCAAGACCAGTATTAATTTTTTTTTCTCAGATGCTCAAGTACTAATGAGAAAGTGACCCCTCAGTAGCCCACATAACAAGAATGGCCCCTTGTTAGACCACAGTGCAATTGCTTATAGTGATCATTCATATTTGTTTGCCTCAAAATGAAGGGTAGAATAAATATAAATCAGGGCTTTCCTTCAGGAGGCTGTTTTAGGGTACATTCACTTGCTGTCCTTACTGTATCACAACATTCTCATGAAAATGCTGGAATGTTTGCTACATGCTGTTGGGAAAATTTGGTTCTCAGATACATAATGGTAGTATTTATTGTGTTATTTCCCTTCAGTGGAACTCATGTTTCACTTTTGTAGTTGAAAATGAATGGTCTTTTTCAGTAATTTGATAGTAGACCAAGGGAATTTTATGAAATTATGTGTGCAGCATACAGCACCTGGGCTGTTTGGAGGTGGGTTCAAATCTGGCTCCTCTCTGTGTGGAGTTTCTGTGTTTTGTCCATGTTTGCATATGTTTCCTTTGGGTATTGACTTTCAAGTTAAAAGTTCAAGAACCAGTGTGTCAGGCTATTGGAACGATGGACTGAATGAAAACAGCTGAATGCACTGTCAATAGAGTAACTGGACCGATTTACTGTTGTATAGGATGTACATTCCTGGTACATTGTCAGTCTTGTGAATTACCTGCCTGTATGACTTCCTGTCTGTGGGTGGGGCCAGAAGGGATGGGTCAAAAATGCAGCACCTGCTGCCTTTTGTGTTCCGTACTGGCTTGCATATGCTGTGTTTACTGTGAACCATGTCCACCCAAGGGGACAGCAGTTATTCATAGTGAATGATAATACAACTTTAAAATACAAGCTAGAAATAATTTTGTTACAAGTATTATAAAATGTATTAATATTCTTATTAGTATTTTAGGTGGCACAATCTTGTCTCAGTGTTTATGGACCACATAGGCTAATGAGAACTACCAGCACAAAGCAAGGGAGAAGTAACATTGCCAGCACTTAAATGCTCTAATAATGCAGTTTGCATCAAGATTTGGGTGAATATCAAGTTTCACTCTTATTTTTATCAGACGTGAGAAGGATTTTCCCAGCATCCCTCTGCACAGCTTAGTTTTCCATGTGGCTCATACACGTTTGGCAGCCGGGCTGCAACACAAAGAGTCCCAGGATGAAGTGTCTAATGTGGCAGATGCCATCCTGCCTTTTGTTAACTGCACCTTGCTTTAAAACAGTTTTTTTGTTGAAAGAGTGGTTCCAGTGTAATGTTTTTGATTTAGTTAAAGCTAGTTTTCCCCTGTTACTAATTATATTGTCCTGTTGATGCACACTTCAAGCCAGCTGTTGCTTCAGTGCTAGTGGGAAATTCCAGCCACAGTTTTTTCTGCTTGTTTACGTGCATTGTTGATTTCAACAGCTTTGAGCAATGTGAATTGCACACTGTTTACAGAAGGGCAGTGGACTGAATGGGAAGTGACCAGAGATGATGACGACGACGACATTTATGTGTTCATATATTGGATGACAAAATATTAAGATAGCCATGTACGTGATTCGCACTGCTCAGCTACTTAGTGTTTTATTCATTTATACAGCTGGGTAATTTTTACTGTATCAGTATAAGGAAACTGAGTTGATTAGACAATGCACAGCAGGATTGAGGGGCCAAAACCAGGTCCTTCACTTCCAAGCTGACAGCTCTAACCACTGTGCCACCTGTGTCCAAAAATAGTTAAGTACTATATTGCTCAACAGCACCGACAATGAGATTAAACCAGTGTGATTCCCTTACAGGATGTACAGCTGTTGACGTGTGAATCGTGCTGTTTGAAACAAAGCAGCACAAATCAGCTGGTTTGGAAAGTCACTGATGGCCACTAGTGCAGCATCTTTAAAGTTCATCAGGTTTCCCCACATGCCAACGGGTTTCAGCAGCACGGGCTGCATCCTGCGTCTTTGAAGTGTGTCACCAAGCTGTGGCAGCCATCCCTTTCACTGAAGCAGCCCAGAGTGTGATGCAATACTGCTTATTCGTGTAAGAGGAGATATACTACATAATGAAATGAATCGCTAGAGTTTGCTTCAAAATCTATCTACAGTTGATTTGTTCATTTAGCTTTGAATTTTTTGCAGCATATTTGCTTAATTTTTTCTGGTTGGGAATAATTGAGTTGAAGGTCCTTAGTCCAAATGGGTTTAACTTTCATGTGTACAGTTAGAAATTGTTCATAGGTCCAATCGCTATGTCATAATCAGTAAAAGCTTAATAGTACAAATGTATCTCAGTTTATTCATTAATGTAAAAAAACCTCAGATACTAATGGTTTTGTTTTGTAAACATTTTTTGAGCTACATTAAAATTGAAAATTATTTAAAATGACTGAAAATAGAAATACGTCATTTCCACAGGCTCACGCTTATTTTTGCCTGTTTTTCTCCATACAAGTGCAACGTTTATCCATAATGCCATACAAGGACCTGTCAACAATAGCAGACTGTGTTCTGCTATTTATTATTGTTTTATATTATTTATTTATTTTATATATTCACTTTGGGCTCCATATGATTAGCTGCTGTATGGTGAATTTCAATCCAGTGATCAATAAAGTTGTAACCAATCATGTCCTGTCCTGTTATTGATTAACAAAACTCAGAAGCACAGGTTTCAGCTGTACAAACTGTGGAAGTGAGTTTAAGTCCAGCACTCGTACTCTCTCTAGGTGCTCTTTACTAAACTGATGACTGAATACGGAAAACTTGGGTTGTATTTACTGCACAAGAATTTTTAGAATGTCAAAAAGTGATGGAAATGCTATGAAATAAATGGAAAACTGTTAGATTAGACATCTTTGAACATTTGTAACTTTATGGTCATTAATAAAAATCTGTTTATAGCAGGATGTTTTGACAACAATGCTCTTTTTAGTTTGTTTTATTTTTCAGCACAGGTCTTGTCAGGGCACTCCAGTGCAATACTGTGTTTGTGGGGAAACAGCAAAAGAAATGCACCCCACTACTTCTTTAATTATTAACCATGTCCTTTCCATAGCTTTAATGACCTGAGGACAATAGTGAAAGGATCATAATTGGCATTTGTATTCTAAATTGGAAAAACAAGCTTTCCGTGACTTACGTGTCCTTGAAAGCTTGACTGGCAGACGTGTATCAGTTCCCATACTGTTGTCCCAGATCCTATATTTTTTACAGCAAGGGAAAATTATTTAAATCATTCCATTTTTATGGACTGCTCTGTTTCTTCTTGACTGCAACCCAGAAGTTAATCACTGCACAGAGTAGTTTGCCTTTATCAGGACTTGTGATGATCAATCACAGAACTCCTCATCTCTGTAATGTTTTTTTTTTTTTTTTTAAGCATCTTGTGGCGATCAAAAACTTCTTGTAGTTATCTACTGTTGCTCATAAAACCACTCATATGTTTGGAGTTATGTTTTTGGCACAGTGACAGATTTAGGTTGTGTTTGAGCAAATACTGCCAGTACTGTTTACTGGCATGATTTGAAAAAGCAGCTTTAGGTTCAGTTTCATTTCTCTGGAATAGAATTCTTCAGCGAATGAACTGGAGTTCTGTTTTTCTCTTATGACTTGAGTCCCCCATAAACTGACACTGTCATCTATTGATTTAGTCAACTCAATATTTTTGGTAATGATGAATAATCGATTGTTCAGTAGTTCCCGCGACAGTTATTAAGATCTAATACATTAGCAGTGTAGTCAAAGCAACTGTGTGAAGGCATCGTATATGTACACGAAATAACATGGATATTAACGTATAAAAAAGTGAAAAGGTATAAAATAATCACTTGTTCAAGTTTGTGTGCACAGATTTATAGTAGCGGAAATGCTCTCCAGCCCTGTGTGTCTGTTGCATTAATCCTTTACCATAGGGAGAATGGCACAATGAACACCACTTTTGTTTTGAGCTCAGTCCTGATCTAGGGTCTTTTTCTCTCTTCAGGGGGTAGCGAGGGTCAAGGCCGGATTCTCCAGCGATTTCCAGAGAAGGACTGGGAGGACAATCCCTTTCCACAAGGCATTGAGCTGGTGAGTACCACCCAGCTGACCTTGTTCACATCTGAGATCTGAGCAAGGAACATGGCCCAGGAGAGCATTTACTCTGTGGTACGTTAGAATATGACTCCTCGATACATTGGTTTGGCTGAAACGGCCGGCTTTGTGAAGTTCTTCTAAAGCAGGAGTCAGGTGGAGTCGGGCAAAAAAATTTTGTCTGCCGTCTGGTTTCCCATTTGGGCTGTTTCACCTCAGGTTAGATGACATGCCTTTCCATTGACATGCTGGCACAGTTGCTGTCATGCTTGCCTTTTGTCAATCAGAATGGCTCATTTTTTAAGAGAGTTATGAATTACCAGTGTTGACTTGAAAAGGGAGAAATGGTTTGATATTATTCTTACTGTCATTCCTGAAAAATCTTGATATATGGTTTGTTCACATTAGTTTGTTTTGGTTGAGCATGTGTTGGGTTTGAAGAGCCAGTATATTTGATTCCAGCTTGAGGAGCTATACACTTGTATATGTTTTGTGACAGCCTGAACATCTTCAGCTCTAAATTCAGCATAGGGGTTTTTAAATTACTAATTGATTGGTTAATTTAAGATGTTACAGATTGAATGCTGCTGATTTACTGTGAAGGAGTAACTAACACCAATAACAACACTCCTTTCCAGTTCTGCCAGCCTAGCGGGTGGCAGCTGGTCCCTGAAAGGCTCCCTCCTACGTACTTTGTAGCTGCCCTGACTGACATTAACTCCGAACGCCACTACTGTGCCTGCTTCACTTTTTGGGAAGAAGTGGAAAACACCCAGGTGGGCACAGCTTGAAAGACTTCTACTGCAGTAAGTTGCTTAATTTTCTTGTGTTGATGTTTGAACTCAGCATGTTAACTGTGCATCTCCCTCCAATCCCTCCCTGGCCTGTCTGTTCCAGTCCCAGAAAAGCCTTTCCGGCGAAGCTGATGAAGATGAGGACACTGGCATTGTGCAGCCTGCCCGGCTTTTTGCTCCCAAAAGTCTGGTGCTGGTCTCTCGGCTGGACCACCCAGACTCCTTTAAGGTAACCTTCCTTCTCACATAATTTTAACACGTTGCTGGGTTTCAGTTCATTATGAGCCTGTGACTGACCTAGATAGTTCTAATGTACTTAGCTTCATTGCAGTCCCTGTGAATTCTAAAGTTACTAAAGTAAATCAAGTGTTCACCTGACCAGCAGTTTGGATTACAGCCTCTAATATTAGCTCTGGTTGGTTCACTCCTTATCTAGAACTGCCTGGGCCTCATCTATACAGCGCACATTGACAGCCTTGGGGTCCCCTTAGAGACCCTGATCGGCAACCTGCTCACTTGCCTCATCCCCATTGCTGGCGGCTCCCAGGTGAGGGCAGTCATATGCATTCCACTCTTCACCCGAACTGCTGAAAACAAAGAATTTGTTTATATCCTAATGATCTTTCTGTTTGCTCAGCTTTGGTAAAGATGTTGCTGTGTTTACTCCTCATTTCCTCAACCCTTCCTCTAGATGTCTGTGACTGTAACCTATGTCTTAGGGTCCATTAGACTAAGGCACACCTAATATTAGGACTCCCCGGGCATGTGTCAACATGTCAAATGCTCATTTTACAATTTAGATAAATTAATAAGTTTTACTGGAATGATACTTGATGTTGGGGAATTCCCCTATCCTTAACTTTTTCACACGAGTTTTACTGGAATTGTATTGGGGTATTTTCATGCTGAAACTTTCAGCATAATAAACAACTTTTTTACTCAAAGTAGAAGTAAGACTTCATTTTCTTTGGAAGAATCATTAATGTTTTTTTTTTTTTTTTTGAAGCAGTTCCTGTTTTCCTTCTTGTTGTTTTTTCAAAATTTTTGTTGTGATATTTTGTTGTGAAAAGTTGATTTTTTTTTTTTTGAGTAATTTTTTGATTGATTGGATTAATAAAGTAAAAACCTGATGGTTTACTTTTTATGATAAATGTTTAAGGATGAAGCAACCCATTGTTTTCAGTGATGTATACATATATCTGTTTGTCATGATTATCATCCGTCTGTATTCAGCCCATCTTGGTCCAGCAATCAGTGTGTATTCTCTGTAAATTGTCTGAGCTTTCTTACTAAGCTTTATTCTTACAAGCTTTTTAAGGTTATGCTGATTTATACCAGGGGATTTCAACTATTTTATTCTGAAGATTTTGAGGAAGAAGCCCTTGCTTTAGCTAATTCTGACAGGTGTGGCAATTTCTGTTTAGGGTACAAAACTTTACGTCAGAGAATTGAGCCGAAGATTGAAAATTGGGCTTTCCATTCCTTGCTCAACTTCTACACAATACCATGTACAGTGCCTGTACAAAATTTGAGTCCGTTGGCTTGAAACTTTATGATGAGGCATCTGAATGCAACAGCAACCATCAACTGACATGTGTTCCCAGATCTTTTACAGTAATTCCTGAGCGTGTAGGACACTTGTAGCTTTGTTTTTACTCTTGTGTCCAGCTAATCCCATGCAGGTATAGTCCAGCTGTACTCAAACTTTTGACTTGTACTTTGTAGTGCAATTAGAGCCTAACCACAGTTGATATGAAATCATTTCTTCCTCAAACTATTGTAGAGGTACCTTTGATTTACCTCATGAAGTTGTGGTTGAAACCCCCTGCAGAGTGAAACAGAGGCAGGTTCTATTCTCTGAGGGTGATGTGCTGAGCACTGTAGGTGGAAGAAGCGCTCTGGCTGCTGTTGACCTGCTTCTGCGTATCTGCTCCTGTGTGTTGCAGATATGCGACTCCCCTGTTTGTAGTTTTAACTTGGTCCCCCAGAATCTTGCCTGTGACTGGCTTCTGGGCTGCTTTCAGGTAACTATGTCTCAGCAGCTTCTGCCAATCAATCCATTGTAATTTTGATCTAGAGCTAGATTATTATTCTATTCTTTTTTGTTTCATTTAATCACATTAAATCATGACAAATCATGGTAGTCAATCACTGGTTTGTCTTCTGGTTTTGTGGATTTCCCAGAGCTCAAGTTATTAGAAATATTTTAGTTCCTAGGGGTTGTTTTCAGTTTGAAACATTTTTAAGTTGTACTGCTTGTATATGTACCTTATGACAATAGTTGGTCTTGTCAAACAGGTTGTGCTCTGATCCTCATTGGGATTCATGACCCCCCCCCATGCAGTGCACAGTTCTCCCTAGTACCAATGAAGGGTTTACTGAACCATTTCTGCCTCATATTCATACATGTCTGCCAGAGAGAGATTGCTGCAGAAAGAGTAGTTGGAACATATGGCCTTCCCATTGGGTGTAGATGGTGACCTGGGATTTCTGCAATAGATGAGCTGTTAACAAGCGTGGCTCCAGGGTGCTCCAGGCTGCTTTTCCCTGTCGGCTTGTGCCCCTTGGATGAGGTGGAGTGCTGAGGAAGAACCATGACCTTTCTTGTTTCTCTCTGGGGATGTTTGTTACATAGAGATCAGGAGTCCCACATTTTTTTTCTGGCTTTCAGAATCCTGGTCATTTTCCTTCCTGTGATATTAGCAGCTGTCAGTGACTTATCAATAAGTTACATTTAATCTAATTTTCTCAAAACTTCAAACTTCTCAGCATGCATGTGAGTCCCATGCAACTAAAAGCTGCTACGGTGGCTTTTTATTTCCACAGTGGGCAGAAGTATGACTACAAGTGTACTGAAAATGAAAATTAGTTAAAAAAAAAAAAAAACAACAACCTGAAAATTAGTATCACTCATATTGCATCTACAGGCCACATTCCAGCAGTGAAGTAGTCCCTATTTAATAATGTTTCCTTGCCATTAAATGACAGAGTACAATAAACATTGCAGTGTACACTGAACCTCCCAAAGGGAACTGGCACTTTCACCTGTTCTGTCCTCAGTCCATTAATGGTTGTTAGCCATGCACTGTGTTCTGTACATTTGACTCACCATCAGTTAAATCAGTATTTAATAAGGTGTTTGAGGTCACTGTGCAACTCTTCCCTCTATTCGTTTATACAATATAAGAGCTGCTGGAGGGACGATGACATCATTTAGCAATGTTGAGCAGCTTGTTTAGCCTGTTTTCATGCTGAAGCATGTTGAAGCTGTCAAAATTTAGCACTTTGTTCCCCATATCTGGGTCCCACCAATTCCACCATTAAAAAGCATTTTGAGTTTTTTGTAGTGACATTTATGGAATGCCATTCTGGGTTTTCTTTTCCACCTGTAAGTACTCATTATTGTCCATATTAGGGACCAACAGAACAATTTTAGTTTCAATTAACATGAAATGTATAATTTGTAAAATTCATCCATTTGCCATCTCCTGAGTCTGATATGAGTTTTCAGTCATATTTGAGATGTGAAATGAATCAAACAGTTGGCAGCCAATGTCTCCTTTCACACTTGTTTGTATAGAGATTAGTATACGTTGGAAGGTAGAAGGGTGGAGCCAGGGTGTGGTGTTGGGTCTGCTTAGCTTTTGTTTTTGATAACTTCATTAATACTCTCTTAACAGAGAACTTGCTTTGGGTACAGAGAAATTTTAAAATATATATTAATTTTATTGTCAACCTAATGCTACATATTTGCAGTAAAAAGCAGAAGGTAGCACATTCCTTAATATTTACTTTTGATATATATTTTATAAATAAATACATATAGCAGAAAAGTATTAAGCTTGAAAGCATAAATGTAGCAGAAAAAGAGAAGCGGTGCATGTACTTTTCTTAGACCAGGCATAAGCAGTGACTAAAGAGTATTATGTGACAACTCAGTAGGGAATGGGTGTAAAGATCCTGCCATAATATTGCTGGACTCTTAGTGATAACCTATATAATGGGAAAATGCACAACGGCCATTGCTAGCAAGGGCAGCTGTCTAATGAAATCCTATTGTTTTAGCATTATGCCTAAATTGTGTCTTTATTCTCAGCCCGTGTCTAACCTGTCTGTTCCCCCACCGTCGCTAACCTAGCCCGACCCAGATGAGGAGGAGGACAGCGTGGTACGCTCAGCTTTTTCTTGTACATTGCTGGTTCTCGCACTATGCTTCATTTGGTGTCTGTGCGCTGACGCTCTTTCTCAGGACCTTCTTCAGCTCTTGCTGCTTGTTCCAAAAGACAGTGCTCTGATGTGAACCTTTCCTGCTCGCCCAGAGCGTGATCACACCGACCTTTGATTCGGTTTAGTCATGGATCTGAAACCCAGTTGCCAACAGCTGACACGCTAACGCTGAGATTCTAAACTTGGAACTGAAATCAAACATCAGTTGACGGTACTCAAAGGGAAATGAAAAGTGAAATGAAAACAGGAACTGCCTTTGACCCCAAGTGGGATTCTGTTGGGACTGCGACAACTGGGTCAAAGTTGATCTAGTCATTGCCTACATCAGGCTGTCTTGTGCTGCTGCTTAGTGCGCCATCCAGCAACTTCAGACAATCTTCTGCTAAAATATACCTTTTTTCGCTCCAGTTAAATGTTATATTTCAGGCATGGGCAGTCCCAGGCCTTAGGGGCTGGGAAACATTTACTGTCTATTTAATGACATCTTTTCCAAAAGTAAGACCTTAAGCCATTAATACTTAAAGTGCAACACTGGTTTGCACACTGCACCCCTTATAAACTGGGATTGCCCATCCTTGTTAAATTGCTGCTCCATGTGCATTCATTCAGCCTTAATTATGTTTTTGTTGTTGTTTTCTGAGTGCTGAGCTTCTGTGTAACAGTACAGTATTGCATGTCTCTTCACAGCTCTCATTTTGAGCAAGACTCTTGTGTCATGGCTCGCCCTTAAACACAGGCCTGCCTTTTAGTCAATCTTTTCAAAATGATGTTCTATACATACTAGGCTCAACCAGGTCTTACTTCCCACATCAATTTGAAAAGCATGCTTATTGTAACGCTGACTCTAGGAGCTGGAAAAACATTTAGCATGTGCTGGATTGTGAATAGTTGGAAATAGATGTTGTGGACGAATTGTCATTCCCTACAGTCTGAACTGCCCGGAAATTGAAAATTAACATTATTTTGACTTAATATTGCTAATTCTTTACTGCTTGGTTAAATGCTTATTATGTATTTGATCATTGATCAGAATACGCCGGGTCCTCATGTTACAAATATAAGAATGAACATTGCCTGTGTTGTTGTGTTCAGCCGTTAGTTGAAAGTAAAGAGAAGTAGGAAAATTTTTAGCAAGTTGTCTAGTTAAAATTTAACTAATTTTTAACAAATGTTCATTTTAATGTAGCTTGAATTTAGTGAATAAATTGAATTATCTCTATTGTGCTAAATTAATTAATTGCATTGGTAACAAAGTAAGCTGAAAACAGCCTGATGCTGATGAATGTTGCATATGATGTTTCAAGTTCATTTAAAATAAAAGTTTAACGATGGACTGGCATCCTGTCCACGGTGTTCTCTCCCTGTATTTCTAGTATCGGCTCTGGAATACAGGAGCCCTGCATAAGACAGCCAGTTCATGAAAATGTTTAATTAATTTTTGCTTTATGTTGTGAATGGACTTTCTGTCCCAATGGTGTACATACGGTGAGCACCCAGTGTACCTACTGTTCCATTCCATTGTGGTGGTCTTCTGCCTTTAAGGGGTTATTTTTCTGAAATAACCAACTAATCAACTAACCTTTAGGTTGCCAGGAGCATCTTTGAATAGGAAATTCTTGTCTTTGAATGTCTTGATGTTGAGTTATGATTGTGTTATCAGTGAAAAGAGACTAGAGGTGTTTCTAGTACCTGGAGTCTCACAGTGGATGAGTGTTCATTATTGGGACAGCAGTGACTAGTGTGACATAGAAACCTCCACAACAGGGCTTGTTTGGTTACCTTCCATAGAGAACCATCACCCTAGGGGCTGGTGACCGGCAGGTGATCCAGACGCCGATTGACAGCTCGCTTCCGGTGAGCGGGAGCAGCACTGCCCAACTCTTCCGGCAGCTTGGTAAGGATGTTCCTAAACCTCACTTCTTAGCATGTAGCTAACTCAGTGGAAAACATTTTTTGTAAAATACATCAAGTGAACTTGATGTAGATAATCAGACTTTGGTTCTTGATAAAAGTTGATGGTCATTTGATAGGAAATCATACCTTTTGTTAAAACCCTTAAATTATCTCTGATGAAGTTAGGGAGATAATTTTGATCCGAATAGATTAGTTGTCCAATGTGAAGGTTGGTACAGCCATGGTGTAGGGGTATTGATGATGATTTAACCTTTCTCTTTCAATTCCTTTTTTCTCCAGGAATTGTCAATGTTCTGTACCTGTTCTGCGCTGCTCTGACGGAACACAAGATCCTTTTCCTGTCCTGTAGCTACCACCGACTCACACAAGCATGCAGAGCCCTTCTGGCAATCATGTTTCCACTGAAATACAGGTGAGCAACATCCGCTGTCAAAAGTGTCCCATTACAGAACCAAACTTCTATACGTCTAACACATCTACCTGTTTGTTATTAATGTGCCATCTTATGTATATTACAGTTAATTTTTTGCCTGATGTTTTAGAGAATTTGAATGATTGGCGTATGTTCGTTGGTCTTTACACCCTCAGTGTCAGATTTCAATAAATAGCTGGTAAAGTAAAACTTCTCTAAGATTGAACATGAAATCTTTGCTGAGCTCTGCAGTCACTGTAGTTTTAATTTTTTGTCAACACTACAGATATAATTTCTTGCACCCCTCTGAGCCACACCAGCAGATTTTTCCTCAAATACTTTTTTTGGTTATTTTTCTTGCACATACAAACAGTATATTGTGCTAGTAGCTTAAAGTACTGACCATTTTTTCAGTCAGCATTCACCATGTGTTCTCCCTCCTGTCTGGCTCCAGCTTCACGTACGTCCCAATCCTGCCCGGGAAACTGCTGGAAGTTCTCAGCACTCCCACGCCCTTCATCATTGGGGTCAACTCATCCTTCCGCTCTGAGACACAGGAGTTGGTCAGTCCCTGATGTCCTCACAGTTAATGCTGTCATGTCTATAGTAAAGGAGCCACAGGTCAACATATCAGCAGGGAATGTTATTATTAGAATTGCAATTAATGCAGTAAATGCTTTAAAAATCGACCTTTTAAATTTCTAAACCTTTTTAAGCAGATTTCAGACTGTTCTGCCTGCCCCTAGACGTTTGAATCATTTGTATCAGTCCACGCTCCTACAGCTTAGACTTGTAATGAGTCAGGAACTTCTGTCTGTATATGCTTCTGCTGGAGGTGTCTGGATGTCGGGGGACAGGGATTTGGAGCAGGATGTTGATTTTGGCCTGACTAGAGGTGCCGTGGACAGGGTCCCAGCTGAGGACTAGTGGCAAAACACGTACACCTGACGTGACTTCTTGTGCATCTCCTGCAGTTGGATGTGATCATTGCTGACCTGGATGGAGGCACACTGACAATCCCAGAGTGCGTGCACGTCTCCCTGCTACCTGAACCCCTACTGTACCAGACACAGAAAAGCCTCTCCATGGTAATTACACCATTAGAAGTTACTCCAGAACTCCCACTGTTAGCGCAGCTGGCTGATGTGTAACTGGGCTTTCTCAATGTATTATCTGGGTGTCTTTGAATAAATATTTATTAGATAGGAAATTGCATGTCATAGATACCAGCTTTTTTATTTATTAAACTAGAGCCTTTCTCTAAGGTGACTTACAATATTAGTCTAACAGTTGGAGTGTGATATTCCTCAGTGGAGTGTTCAGGTGTTAAACCTCAGAGTGTTTTGTGTGTATGTGTGTGTGTTGGAGGGGTTCTGTCTTTTTCTCCTGTGTGTTGCAATTAAAAAAACAATTTTACAGTGATTTACCTATTTGTACAGCAGGTTGTTTTACAGTGACAATTCAGGATAAATACATTGCTTAAGAGTACTAGCAGGGGGTGGGATTCAAACTCATGTATTTTGTGTCAAGTTTCTAACCTGTACATCACTTGCTACCCCTGAATTATTAGATTAACTTCAGATTCTAGGTGCTTTTATACCCTTGTGAAAAATTGTTTGCTGAAACACGTTTAGAACATGTCTAGGACTAAACTGGTTCTTAGATTCCTATTCAATGTCAAATTTTGATTGATTCATCCCATAAATATTGCCTGTCATCTTGGCATCGTTGCAGACACTCAACAGCGGATCTGAGCTGTTAAAACTGTGGAACTGAGTTGATTTAATCTGCTCCCACACTCCTGCTCTGTTTGGGGACTCTTTGATGCAATTTAATAACTAGACGTGGAAATGCCAGTGGCATTTCCTTGGGAACAAAATAATTTTTGAAAATAGCTGAAAAACTACTGTTAAATGTATACAGAAAAATGTGTCTATGAAAATGTGTAACTTAGATGTTTGTAAAACGAGGACCCAGTGTTGTTATTCAGATAAATGGTACCCGTGTGGAACCATTTGGAATTTAGTTCATGAAAATAGCTTTAGCAAATGTTCAACGCAAAACCCTGTCAAACTAATTGCTACGGACAAAAAACATTTCCTGAAAACTTTAATTGCTTAATAGTCTACAGTTTCTCGTTTTATGGCTTTGCCTTAATGGCTAGAAATGAGAAACAAAAGTCCAGGTCAGACCCACACTTTTAGAAGTGCAGCAGTACATAAATAGCAGTTCACTCCTGAGAGTGGTGTAGGCACTTGGAGGAAGCTGTATGGTTGGCTGTGATCTGCTTGCATGGACACCCATGCCAAGAGGCCCACATTGGGAGGTCAGAAAAATGCTGGAAAGCTCCATGGGTCTTCCCAGCCTGTTCTACTCCAGACAGCAGATAATATACAGGAGGCACTCAAGCAAAGTGCTTCTCTGGCACACTGTCAGGTTTCAGAACGATAATAGCAGAGCAAATCTGATAGTAGCTCCTTTATAAGATGACCTGTTAGTTTGATTGGAAAGCAGTTGCATGTTAGGACAATTGGCAATGTCTGTTAGCTTCCACTAATTCTTATCTGATCCAGGCACCAAGTGATAGAGGGGTATTTCTTCCCCTCTTTCAACTGCTGGATGTCTGTTGCATTTTGGGGGTTTGCCACATATCCTGGTTACTCAACTTATGAATCCTTGGACTTGAACCACATTTGCAACTAGATTTCTCTGTAAATTCAAAGCCACTTATTTGGAAACAGTACAAGCGTAGTAATGTCTTTTGATTTATTCACTCTAAGACTTTTACTATTTTACAATTTCAAGTAATGTTAAAACCATTGTTAATATAAAATTGCTGAAAATGGAAAAAAAAGCCCTATTATTTCCATAACTTTCCACTCAATTCTGTCCGTTGACTGACTGATCATATAATTAGGTGAGATGCCTATCAGCTTCTAACCACTTTTAGCTTCCTTTATTATTTGAATAATTAAAAGGTTAATAATACAGATGGCTATTTATTAATAGGTTGAGATCTGTAATCGTCTTAGATCAAACTGTAGCACGTATGGAATACTTTCGATGTCAGCTACAAAAAAAATAAAACTAATTTAAAATGTAACTTTTTTGCGTTAAAAATAACTATTTCATGCTTTCTGTTGGCTAATTAATAGTGTAAAAATGTGTGAACCATTTGTCATTTTGTTCTTGATCATGGGCACTCAGAATAACCAACATGAGTCATAAACACTGTGGAACATTTTGGTGCTTTTTGCTCCGAAATAGGAAATTTGCACAAACAGATGGCTTTCACTCTAGATAGAAATGTACAAAAAATGCACACAAAGAAAATGCTTTAAAATTAATCAACCTAAAAAATGATAATATACTGTTTTTGCCTTTCAGGTTTTGGATCCTGAGCTTGAAGTGGCTGATCATGCATTCCCTTCCACCTCCACTCAGCCCTCCTCACTGAAGATACAGGTAACCACTCTGAGTAGACCTCTCAGTCTAATTCTGTCACGCTGTTTGTCCTCTCTTCAATTCCACTTTGTGTAGAAATACAAAGGTAACAGGTAGTAGCAAAAACCTCACTGAACAAAGTATCATTCCCCCACCTGCTCTCACCTCCACTTCTTCTCTTGGCCAGACAACTTCCTTATTTTAAGCGGAAACTTCATTTTGAGCATGACAGAAACACTGAAAATAGGACATTTTTCAGAAGGTTCTGCATCAGTTGGGATAGCAAGAGAAGTGTGTTTCCTCAGTGATGAGTTCCCTGCGTACTTGTTTTCGCTTGCTGTGTTACAGGACAAGGAGATTCGTGCCGTATTCCTCAGGCTGTTTGCCCAGCTTTTCCAGGGCTATCGCTGGTGTCTGCACATGATTCGCATCCACCCTGAGCCCGTTATCCGCTTCCACAAGGTACCATTTGTATAGAGGCAGCTGTTATACAAATGACTGATGTTATTACCTTATGTACTTCCCTCATCTGGCCTTCTGGCAGCTATTTCCAGTGCACCAACTTTCCTTCTGGTGCTGGCTAACCAAATTTTCCTCTGTCCAGGCAGCCTTCCTGGGCCAGCGGGCAATGACTGAGGACGACTTCCTGATGAAGGTGCTGGATGGCATGGCCTTTGCTGGCTTTGTATCTGAGAGAGGCCCGCCTTACCGGACCACGGATCTTTTTGATGAAGTGAGGGAATCTTTGGATCAGTCAATTTTGTGCTACTCTTTGCCTCTTCACCATTTGAAAGAATGCTCAGAAATAACCTTCTACTTTGGTCACCATTACATTAGGTTCATACTAGTTTGTCTCTTCCAGCTTGTTGCCAATGGAGTAGAGCGCATCTGCCAGGAGGAGGGAGACCCGCACAAAGGGATAAGTCACATTAAGGAGCTGGCTGAGCAGCTTTTCAAAAACGTACTCACCTGTCCTTCAACTTTCACCTTTCAGCACCTCCCAGCCACAAGATCCAGTTTTTCAGTCCATGAGCTTTCTGTCCTTGTCCAGTTTTCAAAATAAGTGTATTACAAGAGTTCTTAACATGAAAACACATGCAAAAATATACGTGTTTTTTTTTTTTTTTTTAAATAAGTGTTTGACAGTTACACCCAAGATGGAATCAAATATGACTGCAGTTTATGGGTTGTTAGAAGGGTTTGCTCAGGGCTAGCAGGGTGTCAAATGTGAAATGATATTCCTTTGTTCATGGTTTCTTCCTGCAGCCTTAATAGATGTCTCTACTGTAGCTTACCACGTGAAAGTAAACTTCCTGGGCTGCTTTTCATTCTCAAAGCTGTAGCACACTTCTGGATTAAGACAGTATTCTCGGGAGGCTTTGGAACCTGTATGATCCCCTTCGGCTGAGAATAGAGCTGTCTAAAAACCTCATTAAAATTATGCCATCTATGTGTTGTGTTTCCACAGGCTGTGCTCTGTAAACTTCAGGTCATAGTGAGAATTTCCCATTTGAAACACCTCTTCAGTGACTGACCAAAATATGAATCCTGCCAGTTTGTCAGTACCATGTTTGTCTCATGTTGGGTTTTGCAGTAGCTTATTGTTATTTAGCTTCCTCACTCTGTCAGTGGTTGTGGGAAACCAGAGTGCAATATTTGACATTCAGATCAGAAGTGAATCCTGTCAGAAATGCAGGAATGTGTTCTGAATTGTAGCCCTGGAGAATTATAAAGGAAGGGGAAAGTCACTGGCTGCTTTATTAGGTGTACATAGGTAGTGCTAGCAGGGACCCAGAACAGCATGAACTCAGCAACTAGGTGGTAGACACATTCCACAGAGTTCTTGGTCCATGATGGCTTGACAGCTTCACAGTTTCTGTAGATTTTTTGGTGGCACATTCATTTGACATTGTGTTCCCAAAGATGCTCTGTTGAGTCAGAGATGGGGACTGTATGCCACTGGAGTAAAGGCGTGTTTGAAGAACCAACATAAAATTTTATGTTTTATGACATCCATTATCCATTTAAGAAAGGATAGATTGGCCATGAAGTGAGGCCACCTGATCAGCAATAATTTATTAGTACTTTGAGGAATTCAAACAACACTCAGTTGGTAAATCCTAATATTTGTCAAGAATCCATTCCCCACCCCTCCCCATAACATCACCAGTCTGTACCTATATTAGATGTACCTAATTAAGTAGTCAATGAGTGTAAATGCAACTTTACTTTGTGCTTCTGAGTGCATTTGCAGCAAAGTGGGGTCTGTTGCACTGAGCTGACAACTTCCTCGCCTTACTGCATCCCATCTAGGAGAACCCGTATCCTACTGTGGCCATGCACAAAGTTCAGAGGCCTACTGAGGGCTCTCACCTGCGCCTCCACCAGGTGCCCTTCCCCTACCTAGATGAAGTCACCGTGCAGCTGTTCATTGACCACGCAGCGGCCAAGCTGAAGACCGCACCCCCAGCTGTCCGTGCTGAAGTGAAGTGCACAGTACCATCCGGACCCCCCCTGGGTGAGTGGAAGTTGAAGATTTAAGTTCAAGTCCAGGTCCCCAGGAATGCTGTATTGCCCTTAAATTGGGTACCTATACCTTAAATTGCTCCAGGAAAAATATTGACTTCTGTAAATGGGTCAAATTAAGTGGCTTTGGATAATAACATCAGCTTGTTTTAACTCTTATGTACTACTTAATAATCTTTCTTTTTATGTTTACGTACAACTGAAAGTAGCAAGTTGACACAAGTTTGTCACACACAGGCGGTGCAGTTTTTAGTCTCCCAGTGACAGTGGTGCTGAATTGCTTTCCCAGGCAATGTTGCTGACAGGAATGGCAGTGTTCTGGCCAACAGCGCCCGCAGACTGGAGGTGGTCAGGAACTGCATCACGTACATCTTTGAGAACAAGATGCTGGAGGCCAAGAAGGTGAGCAGAAGACCACACGAGCATGTATATCTGCACGCACACACATGCTCACACACACGTACGCACATAGACATAGGAAATTCCCAGGTGAAAGCCAGCTGAGTCCCAATGCTTGTCTCACCATGCTCTGTGAATCATTGATGGGAACACTTTTGGAAACACCAAATGACACACTATGGGTGTCTGGAAGGGACTTTTTTCAAAAGCTAGTTTTTGTAAACTATAACTACATGTAGTATCATTTATGTAATGATATGCACAAATCCTTTTTTGGTAGATACATTTTATGGTTCAGACATTTCAACTAGTGCACTATACAAATAATGACCTTAATGATTTACATTTTAACTTGAACTTTGAATGTTATTTCACATTTGGGTAGCTGTGGAAAGTGGAAATGTCTGGTTAGAGTCCCTGGCACCATTGTTTTCAGTGTTCAGAGTGAGATTTTCTACTCCTCTGCCCTCAGCTGCTGCCAGCTGTGCTACGGGCACTGAAGGGACGAGCTGCACGACTCTGCCTCACCCAGGAGCTCAACCAGCATGTGCTCCAGAACCGTGCTGTGCTGGATGACCAGCAGTTTGACTACATTGTGCGCATGATGAACTGCACGCTTCAGGTGGGCCTCATACACTCATCTTTCATCATTATGTTGTGTCATCATTTGCAGAATGTTGTGATGATGTCATTTCTGGCATGTGGCTACAGTAGTGAGCTGGCAGGAGATGTTTTATGCTATTCCCTTATGCTGGGGTGAATTAATGTGCTCTCACCGCCCTCCATCTATGAGTTTCTAATGTGTCCATAGGTTTGGTGTCTGGTAAACTTTTACTGTCTTTGTGTGATATCCTTTTTCATTTTCAAATTATTTTTTTTACTTCTGAAATCCCTTCCCTTCTGCCTAGGACTGCTCTGCCATGGATGAACACGGTATAGCAGCTGCACTTTTGCCGCTTGTAACAGCCTTCTGCAGAGTACGTGTGGACATTTTTGTAATGCTTAGTGGACAAATTACTGATGCTGGTGCATCTTATGTGAACAAGGCCTTTGTTCTGATTTTATCTTTTAGAAACTTGGAGCAGGCATCACCCAGTTTGCCTACAGCTGTGTGCAGGACCACATGGTGTGGACCAACATGCAGTTTTGGGAAGCAATGTTCTACAGCGACGTTCAGAACCACATTCGAGCCCTCTATGTGGAACTTGACGAATATGAGCAGCCTAGTCTGGTAAAGTCTCGTTTAAGTGAAAATAATTGTCAAGACTGACTCATAATACAAAAAAGGGAAGCTAGTCTTACTTATCTATGAAAATAATTAGCATTTCATTTTGTATCCCCTGCCACCTGTTTTGTGTAACAGGAGCAGCCCCAGCATGTGCAGAATGGCCGCTCAGCACTGGAGATTGCCTCTGAACAGCGGCGTCTTTGGCCGACACTAAGCAAAGACAAGCAGCAGGAGCTGGTGCAAAAGGAGGAGAGTACTGTGTTCAGCCAGGCCATACACTATGCCAATCGCATGAGCTACCTCCTACTGCCACTGGACAGCAGCAAGAGCCGTCTCCTGCGTGGCACAGCATTGGGCGATGTGGAGAGCGTTAGCAACAGCTATGTCACAAACAGGTGGGTAGAAAACTTTGCAAGTGACCTGCTGGTACAGAGGGTTTGAACTTTGCTTGGATGATGCCACTCCAGTGCCATTTTGTGCCAAGTTTACATTTTTTCTTAATTCATAGCCAGTTACTTAGGTCCGATGTTCCTCCCTCAAAGCAGCACATACATACAATGACATAACTGCTCCAGTGTTTATCCTGTGAGCCACTTTTCCCATTACAGTCAAGTACTTTGTAGGTTCCTGGCCAAGTAGAGGTTTGCCGAAAGCAACAAGGGGTAGAGAACCCCAACCATCTCACACACTTAAAAGAGCACAAGCCAGTTTGTGTTTCTTAGCCATCTTAACGAAAACGTCAAGCATGGCATTCCAGTGAACCAAGCCCAGAAAAACACCCTCTTCATACCATTTTGCTCTGCATTTAACGTGCAGTATTGCAGGCAGCATGGGGGAAAGCTACGACACTGAGAGTGGCTTCGAGGACTCTGAGAACTCTGACGTAGCCAGTTCAGTGGTGCGCTTCATCAACCGCTTTGTCGACAAAGTGTGCAATGAAAGCGGGGTGACCAATGATCACCTGAAGGCTCTTCATACCATGATTCCAGGTGAGTTCCATAAGAGAGGGCTCTGGAGAGATTTTCCAGGTGCAGTAGGTGTGATGCTTAGAGGACTTTGTCTTTGGATCAGTGCATTGTATCTGATTTGAGACTGTTTTCACTTGTAGACATTGTTCAGATGCACATCGAAACCTTGGATGCAGTCTACAGGGAAAGTAAGAGACTACCCCCCATACAAAAGGTAACCAATTCATATTTTTACATAACGCTGGACAAGAGCACGTACAACACAAGCAAAGTCCCCTCCCTCAACTCCTCAGAACCAAGTAGGCGTGTCAGGTACGTTGCTATGGCTGCACGGGGTGACTAGTTGAAAGAGTGCATGCAGGGCCAAGGCATGGTCTTAGTGAACTTGGAGTGGACTTGTTTAGTAAAGAGTTCTCTACTTGCTGTTGAACTGTGCTGAGTCGTGTAGTGTTTAGGCACGTGTAGCAAAATGTAGCATGGCAAATAAATTTTCTGTAGTTGACTTCAAACTCAGTTTATGCAGTGTGAGTAAGAGAAATTAATTTTGGGAAAGATGCATTAGTTTCTGGTTCTTCCTCGTACAGTTGTCCAGTTTAGTCTTTTTCATGAAAAACTGTTATCATAACCTCATCAATGTTTTTTAGTTACAGCCAGGACCTGATAGTGCAGATCTTTCTACTGCCTTGAGAGAGACAAAGAAGCATTCATCTGCATCAGGGACTTAAGCAAAGTACTAAAGGGCTTACTGTTGTCTGAGATTATGCGGTTCACATCCTTGTATACGAGCACCTTGGAGGCCACAATGGCCAGCCTGCCCACTGCCAGTTAAACGGCATTATTGCCAGGATCTGGATCTTGCTCACTCAGCTTATGCACCCCGGGAGTTTGAGTTATATTGTGACGTAGGGTTCAGCTCCAATTATGTACCTGAATTTGCTTCAAATGGTTTCAACACTGTCCAACATGTGCATTAGCAAGAACTCAGTGCACGAATTCTGTGAGGACCCTGCGACCACCTCCTGTGTGTTTCTGTTTATTCTCTTTAGATATGTTATTATCTAAAACAAAAGAGGTTAATTTTGTTTGAATGGCCCTTTTCACAAGAACAGCATTTTTGTTATTGCATAACTTATATGTTAAATGTGGAATCACATTTCCGCTTCAATTTAGCCTTTATGTTAAAAAGTGCCAAACAGAGTTCCTTTTACAAGCATTGAAATGTTGAGCACAGGGTTTTGTCCAGCTAACAATATTGTTACTGTTTCAAACTTGGATCGTTTACAATGCATTCAGATGATGACATTTTTATTGGGGCAAAAAAATTTGTTGCATTATATAGTTGTCTATCCAATGCAATAAACAGGCCCTCATTAAACTGATTGTATTAACCCATTGCTTGTTTTGTGTGCATTTTCTTTAATGACTTACATTCAGTTTACATTCTACAGTAGTAACAAAAAAATGAAAGACAATATTTCAGATAGGGATGCATGATGATATCGGAATCGTACCAATATCAGCCGATATTTGTCTAAATTAATTTTTAACAGCGTCAAACCAATGCTTAGATTTTGCCAAAAATTCAAACCGATATTTGAATCAATCTGTTATCCATGTTCCAGTTGAGCAACACATTTAGGTGACACTGTGGGTGGACTGTCATGAAGTTTTTCAAAGTATGCAAAATGTATGAGCGAGGCATAGCTGCAGACATTGTTCCCAGTCGGTTTGAACAGGTTGAATAACTTCTGGTTGGATACTAGCACACCCTTCAATGATGCGTACCTTCAGATGGTCCAGAAGTTCTTCAGCATGTTCAAACTGACTGGGAACAACATCTACAGTTGTCCCTATCTTAAAATGGGAAAGCACATCGAGCACAATCTGTGTAATGGTCTCAGTTTATACCTGCAACACTCTCATGGTTGCTTGAGAGCATGGTTACTTAATATTTGCACAATGACAGGTCAAACTTCATAACTATCAAAAAATTGGCTTTGCCACTGAATTTCTTGAAATTTTAAACATATTAGAGTGGACACACTTTCCCCTTTCCATTGGGAATTATTGAAGAGTATTCAAGGTGGCTGCATTCAAGATGGTAGTGGCAGCGTTCACACGTACCTCACAGATACACCCATCTGTCTAACACAAAATGGTATTGATGGGATCATTCCATCATTAGTCATCTTAAAAATATTTGGGTGGTTCCAGATTTTGGACCTATCCTGGATTTGTTATAAATGTGTGTATCTCTATTGGCTTACAATAGCTTACAAATTGAATATAGGCATCAGCCATAATTCCCATATCAGTGCATCCCTAATTTCAGATTTCTTTATGAAATGCAGTGTGGTTGCTTTCTTTTGGTTGCCTTTTAAGTAGTAATGAGTGGTTGTGGTAGCATATTTTGTGTTGCTTTTAAATTTTTAATTCTGGCTCTGAGGTGCCCTGGCAGTAAACACATCTCTAATTTGTTGTCCCAATCCAACAGCCTAAGCTGCTGAGGCCCACTTTGCTTTCTGGTGAAGTACTCATGATGGAGGGCATGAGAGTTCATCTGATCTCTGATGGGCGTGAAGAGGCCACAGGGGTGATGGGTGGACCAGCCTTACTACCTGCTGAAGGGGCCATCTTTATCACCTCCTACCGCCTCATCTTCAAAGGCACCCCTTGTGATCCTCTTGGTGAGCAGCCTGGAAGAGCAGTTTTCTGGTAAACATGTCTCAAACAGCAGCCTGGTTTCAACAGGTCTCTGATTTTGGATGGACACCCTTTTGCTTTTGTATGCAGTCGGCGAACAAGTGGTGACACGGTCCTTCCCCATTGCCTCCCTCACCAAGGAGAAGAAGATCTCTGTCAATACCCCAATGGATCAGTTCATGCAGGAGGGCCTGCAGCTTCGCTCCTGTACTTTCCAGGTAGAAGGCAAGACATCTTTTGGTGTTGGTCACAGATTTCACTCCTGTTTTACAGCAGAGTTACTTCAGCCGATTCTATCACAGTCTGAAATCCATGAAGACATGTTGAGCAGGCTCTGTTGGCAGTCTAACTAGATCGGTGAAGCAGTTAACCCACCGTTCCCCAGAGGTGATATAAGGTTCCCAGTTTTTGGATGCCATGTTCTGTAGGTGGAACGTGTCGTAATTTTTGCCCATCTCCATCTAGCTGTGCTCATGCGTATTAGCTGTTCTGACAGCTACAGCTTTGTCCTCCCACCAACCCCAATACATACCATGTCTTAAAAGTAAGTTAGAAGGCTGAAATGCAATTATACTTGAGACAATCCAAAGCTGAAGTCTCTGTAGTACATGCTGTGTGACACGTAGTAATCCTACACAGAGTAGTGTGTATGTTAGTAAAGATACTTGCTCTTATGCCTCACCTCCCCCTTCCATTACTGTACGCCCCTTGTACCACTCCTGCAGCTTATGAAGATCGCCTTTGATGAAGAGGTGGCCTCAGAAATGGCTGAAGTGTTCCGGAAGCACATGCACAAACTCCGTTACCCACAGCACATTCACGGCACATTTGCCTTTACGGTGGGCCAGTCCTTCAAGATGATGATAGAGCAAAAGCACAAAGACAAGAACCAGTCTATAAAGTAAGAAGGGGTAACCCTCTTATATGCAGTCCCAGTGAAGTCCAGCGTGTGTATGTCTGTGTGTCACTGATGGTAAATCGCTAATGAATTTTCAACCCAATTCATCTGCAGCAGTGTTTGTTTACATTCTTTTTTGTCTGCACCTGCCATTTGTCTTCATATGACATTTCCTCAAATGTTGAAGTGTTTTTTGTAAATCGCCATTACCACGCAGGAGCATATTTATTTTTTAAATAATGCAATAATGAGATGCATTTTGTCTATTTGTACCCCAGCCCTTGGCAAACAAGCGAGCTACTTCATGGCATCAGGTCCAGTGTTTACATGTTGGGCCATACGAGCTGCTCTACTATGTAAAGCTGCCAGGATGTTCCCAGTGCTTGCTCTCCCAGCCCTGGGCATGAAAAGGAGCACTCATGCTGGCTGCAAATAATTGATCACAGAAAAGTGTGTCTGCCTGCTTGCTGCCTTACATTGTTAGCCTCTGTGCCAACACCCTGACTTACAGCCGCTCTAGAAATCTCAGTGTAGCTAACAGTCCTAATGAATAAACGATCTACAGGACTTAACTGTAAGTGGTACAATGTAATTTAACACATTTGTAAAGATTGCCAGTCTATTTGGAAAACCAAAAGTCCTGCAGATTGATATACAGCTTTGTTGGAAAGGCTGATCCTTCAAAGCTAGTAAGCGATATGATTAGCGGCCATTTAGGTGTGTTCATATTTCAATTGCAATCTCTGATTTTTATATTACTTTGTACTTCTACTTTGTATTACAGAAGCATTTATTTGTAATACAGATCAGATAGTGGATATATTGACCATGACCTCTCAGAAATGTTTATTGATGCTTTTTCTAAAAAGGTTTACATTAGAAATCGCCAGTCCTTGCTCTTGTACATTCTGTAGCAAGACAAACAGAATAAATAAACCTGAGAGATCTTATCACAAGAAGAGATCCTGTTTGTTCTGTCATGTACAGTAGTGTCAATTCTCTTGATTTTGGGCAATTTTGGTATTTCATAGCTCTGCAGCAAGTCGCTGTCCACGTGCATGCCTCTGGTACTCCTTGGGACACAACTCCCCTTGGATCACCTCATGATCTCAACCCTTTTCTGCTGGGCATCACTGTATTTGCCTCAGCTTAGGCTCTTCTGAAATTGTCCTAGCAATTAGCTCTTTGTCCTGTCTTGCTTGTGATTGAATTCTAAGGGTATGTGGAACACACATAGCCCAGCTCAATGGCCAACATTTTAAATGAGGTGGTACATAGTGATAGAATTCTTAAACCTCCACTTGCATCATGCCCCACTGCCCTGCTTACCTCCATCACCATCTCCTCCTTGACCCCTCCAAAATGACTGCATGTCTCACTTTGGAGCCAAAGGAAGGTACTGCCTCCTAATGCCAGGCACAGAGGCTTCAGTTGAAGACTGGCTATAATTGGAACATTTGTTTTTGCTCTGTCCATTGACCTCTCTTAATAGCAACCGTGATGCAATGCTGTCCTCTCCTACTTACAGGACACTGTCAAAGAGTCTGGTAAAGACTGCCAAGAGGACCATGGGCTGGCAGAATGTAACAAAGAAGAAGGACTCTTCCCCCACATGGGAGACCAAGGGCAGCCTCCATTCCCAGCTGAATGAGGATGAGATCTCAGGTATATCTCCCATTGTCACGTCCCCCACCATACTGGATCTTTAACTTATGAACACAATTGAGATGGTAACTCAATTTGTTTGTTAATTCAATCACTAGGGCCCCTGATATATTCATGGACTAGGATAGGTAAAAAGATCAGATAAAGCTATAATGAATTAAAATTTGCTTTAGGACTTTTTTTTTTCCTCAATGGATCAACCTATGCTGGGTGGCTGTGTTCCAGATCCCGTCCTGTAAACATAGCATGAGGCAGTGAAACCCAGTGGTGTGTGTGTGTGTGTGTGTGTGTGTGTGTGTGTGTGTGTGTGTGTGTGTGCGCGCGCACGTTAAGTTATTTATTAGATAGGTTCTGCAAAAGATTCAGATATAGCCATAATAAATAAAAGTCACATTCAAATTAAAGCTAATTTGAAATTATGCAAAATAAAATTGTCGTCTCTACAAGTCTCTTCTCATATTTAATGCTGATTTATCCCATAAATGTAATTTCTGTACAAGTTTTGAATAAAACGATAAAATACATGAAAAGTTATCAGTTATATTTTCAGCATTTTATTACCTTTCATTACTTCTATTTCTTTATTACCTTTTATTTTCATTATTGCTCCCATTAATTTCTGATTGTTGACTGATTCATCCCATAAATGTATTTAGGTAATGGATGGTGGTCCCCCTGACCTCAGTTTATGTATTCATCATCTAGTTATTGGTTACTGACAAACACCATGAGCAGTATACACTGGAAAAGAGTTGAATGAAGGTGTGCTCACTTTATACTCTAGTTGCTCTTTACAGTCAACTAATAGCTAAGAACATGCAGGTGATGTAGACTTTGCCTCAAGCTCTTAGAATTAGACAAGGAAAACACAGAAACAAATTTTGAATTAGTATGCTGTTCTCCCAGGTTGTCTTCTGTGTTGGAAAAAAAAATGCAGCAGTCGATCCAGTATATCAGTCTTTCAGATTTATCCAAGTGAGGATTTTTGATGTTTTTTAATACTTTTAATATGTGATAGGTGACTGTATTGATACTGCATCAGTTGCATGTGTTGTTTAAATTTCCATATTGTACTTTCCCATCTGCCTTTACTCAGTATCAGAGGAGGTGGACCCAACCTCCCTCACACTGTCCTCCACAATCAAGTCCTCAGACCGCCAAACTATGAGCAATGTGGTAGAGCGGGCTTGTTGCCGTGACTACCAGCGCCTGGGCCTGGGAACTCTCAGCAATAGTCTAACACGGGCCAAGAACGAGCCCTTCCGCATCTCCACTGTGAACCGCATGTACACGGTGTGCAGGAGGTGAGCTTTGCATGGAACTCTTGTGGTCCAGTTACTCTTGGTCGTCTTAATCTAATTTCTGGTCCAAGTGTCATTTTCAACACCAGTGTTTTCCCCTGGCGAGTAGCCCTAGTGAGAAAATTCTCCATACCTTTTAAAGTAGTTCTTCTTTTGTATTTATTCACTCTGTGCAGCTACCCTGGGCTGCTGATCGTGCCCCAGAGTATCCCAGACTCCACCATCCAGCGGATCTCACGTTGCTACAGGCAGAGCCGCTTCCCTGTGGTATGCTGGAGGAGTTCCTGTACCAAGGCTGTATTGCTGCGCTCAGGCGGCCTCCATGGCAAGGGAGTAGTCGGTTTCTTCAAGTCCCCCAACGCTCCCAGTCCAGGTATCACCTCTAGCTTGTCACAGCCCGTTATTATGTAAACCGGGAAGGCGGTTTCCCTAACCTCGGTTCATGTGTTGCACGGGGTAAATGGGTGGCATAGTTATTAAAGTTGTAGTCTTGCACTGTAAGGACCCAGGTTCAAATCTCACCTTCTGCTCTAGTATCCTTGGTCAAGGAACTTAAATGATAAAGAAGTGATAAAGTAAAACTTACCCAATTGTATAAATGGGTAAATCACTGTAAACAGCTAGGGTGGAAAAACATTGACTAAATTAATATCATAACTTTATTAATTAAATATTAATAACAATTGGCTCCTGCTTTATATTATATAGTACTGTATTATAAGGCATTTTATTATCATTATATCAAAATAGGTTAGAGAAAGAAAACTACCCTTGTTGAGGGGGTAGGGGTATTTATCATGCCACTTCCTCATATGCTATAAAATTACTTGCAGTAATGCCATACTAAACTAGCTGTTCTTCTCTGTCCTCATTGTGCTTTGGGGGCTTCCATGCTCCTCTGGCTACAGGACCCTCACAGGCTGATTCTACCAGCCTGGAGCAGGAGAAGTACCTGCAGGCTGTCATCAGTTCAGTTCCCTCCCACATGGACACAGGAGGCAGGAACACACTCAGCAGCTTGACCTCAGCCCACGTGAGCAGCTCAGGTCAGGACTCGGTCATCTGGGACCTGATGTTCTCCCTTGGGTTCACCAGCCCTTCTATTCCCAGTTCCCTTTGTTTGGAGCGGGGCCTTATTTGTATTAAAAAAAAATCACTAACACAAAACTGCTAGGGAATGAAAATTTGATGTTCAATGTTGTGCCCAGATATTACAGAATTCCTTTGAATTATCATACAAAACAAATGTTAATTTTTTTTACCCAAAGTAAGTTAAACACTTCAGTCTTCAACGTACTTACAGAGGGAGTGCTTCAGGTGTGGATCAAAGCAATAAAATAAATTCTGTTGCCATGTATGTAAGAGTAGTCTGTCTACATTCCATAAGTTAATCAAAAAGGAAGATGGGCTGTGATGTAACAAGGACATGGAAGGGGGTCAACTAAAAGTTTTTGAAAACATTTTTCTTTTCTCCAAAAGTTTAATTTCTTGTCTTTTATGTGGCTTGTAACTCTTTCCAAATGCTTTTCCTGGTTCAAGGCATAGATGCTGTATATGGATGTGGTTGTTCTTCTGGGTCTTTCAGACTTGTCGGAGAAGACAAGACAACCCAAGATTGGGGCCCTGATGAAGCAGGTGATGGGTCCCAGGGAAGATATTCCTGGGACCTTCAGCAGGGGAGGTGAGGATGCCAGCATGTCTGGTCTCACACATCTCCAAAGTGTCAGGAGCACTGGAAACAAAGTTAGAGGTCCATATTCAGTTTCTTAAAGTAACTTGAGATGCTAATTTCCTGCTTCATCAACAATGGCCTAGTTCTATTTTTGAAAAAAAAAAACATTTAACAAACAGTATCATAATTCTTTATGAATAAGTTTTGTTTTACAAACTCTTCGTGGGTGTTAGATGATTTTCATACCAGGTATGTGAAGTGCAATATATAGTGGTACTTTTTTCACAAATGGAAGCACGGAATTGCATTACCTTTGTGTCCTGTCCTGATTTTAGTCCCATTCAGTGATGCATGTAGAGTTCATAAATGCTCAGGATGCATAAAATTGTGTAATTGTGTTTTTTTTTTTTTTATGTACGCTCACTTTTAACATTAGTGTTTTAAAGTGCAACATATTTCTTACTGTTTGTCACGCCATTAGAGGTGGATAATGGACATCTCTGTCCTGTTTAGAGCGAGTGCTAGGTCAAAGGTTGAGCGTCGTCTCCCTATCTCAGCCTAAAGGTTCAGAGAGGATGAGACAAACTCCGAGAGGTACTGCAGATGGAGCAAGGCGCCCATGCTGCTGGAGTGAGAGCTAACCTGTCAGCAGTCTAACATCAGTGTGAATCACTAACTCCACTGTGTTCCCTGTGACCTGCTGAAGCTCATCTCAGACAGCTTCTAGCGTGTCTCACTGATTTGCCAGCACAAAGCAGATCTGGTGTCTTGTGTCTAATTCTCTGTGATTTAAACAATGTTTTTGTGTTTCTCAGCAGTGTGGAGTTATGCGCATACTTTTAAATGAACCCTGATGTCAAACAGTAGATTCCTTTTTGCTTTTTCCACAAGGGTTAAATAACACTCTGCTGAGGTTTGGCCATCACAAACAAAACAAACCATCGTCCTGAGTTTTTAAGTTTCACATTGTTTATACTGTGAAATGTTAATAGATCACCTGGAAAGAGCTGGCTTTAAGAACAAAGTGAAAGCGAAAGCCTGTTAGGAAGTAGAAAGCCATTGGCAACACCTTCATCTCAGTTGAGAGTTAGATTACTTTTCCATGTTGTCTTTTAAAAGTCCACTGATGGAGTTATGTCAGCGCATGCCATATTGTGCCTGTACTAAATTCGGACAACACAAAGTACTGTGGGCCCTTAAACTACAGAAAATAGCAGCATTGAACAGTCATCTTGAATACAGTTAAAAGGCTTTGACCCTCCACACTGCTTAAGAGCCAGCACTAAGTGTGTCATAGTCGCGTCTTTGTTTATGGAAAAGTGTGCTCAGGCAGCCACATCAGAGAGCATTCAGAGTTTGATTTTTCCTGTGGGTGTCTATGTGTGTGTTTGTTGCCCTCAGGAAAATGGGGCAGTATTCGGAGCAGCACCCGGCTGAGTGTCTACAACCCCGACAAGGGAACCAGGCTGCTTGGTAAGGAGCCCCCCCGGGCCAACGGGAGCCTAGCTGAGCCCTCATTCCCGAGGCAGCAGAGGGCTCGCCTATATATCATTGGAGACAAGGCCCAGCTGAAGGTACTGCAGTGAATCTGAAATGCCAATTTTACATCCAGGCTTTGTGGCTTTGGGCTGCTGTTGTAGCACCTACTCATAGGATTAGCCAGAGTTATTTGTATTGTCAGGAAGAATGTTGCTTCATATATTTCTTGTCCGGCAATAACAGCTGCGTCAGCAGCAATGAGTAGAAGCTGGAGAAAACAAGTGCTTGAAATGGGCCAGTACTCTGTATGTGATATGCAGTAGTGGCACTGCTGCATTTTGCTCTTTTGTGTACCAGGACTTTTCTTGCATATGAGCAAAGTACTGCTGTTGTGCATGGCCATTATTCATAATAGCCCTCATACAAGACCTTGTAAGGGCACAGATTTTTACTACTTAAAGCACTGGAGAAAACAAATAAATATGAAAAGTGTTCATCTATACAGTTCAGTGCAGAACAATGCGCTTCACTGTCTGAGCATCTCTGTTTGCAGAAAAAAATGAAAATGTGGTACCTAGTTTCACCTTCACGACTTATTACGTAGCTCTTATGACACAACTGTCATAAGCTGATAGTGTCTAAGGTACAATCAGAGGAGGACACAACATTCTCACGTCAGCCTGTCCCGCTGTCCTGGCCACAGGGAGGAAAGCAGGACTCCTTCCAGCATTGGGAAGTGGTCCCTATTGAGGTGTTTGACATTCGACATGTGAAGGCCAGCTTCAAGAAGCTGATGAAGGCCTGCGTGCCTAGTTCCCTTTCCTTGGAGCCCAACATGACCTTCTACCGTTGTCTGGAAGATTCTGAGTGGATGTGCCTGGTAAGAATGCTCCAACCCCCCACCCCTTCTACAGTAATGCATCTTCCACAGGCTGTGAGACAAGGAGTCATATAAATGCTTGACTTTTTGTTGCCTTCCCCCTCCCAAGCTCTGTGTTTTTCCACATCTCCACAGCTGCACAAAGTCCTTCAGGTATCTGTGCTTGTGGTGGAGCTGCTGGACTCTGGTTCCTCGGTCATGGTCAGCCTGGAGGATGGCTGGGACATCACTACGCAGGTAGTTGTTAGCGACAAGCTAAACTTCAGCTCCTGTTTGTAGAGTGTCTGCATGCACTTTTCCCACATCACTCCTTTAGGAGAAGCGATTCAAATTTGAGAAATTTAAATTTGACCAAGCAAGAGAAATAGTGGACGGGTGGCTATCTGAGGATTCCATTGTCCAATGAGAGGTGTTAAACCTACATTCCCCTTCCTGCCATAGGTGGTGTCGCTGGTCCAGCTGTTGTCGGACCCTCACTACCGAACGTTTGAGGGCTTCAGGCTGCTGGTGGAGAAGGAGTGGCTGTCATTTGGGCACCGGTTTAGCCAACGGGGAGCGCAGACGCTTGCCAATCAAAGCAGTGGCTTCACACCTATCTTCCTGCAGTTTCTAGATTGTGTGCACCAGGTGGGGGGCCCTGGCAGTGCCCAGCAGGGCAGCTTTGTGTTTTTCTTCCTCATTGTATGATGTTATGCAACTTACCCACATTTCTTTCAAATGCTTCATTCCATTCAGTATTTTAACCACAGTCACACTTTTTTGATAGATTTCTAGTAACCTGATGTTTTACTGGTTTTTGGTTCCTTATGTAGCTTTGTCTAAGTTTACTTGATATGCTAGTGTTTGTATCTCAGCTTCCCAATTATTCTTCTAGTTAAAGATGATTAAAGTGCACTTTAACTCATTTATACAAATGGATGCTTTTCTTGAGGAATTCAGATTACTTTGCTCAAGGGTACTACAGGAGGGCCCCTTATTGTACTTGCAGCAGCACTGACTGCCTAAAGTTATCTAAACTCCAAAAGGTATTAAAAAGTGTTCTGTGTATTTTAATAGCCTGTGACTATTAATGTCTTGCCCTTAAACAAATTTGTGAATAGGTTGTTCCCAGTTGTGTCCTTACCATATTAAAAATGAAGCCCCCCTCTGCCCCTCACAGATTCACCTGCAGTTCCCCATGGAGTTTGAGTTTAGCCAGTACTACCTGAAGTTCCTGGCTTATCACTCTGTGTCAAACCGCTTCCGCACCTTCCTGCTGGACTCGGACTACGAAAGGATTGAGCTGGGTGAGACCTCTTATTGTCGAAGTGGCACTGAGCTGTCAGTACTACTTTTAACTTATTTCCATCCACTCTCAGTGTCTTGCCTATGTATGTATGTATGTATGTATGTATGTATGTATGTATGTATGTATGTATGTTGACTAGAGTCATTTTGCAAAAAGCTATAATGGCTGTTCTCCCAAACCCCTGGTTGGTAGATTCTGCTGGTATTGAGCAGATGGGAAGTATCTCCTAGTTTAACAGCAGCCTTTTCACCACGCAGGTGTGATGTATGAGGAAAAAGGTGAGAGGAAGAGCCAGCAGGTGTACAAGTCTGTGTGGGACTACATAGAGCGGCTTAACAAGAAGACCCCCGTTTTCTTCAACTACATGTATGCTCCCGAAGATGGGGAGGTAAGAAGCTTCCTGCACCTGTTAGACCCCAGTACCGCCCCTTGGTGGTGAAGCTCTTTACCACAATGAGAACATGAATATCTCCTCCCCTTGCTTCCATGCAGGTGCTGAAACCCTACAGCTCTATCTCCAACCTGAAGGTGTGGGACTTCTACACCAAGGAGACGCTGTCGGAGAGTCCCTCCTACGATTGGGAACTAACTCAAGGGAGGCCAGAGCATGCAGAGCCAGCGGAGGGGCCTCAAAAGGCAGCCCCCCACTCCCGGCGCAAGGTGGTCTGGCCCTGCTATGACAAGCTGCACAGAGTACTGCCTGATGCCATCACCAAGCTTCTCCAGGTCACTGTGCCAAATGTTCACTAATCCTAGAGAACCGGGTCAACGGCCTGTGACAGTGTTACATAACATTTACTGTACAAAGTATGCTTAATCATTTTTATTTCCGTTTCATAATCCAGTATGCATTGTCACTGATGTAAACATTTTGGAAAGGAAGTTGTTCCTTCTTGCAACATCCCCCTCCACCCCCCCCACCAAAGGTTTTTATGTTATTGTTGTTATGCAGATGAAACAGTCTTTTTTATGTCTCTGTTTTGAGGTTCTACAAGGTGAAAAGGAGTAGATTTTGTAGGCTTTCGCCAAATGGTTTAAACTCCCTGATTATGCCTTACTTTTTTTTTTTAAACTGTTAGCTGTCTAGAAGTCATCAGGGTATGTTATGTCCTAAAAGGAATTTTCCTTCATTATGTCACCTTGACAGAAAGTAGGAAGTGGTGATTAATATTAACTCTTACTGTAAGACAAATCCTTTTCATAGGTTTTTTCCAAGGTCATCATACACATAGTTGTTTTCTTCGTTAGTCCTGTTGTTGTATTCCTCCTCACATTCGTGCAGAATTCTTCTGTACCTTTGTTTTTGTGTCTTACATAAATGACAGCTGAGATTGGGATAGAGTGTGCATTATGCATGTTAGCACACCGACATTATCTTATCTGTCCTCGTTGTCTTTAACTGGCACACCTGTCTACCTCACACAGGAGCTGCAGCGCCTAGAAGTCGAGTTAGGACAGGCACCAGACAGGTGGAAGGACACCTGGGACAAGATGAAGGCCATTCAGCGGGCGGAGATCAAGTTGGAGAGTAGGGTGAGAACATGTCTAATTGCTGCCATCATGCTTCTCAGGTGGTGTACTGTACACACTGCCCTGCCTGTAAATTAATCTTTGATATGCCACAAGATTTAGGGCCAGCTCTTTGCTAGGTACGTCCCTGTAGTTCTTCACTCTGACATAGTTTGAGCCTCTATGTGTCTACGCACTCTCTCCCAGCCGTCCTCGGTCTCCAGCTCCCTGCTGATGTCTTCCAACCTCAGCCATCAGCGACGCTCCCAGGGGGTGTACCTGCGGGAGCATGCCATGACCACTTCCATCAAATTGGCATTGGATGGCAAAAGTAGTGTAGCCTCCACGCCTGCAGGTAGTGCCACAGGACGGCCTGGGACCAGTACACTCTACAGCCAGTTCCAGAGCACAGAGAGTGAGAACAGGTGGGAATCTTGCAGTAAAGGGTGGCATTTCCTGTTTTTCAAGCATATCAGGTTAGCTGTACACCCAAAGACAGGTATCTAGATACATGTTGCCTGTATGAAATAATCAGGTCCTCAACTTATGCACAAAGTTTGGGCCAAAAGCCTGTAAATCCAACCCTCTACATTGCAGTTTATAAAAGTTTTAAGAAATCAGCGCTTTGATTTACTCATGGTTTGGATTCTATAAAGATAAATTGCATTAAAAAGAGACTGTAAGACAAAATTTTTATTTACCTCAAGCTACATTAAATCTGCTTTAAAATAACTTAAAAATGATCCCCCACAAATTCTTGATTACTACCAGTTAGTGAATGATTTATCACAATGTCCAGCATTTATCACCTTATTCATTGCCGGTACATCAACCAGAAGCTGTAAGCACTGGGGTTACCAG
Source organism: Arapaima gigas (assembly GCA_900497675.1). Taxonomy (NCBI): domain Eukaryota; kingdom Metazoa; phylum Chordata; class Actinopteri; order Osteoglossiformes; family Osteoglossidae; genus Arapaima; species Arapaima gigas. Next base: position 667,969 of record UFQX01000051.1, read on the forward strand.
TTGAATTAATCTGGTTCTATACTCTCACAGCCAAACTTCAAAGGAACTTTTAGAAAATGGACAAGTGCGGTGAAAAAATAAAAGGAAACTTGTTTGTATCTTTGAAAATTGGTGTGCTCTTCTCCCAGGTCCTTTGAGGGCATTCTCTACAAGAAGGGTGCCTTGCTGAAGCCGTGGAAGCCACGCTGGTTTGTCCTGGATAAGACCAAACATCAGGTACGCTGTGTGGATAATAAAGTGAGCCTTCGTTCCCTTTAATCATCATAGCGCGTGGGCCTCTGCTCCCTGTAAACCTCATGGCTTGAGCCTCAGCTCCTTGTAAACCTCACAGAGTGAGTGTCAGTTGCCCATAAACCTTCCAGTTGCAGTCTCTGTTACTGCAAATGTCACGGTATGAGTCTCCCCCCCCGAAATATTCAGACTGTGTGCTTCCTGTAAACCTCCTGTATAGTTTCAAAATGAAATATTTATAGATTCCCTGCTTCAGCTCTGATATATTGAAATGAGCTGCCTCTGCCCCTCAGAACTTACTGAATCCCTTCCAGCCTTCAGGTATCTCAATACAGCTCTTGTTGATTTCATTCTCTCCTGATCTCTTAACTGTTCCATGAACGGGCATCACACTATCTGTCATGATCACCTTTATATTTCTGTCAGACAGATTTAGTTTGTGTTATGATGTCATCTGTGCTAAGCCCAGGATGACATAATGTACATATTTCATGTCTCAGTCCCTGTGAAAATGTGGTAGTGCGGGTTCATTAATCTCACCCTTACAATAGAAATAGGAGAATTATATCACTGTCTCAAAGAGATATTGACACAGTTCCATATGTAATGTCTTCTTGGAACAGTTTTGTCAAAGATATTTAGTGGAAAAATGTTTGGACCATGTCATTTAAATATTTTGTTGTAAATAAGGTAAGGGTATTATGTAAACAATTTTATGCAGCTAAAAGCTATTTTAAAAATCGAAAGATAGAAATATAGAGGAAAACTTAACCTTTCTGAGATGCTCAGACCTGTGTAGATTCCTCACTGATCATTTGTCTTCCTGTGCCGCTCTCTCCCCAGCTGCGGTACTACGACAGTCGACAGGACAAGGAGTGCAAGGGGGTCATCGATCTAGCTGAGGTGGAATCCATTGTCCTGGGGACCCCTGCCATCGGAGCCCCCAAAAACATCGAGGAGAAGGCCTTCTTTGATGTGAGTAACTTAAATTCAAACATTATAGGCCAACTTGTGAAATGTTACTGATGGTTTGTGTTTTGTTCGTCGCACCGACAGCTCAAAACTACCAAAAGGGTGTATAACTTCTGCGCCCGGGACAGCGCACAGGCACAGCTGTGGATGGACAATGTGCAGAACTGCCTGTCGGATGCATGAGGATCAGGAAGTTTGGATGGACGACAGACAACCTACTGCAGGATCCCTCACCAGAGGGATCAACCAGGGGGATGCTGGACCTGGCAGAGAGTTCCTTTTCAGCATTGGCAGTGCTGAGCCGAGGATGTCAGGTCACTGCAAATCGACTTTGTGTTTTTAAGGTTCTTGTCCCACTACTTATCGGTAGCTCTGGAAAGGTTTGCTCCTGTACATCACTTCTGTTGGCTGCTGCCCACTGCAGTTCACTACCAGAGGACAAAGAGTGAACTTTCCAACTCCAATTGGTGAGGACTAGAGATTCCAGAGATTTCCATATAGACACTCAACATCGAAAGGATTACAGCTCCCTCTGTGCTTGTCTCACTCCAAATAGGAAGTAGCTGTCGCTGTAACAGGCAGGACGTTATTGATGCACCAGGGCTGCTTCCCCTCTTTACAGCTGCTCATTGGACACTGTGCTCTAGGGAGGGGAGCATGAGGGACGCTGTGCTGCCCCAGTCTACTGGACGCCCACTGCACTTTAACATGAGGGGGTGATGTGTCCCACTTGTGTCCTGCTCCTAGCTGTCCACTCTGGCACTGAATCGAGCTGAGTGGTTGTACCAGGAGCACAAGCTCCACTGAAAAGTTCATGAAGGATTTCCCAGTGAGCCTTGTTTTTCGGTTCTGCTTCTCCTTTCATCATCTGGAGCTTTATGGAAATGTCAGTGTTTCCACGTAAGACAAGGAGTGTACTGTAAAATGAAAGTCAGCTGCCCTCATAATCTATAATGTGGATGCCAGTTCAAGATTAGCTATATTTTTTATTTAGTTAAAAAAGGTTTTAAATATTCATGATTGTTTACAAAGCAGCTATCAGCAATACCTATGAGTTTTTTCATGTTTTTTTATATAAAAGAAGAAAGCCACTAATAAGGTGTAATAGTTAAGTGATATCAGGAAAAGTAGGGATGTTTTTGTAGCATTTCTCAACTTATTGATAGAATGACAATGATTTACTCAGACCAACTAGGTGGAAAGAAGGTTTTGTGGAATCCCAATTTCTTACAGTTTTCTAGAGCATGTTTATACCAGAGGGTGGACATGGGGGAACCACAGGGGCTTGCCCGCTGCCCTGGGTTTACAAAATGGTCTGGTGTGAGTGCAGAGCAAAACGACAGGCTTAGAAAGTCAGTAGAAGGAACAGTTATTATAGTTCCTTCTTGTCTAGCAAAGGTGGATGAGGATGGTACAGCTGTAGAATTGGAACAGCACCAAGAACAGGGCTTTGCAACACTTCACCAGTGTCATTTCACAGACAACCCGGCCTTTTTATTAGCCTACAGGGGTACATCCTATTCCAACCACAGCTTGTACTTTTTAATGGGACAGTTTTAAACAGTAGGCAGTTGGAGCTCCACAGAAGTACCCAAAATGCATCAGGACCAGCTTTTTAAATACTTCCTGCTTCAAATTGATAGTTTCACAGGACAGAGGAAGGGGACAGAAGGGGAAATTAGTGTTTGGACCTGCATGCGTCACTCACTGCAACGACCCCCTGCAGGCCCCAGCTCTCCTTTCCCACCACTGATCTTCTTCTCACAACTAGTGTTGTATCTGGAAGACTGTTACATTCTCTTCAAAATGCATATTTACATTAGTCTACTACATGAGGTCCATGACCTTTTCTCTCAATGTTGCAATTCTGCATAAACTAGCACTCCTCGCATTTGTGCTAGATTCTTAGTGTTGTTCCTTCTCCATGCTGTATCTTTTGAGGTTTCACTCTGTGTTGTTAGAGAACAAAGCACTAGGTGAGGGTTGCAAGGTTGTTGTTGCTTTGGAAGTGATCTGTGGAAAACCTATGTTTAGGTGACGGGTTCGCAGCCTCAGTCTGGGATGGGTGTTATACATAAACCCTCATGCTCTCCACACACACTGTGTTCGGCATGCTGCTACGGAAAGGGTAGTTTGAGTCACCCTAGGGAAAGTAAACATTTTTACATGTAAAACTTTAAAATAGGAGGCTGTTTGCTGAAATTTCTCGTTTGCTTAATGTCTTAAATGTCATTGTGTTGCTTGCTGTTGAGACTGGCCTGAGTTTACCATTCTATTATCTTCTTTCTGGTACCAACTGTCAGGTTGTCATATCTGTACTTAGTTTGCTGCTCATCTACAAGGCGGTTTAATTGACCCACATTGTCCTGCAGGGCTGGAGTGCCGTCCGGTGGCTTCATGTCACTTTTGCGTCAGTAGAGGTGTTTAATGGTCATTTATTAAAACGGTGCCATAGAGGACAATAGGAAGCCACTTGTTTGTATTTCCTTTCCTGCAGGGTGGTTTCTTAGATCTTTACCACCCTGTTACTCCTGAGGGTGGTGTTTTTACAGGCTGTCCACAGGAGGCGGCACAAGCACGATGAGTGTCAGCTTTCTTGTCCTTTATGAATGGGAAGCACTCTGTACGCAGCTGACCGGTGAAAGGTCAGTGAAACCACAAAGGCAGAAGGTTGATTCAAGCCCAACAGTCTGTCACAGCAGCTGCAGTGTAATACAAGGTAATCCTGGTGTCGTATTAGACATATCGATGTCCATACAAAAAAAAACTCACTTATGTATATATTTAAAGTTTTATGTAACATATGGTAGTAATTTATTTAACTATTTCTCATGTAAGAAAATTTGCCCTTTAAACTGCTTTATTTTTTATTTAGAAATGCAATATGTGCCATTGTTTACTTCTGTATTGTCAGTGATACTTTGGCTTTCCTTTGAAATTTGGTTGTCAAATTATATTTAGAAGTGAACCCATTTGGTGAGGAAAAAGGTGGTTGGGGTTTCGATCTTCAGCGCACATTGTGTGTTTGTTCTGTGACGTGGCGCTGGGTGCCGTGCGCTGCTGATGAACTCTATGAATGGTTGGCATATGTGCACACACACACTCGCACATGTTAAGACATTTTAGTTTGACTGTACAGAATTTTTTATCTCTGCTCCACCCCTTGTCTTTTTCTTTCTGACACATGAAATGTCCTGAGCCAGGTTGTCAGGTTATTTTTATTACTTTTTTTGATTAAACAAACAACATTGAGTTGAAATGTGGAGTTACTGTGTTATTTCTTCTTTTGCTAATATAATTAGTGATAATTATAATCAGACGAAACCTATATATCAGTTGCTGTGTGAAATGTTTTGACTCAAAATGTAAGAAGTTTTTGCATTTTAAAAATCTGTCATGATTTTGAAAGGTTTTTTTTTTTAAAGAGAATTCAATACCAATATATAAACTAACAGCTCTTATTCTTGTCTACTGAAATGCTTGGTCACTGTACTCCCATAACAAGACATAATAATGGGGGAGAAAAAAATGATCCCCTCAGAGTTTAGACAACTTACTTCACAGAAAAGGGAAATACAGTTTACAGGGACATTTGTTTTACAGAACTGTATGCATTTTCTCAACCAGTGTTAAGATACCTGCCTTTGCTATAACCCAGGCAAAGTGATCAGAGAAGAATGCAAATTTAAAGAAAACCAGAACTGAATTGGTGATAGTTAAAAAGGACTGTCTTTTTTGTATTTACAGGGTGATTCAAAAAGAATTGAACACTTTCATAAATATCTTTAACAAATGGTGGTGGAAATACATATAATTTTAAAAGTACCAAAATCGGGGGGGAATTAAGGGCTAGTTTGGTTCATATATTCATATGATGCTTATTTACATGTTCATGTTTGAAACTTTACAATGATTCTCTTTTTTTTAAAGCACTGCTAAATTTGTGTATATAAAGTTATTAATCAGTGGCAACATCTTATGGCAGGATCAATAGATTAGGGTGGGCAAGTCCAGTAGCAGCCGTAGAGTTTAGAAAAGCTGTAGCTGAGCCTGCAGTATGAACACATGCTGAGCTGCTCCTACAACAGCTACAGGATGAGCAATTGAATGAGCTCCAAAAAGGCCACGAAAAACCACAGAGTCTCTGCGTTCAAACCAGGATGCGAGTCTGATCCTCGGCGAAGGTACAAAAATGTCAGAATGGCCCCCCGAAAACCAGCCTTTCAAACCTACAGAACTTGAAGTGTTTCTTCATGCACTAGGTTGATCCATGTTGATCTTTGGCTTCAGACATAATAAACCCCCCACGATGCCTGTCCATTGCATGGTTGTCCCATTATCAGATTTGGGATTTTTCACTTTTTCTAGATGACAGGTTATATTGTGTGTACAAAACTATAGAAACAGATGAAAAAGGACTCATTCATTTCGGTTCAGATCATGACATTGGAAAACCACATTTCATCTCTCAACCGTATTTTACAATCACACCACCTCTACTGCATTTTAAAGAGCAGGTAGTTTTTCTATACTTGTAAGGTTTTTTTCTCTGTACTTTATACCACTCTGGAGCATAAACATACTGAACATCTTACTGCTGTATTTCCTGAACTCTTCAGGCTATTTTTGTCAAACTGTGCCCAAGCTGTTACTGTTATACTGCAGTGTGTAGTGAAACAGGGCAGGTTCTGCTTCACACATCTATGTTTTACAGTAAATTTCATCTGAAGGACTGATACAGGGCAGTTTTTATTTGTCATGCAGTACCAAACATGGGTAGCCAGAGTACTCATGTAAAAGTAGTTACTTTCAAAAAAATACTCAAGTACTCAGACAAAAATTAACACAAGTTAACAAAAAAAGTTGGGGAAAAACTACAAGATAATTTGATTCAAATTAAACTTTCAAAGTTATGAACTGACAATGTTGTCTACAGTATGCAGTTTTAACTCACCTTGCCAAATTAACCATGCAAATGAAACAGGGTCAGACTAAAAAAAAAATGCAAAATAAGACCATTTTTCTAGATATTAATCCCAACTTACAATTTTAGGTTTTTATATTAACCTACTTATAACAATTCAATAATGCATTTGTACAGCAGGGTAACTAATGTTGTAATTTAGAGCAAGTACTGCAATCAATTAAAGCTACTACAGCAGGAGGTGGGACTCAAACCTACATCCTTTGCAAGGTGGTAGGTGTAACCCATACACCACCTGCTCCCCCAGTTTCAGTTCACTTTGTCCACCTGCTGCTGATGCCTTTATCCCAGTTAACTAGGATTTACACTGGAGAAAGTCAAGATAAATGTCCTCAAAGGTACTATACAAGCAGGAGGGTCGGGATTCTAATTAACACCCTGGAGGTAAGATCTATGATACACTATAAGTTACAGTTAGTTCACTGTTATAAACACTGTACTGTTGACTGTGCTATTGGAAGAAAAGCTGAAAGTAGTGTAGTAGTTAGTGAAAAGATCAGGTGCCATAAGGTAAAACCCTACTGGCTCACCTTCTATGAAACTGACTCCAGTCCAGTTGGTTTGGGTAGTTAGCTAGTTAAGCAGCTATGCATTTAATACAGCAGCTTTGGTTTTTAATACAAGGTATACATCTAGCTGACTTTTGCTGGTTAAACAACTGATATCTCACTGCTAATGTTACTATTCTGTGCACAGATGGTTACCTAATTAATGACTAGTTAGCCAGCTGGTTCCACTATAGTCTGCTGTAAGATGTTCATGTTTGGACATTGACATCCATTAATGGACAAGAATGATACACATGTGAGATGGCTGTGGCTTTAACTTGGGTTGTATTGACATATTCATGTTCTAAACCATCCAGCCTTATAGGGGCTCAGTGACTGGACTCTTTGGGTGTTGATTTGAATCCAACTTAATCAGTGTGGAGTTTGAATGTTCTCCCCAAGTCTTTGAGGGTTTCCTCCCAGTTCAAAGATGCATTTCAGGTTAGCTGGTCACCTAAGTGCCTGCAGTGCGTGTGGCCACTCTGCAATTGACTGATGTCCTGGTTTAGGTTTTCGTTCCATAGTTTGGTGCCTAGCGATTCTGGGATGGGCTCCAGACTGCCAGGATCCTTATCAAGATAAAGTGTAAACTCAAACTAAAGAATAACGGAAACCAAAATATTTTCCTCAAGGAAATACAGTTCAAACAATAGTGAAGTGTAAAGGACATAAAAAAAACCACTTGATTCACTCCTTTAACAGAAATGTTAAATTCTTCAATTTCAACTGAGTTTAGATGTATCCAAAGTTCAGCCACTTACTCATAAAGCAGTTTCCTCAGCCTTTCTTCTAGAAGAAATATCTCTCTGCTGTCGTGTTGAAAGTCCATTGCTTTAAAGGTAAAATTCATTGATATCTTGCTTCAGAAGTAAGAAGCAGAAATGTAAGACATGCCTTAGATGGCTTGGAAGCCTTGTGATTCCCACATCAAATGATCCTTTAGCATTGTTTAAAACAATTGCGCTCTCAGGCAGCTTCCTGTAAAACCAGTAGGACCCCAGGAGCTGCAGGGACTGGGTTTGAATCCTGCTGTTGGGTCTTTAGGGAGGGCTGCACTCACTGTTTGGAACAATATAATCCATATCCAGTCCATTTGTTACTGCAAGCACATTGAAAGAGAGCCTGAATTTATCCTCAATTGTTTTGCCAAAAAACAGGTGTGATTTGGATGAAAATTTATGCACACAGTCTATGCTTGGTATGTTCTCTCTTATTAAAGATTTCCACGAGTTTGATTACTGTAAAGTGATTTACTGCTATAAGTCTTCTGGGTGTTACAAGCAATAGCGAAAAATAACTACCAGGCCGCCGGACCCAACTTTTCTGAACGGGTGCTACCACCTTGTGGCGGTAAACAAATACTACAATTACCATAAGTTACCCAAAATAATCATGGTTAAACTTTAGTTTTCAAATTACTGTTTGGTTGCCGTTCTTATAAAGTGAAAAATGTTAAGAATAATAAAGATACTAAAATGTTCCCGTTGCATTACCAGAAATCGATAACGTAATACTGTACTAGAGACCAGCCTCCGTTTCTCGCACTATATTTGTGGGGGGGGTTTTCCTAAAATGGTGAAAGTCTGGAAATATGGAGGTGTGTATAACGTAATTGTGTACTACTTTTTACTACGGCAGCGTATAGTACTGCACTATGTAGTACAGTAACACACTATTGTGTAAAACATGTAATATGACTAATGAAATAGTCAGTGCTGTACCTGAAACACACAGTACAGGGAACTATATGTACGCCAAAGAGGATGATGCAATTTTTTTTTCCTCTTTCTCTTCTTTTGATGGTATCAGAATGATAAACTCAAATTTCCCACATCTCCAATACAGCCAAATATTTTACCTTGCATTTGTTTAAAAACTTTTTTGTATTTATGATTTGCCTGGAATATTTTTGTGATGGTCCATAAAATCCAAAATGTGGAAAATCAAGTATGGACCTTGTATTTTCATTACCTAAAATGCAGGAAAATTGAAGTATGTTCCGACCATCAGACATTTACAACATTCTAAGAATCCAATGTGTTCTCATTTTGATGGATTTTCACCAGGATGCAAGGGAAATTTGTGCAGAGACAGTTTGAAGATCAAGACGGCTGGAGGGGGGTTGTGGCAGTTTGGATTTTCTGTGAATGTGACACAGACCCAAGCTGTAGTTAAACAGATGTGACTTTAATATGACAAAGCTGATATTGTTTACATTGTGATCATGTAAACCTGTATGAATATGAAATGGTTAGAGGTCAGCAGCTGCACACTGGCAACACACACACGTGCGCGTGCACACACACACCAGGCTGCGTTAACTTCAGGGATGACGCAGAAGCCACAGTGTGTCTCACCAGGCCACGTGGCACCGACCCAGGCAGCTCGACTACTGGTCATCTGTTCCAACTGGAATAATCGGGTCACACAAGGACTGATGGTGGTTTCTGACACCAGATATGGAGGTGGACCTTAAGCAGTTAATTACTAGAAAAACTGGTTCTGTGGACTGGATACATATTTAAAAACTGCAAACCGTTGAAATCCCCCCCTGCTGGGCAGATGGTCCATTTGCAACAGTACACAATATTTATCAGCAAACTGTCAATAAAATGTGACTGCACTTCCTTTCAAGTCCAGGGGCTGCTGGTGGCGTTTGAACGACTGGTTCTGGCTGCGGCCAAGACCCTCCGTTGTGTGCTGTGGAACTTGCAAGAGCGTGGAGATGAGGTCCTCAAGCGGCGCCATCTCGCACTCTTCCAGCAGCTCAAATTCCCGGGCAAAGGTGATCAGGTGAGCCAGCAGCGTGTTGAGGTGTGGGTGCATTTCCACCTCCACGACGTTGTGGAAGTGGGCCCAGTACAGGTGGGCCAGCGTGTGGAACAGGTAGAGGAAGACCTTCTGAACCAGGAAGATGTATCCGTTGGGGAAAGAACAGCCTGGAGATGACACAAGGATATGTCAGGGGCGTGGGGGAGGTGGCTCAACAACACACACACACACACAAGCGCAAGGTTGCTACTTCTAACCACAGTGAAGACCCTTTTCTAGTGATCTTAACAGAAACCAGATTTTTCTCCTCCAGGTCCATGTATACAGTGAAATAAACTGACACACCTTCAAGAGCTGAAAAAGTGAATGGTAACTTCAGGTGATGTTTCTAGAAGAGGTGCCCGGGGGGGAGGGGAAGTCCCCTACCTGCTCTTGTGGGAAACACCTCTTCATCTGTCAGCAGCTCCTGGATGTACGACATGGTGTAATCAATGTAGAGCGGGGCTGAGCACTTCAGCTTCCTCCCGTGCTCATCGGTCCAGTAGTATGTCCTGAAACACACGAGTCTGTCTACCAACTGCATTTTGGTTCTGACTGGGTGCCCGAGAGGTGCCAAACAGGTGTGAGTGGTGCTCACGTGTTGCCTGGGCCAGTGGCGGCAGGGCAGGACCTGGGGGTGCAGAATTCGGACATGGTGCCAGACAGCAGGTTGACGTGCGTGAAGAAGGCGAGGGCTACGGGGAACAAGAAGGGCAGCGGTAAGTGGACAGGGCAACATTGCGACGTCTTGTTTACGCCGTCTGCCTCCCCACAGGAGGAGGCGGCGCCACAGGAAAACCTGAAAATCAGCTTGAACGTTGAAAAATTTGCAGCGAGGCAGGAATGGAGAGAATGCAGAGCAAGTAACACAATTTTTTTGTGGCTTTGCAGGCTACAGCTTACAGAAAGGACCATGATTACTGTAGCAGAGTTGCATTTTTCAATGTGAAGTCCCTGCAGGACAGGTTTTTGCTCCATAATTGTCATCTCATTTCAGTCAAGCAGGGGCTCACTTGGTGGCTAAAGCCTGAGGCCAGTAGCAGGCTAGGAGTATGAATGCTGCTGGTGGACCTTCAGCTCAATTCCTCCAGTGGGTGTGTCTGTCTCTCTGTGTGTTTGAGAGATAAAATCATCAGGTCCTTACCAGGTTCTAAAACTGTTTAAATCTAACCTCAGGTAACAAAATACTATACACTTCATAACATAAGACAACATGCAACAGGTATTTTAACTTTTTGTTGAGTGAATAATGACTAACATTCTGCCCTGAACTGCTTAATTGACAGAGGGTGTGTTTGCTTTTTCACACAACTATGGAAACCCATGATCCATAACTGCTGCATCCTGGTCAGGGTGGTGCAGAACCTATCCTGGAGTTGCTGGATGCAAGGTTGGGAGACTAAACCCTGACTGGGATGCAGAGTAGCAACACACAAACAATGAACAATTTAGAGTGACTCAATTAACCTGAAACAAAGGTCTTTGGACTGTAGGAGGAAAGCCATGCAGGCACAGGGACTACACACAGGCTCCACAGACTAAACTGGATTTGAAGCCAAACGGCCCAGGTGACGTGACGTGACAGAGCTACTCTGGAAAGTTTGCAGTGAAGCTGATCAATGCAACACCCTGAGGTTTCCTGCACGAGGAGCGAGTCCAACCTTGGCGGCAGCATCTGTGAGCTTTAGTCGCATCCTGCTACTTAATGAGCTCATTAAAGTCATTGTTTACTTTTTGTCTTCAAGTATTGAGTAAAACGCTGTTGGCGTAGAAACGCTGTTTGCATTGCCTGCCTGATAAAACACAACTGCTGCTTTTATAGTGAGCAAATGGTCACACCCGTAAAAAGGCAGGTGATGTTATTTCTCCATACGAACGATGAATATAACTCATCAGGTGGGTTGAAAGACTTCAGCTTGGTGCTCAAACACATTCCACTGAAGTCTTGAAACTTTTTCTCAGTCAGTCTTATACCAAACAGGGGGACTGGGGGATTTCAGCCATAGCTGTAAGGAAATGATTGTTTCTGGGGAATTTTTTTTTTTTTAAGTGTAAAAACGGAATTTTAGAGTGCTTAAAACAGGTGAACACAATTATTCATGCTCTTTTCTCAGCTGCTCTTGTTTTCACATATGCCATTTTGTTGATGTGCATTTTTAAAACATTTTTCATACATGTGGTGTTTTGTAAAACTCCAGAACAAGCAGCTCATATGAGGAAAAAATGCTGACAACATTGAAGTCGTCAGCATCTGATCCAGTGAACTAGCTGGTGAACCACCCCCAGGGGAGCGAGTCGGAGAGCCCCACCCACCACTGTCCAGGCTGCGGGATCTGCACTCACTGTTGCTGGCAATCCACTCGGACTGGTCGATGCCCCTTGGCAGCACCGACAGCATCACCATGTCCACCTGGCTGATACCCTCAGACACATAGACCTTCTGCAGGTAGGGTTTCTCTTCCAGGGATGGTGCCACTTTTGAGTTGTTGTTCTTCCTGCAGGGAGAGACACCACACACACCATTTCACTCATCTTGTATTCAATTTGATCAATGGTTGTGAACGGCTGAGATCTGATTAGAAGTTAGTAAGACATATACTTGGATTTGCTACAGAACTTCTGCAGTACATGGACATTATCCATAACAGTGCTCATAACTACATTTCATCACCCTTGTGCTGCAGATCGGCTTACATATTTGTCCCGGTGTTATTAAAGAAATTTATGCTGTGACCATCAGCAATATCTCCTAATGTTTTTTACTCACTGTACAAATACAAAATGCACTTTTTTCCCCCAATGAAATGAAACATTTCTTAGCAAACATGTACAAGTGTGCTAATTTTTACTTTAAACAAACATTGATGTTGTTAAGACACCTTTGAATGTCAGACTTATTTATTCCATCTCATTTGCATACAGAAAACTGTCTTGCCTTTCTGACCACCATAGGGAGCCAGTAAGTAAAATCTGGAGGGCGGCGGCTGCAGTCTCTCTTCATTGGCGCAGCTGGCAGCAGCAGCTGAAGCTCCGTGCTGGATTCCCCTCCCAGATTTATACCACTTTTTTAGGATGAGGCCTGTAAATGCCAGTGTGCTTTTGGCCGAGCTGTAGCCAGCTGCCGTGGCAGTAAATAGATGCGTTCCTGAGCTGGGTGCAGCTCCCCTGCACGACCTTCCCACTCCACACTCGCACTTTTGCACTTGCTGTTCCCTCAGTTTGGGGCACCACGGCAGCCCACGGTTAGTTAAATTCAGACATCTGGCGTAACCCCAATTGCAGTGATTCTCAAAGGCACAGGGTGCGCTTCATTCTTCTGGAAAAGCCCTAAGTCCTCACGATGAGCTACGGTGCAATTTCTTCGTATTTCCTGCAGAATTCATACTACCGATGTGCACATGCACAATGAAACATTAACACACCCCATTAACTCAAAGGCTGCCTTGTAAATCCCCTGCAACTCTTCCAGCCATATGTGTGGCTATATATGTGCAGCACATTGTTTTTCATTTTCTTTTAAAATCTGCAAAAAAATATTTTGAAAATTGTCAGAGCATATGAGTTCACAGTATAAATAGTGACTGATTGGAAAAACATGCATAAGTATAATTTGTAATCTATTGAAACCCCTTGGAAGTTATCAATGTTGCCTAGTTTTACAAGGCAGACATACATTTTATATATATATATATAGATAGATAGTAGACTTTGTATTCTTTTATAATCAGACTTTGTTCTTCATTACAACTCACACACACAAATTAGTCAGAGTATTTATTATATTCTCTTCTAACTTTATACTAGATTGTTAATGTTTTTCTGTCATGTGAAATGTATCTAACTGCGTACCTGTCACATCAAAACCCCCATATTTGCTAAATGTGCTCTTACTGTTTAATTTTTCTTTCTTGGCATTTCAGAAATTGTACAAATTGCGCCAAGTGACAATAGAGTTTCCACATGGAGTGTGAGCGGCTGTGGCTTTTATCTACGTCACTCCTCTCAGAGCAAACGCGGTACACAAACCAGAGGGGGGCTTCTCCACCAGCGGCTGCTTCAAGGCTGTGGATTTGGGTCAGTTTGGTTTTGGATTTCACTCTACGGCCCATTTCAAAGGCCACCTTTATTATTTCCATACAGATCCCAGGTGAATTATGAACATTCCTGTTCCTTTTGTGTTTGGTCATGGTCTCACTGCGAGTTTCTCAGTATCCCAGCAGATGGGGGCGCGAATTCACCCCCCACCCATTTTCCGAGAGTGCGCCAGTTTGCCTACATGCAAAATGAGGAACGGCGTTTCTCCACGGTAGAGTAAACCCAGGTAACAGTTGCCATGGTCCTCCCTCCGTACTGGCCGCATCACCTCCTGCACCCTGGGGGTGTGTTAGGGTTGCACGTGTGTGATCTCGTGTGTGTAACTACAACACAGCACACTGACACGCCACAAGCCCGTGGGGACAGATGCAGGGCTGCAGTTGCCTGGTTATACTGCAGCTGGCCTCTAGGGGGCGTTCATCTGTGACTTGCGCCTAAACACAAGGGTTAAAAGGCAAACATGGGCAGAAAAAGGTACTAAGTAGGTGTGTACAGGTCTCTCTCACGCACCTACCTGCTCACACGTGGACGCGCTGTTATATCTGCGCATTTACTCCCACAGCAGGACACAGCAACACACGGCATGTACTGCATTGAACGTGTTCCATCTCTCCCTGCGTGACGCAATCCGTATTTCCCTAAAAGTGTCCCCCGAGTTGGGAAAGTGAAATGCACCCACCCACACTCCAAAATACACACGGCTTGAGTGTGAAAGCCATCATGGAGCCCGCTTTCATCAGAGCGCGAGGCTGTGCCAGAACTGACGTCCTCACACAAATATGTGTCCTTCACGCGCCTATGAGGCGAAGCAGAGCCACTTATCAGGGGCACTTTTCCTACCTGCTGCGTGTGTTTCTTCCCTCACCGTGACACAACGCTACTCCCCACGTTCACACGTATCCATTCAGCTGATGCTTTTCTCCAAAGCAACTTACAATTTTTCGCTCATTGCTTTGATTTTAGTGATTTTTTTTTTTTTTTTTTTTTTTAGAGAAACGCTACATATTTCCCTGGCCCCCCCCCGCTGGTCTGGTACTTTCTATGCACATCAATTACTGAGATGGCAAAAACTAAACATGCAACTAACATGTTTCTCCCCTGTGACTTACCGCATTAGATGTACTCTATTAACTTACTTGCAGTTATTAGGCAAATAAACACTTAACTTACCCCAAAGGAAATTCCACAAAACATGATATACACAGAATATTATTCACATTTCAGAGTCCAGTGGTGATGGACTGAGGGTTCAACATCGGGACCTTTGGTAAACTATCCTATTGTCACCTACCGCACTATGTCCACATGTATTTATTGATCAGACACTTTTCATCAAAGCCAATTACACTATTAAGCTACTTAACCTGGTTTATCCATTTATACAGCTGAGTATTTTTACTCTGGCAGTTCGAAGTAAGTTTCTTAAGGGTAATACAGCCAGGATTGGATTTGAACCCGGGTCCTTCCAGCGCAACGTGACAACTGTGTCCACTGCATCACCTGCCATGCACTCAACCTGCCCTGGGGGGGGGGGGGTCTGAGAACGTGAGAAGCTGGACACTGAGAAGCAAACGGTGAACAGAGTAAACGTGAGGTGCAGGAGCTCTACTCACAGTTTGTGTGCAGTGATGTCAGAGAACTCCACCTTCTTTGTGGGGGTCTCCCCCTTGGTGGCGCTGCCGGAGCTGTGACAGCCCCCCATGTCGGCGAGGAGATGCGGCCGGCAGCTGCCCCCATGTGAGGGGCGGGGAGGCCCCAGGAAAGTGTCCTCACGCACGCAGCCCGGGCACTCCCTCCTCAGCGAGCAGCGATGCGGTTAGACCTCCCCCCACCCCACCCCACCCCAAGATCCGCGACTTGTGTCAGCGTGCGAGTGTGTGAGTGTTTGAACACACCATTCCCCTGCCGTTCCTTCACTCCTAACTCCACGATCTGTCTGAGTGAAGGATCCTGCAGCTCTGTACCGCTTCTTCACGCACAACGAGAGAAGATCTGAAAAGCTGGTCGGACCAGTAGGATGGAAAATATTTGCCTTTGTGAGCTCCGCCCCCTCCTCCTCCTCCCCCTCCCCCTCCCCCTGCCTCTCACGCGCGCAAATACACACACGCGCGCACGCCCGCCCTCACACCTCACTGCCCTGCTTCCACACATGCTGTGGCCAGGTGCAGACAGCAAAAGGAGGAGCCAGATGGGGGTGGTGGGGGGCATCACTGGACTCCACAGCCACAGACATTCCTCCTCTTCTGTAATTTCTCTGGGTGTAGCTTTGCTCTGAAGTCTAGAAAAGGGGGAAAAAATAGTCTGCCAAACTGAGCTGTGGCTGACCATGAAAACACTGGATTTACCATGAGGACCATGGAAGTCTCTCTCTCTCTCGCTCACACACACACACACACACAAAAAACCAATAGAAGCACTAGCAGGACTGGGGGGGTTAGAAACTGGATCTGAACTCAACTCGACAGGCTCGTTGGTCAACATGTGCCTGCTGTTTCAGCATGATATGCACGTCTGTGTGTGTATGCGTTTGTGTGGCAATCTGTCACTGTCAGACCGAACGGGCGGTCAAGGTCCCAAAGCCTCCGCATTCATGTGAGAGCCGCCCTGTATGGCCTCAACCAGGCTGCTGCCTTTCTGTAGGCACTCTGCTCACCCTTCTGAGAAGCCGGAGAGCTTTCCGGTACCTGACTGTGTGCTCAATGTCCCTGTAGAATGTGCCGGTTTCTAGTGTGATTACAGCAGCTCAAGGTTCCTCTGAAACGTGAGGTCTGGCCAGTTTGCCATTAGTAAAAACAGTAAACCCATTTCCTCATACTTTCCACCCTGAACAGGCGGGCAAAATACACAAGTAAGTATTTACCACACTCTGCAGTTTAGGCAGTTTCTACATACATTACTTTTTACATGACAAACACTAAATACGCAAAACAACTGGAACAGTCACATTTAACTGATGCTTTTCTCCAATGTTACATACAGTTTTGAGGAGAATGTTAGTGAACCCTTTGGAATTACCTTGATTTCTGCATGAATAACTCCTAAAAACTTATATGATGTTCATCCAAGTCATAATAAATAGACAATCATACTTAAGAACAACATTTTGTATTCCCACAGCTTTTGTAAAAATTTAAGTAGTCAAGGTCACTGATGGAAAATATTTGGGAAACTAAGGATAATGACATCTTAAAAAAAGTGTTATTGGATTCAGGGTTTCCAATCAGTTTAGGTGGGGGTCTAACATGCCCTAATTTAAAAAAAAAAAAAAACAAAAAAAAACACAATTTGGGTTACTTACTCTTTACAGCAGAATTCAGCAGAAGTCCAATATGGTCCCATCACAAAGAGATTTCAGAGGACTGCAGAAGTGTTCAAGCTCATAAGAGTAAAAAAAGAATGTCTCAAGATTTTGGCCTTGGAGAAGGTATCCAACAAAGATTATTACAGAGCCTTACAATCTTCAAAAAAGTGACAAAAAACCTGTGTTGGGTTACCAAGCACCTGTAGGCATCTCCTGCACTCGTAACATTTGTGTTCCTGAATCCAGCACAAGATAAATCACTGAAAAAGAGTAGTTTCCATGGGAGGTTACCAATGCTCTCACAAAAATACATACATGCATACATACGCTTTGTTGCCTGTCGTTTAATGAAAAACATCCGGATCATAACACTACTCTAACTATTCTGAGATGTGACAGTTTAAGTTTTAGTACATGTTTTGAATGTTATATTTGAAGAAAATCAAACACTGCACACCAACACCAGAAACTCATCCCAGCTGTGAAGCATGGGAGAGTGGGGGGGCATGGTGCTGCTTTGTTGCTTCAAACTTGGATCCCTTGTAGTCATTGAGAGGCCCAAGAATTTAAACTTGTATCAGGAAATTCTACAGTAGAATATCAGTGTTTTTGATTACAAAAGTTGGAATATGTAACATAACCACAGCCAAAACATGGGAGACATGGCATTTAAATATTTTTTTTTCCTTCTCAAAGTTACCAACTCAAAGTCCTGACTTCATTTGCATGAAAGTGCTGTGGGGACATCTGAAGCAGGCATGAAGCCTCCAAAATGCACATTAACTAAAGTAGTTCTGTTTAGGAGAAAGCTTTGGAATGAAGTTATTGCCAATAACTTAGGGTTAGAGTTCCAAGTGCTTTTTCCAGCAATGACCTTGATTTTTAAACTATTTGTTTTATAAAGATACGGAAAAGTATTACGTTGTTGAATCTGATGCAATTTATTGTGACTCAGATGACCATCAGATCCTATTTAAGAGCCATTCATGCAGAAATTCACATAATTCTAAAGGGCTCACAAAGTTTTTTCCCCTCACAACTCTATTTTACAATGTTTTCACTTATTAGATAGATCCTGACAGAAGTAGCTTAAAATTTATTTGTATTTTATCAATTCAGGGTATGTACCTTGCTAAAGGGCACTAAAACAAGAATTGGGATTCAAGCCTGGGTCTTTTGAGTGGAAGGAAATGGTTCTAACCCCTATACCCGCTGCAGCCCCAATTAACAGTCAGTATTTTTCAATATGCTACTCATTTCATGATGGGCTTGCATTAACCAGCTATACACATGACAATATTTATAATTCTTCTTCCAGACATCAAGTCAAAACAGCACAATCAGACCTCTCCATCAAAAGAATCAATGTTAATGAAGAGCAAGATCTTTTTTTTAAACATGATAAAGATGAAGTTAGTAAAGTTCAACACAAAACCGTAGTTGTTTCAAATATTTGTGTATTATTTTGAATTTACAGCTTAAATGACAACAGGTAACATACATTATTTGTACAAAAGAAGGAATCCACCAGCATCAGTGTTCCCATACAAAAAAGCTACATGAGCTGACACATCCGAAAAGGCTCCGATTCCCAAGGCAGTAAGTTTGCTCTTAATCTGTCTCTGTACCTCACATATAAACACATACAGGCAGGATGGGGCATACTGTAGCGATGGACACATGTGGTTAGCAGTTCTCCAGAACATTTGTCTGTCACCCAAACTCACCTTTATTTGCCTTGAAGGCCCCTGCTGAAGATGGAACGACTATGCCTGGGTCTACAGCACAGCGCCCCTATGAGCAGGGATGTGTGAGACCGCCTCATGGACACTCAGGGAGGACTGTGGGACTGTCACCAGAGGGCAACTGGTGTCAACTCATGTAACCTTTGCCCTGTTTTCCATTCACAATGACAAACCTCTCCTTTACCTTTTGGTCAGACTAACTGCACACAGCCCGATTACCTATAAATTATCCTCTAATAATGGACAGGTTGGTATGTCCCATGACAGAAGGTCTGAGACCTTCTCATGTCACCTTCACAGAAGACACCCCAACCACCTCAAAAGATTAAGCTTCTCAAGCAGGTGTGTCTTCAGAAGGTACCAACAGTAGTATATAAAAATAACCTCCATACAGTCTGATTACCCATAGTCTGTCCTCCGATAAAGGACAGGTTCATAGGTCCTGAGAGAATAATTTCAAAGGATGGTAAAAGGTAGATGGGTTTCAATGGCAGTTTGTTTCATTGAAAGAACTGCTGCAGAACATCTCAGAAGATGCATGTGACTACAGAAGGTACCAAGAGTGGCACCTCTAACCCCTTGGAACACAGGTCCCTGGTTTCCTGGATGCAGGGTTAAAAAGGACATGTCTTAACCTACCATGAAAAGACATGGGCTGTTGTAATGGCTGGACAAATAGTACTTCTTCTCATGATGCAGGCTTCCACTGGAGATACTGGTCCTTGTGCATCAGAAGCTGACACCATCTCCAACCATAGCTGGGGAAGGAGGCCATCAGAAAAGTGTATGCTTACATGCAGACAGGAGTCTGGTGGGACTGTGGGTTTGACAGTGGATTTGTACACATGGATTTGGTGCAAGTTCTATGCCACAAGTTGTTACTGTTTACTACATATGATCAGGTGTCCTGTTTGCTGTTTAAAACAAGAACAGATTATTTTTAGCAAATCTTTATGTTCTGGGGACAGAGAATGAGTTAAAAGTTGGCACAACATCAAAAATGGACACGCTGTATGAGCTGCTCACAGAACAAAGCGGAACAGCTGACCAGGAGACAAAGCTGGTATCGTCCGGCTGTTACGTGAAATTTGAACCAAACCATTGTTTTGTCTGTTTACATATACAGGTACAGCAGGGTTCAATACTGCATTGGCTAAAGCAGAAATGGACAGTCAACGGTTACAGAAAAACACACTGATGCCATCATGACCTTTGACATCACAAAGTCAAATCACAAAAAACTGTTTATGATGAACCATAAAATGTTTGTGTTTTACTCATATAGCAAGTGTGGGGGAAAAGAAACTTTGAAAAGAAACAAATTTCAGAGGTAAGAGATGCTGGGGTGAACTCAAGAACAACAAAAATACAATTATTGCCTTTGACTGAAACATATTATTTTGCTACCTGTAAAATATTATTTCCATAAATTTGGTTTAATCAAAAATATATATTAAACTTACATTTGACCAAAGGGAAAAAACACAGCCAAGTATCTTCAATCCTCACAGGACACCACATTAAATATATATTGTCACAGCGGAGTGGACAGGTGAGCTGTGGGCGGGGCATTGGTGAGCGAGCGGAGGGTCACTGGTTGGTGGTGGGAGCAGCACTAAGTGCTGAGAGATAACTAGTGTTTGCACTTCAAGTCAGTCCTAATGCTACATCACACTGACAGTCAAGTCACCAAAAACCAGCATTTTCTTGTTGCATAAATCCCAAACAAAGTGCACACGAATGTTGAAAATGCCAGTCACACTCGCCTGGTAAAAACAGTGTTTCTCAGCCTAGAAACTAAGGGCATACAGAACTGCTCCAGCACTGCTGACAAATCCAAAAGCCCTCAAGAAAAGTTTCGGAAAAACAGACGATCTGCAGTGCACATAATGGAAGCCAACAACGGAAAATTAGAGAAAGTTTTAAAAATAGTAACTTTTGTGCCGTTTCTGTGGCAGCGAGTCCATGTGGTGAGGTTCTCAGGGCTTTGACAGCTGTTGAATGAGGAGGATGGAGGGCACAGGGACAGAAAAGAGTATCTGGCTGTTATTTACTGAAATTAGATTTTACATTTCTACAATGCACAAAATATTTTGCTTAAACAAAAATACGAACTTTGCAACAGGAAAATAGGCAATACATGTTGGCTTAAAGAAATAAAAAAGGAAACTCTTTCATGAAACTACAGTGCCAAAAACCCTTTGTTGCCCATCAGATAAAAGAGAAGCAAATGCACACATGGCAGGAAACAAGCAAATTAAGAAATTATGTCCAACTTTCAACTGCCACATGTGAAAACCGTGTTACTCAGCCATCAGCAAAACAGCTGAGGGATACCAGCCTTATTACAGTGGCCATTGCTACTGAACCCTTCTGCTCATCTTACACACAGCTGAAAACTGTACACAACACTAAGGATGAGCTGATATAACCAATACATGTAGATCCTGAAAATAAATTCCATGTGTGTGTGCGCACACACAACTCAGTGATTTTCCATGTGTGCGTGCCATCTTTTCTTCTACTCATGAGTTAAACCGCTGATGGGTCATGTTTTCTCATTTGGGTTATCTTGCACTTACATGGACTACATATTAGTGATATGAAATTACACATCGTTTGCTAAGGCTGTTCTCCATTCCTTCTGTAGCTG
Organism: Arapaima gigas; assembly: GCA_900497675.1. Taxonomy (NCBI): domain Eukaryota; kingdom Metazoa; phylum Chordata; class Actinopteri; order Osteoglossiformes; family Osteoglossidae; genus Arapaima; species Arapaima gigas. Next base: position 689,309 of record UFQX01000051.1, read on the forward strand.
CTGAGAGTGATCAGAGCTGTTCCACACAATGTACATAACGAAAGTCAGCAACGGCTGCTCAGTTGAAAGCACTCACCCCTAGAATAACCATCAGGCTACAAATTTAAATACACTTGTACCTCAACTTACAAACACAGCTGGGACCAAAAGTCTGTTTATAACTTGGAATGGTTCACAACACCAACCAATATGTCAAATCAGTAAAAGCTTGGTGATAATAATTAAATCCCTCAACCTATTCACATGTAAAGTTCTGCTAAAAGCATCAGCTATAAGTAAAATGAAATGAAAATTCTTTGTTAGATTTTTATTTACTCAGTTTTCATAAGCAGCTCATACAACATAAGGTCTCTGTGTCTCTAAACTGGAGACAAGGAAATGTAGATGCCAATTTGGATTTCAGTTTACTTTAATATCTTTTATTCATGTGAAGCAATATTAAGTCTACATTTTAAATAACTGAAAATGAAAAAAAAAGTCTCCATAACCTGCCGTTTAATTTTTTGTATTTTGCTTTACACTCACAAGACGGTGGCCGTCTCTTCTGCACATCAGGTGGCTCAGGTACAGTAAAGAAAGAAGAGAGAGTTGCAGTGCAGTGGAGGACTGCATGGGGAGAATAATTAAGTGTTTCACCTTAAAGTACTGACTGTACCTCTGTCTATCCACCGAGGACACAGTACAACCGGCCACAAGGAAGCAAACCATTAATCACAAACCTGCTTGCCAACACCTGATCATTAACAGTTTGCGGTCAGGAAAGCACAACAGATAACGGCATCTGTTTATTTGCTGGGTAGTTTCTTATAAGTAGTCTTACATTGCAACAATAAGTGTAATAAGTGTAAAATACACTGACTGCAGCCACCTGTATATCCTTCCTCCACAGCTCAGGTTTCTATTCAATTAAAGTGTTTTTCTGTCTCTAATGGCAGATACTGGAATTACAGGCCATGTTCACTCAGATCTAGAAACTAATAATACAAAAAACAACAGTGAAGAAAATATTACAAAAAAGTGGGAAATTTACACACAACTGCAAAGGTGGAATTCAGATGTTTGTAACAAGAGGTACAAGTGTAAGTACAAAAAAGCAGGTCTAAAGAAAAAATAAAAGAATAAATAAAACTTAGATGAGAGGAGTGCTTTGCAGAAGCCGCCTGACTTAAAAACTGCACTACATTAGTACTGATTCAGAGGCATCAGAACCAAATGTATACAGTTTTGTTGCTGTTGAATCTACCCAATCAGTGAAGAGAGACTAAACATGTTATCAGGGCACTTATTGATTACGTGTGGTCGGTATCAAAACTGCATGCAGATCAAGGAAAAAACAACCCAACTCAGAGTGAAATAAAACCAAAAACTCCCTATTTGGCCCACTGTATACTGACAGAGTTAAGAAGCATTTGTTTTCAAGGTTTAAATAAAAAAAAAAAAAAAGCTAAAAGACATTATTGCACTTAAGCAATGAAGGGATTGAGCACTATGTGAGTGTGGGAGAGTGAGTGAGAGAGAGCTATCATAGTCCAGCAGTGTCATCCATCCCCTTTTCCTCCAGTTCTTCCACTAAGCCAGGTCCCCTCAAACACCTCTGTCCTCTCTCAGACATGTAGACGAAGTGCTTCGGTCCTGTTTGCCATAGTGCTGCCGGGTACCACCATAGGGCCGGGTGCAGGGAGAGGCTGCTGAAAGTCCTCTTTAAGGCTCCGGTGTAGCCTACCGCACATCTCAAGTGCTACCTATCAGTCAGGTATCACCATTACTGCCAGGGTGGGGGATTATGAGGGGGAGGAGCCCCAAAACATAAAATCGGATGAATGGGGGTAGAGTCACATCTTCCAGGAAACAGAAAATGTTTACACCTTTTATACTGTAATTCACTGCTACATTAAAATGGTATTTTAATTTTTTCATTTGGCTAAAAAGATATTCCTTAAGTCATGTATTTATTTTTGTTTCTCAACCCCTACCACGTCCCATCAACAGGTCCTGACTGATCAAATTCGCAGCATTATTTGATGAAACAAATAATAAAAAAGAAAGAAAAAAGTTGCATCAGATTTCTGCGGCAAAATGGAGGTGACACAGACCGGGTCCGACTTGAGTCCTGGTCCCAGACCTGGTGTTGTCAAGCTGGCCCATTGAGCGCCGCCTCCACCAGTGGGGGCGCCGCATCCCTGCAGAACACAACAACAGAGTCAGCTGCCAGCAGAGGACAGCAGAGCACAGAACATGCGCACACACGCACGCCCAGGAATAAACAGCCACCTAGAGCTATCCATTCAAAATACCCAAAATGCCAAGTACCCTCATAGCTGACTGCGCAGCTCTTTGTTTGCAATGCTAGAGGAAAAACATATTTTATTGTTGTTAAGCTATGAATCGAAGGAAACCTGAAACAGCCCTATCTGGAAAGGGGGGAGGGAGCCAAAGCGAGGTCTGTGATTGGATGCAGACCCACACCATTGTTTACTTTCCAGATGTGTAATCTGGCTGCCTCTGCAGTGCTGTGCTGTATTTTTAGCTGTGACCTGTGGGCATTTCCTTGTATGGACTATGTCCTGAGGTGCACAGAAAGGCTTCCTGTACAAGGGTGCAAAAGGAGCACAAGGCAGGCTGGAAGCAAAGCCAGAAGCTGGGGACGGAACTCACTTCCTGTCAGACCCAGAGACATCTGTCATGGTGCTGTCCAAGGATGGTGCAGTGGCACTGAGCAGGTCACCCTTGGGCTCCATTCTGCCTCCTGGTGGGCTGTCCCTAATCGTCAGTTTATCCATAGGCACAGAGTCCACATCAGGGCTGGGGACACAGGACAGGAGATCCTGCATCACAAGCTACCACTGGTCATTCATTAAATATGTCAACCATTCGTTGGCCTCAGTCCAGAGGCCATGAGCAGTCATACTCTGATGGGGATCAAAAACATGAGGAGGTGGACAGCAATGCTCACTGCACACAGAAAAACTGCTATTTATGTACATTTCACCTTCAGATTACATATCAAAATGCTCACTTTATTAGTTACACCTCATAAAGACAGGTACAGACTACAGATTTGTAATTTAGAGGTGGCATAGTGGTTAGCACTATCACCATGCACTTGGAAGGGCTCACCTCTTGCTGTAGCACCTTTGACCGGTGAACTGATACACTAAATATTACCCAGCTGTATGAATAGGTTAATAAGTGTTAGTAGTTGTTAAACTCTTTTTAAAGACAGTAGTGCTTGAATTCAGCCTAAGAAGACAAATCAGTCTCTGGGTCAAGTGATGGCGTGATGTTTCAGACGCATGGCATGTCTACACAGCATGAAGTCACAGGTTTAAATACTCTGTGCCATGCAGCAAGGAGAGGAGAGAGACAGACAGTGCTGTAAAAACAGCCCATATGACCCCCACTCCTGCCACAGAGGGGTCAAGCAGCGGCCACAACATGCAGCTAGGGAGGGAGCCTCCCTCTCCTCCCCACACACCCTGAGGGCATGGCCTGCAAGGTCAGAGGGAGTGACCCTTCCATGCTTAAAAAATGGTCGTGTGTCTTCCAGGAATGTCCATACAAACGCCAGTGATGGGCCTCAGGATAACTCCTCCAAATAGCACCATCAGCCCATCTTATGGTCAGTGCAGCTCCTCTGAAAGCTGCATGGCGGTCAGAACATTTGATATATTCGGCCTTTTATTTCCTTTAAATTCAGTGCAGCCATGCCAGTAATTGTAGGCCTGTCATCTTCAGAGCATGTAATTAAATCTGAAAATAGGTCTTTATACACATATGCGCCATTATTTTGAGTGCTGCTGTTCACAGGACATGTCCTGTGTAGTCCAAAATGAAGAGCCTCTCAAGACCATCAGGCGCACAGTGCTTCTGGCGGGTAGCTGCTACACTGACTAATTCTAGAAAAGCATCACCATGTGTTTCCTGGAAAGCCACACAACAGCTCAGAGTACACCATAATGTTAAGTGATGCTTTACTGTGAAGAAATAAGGGAGGGCATGACTGCTTACCAGAGCTGAGATACCTGGCTAGTTACCTTATACATCAGGTATTTCATACAAAAATAAAAGATAAGTAGGAACTGCAAAATGTAATGTACAATCCAATTGTTTTCTAGAGATTATAACTAATATATTCTTACCCAACCTACGGAGCAGCTCTACACCTGGTTGACCCAGGTGAGTCCGTCGTGCTACAGTAGGAACCAAGCCTGAGGTCGTTGCTAGGAAGTAGTGGACACCATCATGAAGGGAAAACACTCATTCACAGTACTTAGTCTTGGATTCAGGCATTCAGGTGTGTGTGCTGCCTTTTCATCCAGTCTTCCTCAGTTATAACTTGGCTGAATTTAACTGCAGATGCTGCCTGCCAGCTAAAATCACGCATTGTACAGATTACATTATTCTAACAAGAGCTTCCTTTAAGGTATCAAGGTTAATCGGTGCCTTTTAAAGACTCTGCTTTAAAGAAAAATTTTAAGTGATATTATGATAAGTATTTTAAATATATTAACAGTTTATGGCCATAGAACAAATTAATAGAGCATTATTCTGTATATAAATTATGATCAAGTGATACAAGAGAATATGTTTGTTAACACCCAAATGCCTCCAGCAAAAAATGTTTTAATTAAATGACTTGAATGAAAATATCTTGGAAAAAAGTGGCTGAATTAAAACAACAGTCCAATGATGAAGCCAATGCCCGTAAAGGGTAGGGAACATTAAATAATGTTGTTTTTTTGGAAAAAAACAAGCAGGAAGTAAAGGAGTTATTAATGAGCATATGGGGAAGAACCAGAACATATTAAAGCAACAGGCATGGGAGAGTACTAAAATACTAGACTGTCAAATCTATGTTTTATCAGGAAACAGCATAATTAGTCTCAAGTCACATGATTAATAAGAAACTGTTCTGCTTACACAGAAATAACATGTCAGCCAAAGGTCACTAAATATTAGTCAGTTGTGTGGTAATGAAACTGCATCAAGCTCATTATAAATTCACACGATGCTACAAATAAATCAGCCATTAGTGCAAAGCCAAGAATCTGTCGGCATAAAAATGGCAACTGGAAAAAAATTGCTTCTTGGACCAGTGATGGAAAATACTGTAAACAAAGAGGAAACCCTGGGATTTGTTTTTGAAAACTGAAATGTTATCAAATTTCAAGCCAAGTATTTGAGCAATCACTACAAGGCCATCTATTTCAGGGTTTGACACTGCTCTTTAAACAGGCTGCTTAGTGTCTGAAAGGCCCCAGATCCAGATGGCACTGTGTTTACTTCAAATCAAAGAATAATTTAAGGTCACTCAAGATTTTCCCTTGATGTAGACACAGAATGTTCTAGATTCTGGTCAGCTGGCCTTCCCATCTCAAATCCTTATCTAGAAACAGACTGATGAGGGAAGAGAATGCCACAGCCCGCTAGTGCAGCCCCCCTCCCCGTCGAAACCCAGCAGTACCTGGTGAAGACTGCGTTCTCGCCTTTGGCTTCTGTGAACTTGACAGTCTCCTTACTGGCCTCTGTTGTGACGGTTTCGGTGACCACATCATCCTTTTCGTTGTCCTCCTCGCTGTCAGAGCCCCCCGAGGAGCTGCTGTCAGAAGCAACTAGAGGGGCCTTCCGTGTTGAGCACATGCCCCAGGCACAGGGGGATCCACTCTCGACTGCAAACACACCAGCCAATCACATGATCAGCAATGCCTTGGGGCGGAGCACTGAGGAAGAGTAACATACTCACTCTTATTGCCTACATTTACAGTTTTTATTCAGCAGACACCTTTCTATTGTGCAACTTAAAATATTAAACTGCTTACACTGGTCTACTAATTCATACAGCTAAGTAATTTTTGCAGCATCAATTCATTGACCTTAATTGCAGGTCCTACAACATGAAACAGGATTCAAACCTGGATCCTTTGAGGGAAGAAGTTAGCCTTAACTACATCACCTGCTGTCCAGCCTACAACTGGGCAGGCAGCACAGCAGTTAAAGATCATTCAAAGCTAAAGGCAACCAATTTAAACAATAGGGCAGCAGCAATTCTGTAATATGTCTCAGCAAAATATCAAGCTGTATAAATGGCAAAACTGTTAGGACAGCTGAGTGAAGCAAAGAGCTCAGGAATTATGACAACTACAAAATCAAAGCAATAGCAAACAGCAGAACAATCTGCCACTGAATAAAACATCAGTATGATGTATACCTCCACAGTGCATCTACTCACAGGAAGTGTTCTCGCTGGACTCGGACTGTTCTGCCGAGGGGCTGCTGTTCTCCACAGGAGAACTGCACTGGGGCCTTGCCTCTGAACTGCTGGAACGAATGACTGTAGATTCAACACCCACAGTGACTGCAGACTGAACATCTGCCATAACAGTGACTTCAATTTAAACGCTCAGAGTGGTAGCATGGTAGTAATAGCCATAGTGACAGCAACTGCAGATTAAACATCTTTCAATGACAGTGGTCTCAGATTAAACACCCACAATGACTGTGGATTAACCCCCTTCAAAAACTATGTATCAAACACTGGCTATGACAGTAACCGCAAAAGAAACACCCACAGTGACAAATACCTTACATTAAACACTCACAGTGGCAGCAGATTAAATACCTACAGTGACAACTGCCTCATATTAAACACCCACAGTGTGAAAAATTGCAGATTAAACACTTTCAGTGAGCGCGATCTCACATTAAACACCAGAGTGGCAAAGGGATAAACACTGGCAGTGACAGCAGCGGCAAATTAATCATGCACAATAACAGCAAGCATAGAATTAAAACACAAAGTAGCTACAGATTAAACACCTGCAGATTAAATGAAATAGGGTGACTACAGATTAGGCACCAGCAAATGTAATGACTGCAAATAAAACACCTTTAGGCACATCAGGTTAGACACCCACAGAAATAGGACACTGGACATGTTTGATGGGTGCAGAGCACCAGGAAACAACTGTTTACCTCGAACTTCAGTCATAGGAAAAATCTTTAAAATGAAGAGCTTCAGTACCCTTTCATACTTCCTTCACCTCATTTACTGTGACTCCATCTTCAGCCAGAACCAATGGTAGCTTATAAAGGCCCTTCCAATAGGCCGTGCCACACTCACCAGCAGAAAGGCTGGAAGTCTGAGAATTTGGCCCATCCTTTGTCCTCAGGGTCATGCTGGGGGCTGTCAGAGTGCCACGTGCTGGGGCTTGCATCTGCTGCTGTACAAGGGGGAAGCTCCTTTGAGGTCAGCAGCTCCTCGAAGCTGGCCGTCCATTCGGGGCCTGCAGGTACAACAGGAGTGGAGGACATGTGTACAGGGGTGGATAGTAGCTTCACCTTCACACATTCATACACTGGCTTCACCAGTCAGTGAAAAGCATCACACTGGCCCCCTACATACATCCTGTATTCACAAATCCATCTGTTTATTGAGCTGATTGCTTTGTCCACAGGGACGTACAACATTATAAAATCAACAATTTATTACTGTATACAGCAGAGTAATCTTACTTTAACAGTGCTAAGTACACTGTTACAGTACAACACCCAAAAATATGTGCATAACTTCTTTGTAAATACAAAATCCTGTAACTACAAAATAAGAGTGAATGAAAGCTTAATAAAGCAGACATCCCTCAATTTATTTACTTGTTAAAGAATAGTACAATTTTTTAAACAATCATACAATCTACTGTATTGTATGTGTTGCCCATACTGTTAGTTTTGTTAAGTGATTATGAAACAGTTACAGAAAGATTTAAGAACAATATGGAGGGTGGCATTGACAAGCTGGAGAAATGAGTGCGCCTCCTGCCTAAATAAATAAATAAAAATCACTGAACTGTTTATCAACGATACTGAGGAAAAAGATTTCAGCAGTTTCAGCAATGCTAGTGAGGATTTGGACCAGTGTGTTTTGTCATTTGTGACAGAATGTTTGATGGTGTATACTGTGTACTCACATTTAAACAATTATATTTGGGCTGCTCTTTATGTTTATATTTATGTAAAGGCCTGTATTCTACTGTTATTTCATTCACTGATGTGCTAGTAATGTTTTTAAATAAAGACATGATAAACTATTGTTAAATGAAGTTACGTATCCATCTAAGCATTGCAGCAAGACGTGTTTTTAATTGGTCTACAGGGAGCAAACCCATTCAGTGCATTTTGGTAATACTGGTAAAATACCTGATACGTGCGACTCATACTCTGGGTGATTTATCTGTTCATTTCTTTTGTCAGGCATGTATATTTTCAGAGTATACAACTTATACTCTGTAGTGACTTATAGTCCAAAACACACAACACATTTTTGTAAAATATTGCTGTTAATGCATTTAAAAATATGCCAAACCTCAGTATTTTCACTACAATTTAAAAAATGTTAACACTGACAATAAACCAACAGCACGAGCTGAAGTTGTTGAGTAAACTCACTTTGTGAGGAGTCAGCCTCTGTGTTCTTGGCCTGGTTCTTGTTTCTGCCTTTCTCTGTATGGGTCTCTTTGGGGTCCAGCTCTTGCTCATCCTCCTTATCCTCTTCCTCATCCGAGCCCAAGCTATGGCTGCCCTTGCCATTCTCCACGTCATTTTTGCAGGAGCTGTTCGAACTGTGGGCAATGCCAAATCTGCCAATGCCAAACCAAGAAGATGGAGTCCATGTAGGGAGGGGTTACTTTAGTGTGCTTGACAGATAATGGAGCAGATGGAGGATCTGATTGAGGATCTTGTGCAACTATTCACAAACATTTCAGATCATATCGTTCCTTCCACAGTGTGATGTAACTTTATGCAATCATAAAAATGCTCACAGGACTACAATATTAAACTATGCATAGGGGAATAAGCTACTCCGGAATGCAAATGTTCAATATAATGGTGTGAAGTGAAGTTTATTGCTTAAAACCCAAGGCTGAAATTAAAATAAATGATAGAATAAAACACCTGGTAAATGAAGGGCCTTTATTCTGGACGGTAACAAAAAAATACTGATGTGTGCACAAGTATACCATAGATAAGGTTCTATGAAAGCATGCACTAGAAAATGTTATTAGTTGCAGTTAGAGATTCAAAACTCAATATGAGTGGACTTCATCTAATTACATATTGCATTTTCCCGAACACGCTAAAACTGCAGGATTTTTATATGTGCTTAAATACGTGACGTCAAAGTCACTGCATTACTAAACTTGAAGCTAACATCTCAGGGGAGCCCACTGCAGTAATAATGAAGATTTTTGAGCTTCCTGTACAGTACAATTGTTTTGTAAAATGCACACTCTGAAAAAAATGAAGAAATTTTACCAAATGTATAAGCCACAATCCTCCATAAAATTTTAATTCTGAAGTTGATGGTCTCATATTCCTTTAACAGGTTATGAAAAATAGAGAGCAGATGAGATGCACCTGGTTCTCGCCTTAACTTGTGTTGCATAGTTTATTTCTTTCTCTTCCCAGATATCCTCCTCCTCTTCCTCTGCATCATCAAATGGCTGTATCCGCTCCTTACAGCAGGCCTCAAACACAGCGATATTGGCCTGTTTTTATTAATACAAAGAGTAAGTCATTGACAGACCAGCAACCATGGGCCTGGACAATGTTTTTAATATCCTTACACAATAGATTTGCCTTAATGGACACATTGGTCTTTTGTACCAGACACATCCACACAGGTCCCCTGTCATCCCAACAGAAGACCCAGGATGAGTGGGTACCCATTGGTAATTGAACCCCCAGAAGTATTTTTTTTAACCCTTTTATTGCAGTTGGGAGTTTTTTCTCCTCTCCTCGGTTGTCAGCTGGCTTATTCAAATAGTTAACTATATCTGTTTGTTTAAAAATGGGGAAACTTTTGTACCATTACCCCTCTTTTCAATTTACCATTCATTATACCTTTGTTCAGCCCTCTGGGTCATTCTGGCAATCTATAAAATTCTATAAATTATAATTTTATATAAATTCTATAAAATTCAAATGAAATCAAATCATCACACAAATTTCTTTCAGACAATTCTTTTTTGGCAATAAATACTGGGTAAAAACAGAAGTAAGTGAGTAGGAGACTCATGGGACTTACACTGTCATTGTCCACGTCTAAATTGAAGTTAATCTCTGCGATCCTGTCAAACGTGGCACTAATGATAATGAAAATTTCAGAAGGCAAATGGTGAGACAGAAAAAACATTTTTGACCAAAATACATTTATGCATTTTTATCAGAGTCAACAGGCCAATTTGTATTATGGTTTAAATCTTACTTGATATTGTCGTCATGCTCTGAAAACTCCTCGTCATTAAAACCAAACTGATCCACAAAGTTGGCTGTCATCTGCTGGATCTGATACTCGGAGAACGCCTAAAGCATCATATCAAATATGTGAATTCATTCAGGCCCCTCAGTGAAGCTAGAGGCTCCACCCCCACATGATCACTCTTCCTACCTGCTGGAATGACAGCTCATTGGGGAAGGGGCTCTCCATATCGTCATCCTCACTTGAAGAATGGAGATTGTGTGTGGTCACCTGGAACACAACAGATGCCAGTGAACTCACCTGCTGAATCACAACCATAAGAAAAGGGAAGATGCACGTGGAGGAGAGCAAATGCCAAGCAGGGAAAGATCGGGTGTGGTCATGCATGAGTGCTTCTGCACAAGCTGTCAGGCAACTGACCAGTTCTACTGTGTTCTTCTGGTTGGTCTCTGTCAGTGTCTCCTCCACAAAACTCTCCCAACGTCCCTGGCAGTCTTCCGGCAGCTCTGTACCAACCCATAAAAGGGACAATTAGTGGACCACAAGGGACCTAAAGCCTCCTAACACCACACAGCTACAAAAAAAAACACCCATGTGAACAGCTAAGCGACCTTCACCCGGAAACGACAGTCTGTCACACCTATCCTTCAGATTACACTTTACTGGTGAAGTGTGGCTGTGAACACAATCATGGGGGACGATCATCTAAACACACGTAACATCACAAAACAAAGTTAAAGTAGCAGAGTAAGTACAAAGTTTTTACAGAGATGTTTATGAATGTATCTAAGTAGTATTAGCATTGAAATAGAAATAGCTACACTAAATATAGATAGATGTAATTGATTACACTAATTAATATAGTATATACCATAAAGCAATAAATCATTAGTCCAAAGTCTTAACTGTAATCTGCCCCTTTAGGAGCTGGATGCCAGAAGTGCAATGTTAAATGACCATTCAAGTATGAATATCAATAATAACGTGCACCGCAGAGGTTGATAACGGACACAGCTTGAGCAAAAAGCCATTAACAAAAAAGCAAAGCTTCCTCCACTGATACCTTCACCTGTGGAGGTGAGCAGAATGCCTCTGACAGAGGACTAATGGGTACAGCTGAAGGGCTCCCTCCACAAGGAGGACTTATTGATGTGGCCTGTGTTGAACAGGAGCACAGCATATATGGAAGGCCAGCAATCACCCTGAAGGCCATATTTTATAGGATGCAGAAGGCCAGCATAAGTAGCGCAAACCCTGACAGCTCCATTATAATAGATGAAGATCAACTTACATGTAGAAAATTATCATGCTTGAAAAAGTACAGTAATAACACTTGAAGCATGTCTGTCCATTGGCTCTTGGTCGTGTATTTGGCATCGAAACACAAATACAAAATTAAAGCTGTTTTATAAGACATTAACGACAGTTTTCTGTTGAGAATTATAACCTGTCAGAATCAAAGAAATTAGATTCACTTTCAGTGAAACGTATTCCATTTTTATGCCACAAAAACAAAAATCAATTAGAGCAGAGGATCTCTCACTGCTGGCAACTCGTGACCTGTGATTGGGTAGAAGTTCCACAAGATGGGCTTAAGTTCCCACCCAGTGGGACCTCACAACAGGAGAACTTACAGGTTGCTTCACATTATTTTTTACAAAGCTATAGAAAATAATTCAATAAGTAACACTGTCACCATCAAAACACTTTTTTGTCGCTGAGAAATAAACGGAATAATTTCAATTAACAATAAAAACAAACCTCACTTGACCTTGAACAACTATACAATTTAGATAAGTTCAGTAGCAATTTAAGCTGCACAAATGATCAATTATCAATCACAAATTATTTTATAGGACTTTCTGCACAAATACACCCTCAACATACCTTTGATGAGGTCACTGATTTGTGCTTGGACTGGCCCTTTCTCCATGTTCTGGACCACAGTGTTGGCTATCCTGGTTAGGTGGCCCATGTTGCCTCTCCTCATCCCTCCCTCGGCCCTATAGTCAAAAACAGTGAACAGCTCCCCAATTCACAAACACAGCCAGAACCAGAAATCATCTTTAATTTAGTTTGTTTACTAATTCAAACTCACTTTTATTACATTTTCATAATCAATAAAAGCTTAGTGACAAAGCTCTCTCTTGATTTCTGCACTGGTTAGGTTGTGCAAAATCATTAAAATTAAAAAAACATGGAAAATAAAAAACTACCATTTTCACAACAACTGAATCAATTCTGACCGTTCACAAACTGATCCCATAAACCTGTACTCTGCTTGCCTTTTTCTTGGCACTTTCAACTTTATTATTTAAACAATCAAAAAGTCAATAATACCATCATCCCTTGACTGAATTATGGGGAGGTTCTCAGATAAACCTATAATATATACAAACAACCTGACTTTTTTACTGCCCAAACAAATTCTGTTTTAAAATGTATCACCTGACTAAATTCAAAGTAAATCTAAAATGACTCTCTACAAATTCCTTACTGTATTTTGTCATTCTCCTCCCAAGCATCAAGAATCCTCTGGACAAGACGACACTTCTGGAAGAGCTGTGGTCGGGTAAAACGGAACATGGCAGGAGTTACTGAGTGTACTAACAGGAACTAACACCCACTTATTACCATCAACACAAGCACAACAGTCGCTGTACAAACCTTTACTCAATCTGCATATAAATCACAGCCTGAAACTCTAAACCCAAAAAAACCCCAGTTCTGATCTGGTCACTAAAGGTAATTAAATGCGTCAATCCTGGAGCTGCTCCTGTATGATTCTACTAACCTTAAAAAGGTAAAGCACCACTTATTTTACTACATCTCAGTGGTGTAATAACAAACAGTAATAAACACACCACTCTATAAACTTCAGGTGCTATGCTTGAGTTTTTCTGCTCACAGTAATATCTAATGTGAATGTGAAAATATGGTATAGTGGGAGAGAAAAGACCAGAAAGACAGAAGAGGACACTTGGCCCTACATGTGCCACCAGCATGTTCTGGGTGGAGGTGTCAGCCGTCTCTGCGTTACTGCTGCTGCTCTGGCCCGCAGGCCCATCCTCACAGCTGGGGCAATTCTTGGGGTTCTCCTCCAGGCTGAGATGGTGGTTAAATATGGTCGCCACGCAAAGTTCCACTTGGGAATGCAGGAAATTATTCCAGGTATATTTAAAGAACAAATCCTATGTAAACACAAAAGGTGAAAAAATACAGTGTAGCCTTGATTGTCCAAATTCTGCTTTATCAGACAAAGCCAACCGGTGAATGATATGGGATAAGGCAGCTCAACATCTATGCCAGAAAATGGACAAGTTCTTAAGGAATTCTGAAGTTTATAGCTAAATTACAGTGTAATTTGTTTGTTTGTTTATTGTCTGAGTGAACAGACATATAACTGCAATGAAATAGGCTTCAAATGTTGCCTTCAAAAACTCAAGCTTAATGGGCTGGAGATTCAGCTCCTAGATGTGAACAATGTAAGAGGACTAAACTCACAATTCTAGTCTGTAGTAAAGCTACTGGTTGCCACAAAGCAAAAAGTACTATTTCCTCCAGGTAGTCTGGTTGCCTTTTACACGCGTTCAAAGTGAACTGGTCACTCTAAATTGCCCATTGTGTGAGTGTTACACTGGTCACATGTATACAAGAGTGATCAATTACAGGGTGTTAAATGCAGTGTATCTAACACCTTGGGAAAAGGTGTTAGCTAAACCAAGACTACTCTAAGCGGGGAACCTTTTACCTGTTTTATCATTCTTACTCACTCTTGCAGTTGGGTCTTGGTACGTACAAGTGTTTACCCTTAAATTTATGAGCAAATGTGGATGTCTTGGTGATACTCTTTCTTGAGAATACTTCACCTTGATCAGACCTTATTGTTCTTGCCTACATCCCAGTTGATCTTTCTTTTGTATCAGGCCACCATACTCAGAGTGTACTCACAAGCAGCAGATCCATTGTGTTGAGTCTGCACAGCTCCTGAGTGATGCTAGGCGTGCAGCTCTGCAGTAGGGAGGCCACCAACCGGGCAATTTGGAGCCGGGCATTCCCCAGCGGCTCTTCCAGCACACCAATGGTCGTCAGCATCGCACTTTTCTAGAACAGAGGAAGACCAGGACACCCCTCGGGTCATTGCAAAAAACGAGATTCACCTTGCTGTTAAAAACTACCTAATCTGGTTCTGTGGGGTTCTACAGCGCAGTGGATGGCATAGTGATTAGAGCCACCACCTTGCAGTCTGAAGACCTGGGTTCGAATTCCGCCACCTGCCGTAGTAGACAGAATCAAGGTATTTACCCTAAATTGCTTCAGTAAAAATGACCCAGTATAAAGGGGTAAATAATTAGGAAACTTAGCATTGTATCTTTGGGGAAAAGAATCAGATGAATATGTATATATTAGGGACACATGACTCATATCAATATTAGCCAGTAACTGTGCCAATTAATATTAAGTGGCATCAGGCTGATGCTTACATTTTTCTTGTAATTCAAACCAATATTTGGTGACACAGTCATTGTGTTCCGGAATGAAATGCCTGCAGTGTGGAAGTTTTTCCAAATAAAGTGAGAGTGACATAAAATATATCATTTGTAACACTTGTTAACTCAGTGTTGACAGCAAGAGATTGTTCAGTGCATCTTCTAATATGGTCAAGGGAAAGAGAGACAGTTTCCTGCGAGAAGGCAGAGATGCACTTGTTTAAGAAAAACATGCTCTTCATGCTAAATTAAAATAATGCACTTCCAGAAAAATGTTGCCATTATTGAATAATGTTACTTCTTTAAATATTTTTCTATCAAAAGAAAGTGAAAAGTGTTACGCAGCATTTAAGGCTTTAGTCAGCAAAACAATTCCCTATTAGGGATCAAGTAGCCAGCCAAATGTAGTTTAGCAGATGCTGTTTATTTTAACAATTGTACATGGTCTGCAAAACTGAAATGTTACACAAATGTTACATTTTTCTGTAATAGTCATACAACCAGATCTAGTCCCATTTTTCTGCATTTTATCAATATGCACATCGGTGTCAGTATTGGCTGATAGGTACAAAGAAATTATTGGATATCTGCACTGGCACAAAATTCTCATATCGTGCAATCCCAGTATATTTGGAGATGCAGCATCTCAGTTAGTTTCCATATGGGGACATACGGATTCATCACTACGGGGTTTTTACCTTTGGAGGATCCAGAAGAACCTGATGGAAGTTCTGCAGATGAGCCTCGATACCTTGTAGTATACTACTATTAACAGTGTAAGACCTTTCAAATCCCTGAGAACACAGGTCCAATAGCCCTTCAACCCTGATGAAGAAAGCAGAATCAGACTTGCGCTCATGTCTGCCAAGTTTTTATCCCACTTATAGCAGGCACAGAGGTTGACTGCAGACCCCCACTTACCCTGGCCTCCTGGTCTCCAGTAAAGTAAGGAGTACTTGGGTTCCGTTGACGATGCAGGCCTCACTCTTGTCTCCTGAGAACATTTTGTTCAGGAGGTCCTCCACATTTTGTTGCCTGTCAGAAACACAACAAAACTTGCTGACTTAATACATCCACATGGAAGCCCTCAACACAGCTCTCCCAGCATCACGGTCAGGCATCATCAGTAATATGTGAAGAATACAGTTCCAGAGAGCCAGGTCCCAATGACTTTGAGGTTAAATACAGTATGGACTGACAAGCATATGGGGTGCAGCACAATGAAAAGGTTCAATACTGATGAAGCTACTTAAGGACTCGGGCCAAGATGACACATTTCGTTGTTTGCCAGCGGAAAGGACTTTGCTTAGTTACACAGTGTGGTGTCGTCCTTGCACATAAAAAACCGCTCAAGGATCTCGCTAGCATTCCCAAAGAAACACAGATTGGGTTTTACTAGACTGAAACGGTTCAATGAAGAAAAACAAATTTGACCTCTAGGGTCACAATGTGCAGCAATGCTCAGTCTACTCACGACTCCAGAACGGTCAGCAGAGGGTCTGGCTCCATAGAGTCCTGCATCTGCACAACTTGGTCACGGCTTAAGCGGATGACATCACACAGTGTCTGTGATGCGTTGGACTGCCTCTGCAGGATACAGCACGATCATGTCTGGATTGTGAGCGAGCAGAGCAATGCAAGAGGATGGGGGAAGCCCGCACCCCCCAAACTGCATCAAAATCACCTGTAGTACAAAACAATTGGTCTCATTTCTCCACAGCGCATTGTCCCTTGTTTGACCTTACCTCCTCATCTTCAGTGGGGCAAATAAGCTTGATAAGTCTCTGGATGAGCTTCTCCTCGTTCAGCCACTGCAGAAAAAAGGCCGTAAAAGCCATGAGTTCATTTCATCATGTGTAATGAAAACTACTGAATCTGGCAAAACTGGTTCCTCAACTTATGAACGCAAGTCTTTCCATAATTTGATTTATTTCTAAAGTCATTTCTACCATGAATTGACTAATAAAAGATTAAAAATACAGATGTCCCTGACCCTAACCACAGATAGGACTGTAATGATGAAAATCCTCTGCAAGACATAATTATTTTTATCAACTTTAATCAACATAAAAAATTAAATCTAAAATTACCGAAAATAAAAAAAAGTCTGTCTGGCAGGGCAGGGCTTGATCTGATGGATAGCTCCTTGTTGCCTGTTCCTATGTAGCCCCAACAGGGCAGAATGAGGACCGGCTGAGGCCAGTTGAAGAATACGAACTGCATTATCTAAGGCAGCTTTTTTGAGGGCTGGGAACTTTTTGTTGCATTAAAAATGACTCGTTCATGTTGACATTTTGCTCTCTCCTGCTATTAAAATCATTTTGGTTAATCTTGCCGTCTAGTGCTTTCTGTTCTATCTTGGCGGCCACCTCCACCCCACAACCAGCCACAGTTCCATATCTGCAAGTTAGTTATGGCAGCACAGTAGGTGGATTAAAGGCTCTACAAAATTAAAACACCAAGAAACTCAGCATCAGTTGAATATTATCATTCACAACAAAAATATAAATATTCTGAGCACATTTTTGGCTTCCAGTTTATAGAACAAAGATTTATTACTTCTGCTTCATTTTCATATCAAGAACACTAAAACATCTGTGACAACCTTCTATTAAGAAAAATCCTGACAGAACCCCAAGGCTACCTTCCTTTAATGCATTGATATCTCAGTTCTCTTATTTTCAACATAGAAATTTGCATCAGATAGATGCATCATTCATCAAAAACATATGCAAACCTATCCACAGGACAATAAGCCTAAATAATATATGCTCCTACACAATACTTTTTTTTGTTTTAAAGGCAACAGACATTGTTATGAGGAAACAAAACATAATCATGCTCGTAAGAAGGAAGCAGCAAATCCATCATGGCATCATTTGGAAGAGAAAATGAAAGCAAATCAATGAAATGTAGACCCAGACCACAGTCAGTGAGGGACATCAGTTGCATTTCACATCACAAACATGTCTAAACAATAAAAGGGAAAACAGTTTCTGCTAACTGTTTCCCCTAACCAGACAGCATTCATTGTCAGTTTAATAGTTTTAATAACCTTTTTCAGTCCCATTTTAAACTGATTTTTGAACCATTACCATCCACCCTGTCCAAGAAATGGAAAAAAGACATCAGTTGGGGTGGCTCACATTAAGGACCTCCAGCCTCAAGGGGGCGGGCTCTACGCAGCTGATTAGGCGAAGTAGTAAGTCCATCATTGCTGAGGTGCCAATGTGTTTCAGCACCAGGCTGATGAAGCCATCTTTCTTCCGTAGGAAGCCAGTGACCTGAAAGAAGGGGGCACAGAATTGGCTCTCATCCCCCCCACTCACCATTCGAGCTATTGCTTAATATCACAAAAATAGCATGGGAAAATATTTTTTAAAAAAGACAAATAGATGGAATAAACAGGCCTTCCAAACATAACACATTCCAAGCTTTTTAAGCAATATTTTTAAGTCACTTCAGAAAAATGCATTTAAATAATCAATCAGCCAACCAATCAACAATTTAAACAAACAAAAAGCAATGCATTGTCAGCTTGTTCCAGTAAAAATGTTCACATTTCCTTAAAAACAAAAACAAATCATTGTGGAGTGATAGCAGTGCTGTACTATTTTAAATTTACATGAATTTAGTTTATTCTTGGCTATGGAGAAAATAACATATGCATGTACATTTTTTAGAGCTGGGTATTTTTTTTAATGTATCAATTCAGGGTACGTACCTTGCTCAAGGGTATTACAGTGGGGGGTGGGATTTGAAGTTCTAATAACTATGCCATCTGTTGCTAAATTTTTTAAATGTGCTAAACTATTAAACTGACCCATGACATACAAGTGGGGGTAAGGGTAAAGAATGCATATAGAGGACCTTACAGTTCCAGCCCACTAGACAGAATTAAACCCCAGGTCTCGTGTGCCTCAGGCCATACCTGCTCTGTCTTGCGGGCAATGAGATTGCCAATGGTCTTGCTGAAGAAGCTGGCTAGCAGTGGGTTCAGGGGTGGCTCCTGGTCCAAGAACCCACAGAGCTTCTCCAAGAGAGACTCATCACCACCCAGCTTATCGTTGATGTGGCTCACATCAGATGTCAGGAGTTCACAGGCAATGTTGGGGTACCTGTGTGTGGGGTGAGCGAGATAAAACATTGCTACATGTTTTTCCACACTGTCCCAAGTCTGTTTGAAACTTGACTTGTTGGTGAAAACCGACCACTGTGTCACAATCAATAAAAGCTTAGTAATGCAAATACTTTTAAGATTTTTTTTTTTACGATTTTTTTAAATGGGCTTGGTTCTGAAAAAACATATTATAAAGGTATAATTTAAAAAAACCTGTAAACTTTAATTTGTGATTATTAACAAACAATATTTAAATTAATTAAAAATACAAGAAAAAAGTAATTTCCAAAGCCTCCTAATTATCCTTAATGGCTGACTGATTGGACCATTAGCATGTGAAAGGTTAGCTTTGGGCCACTTTAAGCTTTCTTATCCACACAACCACACAACAAAGCCTTGGACATCTTGCACAGCATTATCCGTAAGAGTCAGAAAATGCAATTAATTATAAATAATTAAGAAAATGTTTTCACCTTTGAAAATCTGTGAATGTACATAATGTTTGGAACTAGTGCGCTGTAGGACTGAAATAGTTGGTCAGCTCCAAAGAAGGTTAAAATCAGCTTTCTACAGCACCCTAGCAGAAGAGCTACTGCCCCCTGGATAGTAGAACACAGGGAATGATGATAGTCTTGAGTAGCACTGGCTTCCAAGAGAACATACATACAGCTATATGTGGCGTCACCACACACGCATGCAGGCACAGGCGTGTGCGCACGCACACACATAGGGCTGCTGCTGACATACCTCCTGTGTCTGAGCACCCTGCAGAGATCGCACTGAACCATTTAAAGACCCCCAAACTAATTATCTTCCTACTTTTGAACAGGGTTCAAAAAGAGGCAGTGGTCAACTGCTCACTCCAACACTCCAACTCTTCCTGCTCACTCCTAGTTATAAGACACTTGCAGTCATATTGCCCATTTTAATTTATGTTCTTTCAGTGCATTTCATTTTGTTTCATATGACATCACATTCAGCATGATCACATGAAGAACATGACCCAGCCCCAAGCGCATTTGCAGGGCCCATTTCATCATTCACATCTGGAAGGCATCAACCTCCAACCGGGACAAGTCGGCCTTTATGTTACTGCCAGATTACTACATTGGCAGGAGTGCAGCGAAAGGAAAGACTGCGAGAAAGAGCAGGGAAGCAGGTGGACATGGTGGTGAAGAAGTGGGCGTCTGGCTCCTGGCAAGGTGCAGCGCTGCTACCATACACTGCATCTGATATCACCACACTGTGGCCAGGCACATCTTCCAATAGGGCAATAAATCTGGGAGAATCGGCTTGCCTTTCAATTAAGGCTAGGGAAAGTATTAATGGCTTGCATGCTTTTCAGGGTAACGGAAGGTACAGAAGTGGTTTATCATCTTTAACACAAATGTTCCGATTGTGAACGAACGTACAAATTGCACACCTTGAGCTGGATTTGAGCTTATGTCTAAACATACAACCCAGTCACCATAGGGCACTAGTGGAAAGGGGTCAATACATATATTAAGCCAGAGAACTACTTTCTATGATGGATCATACTGGTAACGACATGAGAACATATGGCTATTAGTGCAGTGAAAGATCTCGGAAGTAACGGCTGTTAAAACTGATTTAGTTTTTTTGCCCTCCTGTCCAGTAGATTAACTATTCAAATGTCCACCTCTATGGAGAATTGGACAATCTGCTCATAATGGTCTTAGTGCTGGCCAGGGTTACCTATTCCACTGTGGGCAGCAGGTGGCAAAATGGTTACATCGGTCACCCTGTCCTGGAAGGACCCAAATTTGAATCCCAACTCCTGCTATAGTTCCCTTGATCAAGGGACTTACCTTAAACTGATACGGTAAATACCAGTCAGCTTTATAAATGGCAAATTACTCCAAGTAGCTTAACATTGTAAGTTACTTTGAAGAAGTGTCAACCACACAAATCTACTCAACCCTTCATATTTGATTTTTTAAGTTTTTCTTTGTCAGATTTTTCCCCAGAAAATTTAATTTAAAACATCATTTCACTATTTAATTATATCTGCAAAGGTTTCCTTTCTTGAGATGGTTTATCTCAATGAATCTCAGTCATCCTTTGGTGAAAATAAAAAAGAAAGCTTCCACAGTTCTATATCAGATTTTTAAAGTATGCATTTGAAATAGCAGGAACAGCAAAGAATTTTATTTTTATTAATTAGGTATTGATTTTTACTACTCCAAATTATAAATAAATGCAGAACTTAGTTAAATATTTGTTTTATTACTATGTTTCTTTATGTTTACTGGGACTATAGGTAATCTGTGAGCTACTGGTGGAAACCTAACAAAGGGTCTAACGTAAATGTGATGTCATAATGCCAAGAGATGAGAAGCAACCTGCAGGAAGTGACTCACTAATGCTAAACGCATCAATGTGTTTTATTATTCATTGTTGTTCCTCTTTGAAAATGGGCTCGGGAGTCAATTGCCTCCACTTTATCAAGATAAAGCCGATGAGGATGAAACCCAAGCCTCTCAGAATGCCAGGGGCTCTTGGTTTCTGTCTTGGAGAAGAAAGCTCAGTTGAGCCGTTTCACCTTGGGGAAAAGACAAATATTGTTGTGTTTGACAGACGTTCCTTCAAGTAGAACTATGCACTTCCTTTAACTGGGACGTTTAGCATTGCCACAAGTGTGTGTTTTCACTGAGTTGCTGTAACTATAGAAACACAACTAGGCAACCAAACAACTCACATCAACCTTGGTGACTAGACTGTGTTAAAAAGGAGAAGCCGGTGCTATCTCATCGCTTTGCTTGAGGCAAACCGACTGATGTTGGGTGTGGAGGTCTGAGGTCTGCTGTGCAGGGTGCTAACAACTGTGCCCCCCACCCCCCCGCCACTCAAGACTCTTTGCATGACTGTTCTGACAGTCGTCTGTTGCTAGTTCATGTTGACCACATGTGAAAGTCAAAACTGTTAACTGGTGTTCTGGATTCAGGCAGTTGATTCATTTCTTACATAGTAAAAAAAGCTTAAAAAAGTTTCTATTACCATGTTCTTCAAAAGGTCAAAGAATCATTATTTATATCGCTATATTTTTATATATATATATATATATCTTTCTTAAAATCCAAAGTTAAAAGCATTAATCATGTAACAGTATTAATTTTATCTAGCATAGTGACTCACTGAATATTTCATAAAGCAATCGCTTTATTATTCTGTTAATCTGAGTTTCCTTCAGAATGTCTTCTGTGCAAGCAGCCATTAGTGAGTGTATCTCAGCTGCTCCTCCTCCCCGTTGGCAACGTCACAGGGCTGGATCGCAGCCAGAACTACTACTTACATGCACAAACAAAAAGCCTTGCAAGACACGAAGATCACCTGGAAAACACAACATGCTGCTGCTTCCCTGCACCCCCAGGGTATGAGGGATTTATCTGTGGAGTGTGTTGAGCATACAGATGCTCGCTAGGAGAAAAGAAGGGAGTGAGGGAAAGGGAGCCATAAACACTGGTTAGGGATCCTGCCAAAGAGTGAGGCCACCATGGCTCACTGGACAGCAGGCAGTGCCTGAGCTGTATGTTCTGATGTGGGTTCAAATCGGGCTCAGTCTGTGTTGCTTACATGTTCTCCCTGTGTTTGCATAGGTTTTCATCAATTGGTTTCCTGCCCACACTCTAAAGACATGTTTTTTCAGATGAATTTTTTTATTGTAAATTGTGAATGTATGAGTGTTTCAGTGCTCTGTTGCAGAAAATGTGTTAATGACTATAGGGAGTTTAGTGTAGTGTAATTAACACTGTAAGTCATGTTGGATAAGATGTCACTTAAATAATAGCTAATAATTGCTGCTCAATGAAAAAATGTGTAAACCTGGTGAAGAGTCAAACCCATGGTAAGAATCAAAACCTCCAGCCTCTCCTATATCTAGCCCAAACCCCAGTCCGCATCTCACTTGAAGCGGATCTTCTCCTCGACATCACACGGTGGCTCCTGCGTGATCAAGCTGACCAGCTCCTGCATGCAGTGGTCCTGGCTGAGGAAGAGGAGCAGCCGCCGGTTTTGAGCCTTGCATTCCTGCAGCACATCCTCCTCGTCCATCAGCTCCTGCAACATCACATCTTCCTTATCCAGGAGCTTGTCCACATTGGACGTTGTGTGCAGGTCGAACTTCCAGAACATGGTGGCAGAGCACACAGATCTGTCAGAACAGACCATAACACAGTCAGTTCTGTTGAAAGTCATCCACCCCTGGCCCAAATTAGAATATTGTAGACAATCTTGGTCATAATTCTATTTATAAATAGTTCGGTCAGACAATGTCTTCAGTGGAGTTTTTTTTCCCCTAGATCAGCTTTACCAAATAAAGTTCAGACAGAAAATGACTCAAAAGTAAATCCATTGAACATCAACCCGCTTCAGTATCACGAGCCCAATGAGGAAAATATGAGCCACCCATTCTTCTTAATTGATTCAATCCCTGTGGTTGTAATTAATCCTCATTCCTTATCCTCCACACTATTCATTACCTTACCACTTTCTACCCCTTCATTTATACAGAATTTGCAGCCATTAAGGCCAGTAAAAAGATGAGTGTTTCAGGTGGACTGCTCACTCTATGTTCTGTATGTGTCACATTGCTCTGCTGTACAAATGTGTGAATGACTAAAGAGTTTAGTACAGTGTATTCAGCACTGTAAGTCACCTTGAGTAAAGATGTCAGCAAAATACTAGTTAATAACAACGATAAGTTGCTTTGGAGACAACTTCCAGTTAAATGAATAAATAAACAGAAATCATACCAGTGCCATGTTGTGGAGGTAGTAAAATTCACTACCCCAACCATCATAAGCAGGTGGGACCAAATCTTGCCAAAAGGCTGACTACTGTCCTCAGATCACGATGCTGACCTAGAGCATCCAGACAAGTACCTTTACAGTCTACTCTGTGCAAATTTAAGGAACCAAGAATTTACTTTTGTATTTTTTCCTGTACATCCCCATGAGTGTAGTACACCAGCGTGTACCTCAAATCTTTTCTCATACTTCACTCACTTGACAAAATTAAACCTAGACGTATCCCTCTCGGTGTTCATCAAAACTGCCCAGTAACTTCACTCACAAAACAAACCCTAGATTTAGTCATTTAACCGATGCTCTTCTTCAAAGCGACTTACAACGTTAAGATAATTACATTAATTTACCTATTTATACAGCAGGAAAACTTTTACTGTATCAATTACAGGGTAAGTACCTTCCTCAAGGGCACTGCAAGAGGTGGGGTTTGAAGCTGCTTTCGATGAAGGCAAGGCAGCAGCTACCCTTTAATCAATGATTACACTATCCAGCTTAGGCAGACCTTGATACATCTTCACCTTTAGGGCCTTTAACGTTCAGCACCGGCAATCCACAGCTCCTAACGTGCAGACACACTGAAGTGGAGACACCTGTCAAACAACCGGATTATTTCTAACCCAACTAGTTTGGCATAGTGCTGATGGCCCACTTTGTTGCTATGACTGGTGCTAAGCTTGCAGTGCCATTAGCAGTTAACTATTTGTTTACAGCTAGACGAGGCTGTTTGCCCTTTTCCCTGAAAGGGAAGCACTAGCAGTACATAGTCATTGTGAAACTAGCCACCTCAGACTGAACTTGCATTAAAGAGCTAGAAGAGCTCCAAACTATAACTCACCAAGTTCTGCTCTGAATCAGACATAAGCCACCGTAACAGCTATTAATAACCGTCTGTTGTCAAGGTGACAATGTCAGAAAATCAACTTTACCCATTTACACATGCAAATTCCTTTGAGATCATTATGGTTTTTAATTTACCCATCCACTCATACTGCAGGATATTCTACCTCCCATTTTTTCATTTTAAATTCTGCAAATAAGTATACTTTCACCAGAAATGTCCAGCACAGCACTTTTTAAAACTTTCAATTAGCTACACGCACACATAACAAATTGCATTGAAATACAATACGTTTGGTACGTAAAACATATCATCAGCTTTGGATGCGGGTAACATAAATGAAGACAACCCTCAGCAGCAAATCGGACATCTCATGCTAACACAATGACCTCCCTCTTACATAAAAAAATAACTACCATGAATTAATAAAGTCCCTGGAAAGATATACAACAAACACATTACCTGTTGATTAAACGCCTATATTCCTAATTAATCATCTCCCATGGGCAGGCATGATGAAAAACATTCATTAATGAGCATGTGGGATTTCACCTCCACGCCACTGCAGGGCAACCTGGGGGGGCAAAGAAAGAGTAAGAGTGTAAAAGGCCAAAGCACCGAGAGGACACATACAGTGAAGATGCATTTAATAACCATTCAAGCATGCAGGCTACTATGTCAATATGATTATTTTTATTCATTATGAAGAAATTTTACAATTGCAACTAATATAGCTGGGATTGAAGGCAAGATGACAGCACTAACCACTACGCCACCTGCTGCTCCATTATTATACCGACAGGAGAACTTACAAAGCCTGGCTGCTACAGACCTTACTTAAGTAAGACCTTAAGTTTTAGACCACAAAACAACAAGGAACCAGTAACAACAAAGTGGATGTAGCTGTAGATAGAAAAAAACTTAAAACTTTGTTTTCTAGCCGTATAAAAATTAAAAGCAACTTAAAATAAAAAATAAAGATCTGTTATCTCCACAAACTCCTATTCAATGCTGACCATTGACCTATTTATCTGGTAAAGCATGTGCTACGTTCATCCTAATGTCAATTCCAACTTTATCATGTTCACTCTGGTCTCCGTGGTAACCTTATGACTCTCCTGACTTGCAGTTTTAGAATCACTGCCATGCAGGAACACCAGACATGAGCTGTAAACACTGTGGAAGTGATTTAATTAAGGTGGTCTTAAGCTTCTTCACCGTATGGGTGCATTTTATTGCCAACTAGTGACTGGGAGGGTAACCAAAGGTCATGTTTGCTCCGCTGCAACAAGAAATGCTAGAAAATTACGAAAGAAATAAATTAATAAAATGTTATAAAAATAAGTAAACAAAGGGATAAATGTTTATATGTTTTTCAGCGTTTCTGGTGAAAAATGTAACATTGATCTGCTCTTCAAATACAGCAGACCAAACAACTTGGATTAAATCATTATTTCCATTTTTAAGAAAACTAGAAATTCAAAAGTAGTAAATGCAAAGAGAAAATACTCCTGTTCTGTATGACTTCTAGTCATTGATATTTGATGAGACTGAGAAATTTTTGATGAGCAGTTTTTCCCCACTAGAGCAGTTTAAACAAATGTATATGTAGTTAGATCTGGGTGCTGGAGTCCAGTTCATAGTTCAGGTTCATGTGACCCGCCTTTGGTGGCTGCTACATGTTGTTCAAGTGCGCGGGTCTTGCAGTTTACAGCAAGCATTCTTTCAATACCACTTGTTTGAACAGTATATGCACACTAGTGATAGCAAACGCAGAGCCGTTTAACATCAACAACAGAACGTATTCTCATGTACTATCTTTTTCAGATGATTTTAAGAAGTAACTCTTAGATGCAGGCAAGAAAACAGGTTAACAGAAAGGCAGGGAGGCAGACACAGACAGACAGACACACAGACAGATCCATTGCACTAAAAATGCAAAATACATCCTATGCCGAGTTAAAAAAAACATTTTATTTCATAAAGACCACAAAGTGTTGTTTTACAGATATAGAGATGGCTTTTTCAATTGGTGCTACTTTTTCCATCTGAGGATTCAATGACACACAGTTGACATACACATAACTTGGTCCTCCTTCGAGGATTTCTTTAGTGCTGCACTGTGAATTTAGGCCAAGACCCAACACTCAACTGTTACTATTACAAGGTGAGTGACATGAGGATGGTGTTTTCACTGTGTACACTGCCGTACCTCCCAGTAAAACAGCACAACATAATCATAGTGTATTTCCCACAAGCCAGACACACACAGAAGCATATCAGCTGGCTTTGCGGCTCTGATCACTTATCTACACAGGGAGCCTTGAATCACTGTGTACCAATGTGGAGTCCAATCCATGTTTGTACATGACAGGCTAACTGAGACTACACCTTCACCCAGCTTGCATTTCTACAGAAATCATTCCTGCAAAAACACAGACTATAAACTACATATGGAAAGATGAATATCCAGCCATATGCATTCACCAAAGCTTAACCCACACATAAACCACAGGCTTTCTACAGCTCTAGACCACAGTCATGGTAAAATGCCAATTACAATTCATTCAGACATTCACAAAGGAATCCTACTTTATTTATTAGCAGGCAGGCCAGTACCTGCCCTATAAAAGGAGGGTGGAGTATTAATTTATGTTAACATTTGCCAAACTCAGATTACCTCTCAAAAGGGATTTGGCTCCATACAGCCGTTGGTATTTGTGCCACAAGCTGATATGAATCAGTAAAATTTTGCTAACATCTATTAAAATGCTAGTACACTGGTTCGCAAACATTTAAGTTAAATTTTCATAGATTTTACAGACTTAGATTTAGTCGATTTAGTTGGATTTTCTTCACAACTGTTTTCTATTTGTCTTTTGCTGAGCAAAAGTGGCTTTTGTCCCCACACCCAGCTGTTAGAAAGAAATAAAATGCACTAAAACAGTGTCAGAACTTCAGTCCCCCTTCATTCAACTCCCTTCCTCAATGTCCTTCCAGAGGGTCTGTAATCCATAGCAACAGTACAAACACTACACATGTTTATGGCATAAAATCAACCATCAACTGGCAATAAATAAGAGTTGATAAACAAAAGTATTTTTATTTTAGTTTCAGATTAGTTTAATTTTAATGTATTACTAAGTTAACAAATGTTTAATTGAGGGTACAAAAAATGTGGTGACTTCCAGTCCCAAATGTGCCTGCAACTGAAATATCCTTTAAATACAAAATTAAGCTACAACAAACAGAACATTGCCATTGTAGTTGTTCACTTGTTTCTGAAATATGATCACAGTAACAGTGAAATGTGTAACATCTCACTCTGCGACCATAATAAAACCTTCACTATAAACTGCTACAGTTCAAATCAACTGATGTTAACATCAATACACAAACTGGGCTACAGTCACCAGATACTCTCACAAAAAGGGACCGAGGCTCATGACAGGTTTTGATTGAGATCAACCGTAACACGAGGATCCCTCACGATCCTCTTAAATTGACACCTGTAAAACTTGCTTTAACCCTGAACTCTCGCATTAAAGGTACAACAGAAATGCACAAGGACACACCATCATTCTGGACTAAAATCCTAACATTTACAACCTCCTCGTCCAATTTTTTTTCTGGCGTGCATGGAAATGATATTTTACGTTTACATTTATTTGTTAAAATTTACATTTTCTTACTACTTTTTTTCAAAGCTATTTTACATTGTTTTGGCCACTGATACAGCAGGGTATTTTTACTATATCAATTGAGGGTAAGTACCTTGATCAAGTAAATTAATGCAGGGATACAAGGGTGGCTCTAACCACTACATCACCTGATGACCAGATGTGGCAACACTTTTCAAAGTTTCAAAATTTTTAATAACTATGCATCTGAGCTATATTGTGATCAGTAGTGTTACACTCTGGGGAGTTATTTACCACCAAATGTCATTTTTAGAAGAACAGACCAAATCCCCTGAGAATTTGTGGGCCATTTTATGGACACAAAATAAAAGTCATCCCTCTGTACTAAATACCTGCTGATAAAACAAAAGTCTATTGCTGAGCCATTAAAAAACTAGGCTGTTAAAACTAGATTGACTATATCAGTGAGGGATGCTGTTCATGCTGAGACAGGAAAAGTTTGACATGTTGGACGAGATGCTTTTAAGTGGCTTATTCTGCTACAGATTCAAAACTGCTTTTCATCAACATGTGCAGAATGTTCACTGCATAAAGAAGCCCTGCTTGTGCTTCAAATTATTGATCTAAAAGTCAAACTTTGGAGGTTTTAAACCATAAGAAACAAGGATGGATAGATAGAAAGACAGACAACAAAAAGCTGTAGATATTAACAGGTGGATAGATGGTGGGTAGATGGATAGGTTGTCTGATGGGAAGATGAATGAATTAGCAGACAGATGGTTGGGTGGGTGATTAAGTGGACAAACAAATGCAAATGATAGAGGGCAGATAGAGTACTGTGCAAAAGTGTTAGGCATGCAACTTCAATGTCTGTTGAGAAGTACAGGTAGATTCTTATCTACCACCAGGGAGGTTTCTGATTGGTCCCAATTCATTCTGCAGCCTGAGAATGACCTCAAACACCCAATCTTCAGCAAAAAGAAGGAATCCTGCAACAGATGGTATGGTCCCCACAGAGCCCTGATCTCAGCATGATCAAGTCAGTCTGGGAGGACATGCAGAGACAGTCAAAGTCTGCAGAAGAACTGTGGCCAGTTCCTCAAAATGTTTGGAAGAACCTACCAACCTCTACTTTAAACTGCATGCAAGTCTGCATAAGAGAATTGATGCTGTTTTAAAGACAAAGGGTGGTCACACCAAATATTGATTTGATTGAGGTTTTCTGTCTACTGCATTTTTTAAAAGGTTTATTGATTAATAAGTATTCATGGCATTATTTTTGGAACCATCCACGCTTTATAGCATTTTTCCCACAGGTGCCTAAGGCTTTTGCACAGTACTGTAGGTGGATGGAGAGATGGATAGATGATAGGTACAAAGATGGACAGGTTGATTAGTGGGTAGATGAATGAATGAACAGATGGATGGGCAAAGCGGTAGACAAATGATAGGCAGATAGACTGATAGATAAGTGAATGGAGAGATGGATGGATGAATAGATACAGAGTTGGACAGACATAAGGAAGAGAGACAAACGAATGTATGTGCGGGTCATCAATAATGCAATCTTGCACTTGTGCTGTCAACTACACCATGGCATCCCTAAGACGAGTGCTATATAAAAGCAAACTACACCAAGCTGCATATACACACTAAGACTGCAGTTGCAACATGAAGAAACACACACTGCAATTCAGGAATAATTGCTGAGGTTAGAACTGGACCTCGGCTGCCTGCATCATTTCCTGGAACCCCACCCTGGAGTGCAAGATCCAACCGTGGCCCAATGTTACCAAAGTCTGTGTCTAAAGATGTTTGCTATATACAAGAACAAAACAAACTCTGTACCCCTAATTTCATCTAATGTGACAATGTATTTGATTTGATCTTTACAGTTATTTACCTGAATATACAACATTCACAGTAAGTACCTTGATCAAATACCCTAAAGCAGGAGATGGGAATTGAACCCAAAAGCTTCAGACAGCAAAAAAACAATTCTAACCACTATACCGCCTGCTTACGAGTGCTTACAGCAACACAAGTTGAAGGTAGTGAGCTAGTTTAATTTTACCAAATGTCCATAAAAAGTTAATATTTCCAATTCAAAAAGTATGAATCACTTTTGCACTACCATAGGAAAAGATTTTTTCTGAAGTTTCAGTTTACCTGGAATAAGTCAGCTGAAAAAAAAAAACAAATCCATTCAGTCCATCTCAAAAACAGCATCTGGATGTTGAAAATACTTGCTTTTGGAGGTTCAATTACTTAGCCAGGTCTTAGAGCCTCCTGCTACCAATCAACAGCAAACAGCTGCTGTGAAGTTTATGAATAGCAATATTACTATAAGAACCATTTTAACCTCAGCAAGGACTTAACTAATAAATGATGCACAAAAGGCTTTCAGTCCAACCAGGTATTTAAAACATAGGTAGTGTACAGTTAAGGACACGACCTTGTAATCTGAAGGTTGCTGGTAGCCACCCCATGGCGTGCTGCTGCTGTGCAAGTGACATCCAGATCACAGAAGAGCCCCCCCAGGGCAGGTCCCTTTCCTACATCTAATCATCATAGTGTGGTGGGTGGACTGGTGTGGGGTGGGGGTTTTCGGTGCATCTGAGGGACTGAGTATGATCTTGTCATACTCCCCCCCCCTCCACAAGCAGTCCTATTTTTAGAGCAGGCCCTTCACACAATCTCGCGGTTCCTTCAGACATGGCTGTCGTTCAGCTGTGTCTTCTGGACACAGTCGGTGAGAAAGACCCGGCAGCCAGCGCCTGTGAGAAACAAACCACTTTTCTAATTTCTGTTTCAAAGCCAAATTATGCTTATTTGTCCAACAAATCTGGAAAAGGATGACAGCTTCCCATCTACATTGTCACTCAGCAAAACTTTTCCAGTTGATGCTGGAAGTTAACAGTCTGTTGTGTGCAGGGCAACCAAAACTGCTTGATGTTGGGAAATGCTCTTTGACAGAAGGACATTATGACCTTGACCTCCAGAAAAAAGGCACAGGAAGGGCCCATGGGAATATACATAAAAGAAAAACTGTGCAACTCAATCATATGCATAAGTATAAGGCCAGAACAGGCCTTATACACCGTAATACCTCGATTAGCACCAATTCTTATATTGTCATTTCACGACACCACTCTTACTTTCACCCTTTAATTTATCATAATTTACCGTATTTGCTATTGTTAAACAAGTAACACCTATATGTGCAGTTTCCAAGCTCCATTTGTGCAATATACTTTACAGAGTGAGCCAGAGAACTGAACACTTGCATAACTGTATTACCCAGCAACTAGGTAACATACGAACATGTAGTACATACCAATTTGCAGATTTACGATTAATTTTTTCAAGATTTTGGCACTTGAAAGCGCTTGTAAGGTCAAATCTCGGAAGTAGGAAACAAAATTACCATTATAGCAGTAATACTGAAAATTCTCCCATGCTCGGCTCTTACTACTCATAAATGCAGAAAATCAGCCTAGTGTTTGGTCATAACTCAGTAAACGGTATTAAATAATTTCATCCATATAAGCAAAAACTCATAAGTTGAAGGCTTGCATCTCGAGGGGTAACCGCAAAGAAATAAACTTCTCAATATCACTGCTTACATCTTTCATTCTGCCGAGGACATGGACACTATTTTGTTAGAAGCACTTTGTAGCGTTACTAAGAAATATTTGATGTTAGATGATCATTTAATTGTAAGATTGATGCTTTATTCAGAATAGCATGTGTATTTGTATAATTAAAGCTTACTTAAATAGTTAACAGTTAGAAGTTTGGTATAAGAAGATATTAAAAAGGGCCATCAGATGTCACAGTGGTTATAACCACTGTTGTACACTGCTGTAGTACACTTGCACGAGGAACTGACCCTGAATTGCTCCGGTAAAAATTACCCAGCTGTATAAATGGGCAAATCACTGTATGTAGCTTCATATTGTACAACACTCTAGAGGAAAGTGTGGGCTAAAAAAATAACAACAACAGTCTTGAGCCTGGTACTTCAGTCAAAATATTACATTTACCATAACCACTGGCTGTGATTAGTTGGGATCGTCAATTGGACAGGAAGTCTTTCTCCCATGTTGCCTTGCGCTAAGCATAATTCAGTTTCTGTACATAGTAAAATTAAGTTATCCGCTTTATTATTTTTTAAAAATGTTCTCTGTGCTTCTGTGGACACTGGCCATTTCTACACCAAGTATTAGTGTTTATAAGGGGTGTGCTGTTTGTACAGTGAAACTGTCCACAGCTTTTTCCACAATAGTGCGGTGACTTTCCGTTACACTGAAAGGGTCACATGGAAACACGAGGACGACCTGCACGTTCACAACGGTCAAATGTAGGTTGCTCCACTAACAGTCAGCTGAAATCGTTTAGCGTATCTCCTTAACCGTCAGCTCACACAGTAACAACTGACAGGTACCAGTCTCCTCCTTTCCACAACATGATAGATCATATTTCAAAATAATACAGAGATCTTAGCAATTCATCATGTTCACTGACAGGCCTCCAAGCTCTGCTTCTCCAACAAAAAAAAACATGACACAAATGTACTGCAATCCCACAATAAAAGGTTGACAGGGAGCACCTGCAGATGAACACCCGTCCAATACGCAGCAACACAACTCACCCCAACGAATTCACCGAAAACCTGCTCAACACACCTCGGCAGATGTCAAACCAACTACAGCACCTCAACACACCTGAACTCAGTTCAACACACCTCACACCAACCTAACCATTATGCCTAAACCAACACAGTTCACCTGAACATACCTTCCCCAACCCAAACACACCCAACACACCTTATCTCAGTACAGTACACTTAAACCTAACTCAACACACCTCAACCCAGTTCGACATAAATCAAACCAACCCAGCCAATACACCTAAACACAGGTTAACGCACTTCAACCCGACATACTGGACCGAGTGCAGGGGAATCATGCAAAGTGCGGGACCGGATGGCACGATACACATAGCCAGACCGCACACTCTTATGAGCAGAAAAACACACACAACACAGTAAATACACACGACTGCAACCACCGGTGAACTTCGCCAGCTGCTTGGGGGTCCGAGCGCGCGCGCGCGAGGCGGCAGTCCACGCTGTCTCTTTAAAGTACAACAGTTGGGCTCGTCGTGGGAGCGCGGCGGTTTTCACACCAACGCCGGACAAACCCGGGACAGATCCAGTACAAACTCAGCACAGACCTGTGATAAAGCCGGGACGCACAACGAGCGCGGCTGTGTGCGGAGGCGGCGGCGGCGCGCTTCCGGCAGCCGCGCTCACTGACAGATGATCGCAGCACAACTCACCTCCGCGCCACTTGTTTACGCGCTGCGAGTGTGAAAGCGAAACGGCGAAATGTCCGGCAAATGTCGCGGCCGCTGGTGCACTGGGGCGCACACACCGGAGCCCATCCCGCGGCACGGGCCTCTCCCCCGCACTCTCCCGTCTCCTCCACTCCGAAAACGGCTTCAAAACCCGAGTGCCTGCATCACACGGGCTCCAAGGAACGGAAAAGTAATTCTGTCATATTTTCGAGTCAAAATGGCGGACATTGTCGCGGGAGCGCGGAGTCGCGCGCGAGCCCGCCGCACGCACTTTTATGATTTATTGGCCGAGCGATTCTAACCGCTTCGTTCTTATACAGATGTATAATGCGTTTAATCCTGATGTATACGAGCTATGGAAGAATGTATGCATTCTTCTTCCTACAGTTTACCTACAGCCACTATATTTAGTTTTGTTATCCACATATTCTGCATTTTTCATACAAAAAAACGTAAGTGATTCACATTCCTTAACACACTTTTATGACACAGACAGACCGATAGAATCATATTATGAACACACTGTTGCCAGTTCATTTTACCTGAGCTACTTAAAAGTAGGATATATCTGAAAGTTTACTGAGATTCCCTGGGGACATAATCTGTTTCCCTTATTCAGGAATTAATGCTCTCCCTGTATATTTATGCAAAACTATCGTGTTCTTAACCTGGGTGGACGGGGGGTGGGGTCTGTGAATGGGCTTCAGTATGTCTAAATGAAAGTTAAAATGAAATAACCATTACAATTTGTCATTACTGTCAAAGGAATAAATCTACATGAAGGTAATCAAGTTTCTGCGCAGTAAATTGAGCGGAGCGTTTTCATGGAATTTACTTATGAACTTTTTTTTTTTTACAAGCAGTCCTTTCATTGGATTCTTGAAATTTCGAGAACCCCTGGTATCACGCCACTGAGTATTACCCCTCAAATTACTGGACCTCCAGTACATAAGTTGCTCCAGCTTTGACTTAAAGACCCTACCAAAAACTTTCATTGCATAGTGCACCTTTTACCAGCCTTTTTTGGTGTTCAGAAAAGTGACCTGTCCAAAAAAAAAACAAAACAAAACTGCAGGCCCTGCAGGCCAGTTTCATCCACAATGCATTCCATTTCAGAATGAAAATACTATCCACACAAGTGATGAATGGTGTGATTAAAAATTCACATTATGCTTTAGTAATGTAGTTTTTTCTGGCTAAATATCTTCTCTGTGCCACATTACTAGCCTGTTATTACATTCCTGCATTTTATTTGAATAACAATGATAATATTCATTTTTCTTGAGGTTTTCCTCTCTGGAGCACAACGCGCACTTCTGAAAAGCCAGAAATAGCTCTGCAAAAAGCCAGTAGTTTGAAAACTGCTCACAGCACACAGGTCCACAGCAGGTGATATACTTGGGTTCAACCATAGGTTTCCAGCAATTTTGTTTAACAGACCAAACACTAACAAGATTTAGTAGATGCTTTTGCCTGGGCTGCCGAGTAAACACACACTAAAAGTTCATCTTTGAACTCCACAAGTAAAGATCCTGCAGTGTGATGGGCCTCAAGCATCTTCACTTCTATATTCATGTCTTTACATGTTGTTGCCATTCACCTTTCTCTCCACTTCTTAGAGATCTTTGGTCTTGCTGTCCAGATAGTCTATATCAGTTCTTACCAGCAAAGAGACATTTATACTATGAAATCCAGATTATTTTTAACAGCCCTTAAAACTGCCCTAGTTTAACTTACTTTGCAGGTATGTGTTTCAACTGAGAAATGCTAATTGTACTCAGTATAAAAAGGTGTGACATTTGCAAAAATGACATAATATACTGTAGAGTATTTGTACAAATTCTGTCATCAGTATATTTGAACATTTTATGCTTTTGTTTTTTTGTTTTTTTTTCATCTGAATCATATATGGCCAAGAACCTTTACTGGTGTGATCAAGATAAAACCAAGGTTCTCTATGCTGCTGCCACATTAACATTTTGTCAACCACTACTTTTTTTAGTTTTATTTCAAGTAAAAAGTCAGCTTTGAGCATTTGACATTTGGGCAATAGACATTTGGGCAACGTGCCTTAGACTGCAGGAAGGAAGTGGTGTGTTACCTCAACAAAATACAGTGCTGGTGATGAGCGCAAACACTGCTCAATGGGTGCAGAACACCACTGAGAAGCAAAGGCCTTTTGGGGTTGAGACACCAAGTGTACATCTCTGTCCCAAGACATCTGATACAAGCATGTTATACGAGTTATCGTAGAGAATGAAATCGGCGCCCTTCGTTGGCGGTCAGACCTTCAATTGTCAGTCACAAATGGCATAAACCTCCACTCTTATGGTTGCTTATAATGAGCATAAAAATCATTGTGTACCTTTCTCAAAAATACTGCACAAGTTTTTGTTTTTTGGGCAAAATCATATTCATTTTTGCAACCCTGGATATACCCATTACCTAAATGAATATTAATATATCAGAAATGAATTATTATATTAACACTTCAAATGTACTAATAAGGATGATGTTACCTTACAGGATATTATACATAAAGTAAATAGATGTGCATAGACATTACATTAACAACATTTTTAAAAACATTTTTACATAAGTGGTGAAGCTGAATATCTTGGTGTCTCAAATCTGATCTTGGCTGGGGTCACAAAGGTAGTTTTGTCTGGGAGAGAAGAACTCTTTTGAAACACATCTGCCAGTGTTGTGGTGTCTTTCCTTCACTCACCCCTCTGGCTCCGTGTTCAGCTTCTCTTCTACCCTGTCACTTTTATAAACTATGCACTCAGTCCACACCGTATGGATTAGACTTACTACTGGGCCAAGAGAAAAGTCTTATCTTTACTGGACATCAAACTTATGTTGTGAAATAGTCTAAAACTCCCTTACAAAAGAGGCTTCCTTTTTTCCCCTCTGGGTCCACATAAAGCAAGATTACCAGAAGCTAGTTGGGCGTTTACATCTGCATGGACTCATGCGATCTGTGCCATTTGTTTTGTTTTCCATTCCTGTGTTCATAAAAGTTTCATAGCCTTCAGGAAAAAGCACTAGATGAATCCATTCACAGGGATTACAGATAAGGCTGCTGTGTGGCCCATCACTGCTTCCAGCTGTTTTCAGTCATTCTGATCCATGTCCACATGCTGCTGGGAGTGCCACTGGCACTTTGCTCCAGATGTTGCCACGGAAACTGAGCATGCCCCATGATGGGAATCAGCACCTGGGTGTTTATGCGGCAGCCGTTTCTAGAATTTTCCAGGGCAGATATCAGGTGTCTGGTTGTGGATAGTGACCTGCTGTAGAGCAAAGTGCATAATGCAAAGTAACTTGGTGAAGGTGTCACAACTGCTAAATCTGTGTTCTCCACATGCTGTGGCCAAGCTGCATTTACTACCTCCAATTAGACACACATGTAATAAAATGTAATGCTGTTGTATTGGAACAAAGGGAAAGAGAAGAACTTTTTTTGAATATTCAGAGTTGGTTTCTGTGCATTGAGGGTTTACTGGGTTGTAGTGTCTTTTTTAAATATGCTTACCCTCTATAGTAACAGTATAAATACCCTATTGTAAATAAGAGACTGCTGAAGAAAAATTGTTAGATAAAGATGTTAGGCAGGTAATGGTTAATCTTAACTACAGGGACTCATTTTCACCAGTCTTGGGCTGCAGCCAACAAAATCAGCATAAGCATGAGGGATCGACAATAGGACCTTCAAAAACCCAAACTGTTTTGACAATTCTCACTAAAAAGCCTGCTGTAATAATGGAAGAATATTAAAAATGCATTGCAGATGCTGGGTTTATGATATAATAAGTTGTGTCATATGTACAGCACTAACATTGAAATGTTCTTTGCAAGGCATTCAATTGCTCTTTGAACTGAGGTGACTGGCAGTTCAGTTTCTGGTGTTTTGCCAATTACACATTTTGATTCATCCTGTAAACATAAAGTTTGTCGTTTTACTGATCAGGCACTTTTCCTTTTCCACTTTAAAAATCCAGTTGATTATAAAATACAAATATAATAAACAATTCTTATACATTTCTTTGAATGATGAAACTTTGGCACTCTAAGACCACAACACAATCTAATAATAATCCAACACATAATCCCACTATAATCTCTTTAATAATGTACCTATCTATAATATACAGACATTCACAAATACCAGTAGCAAGCTGTAAACACAGTGGAACAAGATGAGTTAATCCAGCCGCACATTCCTACTGTTTGGATGCTCTTTACTGCCATCTAAAGGTTGGGTGTGGAAATACAGAGTTTTGCTTCAAAACAGACATTTCAGAGAATGGATAAATGTGCACAATGTGATTAAAAATAAATATGGAAAAAAATGATCTGTAAACTTAAGACATAATTTAGAGAGTGTCAGGCTATTTGAATAAAACCGATAAAGCAACACTTTTGTGTTTCATTTTACATTTAGTTTTGCTGGTGACCATCAAAAGCACAGGAGTATCTATATCTTAGTCATATCTATGCACTACAGATGTGTTTAAACGAACATTTAAAAAGGTAAACAGGTTTTAATTTGCCGATTTACTGCCAACCTTCTTTGACCTTGATGAGCTACAATATTCTGGCACGGTCGTGTTCTGTACACATGATAGTCGCTCCCTCTAGTGGTTGTTTTTTTAAGTCATAATAAGGACATTGGGAAAGTAGAAAGCTGAGAATAAGTGGGAAATGTGCTATACTGGTGAATTAGGGGACAAACTCAAAAAAACCCCAAAAAGAATCCCTTTTAACCCTAGTAAAAATAAGTTGTGCCCTGTTCTTTATCTGCAGTCTTAGAATTTCTCATAGAGGTTTACACAGAAATAAAGTCTTTTATCCATAGAAACAAAGGCATAACTGAAAGAATAGAAAGTATGTTGACTTCAGACAGTGTCTTTAAAAGTATGCTCACAGTCTGAATGGCTAATTCTGAATTCCTCGGTGATTTGGAACAATTTTCTGACTGGCTATATTACATGTACCTATGCATGCTGGTGGTCCATTTGGAGCTGAAACAGGCAAGTAGGTGGCATAGTAGTTAGAACGGCTGTCTTGCACTTAAAGGGTGTCAGTTTGAATCCCATCTCTTGCTTCAGTCTGCTTGACCGATGTACTTACCTACATATTTAAATGGGTAAATCACTAAGTAGCTTAATATTGCAAGCTGCTTAGGAAGAGTGTAAAATTCCTAGTAATTCTGTCTAGTGTGTTAAAGCAATTTGAAAATAAACACATGCAAAAGAGCTCAGATGAGGAACAAGTCTGGGAAGGGAAAAAAGTGTCCAAATGAATTAAGTGCACTGTTGTGGTTTTTTTGGGGGGGGGGGGCTTTGCTATAATGTGAAAATCCACCTCACCTCTGCTTGACCATCAACATTTCATAACATCTTATGAAAGATTAGATTTTTCTCCAGTAAACAGCAGGGTGCTGCTCAGATACACTTACCCTCTCCTTGGCTTCCAAGCCTTCAGCTGACTTTAGTCCAGCTGTTCTCCTGACCACCATAACATGTTTCTCCACTATTCAATATTTCTGCTAAATTCCTGGCTGAATTTTTGTTTTTGCAAGTTATATAGCATGTTTAGTCATTTTCCCCCTAGTTCAGTAGACCTTCACCTTCTCTGCATCTCGAGGCCCTTTAAGACTAGTGAACGCCAAGGACCCCTCCTACAGTAAAGTCCATAAATATCAGGAGAAAAATTAACTGATTCCTGAAACCTGATTGCATTCACAAAATGTCGTCATACTAATAGTTTGCTGTTTATTTTACCTTATTTTAATTTGTTTTGTTGACCCCCCCCTGCCTCTAGGCACTTTATATCTTGGTTACATGCACATTCTGCCGTTCCTGAAAAAAAAGGGGATTTTACACATTTCTCAGCCTTGGCAACAAGTGTTGGTATTTTGCCAAGCTCATTTTGACCTCCACCTTTGGTAGGTAGGTACTTTGAAACAGAAGCAGAAGAAAACCTTTGTGACACCCCCTTTGACCCATTAATCATGGGAGCCAGCAGCATCCAGGACTGTATTTCGGTGCTTAGATGGAACAGAGGTGCTGCCAACACCCATACTGAGCACCATAAATCCTGCCAGACCAAATTATCACAACTGTACTAAAAGGTTGATGTCATTCAATTGACTGAATGTTGATTGTTTGACGTTAATTGTTAACTTTACGTACACTGCTTTATAACGCTTCTTATGAAAGTGTCTCATTATCCTTCTTGCAGCAGCCTGTGAATGTTTTGCCAGGGGGATTTTTCATTTCTCACCACCTGCTGACAAGGTGCAAGGACAATGTTTTCAATAGACATTGATCGTCAGCCTGTGGGCATCTGACTACACCCCACATCCAACTCACTCAATTCACTTTATTTTCTAATAGATATTCCATTTTCCCCTGATGCTTTAGACCACAGTGATGCGCCCATTGTCTTCCATTCCTACAGTTCCTTACAGACTTATTGTTTTAAAAGGGTTTGGTCATTTCAGCTACACCCATTACTGACAAGTGCATAAAATCAAGCATACAGTCATGCCATCTCTGCAGACAAACACTTGCAGGCAAATGGTTGTACTAAAGAGCTCAGTGACTTACAATGTGACACTATCACATGACACCTTTCCAACAAACCAGTTAGTCATATTTCTGACCATTTCTTCCCTGGTAGACCTGTCCTGGTTAGTTCTGTTGTGAAGCAGAAATGTCTTGGAACAATAGCTCAACCACAAAGTGGGAGGCTACATAAGCTCCCAGAACAGGAGCACCAGGTGCTGAGTCATGCAGATGGCAGGAAAATGTTACCTGCCTACATGTGTGGTGTCAGCTGTAAAGTTTGGTGGTGGAGGAATAATTGTCTGGGGCTGTTTTTCATGGTTTGATTCCAGTGAAGGGAAATCTCAGTGCAATGGCATAAAATTACATTCTGGAGAGTTTTGTGGATAGACTTTGTGGCAATGGTTTGGGGAGGGAGGCCCTTTTCTATTTTGGTATGAAGATGCCCCTATGCACAAAAGGAGGTCCATAAAGAAATGGTTTACCAAGTCAGGTGTGGAAGAACTTGACTGGCCTGCACAGAGCCTAGACCTGCACCCCATCAAACACCTTTGGGATACACTGGAATGCTTACTGCAAGCCAGGACCCATCTCACAGCACCCGTGCCTGACCTCATTGATACTCTTGTATCCAAATGGGACCAAATTCCTGCAGCCATGTTTCAAAGTCTAGTGGAAAGCCTTCCCAGAACAGCAAAGGCTGTTATCACAGCAAAGGGGGACCAATTCCTTATTAATGCACATGCTTTTAAAATGACATGGACAAGCACATATGGATGTAATGCATTTCTAGACAGTCCATCCATCACATAACTCCCCTTTGGTGGCCCTTTGTTACCAACACATCTATGACCCACTTAAATTTTATTTCATAAAATGCACTCCTACCCAACGGCCACATCTTGTATATGCATGACTTCCACCCATGTTTGTTAGGCAGTTAGCAAGGAAAGAAGCCACTGGAACAACTTCACATGGACCAGCAGGTGATCTCACAGCAAAAGTCCACAACTCCGCGAGTTCCTAAAACCAAATGACAGGGCATTTCCCCAGTATTTTCATCTTTTAGAGAAACTGAAAGGTTTACTGTATATGGCCTTCCAGACATGGGTTTGCACTCAGTTTGACAGCCCTGCTGTAAATTTGTTCACTTTCACATCCTCTAAACAGGCCTGGGGCAAAACAAAAAGCAATGGTAGGAAACAGAGCAATTTTGAGGGGCAGCCAATACGTTGCTGAGCCCACCCACGCCCACACGACCCAAGTCATTTGTATTTACTTATTTTGCCACATTGTTCTTAAAAGCAATTTGCAGTCATTTACTGATTTTTACAGATAGGGTAATTTTACTGTATCAAATTAGGTTGAGTGCCTTGACCGAAGGTCCTACAGCAGAAGGTGGGATTCCAACCTAGATTGGCAGTGACTCTAACCACAACACCCGTTCTTGAATTCGCAGTGGCTTTGGAGAGTAGAAGGAAACAGGAGCACCTCAAGGAAACCCACACAAACAAGGAGAAGTAAAGTCCACACAGAGTTGCAGCCAAAGCTGAACCTTCACTCCGCAGGTTGTGAGGCACCAATATTAACCGTTACACCACCATACTGCCCAGCTTTGTAATAAAAGAAACACTTTAGATATAACTGAAATGTGAAGTGAATAAGTAAAAATCCAAATAAAATACTTCAGAAGCTGCATAACTCTGACCTTAGATTACCTGAGGTACTGCAGAAGTTCTATGTAACGCAGCATTTAAAAAAAAAAATAAAAAAAAAATCACATTAATTAAGTTACATTACAGTCCAGTCCAGGGTTGGGACATAACACATAGAAGAAGGAGAAAACAAAACCAAACCTCCAAACCTTATACACTGGTTATCCTTTCTCTGCTTTCTTAACCCAATAACCAAGCATTCTCCAGAGGCAAGTAAAGCCCAGAACAGCCAAAAACTACCGTAAAAAACAAAAACAAAAGTACGCCACTCTACCCTCACTCACTAACCGCAGCAAAAACTGACACAGCCGAACAAAGAAAATGTTGCTCACCCCCTTCCAGCAGTTGCTTGATACTTATAGTTGTTTACAAGAACAGGTTAGAAAGATTCAACATCACTCACACTAGCAGCAATTTAGCACAATAAATCATTCACCAATTATCAATAACAAACACACGACTCCTTCCTTTCTCCCTTTCATGTGTCCTTGTTCTTTATATGCTTTCATCACAATTGGCTGACCAATGGCATTCTGCTTCCAAGTCGAACTCCATAGCGCCACCTATTTTCACACACACACACGCACGCACGCACGCACGCACGCACACACACACACACACACACAAATACTAAAGGCCTTATGACTAAGGTTGTAACAACATCTATAAACAGATACATGACATGAAAGCTGCACAATGCTGCTGTTGTGAGCTTTGGACCACAGTGATGGTGTGAGATCATGTGAATTTTACAATGACTTGCACAGTCAAACATTGAAGGACAAATGTCATTTTATTTCTTCATCTGGCAAGATCTTTGATAGCTTTTATATGATTGTGTCTTTCCAGCTGCACATATTGCTGAGAATATAATGCAATTCACAGACAAGTTAAATATTAAACGCAAATATTGTCTTTCACTCAACATCATTTAAAACAATTTCAGTATTAGAACTTAAAACCAGACCATAACATTTTATTTCTTTCTAAAAAAACAAATAAAAATGATAATTATCCCTGAAGTTTTATACTCAAGTAATGTTCCAAAGCTTTCAAGCTTTGGATGAGGAACATTCTAGAAAGACTGTAATGCACTGGTTTACTTTGGCATTTTGTAGTGGAGAATGAGTGGAACCATACAGGAGTCCACTGTTGAGTGGGTGTCTGAGGGTCACTGCAATAGGCTCTGGCGAGCCCTCCTTTCATCACCTACAGTACCATATTTACATTTGTTCATTTAGCTGGAGCTTTTCTTCAAACCAACTTAAACTGTTAAGCTACTTAGAATTATTTACCCATTTTATACAGCTGAGTAATTTTTACTGGAACAAATCAGAGTTAGTACCTCTTTCAACAGTCTTGCAACCGGAGGGATTTGAATCCAAAGCCAGCGGTTGTAACTGTTCCACCTGCTGCCCCAGATTCTTTACACATCAGTTGTCTGAAGGGTAGATTCAGCTTAATGGCACCTGAAAAAGGCTGAAAAAAATCATACAACTACAAAAAAAGTCCAGTAGATTATTCTTCAAATGCTTTGGGAGTGGAAAGAGACTTCTCAGGCAGAAACTGATACCACTTGACTTCCAGTTGTTTTTCCATTTTCATATTTTGTAGAACATAAACACTGTCAGTCTTTGGGAGTGGGGCACAGATGTTTTTTTCTGTTTGCTTTCTGATCGTCTCCTTTAGCAACCTAAAGTTTCACTACGTTGATGGTCCCATCATCCCCTTCCTCTCCCCCTGTCCATTTTTCTCTCCCCTCAGCAAAAGAACCAATAATAATAATAATAAAAATAATCTTGATAATAATTGTATTTTAGAATTGTATAAATACACATAAAGAGTGTCAACAGCAATACATTCTCGTGTTAACAGAAATACATTCTGGTACAATAATACAGCAGACGCTGTACCAGTGAAAACTGGTGCTTCCTGGACTACACAATATTTCATTTATTTCTTTTTATTTCACTTATTTAGTTGGGACTTTTCCCCAAAACAACTGACAATGTTATACCACTTGAATGATTCACCCATTTGTACAGCAGACTAATTTAGAGTAACTGCCAAGATCAAGGATACTACAGCAGGAGGTGTGGTTTGAACCTGAGTCCTTCAAAAGCAAGGAGGCAGATCAACCACGTCTCCACCTACTGCCCACATAGTCACCATTTATTGTCAAGACGCACTGCATTGGCATTTATGTCACCAGATTATCAGCGGAATAAACCTAAAGTGCTGGAAATTCCCTGTGTGCTATGGGGCAAGGTTAAAGATCCAGAAGTGAACATCCGTAT
Organism: Arapaima gigas; assembly: GCA_900497675.1. Lineage (NCBI taxonomy): Eukaryota > Metazoa > Chordata > Actinopteri > Osteoglossiformes > Osteoglossidae > Arapaima > Arapaima gigas. The sequence continues at coordinate 733,427 of UFQX01000051.1, forward strand.
TGTGCATCTTCAAGCACAAAGGTGAGTGTTTCTGGATCCACATTGCTGCTAAGGACGGCTGACATCAGTTTGCTGTCAGAGACTCTTCGAAGAAGGGCTTCTCAAGCAGTGGCATCCTTTCGGCTCTCGCCGCCTCACGAAAGTTCCGCCGCAGCCAGCCGTACACGACACTGTTCAGGAGGCCGTGCAAAGACATGCTGAAGGCCTGGCGGGAAGACCGAACTGCCGTCACATTTAAAGATCAACACCTCACTTACAGATGGCCGTGCTACACGCGTTCAAGGTTACACGTGTTACAGCATTTTGTTTTAATATATATTTGCAAACCATTCATTTTGTTAGTGGGAAAGATGGATCTTTAGTCATGTCAACAGCAACATTTGAGAAGCAGTGCTTGAAGTGGGCCAGGACTCAGCGGTATGCAGTAGAGACACTTCTGACTTTTGCTATGTGGAGAACCAGGACTTTTTCTTGCTTATTGGCACTCCTGGTGCTCTTTTCTGCTCCCAGACAAACAGATCTTCTGGCTGAGCTGCTATTTCAGCAAAACACTACTGTGGGACATGGTCATTATTCATAACAGCCCTAAAAGCTACATTTCATTACCAGGGTGCACCAAGTTAGCGTGAAACTCGGCTCAAAATTTCTATTGATACGTATACAAATAGTAAACATCAGTAGTATCTCCTAAATTTTGTTCACTACAGAAGTTCAAAATTTAACAGTTAATACTTAAGAGTTTAGTGATATTGACCAATATGCACACCAACATGCCAATATGGGAAGGCACCAACAACTGTCACAGCATCTTCCATCTGCACTCTTTGTTGACCAATAAGGATTGTTCTTCACCAATATTCTTACAACCTACCCTCCAGCTATCCTGTGAATTATATTGCACCAACACATAATGTTATTGAAATGTGACACATTTAACTTACCTGTAAGACATAGAGGGGAAACAGCTTTTCTTGAGAAATGCTCTTTATGAATGACAGGCCCATGAGAACAAGGACTGTGATGACCAAGAGCAAATAAGGAGATATTAAGAGAAATGAGTTATTAAAGTATTAGACACAAAGCCTTTGCTAATTAAAAACAACTCTGGCAACATTTCAATTTTACCTAATAGATACATTTGATATACGCTAAAAATGTAAAGACCGCATCATGTTACACAGCATTATGAAACTATTATACATTCAGGCTTTGTCATTAACTGCTTTGTCCTGGTTAGGGTCTGTTGGGGTCCAGAGCCTGTCCTGGGATCACTAGGCACTGGGCTATGAAACTATACCCTGGATGCGTCGCCAATCCACCACAGGAACGAAACTGTTTTATTTTCAGAACTTACCCGGTGTCCAGCAGAAAGTGACCACCAACACCATGGAGCGCACTGTTGCACACAGTCCCCGCAGGCTTCTCCTGCTGAAGCTGTCCCCCTCCATTGGAACTGTAGCTCGCGCCTCATACCCTCGGAACCAGCTGTTCACCTTACAGTACACAACCTGGGGTGGAGGAGGGATGAGTGGAACTGACGCATACTCTGACAGTTGGGTTTTAAAGGTATGATGTGGCTGAAACAACTACATTTGGTTGTGGATGAACTGCAAGATGGAGATACTGATCTTAAGCTAGTATGAACGGTCACTTCCAAATGTTTAAGGAAAACAGGTGAGCAGTAAATTGTAGTATAAGCTGTATCAGAAGGACATTAAATATACAGTACTGTGCAAAAGTCTTAGGCATGCAACTTCAATGTCTGTTGAGAAGTGCAGGTAGATTCGTATCTACCATCAGGGAGGTTTCTGGTTGGTCCCAAATTCATTCTGCAGCCTGAGAATGACCTCAAACACCCAATCTCAGTCATACACAACTATCTTGAGCAAAAAGAAGGAATCCTGCAACAGATGGTATGGTCCCCACAGAGTCCTGATCTCAACATGATCGAGTCAGTCTGGGAGGACATGCAGAGACAGTCAAAGTCTGCAGAAGAACTGTGGCCAGTTCCTCAAAATGTTTGGAAGAACCTACCAACCTCTACCTTAAACTGCATGCAAGTTTGCCTAAGAGAACTGATGCTGTTTTAAAGACAAAGGGTGGTCCCACCAAATATTTATTTGATTGAGGTTTTTTATCTACTGCACTTTTTAGAAGGTTTATTGATTAATAAGTATTCATGGCATTATTTTTGGAACCGTCCTCACTGTATAGCATTTTTCCCACAGGTGCCTCAGACTTTTGCACAGTAATGTATTTAAATTTATATTGCTTAAAGGACATTTGCCTGTAGAGCAATTGGACATATAAGACTCTCAAAAGATACATAACAATATATAAATTACAAAATAAAAAGCCTAAATAAATAAATAAATGAATATATAACTAATACATAACAACAATAATAGATAGCAGAAGACAGTCTCATTGGTGACATCCTGGTTATGTCCCAAATGTGTCCAAAATGTTAAAGTAACACTTACCGTGCAACAGATTAACACCAACAGCACACCTATCAAGAAGAAGCATCTCACAAACATGTCATGACCGGGATCCTGTAATTCAGGAAAAAAAAAACAGGTGTTAGTGGAAGAATTTTAATCACGCAAAATGTAGATCGCCAAAATACAGAACTTACCACGTGTGAACAAGAGTCATTCTTGATGTGTAAGAGCAAAATACAGCTATGTCAAAGAAGAAAGAAAAATAATTACTTAAATGATTATAATAATAATTGCTGACGAGCCGTAGCCAGTCAATTGGAGATGAATGTAGAACTGAAGTGACACCCGCCAGCCTCTGTAACCCCAGACATCAATTACAGTACAGTAATACCTCAATTACTTCTCTAAATGTGTTCTTGAGAAATACTTAATGAACACTTAAGCACTTAATGAAACAGCGCTGTAAGAGGTCATTAATAGAGCATTAATATGGTATGTTGTATATTTGGAGCTAAAAAACTGGGCATGCGCAACACAGTATAAAGTAGATTTTTTTAATATCTTTAATGACAGCATATAAACACAGAAAACAATCAATTTTATATATAACAGATACAAAAATTCCAGATTATATTGATAAATAACTCTGAGGGCTAAAATAAAACTGTGCTGGTCCAAAGCAGGCATAGTGCTACTTGAGGTGTTACTATAATTCTGGTCCTCCTCCGCCATCCTCGAATGCAATATTAATCTTATGGGATATAATGTCAAAATATGTCTAATTTGTCATTAAATCGGAGGAGAAAAAGGCTTACCCACCTTGAGCAGAATATAGTATGATTTTTGCTCATGGCTGTATTGGAAGCTGAGAGGTTGAGCTCTGCCAGTACACTGGCCTCAGTCAAGGTCTCAGTAGACACATATAAGAAGTAGACTGACATGGGGACCACCCTGGGTAGCCAAAGAGTAGGTCTGGCTCATACATGTCTGACACAATATTGAATAGACATTTATATGATGAAAAAACATGTAGCTTAAGCATATTCTTACCACACTATAGCATATAATGGAGGAAATGAAACTCCAGGTCTGCTCTGTGACTGTATGTGAAGATAAATGAGGACAAGTGGGCTTGTGGTGAAATCACACTATGAGTAAAAACACTTTTAACATTTTCACTAAGTTCCAAGCTGACAGTTGAGTGATTCACTGCACAAACATGGCCAATGTTCCACTGAGCAGACATGAGCTGTAGACACTGTGGAAGTGAGTTGAATGAAGGCCATCATGCATTCCTACTGTTCTTGGGTGCATTTTAAGGTCAAATAACATGCTGACATTTACTTCACAACAAACTATTATTTGAAAATATGTCTGCATCATCAAAAACATCAAATTTTAACGCTGGTAACAGGAGGGCCCAGTATTTTGGGTTAAGGAACCTGAAGCAAAAGCAACATTTTTTTTCCAAGTGAGTTGAGGTTCAACCAGCACGAGCTCATAGTTTCCTCACCTGTCCTTCAACTTCACCCTCTGCTGAAGTCTCCCTCCAGCCATGAGCCACCTGCTTGGACTCATAGGCATAGACCACAACCAGAAGGAATGAGACGCAGTAAAATGTCTGCAATGCAAGATAACAGGAAACAATTTTATGATCCAGCTTTCGAATTCATTGTTTTCTGATTTGTCAGCTGCACATGGGATTGTTTTTCAGGCTTTCAGAGGTATAAAAATGCACGAGAAGTAGTTTTACAGTTGATCTCAACAGATATGCGACACTGTCACCACAAAGAAGTGTGTGTCATAGAGCATCACGGGTACACGTGAGTCCCAAAGGTCCACTTGCCAGTGAAAGCGGAAGTCCGTGCTCACAGAACTGGACGTTTTGTGGAGAGTGGCTGAAGTTAATGGTGGTGTTCAGCAGCAGAAGGGTGGCTGCCAGGAGGTCTGCCAGAGCCAGCTGGAACAGGGGCCGAGCCTGGAGGGGAAACAGATGCAGAACCACCCAAGTGGGGGTGGATGTTACCATGATCAAAACACCAGCAAAGGAAGATCACGTTTAGAAAGGTCATCAGTGCAAATTTATGAAACTATATACTGATCACTTTTCAAATTTTTCCAGATATACTCTCCTGGTTTTCCTGGCAGGCACCTGCCTAACTGTTTGGTTCCAAGGACTGCATTGTATATTTATGCTCCAAAGCAAAAACTCTGTAGAAAAAACCTGACTGGGACAATCTGTCTCAAAGCCACGATAAAACACTTTATTAATAGAATAAAGCATTCTTTCACAATGGCCACTTACAGACAATGTTTTCAGTAAAGACCGAAGATGTAGATAATTTCTAAGTGTCGGTGGAACTCACTCCACTATTACTTCATCTCTGACAATATTTACCATGTCACAGAAACCTAAAGTGTAGGAATGTCATTTTTGTGGCCATGGTGCCTGGACCTCCAGCTTTTTCACGTGCGAAACCACTTCTCAGTGTGGTCCATAAGACTTTAAACAGTTTTAACTGGCATCATGGGATCGGGGAGAGGTGATCCCTCATTTCCCTCAACCCACCTGTTTGTTGAGGTGCTGTCTCCTAAATATGGACACCAGCATGACAGAAACGCTCCCAAGTATACTGAAAGAGAAGGCAAAGGTGTGTCAATGTTCCATAACAAAGTGTGTGATAAGGTGTTGGGTAACAGGTAATGTCAGCTTCGCAAGCAAAGCTCCCCCTCACTGCACCACCCCACAAATATTCATTACAATGAGCCTGTAAAAGAAACAATCACTGCAGAATCTGGACCGCATATCACATAAAGGCCACCCTTTGTGTGATGGTATTCAAAATACTTTTGACATACATTTTAATGTCAGACAGAGAAGGAATATGAATTTCTGACAGACTGAATCCTGTTTGTACTACCTTTATTTTGTTTCTATTTTCTTCTCATTTCATTTAATTTTTTTAATTCACCTATATGTCATTAAATGTGAATGTTTATTTACCTTTAGTGTGATTCCAGTGTCCCTGTCATGACACTGTGGTTTTACAATGTGTTGTATGTAGGTTAATGTTTTCTTTTGGATTAATAAAAGTCTCCTTATTATCCTACTGAAGTATAAAAAGCAAATGTACAATTGACTGGGAAAAATACTCATTATAGTGTTACTTAATGGGTTGCTTTCCTGCTAGTTAAATTTTTGATGTGGTGCAACAGTGGACCAAAAAGAATTTTTACAGAAATTTATCCATCTCATTAAAATGACAAAGATTCCTTACATGTTTTTCTGATTATTGGGCGACATGCCTAATAGCCCAAATACCCAGCAACAGTGATTTCTCAGACCTCCTTATCTTATGGTTTTTTTTTGTATTGGTTTTGTTAAAAATTAACATTTTCCTTCACTCTCACTGCCCCCGTATGTACAGCACCACACCCGAGTACTGTAGAATGTGCAGGATAATGTGATGCATAATAAACAATTGAACATTGAATAAACAAAAACTTTTCAAAAATTCTTTAAAAAATGAATGAACTTAATCGACTAAAATGTTTTTGCTGTCTTTATTTCCTATATGTGCACATCCTCTTGTGTGACATTGATTCATTTAGCTGATGTTTTTCTCTAAAGCAGCTTACAATGTTAAGCTACTTACACTGATCTACTCATTTATACAGCTGGGCAATTTTTACAGGAGGAATTCAGAGTAAGGCCCTTGATCAAATGTGCCACAGCAGGAGGTGCTATGATTCAAACGTCAGGTGTTTGACTGGAAAAGTAGCAGCTCAAACTACTACGCCACCTGCTGCCCCATTGCATGTAAACCAAAGGAAAAGATTATTTACTCATGCAGCTCTTGAAGGCTAAGCTGTGCAAAAAGCAAGGAGATGTTATTCATTTTATATGTGGTATATTTTATGATCCATGTACTACATTGGATTCAAAACTATGCTGCACTACAGTGAACCTAAATCATAACAAAACCATGGTTAGCTATGAGTGTGCCTCTCACCTGTTGTGACAAACAACTTGCCCCTCTTCTCACATTTACAGCTTTTCAGTTCCCACCATAAGAAACATACAAAGATGAAAGGATGTGAAATGTCTGAGTCATTATTTTATTATTCTGAAAACTGAGTCACTACAACTTGGCCCCACTGTCTCAACAAAGGGCAGGGTGCTGATGCTGGCATCACTAGTCCAACTGGTCTCTTTTTTGGGGAACAAAGAGTAACTGACATTCAAGCTGCACATGAGCGAGTGAGACCTTTCCTCACTGATCTCCAGCAACCCACATCCAACACTGCTGTTCATTTACTGGTGAAAAGCATTTGGATCAGTAGGTGTGACCCTAAACCTAACTTCTGCCTTTACTTCACTGATGATTTTGTATGAACATCCTGAACGCCACAAACTGTACAAATACAACGAGGATCTTACCTTAAAGACAGTGTTGATAAATACACAATTGAGAGTGCTTTTATCTAAAAGAGATTTGCAAAGGTTAAGAAAAGTTAAAAACCACACATTTTACTCTGCTGTATATTACATACTAACAACAGATCTCCTGTGGTCTTGCAAGTATTTCAAAAAGCTCAGCTATAAATAGTATTAGATATAAATAGGTGCTCTGTTCAATATTGTAGTATTGTTCAATATTCTGTGTCTCTTGCGCTTTTCTTTACCTGTTTATCTGTCAGTGCCGCTTCCAGTCCGTCGTCCACTTGGAGATTCATAGCGGAGGATTATTATTTTCCCTTCAGTGCCAAAACCAAAAGAGAAATACCACGGTGTGCGTGTGTGTAAAAGCAGAAGGGATGGGACGGTGCCAGCACACCAGTTTCCCTGCAGCGTTCATTAACCTGGACCTGGTCTCCGCCCCAGCTGCACACTGCAATTCGAACCCTGCCTGCCAGAGATCACTCCTGGCAAGGTTTTTAGATTACTGTAGCCACCATGCATGGGCTACTGGTTAATATTTGATGGACCAAAAAATGACAAACAGAAATAATACTTTATTTTGGTAAAACTTGTACACCTTAATTTATTAACTTGGCACTAATGTTAGATAAGACCACTGGCTCAGACTGCGAAGGTAAGAAAAAAAAAAGACACCTGGTAGGAGGGAAGGAACAAAGATAATAATGGAGATTTAGAGACTAAAATTTAGAAGGAAAAATCAATTCATGTTTACACAATTGAAGACCACAAAAAGTACTGTGACTGGATAACTACAAAACACTCATTAACAGTCTTTGGTATCAAAAACACATGCGCAATGGCTTTGTTCAGTATCCGTGGCGCTGTTTCGCTCACGCCGAGGAGCTGCCATCTGCGCAGTTAGCTCGACACAGACAACGTGGAGGACGCGGGACACTGGTGTAAAGTGTTGCCTTTGGCACACGAAAAGGAGGGACGCCATCCTGACATTGGGGCGGGGCAGGTTAGGGTTGAACCCTGGGGGGGTCATCAAAGCCCACATATTGTCACGTTGAAAATTGGTGCAGTTGACCACAAGTTGCCATTCAGTGTGGGAACCGGGGATCCTGCGCTTCCCGGGTCCGACAGTAATAATAAAGCAAGTGATTTCAGCAGCCTTTTTATCGGCTGCGTGATGGTTAATAGGCTTGACAATATATTGAATCATACAACATATGGTGAAAGATCTGATAAGCTTTTTTTAATAAAACCTCATTACCATTAATTAATCACTTTGTAAAGTGTGTGAACAATGCAGCACTCTTTATGAGTGTACAAAGTGGGGATTGAAAATCTGCTTGTAATCCACTGTTTATTTCCAAATTTCAAATTATTATTAAATTCACAACCAAGAAAATCACAATTAAATTTATTCACAGGTTCTCAAAATGTCTCATATATAGCAGTTAAAATGGAAAAAAAATTGTACTGTAACATTTTAACTTCGAACTAAATTAAAAACTAATTTATGAAAATGACAAATTGAAGTAGTTTATCTTCACAAGTTCCTGGTAAATGGAACATCTTTTACCTGGTTATTGATCACAAACACTCAGGAACATCAAACATGAGCTGTAAACACTGTGGAAGAGAGTTTAATTAGTCTAGTGTCAACATACCTACCGTTCGAGAGTGTTTTGCTGCCAACTATTGGTTGAATTTGGAAATGCAGGTAATGTTTGCCTATTTTTTGAAAATAGCCAAAAAATAAACAATAAGCAAAAAAAAAAATGTTTCTTTCACAATTCTAACTCAAATGTTCATAATAGAAGACAGAGAGGCAAATAACTTGATCACACATGGAGGATTGCTATTGAAAATACTTTAATCTGATTTTATGCTAATATAGTTTACATGATTACCAGTCACTTGTAGTAAATATACCTTTTTTTTTTTTTTTTTTTAAACAAAGTCTGTATTTGGGACATTCAATATATAAATCAAAAGAGGAATCTCAAATACAGGAGTACAGCTTTTATATCAAAGGTGATGAAGATGAACATATAAAAAACTTCNCAATCAAAAGAGGAATCTCAAATACAGGAGTACAGCTTTTATATCAAAGGTGATGAAGATGAACATATAAAAAACTTCTGCGTACAGAATAAATCCAAAGGGGTTAATGATATGTTACTGAAAGCAGACAGGAAACGTCCATCAGGACTCCTCATCCTTCAACAAACACACCAAACCAAAAGTGAAACAACATTCACAACACCCAGTTTTCACAGGAGAATCATAGATGCTCTTGACATAAGTTGCCCAGTAAGAGCTATCTCAAATAAGTTTGTTATTCAGTTTATTCAAAATTCTTATGTTACATAACATGGCTTGTTCTGCTATCCTCCAGTGGCTTAATGGGGAAAAAAGACAATGATTATGTATAAAAGTGGAAAAAGCAGAATACTTTGAAATAACGCTTTTTTTTTTAAAACTTTTGTACAAAGCAGATAAAACTTAACTAATTCTAAACTGAGTTAAGATTAGTTAGCACCTGCTGGAATTAAACCAAATGGATTTGATGCCTTTTTAACATTAAAGACCAGCAACTGATGCAGAGCAGACAGACAATCACATAATGATAAAAAAGTGGAACTTCCATGAAACACCACATGAGCTAGACATAGGTTTCCAACAGAAAATGAACATGTAACCCAAGAGTAGACACTTCTTGTGCTACTGGCCATCGCAGTTACATCAAAAAGCAGTGCAAACACATCCTTTCAAATTCCTGAGAATCACTAAAGTCTTGAATTTTCAAAATGTGGGTTGAGCAACTTTGTGCAACACAAATGCAGTCATTTTATTTTTCAAAATTTTCCCCACACACCTTTTCTCAACTTAAAAAAGGGGTGGGGGGGTGATCTATTTGCCTAAACTACTGGAGCACTGTGATAGTCTTTGGTAAGTCACAAACCATAAAAGGGTCAAAAGGAGCAACTTCTTTACTAAAGTGAATTCAAAAAAAAAAAAAAAAAAAAAAATTCATAATTTGGAGCTCCATGCACATTTTATTACATTCTCTTCAGTACCCTAGCAAACAACAAATAGGTGAAAGTCTAAGATAATTCCTCCTAAAGTGTTATTTCAATATTTTGTAGATGCTGATCACTTCAAACACTCTGATTAGTACTGGAGTGTATCAGTTTCTTTTGGTGAAACAAAGGAAGCTTGCTTCCTGTGCTAAGGACATGAGTTACTTAAGTTGTTAAAATGTTACAGCAAAAGCTTTCCTCATCTCGGCCAGTTTTCACTCACGTTCAAGAACAGCAACCTCTAGAGGCCTGGAAGGAACTTCTCCAAAGTACTAAAAATTGTACTAAAACTCAGTTCCCTCTTGGTTGTGCAAAAGAAATTAACAAAAATTAATGCTACTTAAGCCCAAAAATAAATACATATCAGACAATCATGTACGCCCCAAAATATAATTTCCCAGTAGTGAGAAAATTACTTCACAACCTAATAACATGTTTAAACAGCTAAATATTATCTATTATTAGCTATTATCTGACACCTGAGTTCCACCAGCTTTGTGACTGCTGTTTGACCACAGCCTGTTTCTCCTGGGGGCTGAAGTGTAGGATTGTGAGGATGGCGCTGAGTGTCTGCTGCCGCCCCTTTGAGTCCTGCAGGGTCAGGTAGCGGTATATGATGTTCTTTAGGTACTCAAGGTTGGCACCCTCGCGCCTCTGGTCCCTGGCATACTTGTCGAGCTGGTCCCGCAGCGCCGACACCTCTTCGTCGTAGCGTTCCCCATTGGTGATGAGCTTGTCTTGCAGCTGATGGAGGTCTGCCTCAAGCTGGTGTTTGTGCCTCCGCAGGCTGCCAATTTCTACCTCCTTGCGGGCCAGCTGCTCGGCGTACAGGAGCAGTGTAGGCTCGTTGGGGCCTGCCAGCTTCAGTGCTTGTTCAATGAGGTCACCCTGCACAGGTTCGCTCGTTGAGGAACCACTGTCAGACTCAGCACTGGGCCCTCCATGAGGTCTGGGCCAGCTAAGGCCATATGCCAACGGTGCTGCACGCAGGCGCTCTAGCTCCAGGTCCTTGTCAGCCAGCAGGGCAACAGTGCGGTCGCGCTGCTTGTGCAGCTCCTCCTCGAGCCGGAGGAAGCGTTCATGGTAGTGGGCCTCCAGGCGTTCCATCTCCTGCTTGTGGCCCTGCTGCAGGCTTAGTGTCTGCTGCTGCTGGGCCGCCAATTCGCGAGCATGCTGAGCTTCTGCTTCGTCGCAGTGGATCCGCAACCCAATATACTTCTCCTTGAGCTCAGCCAGTTGCTCCCGTGCCTCTTCCAGCTCCTTGGCTGTACTCCCATCCTTGGCATTCTTATTCTTGAGCACCACCTGTGCACGCGTCTTGTAGCGCTCAAACTCTTCTTTCAGCTGCTTCAGTTCCTGCTGGTAGTACAACACGGAAGCCTTTTCTCCGTCCGAGGGCTCGGCTGGACTGACTGTCTTCTCGATCTCCAGGGGCTGCTGAGACTTCTGGGAGGCCAGGAACAGCAACCTCTTGACCTTCTCCATCTTGTCCTTTAGTACATTGACATCCAGGTTAGCTTCGTCTAGAGTTAGGTCCACAGGGGACCGAGAAGAGGCAGCGATGGCCAAGGTCTTGTTCTCCATGTCCAGCTGCAAGATGCGCTCACGTAGTTTCTGTACGGCTAGCTGGTCCTTCTGTCGGGCCTTTTCACAGGCACCCACCAACTCGGACAGCTCCGACACCCGGGCCTCCAAGCTGGCCACGCGGGCCTCCTCCAGCTGTACACGCTCCCGCAGATGCTCCTCTGCCTGCGCAGCCTACAAACACAGAGCACGAAAGTAGCATGAAGAACACTGGACTTCAGGCTGCATTCATGCCTTCTGTGACAAATGTTGTTTTACAAGATTGTGCACTAAATACTAAATACTTTAAAATCAAAGTATTCATAAGCAAAGTTTTCCAGTCAAACAACTTGATGATATGGGCAGCAGGTGGGGTAGCAGTTACAGATGCTGCCTTCCAAATAAAGGTCCCACGTTCAAATCCTAACTGCTGCTGTAGTACCCAGAATCAAGGTACTTATCCTGAGTCGATATGGTAAAAAATAGCCAGCTGTTTAAGTGGATAAATCACTAAATAGCTTAATATTGTAAGCCAGCTTGGAGAAAAGGGTCAGCTTTATAATCTGAAAAAAAAAATCAGTTGTGATTAAAAATTAGTGATCTTATACACAACTGTTATGACAAATAAAACTGGAAAAAAAAATAGTCTGCAACACAACAATGTGTAAAAACTTATCATTAAAACCACCCCACATAAAATAGAACATAATATTTACATTTTTAAAAATTGTATCACTGAAAAACAGTGATGTGGAAACACCACACCTTCCTCATCTCCTGCTGCAGCTGAGACTCAAAGTATGTCCTGAGTTCGGCCGACTCGCGCTGCAGTTCCTCCACCAGTGGGTCTGGCTTCCTCCTCTCTGCTTCTGCTGCTTCCAAACTCTTCTTCATCTCCTCTTTATCCAGGGACACCTGCCGCAGCTGAGCCTCCAAATCGGCTCCTCGGTCTGCAGCCACAGTCTTCTCCACGAGGGCCTCTCTGGTGTCCTCCAGCTTCAGCTCAGCTTCCTGACGCATCTCCCGCTCCTCCTGCAGGAGCTTCTGCAGCTCGCGGAGCATCAGTGCATGGTTCTCCTGCTCCTGTGCACGCTCGTGCTGTTGGGTGATCAGCCGGGCCTTGGTCTCTGCCAGTTGCTCCTGCAGGGCTTTCATATCCTCCTCGTGTTGATTTTTGGCCTCTGCGAGCTTCTGCTGCAAGTCCTCCCAGTCCTGTTTCATCTTCTTACGATCAGCCTGGAAAGAGGCCTCCATCCTGGACTTCTCCTGAGTGACTGTGGCCAGAGAGCTAGTCAGTGTGGACAGCTGGGTCTTGAACTGCAGCACCCGACGGTCAGCCTCCCCGGAGGCCTGCTGCTCCCCGCTGCTCAAGCTGATGCCACTCTCGGAACTGCTGGCCTCCTCTGACCTTTGGCAAGTGGATGATGCCCCGGCTCCAGCATCCACTGCGCTGCCTTCTTCCTCCGCATGTTCTCCCTTGGCACTGCCACTCGTGATGCTGGTGGCAGTCTCCACAGACGCAGCAGTGTCCACACTATCCTCGCTGTGGAGGGAGCACCGGTCTTCAGCATGCTCTGGAGGATGCTCTTGTGAGCTGGGACCTCTGACAGGGGGACCATCGCCACGTATATCCACCTCCTGGGACACCATTAAAACTTTCAAGCTGGCCTCCAAGGCCTCCTTCTCCTTCAGGAGGCTTTTGTAGGCCCTCACGACATCCTTCAGACGGGTCTGATATTGGAGCAACTGCTTTCTTTGCTCCTCGATGGTGTCCAGGAGCTCCTTCTTGCTGGGGCCCCCACCAAAGCTCATCCCAAACTTGTCCATGGCTCTTCTGCAGAGAGCTTACAACTCCATCTCTTAGAACAGCTGTGAAACACACAGGCAAACCATCAAAACGGTGACTTATTCTGTGGATAGTAAGGTGTCTCTCAGTGCAAGGACAGGCAGCTGTTTAATGCCTTCATAAGTCCACAGAGGTGAAAAATAAGCCACGGGTTAGCTATTTAGCATTAAATGATACAAAATCTAAATCTCTGATTTAAGAAAAGTGAAGCTGAATTGCAAAGGTAAAAGAATCAAGAACCTGGTTAACAGGCAATTAGCAACATGCTAACAGTGCAAACCTGGCAAAGCCGCGAGGAGGTGTCCGTGTACCCGGGTACGGCGTTCCCTCGTTAACGGTCGCAGTAACACGATGAAGCCTCCATAACCTAGTGCTACTTTCATTCACTAGGCTCTAGTTTCCAAAGTTACAATAACGACATACCTGAAGCTTACGTGTCCAATATGATGTATCCGGTTCCGGGAGCGCAACAGTCATGTCAATAAAGCTTCCGGATGTCTGAATGGTGCCAGGAGGCCATTTTATAAAGGTCAAAATTATAGTTATACAATACTTACAGTGTTAAGCCTAAAAGTATAGCCAGAATATTTTGTATAAATCACAAATGTTTCTTTATTGTATATAAAAACACGTTCGCTATTACCATGTGTACATAACAATTATGTCTGATTCTGAAAAAAAATTTGAATGTCACATTCTGTGAAGTTTTCATGTTATGCGTAACAATTTGTTAGGCTACGACGCTTGTAATTAATTTAGATATGATTTAAACAAACGTCCCTGCGCCAGGAACTTTGACACATCGCCCATTGCTGCGTTGTCAATAAAGTTGCGTCAAAGTTATGACGTCATAGCTTCCGCGTTGGCCTGGACGTGGCACCAGTGAAAGGGAGAGAGCTGCTAAAACAGAGGGAAGCCCACACTCCGTTTCACCGTATTTTTCCATAACAGTTGTGGCGCAGGATTATTTTATTGTTGAAATTTAACATGGGGCTTACAATCTCGTCGCTTTTCTCAAAGCTCTTTGGCAAGAAACAGATGAGAATACTTATGGGTAAGTAGTAGGAATGGAGGGAGGGATTTGTTAGCAGGAATCAGGATGGGAGGCACGATGGGGAGCTTCACATTTAGGATTGTAGTCACAAGAGTATTTATAATACGACTGTTACTTTTTAACGAGGAAGACTGGAAAAATGTTAAAGCTCACCATGCTTGTTGTCCCTGTATGTAAGCCTTGTATGGGACCAGCTAGGTTGTTTTCTGGTCCTTTTCAGGTGTATATGTGCATGCTACTATAACATCAATTAAATAACAATAATATCTGAGTGGATTTATGGAGGATTTGTGGCACTTGGATTGAAATGAGACTAGAACAAGATCTGGTCTGATTTTCAATATTAATATTTATCTGACACCTTTGTCCAAGGCTACTTAAGATGTTTGACAAGCAAATTTACCATGATTTACCAATATACAGCATTTTTTACTGTATTAATTCAGGGTACCTAACAACCTTAAGGTTACAGGGTAACAGCCTCCACCACTGCGCCACCTCCTGGCCTTCAGGGAGTTGTATTTAAAGGCATGTCAGTGCCCTGACTTTCTTTATTGACACATTACAATTTAATCAATTTCTTTTGTTTGCCAGTAGTGAGCATTAATTATTACATGTAAGCAATGAAGTAATAGTGCTGTAGCTCATTCTTCCAGCTGAATGTTTGCAAACCTGGGCAACTTACCCTGCCAGGTGACAATGTCAGGATTATTTTGATATAATACTGTAGCTGAAAAACCTGAAACATTCTGCAGACTTTTGAAAAGGAGTTTTACTCTTAAAACCCATACAAACTATTTGCAAAGAAACACATCAGACTGTAGTCTGAAATATGTGTTCATTATCAAAACTTTTACATACTGTAAGGGAGCTGTGTGGTTTGAGAAATACAGCCATTGGTATTTTATTTACAGTAATATTATTATGCAACTGAACATCATGTTATGTTAAGCAGAAAAAGCATTAAATGGCATGAAAATATACAACATATAAGAAAGTATCCTACAGGCAATATAAGGATATGAACTAAATTGTATTAATAAATAAATAGAGTAATTGAAGTGTAAAACAAAAGTATGACAGTCTTTTTACTTTATTTTTTAAGGCAGATCACATATGGTTGTTTTATATAGTTAGCTGAAATTGATTTGTTCTGGAATGGATATGAATGTCAATCCTCTTTTTTTCCCCAGTTGGTTTAGATGCAGCAGGTAAAACTACCATCCTGTACAAATTGAAGCTGGGGGAAATCGTGACCACTATTCCTACAATTGGTAAGATAAACAAAAACATTATGTTTCCTTAATCTGATGAAGGGCAGTTTACAGTTAAAAGAAAGTGGATGACAGATGTGGCCTATCTGTACCAAGCATATACTCATCAGCAGGTTGCTATGACAGCAGCAACGTTGTCAGAGTCCTGCATTTGCTCGGATCTTTAATGTAGATCAGAATGTGAATGTGTATCTTCAACTTGCAAACACAACCAGAGGTCTCTCTGTAACTTGATTTATTTGTAAACCCAGCTTGGCTGCTGGGAACCTTGAATAAACTGATCTTAAACAAGTACTTTTATTAGAGGAAAAATGACATTTTTCTTACTTTCTGAATGGATGTTCTACAGCTGTCAAAGGGAATTTTTTTGTGTTTTAACAAATCTAGGCCAAAAAGAAATGGTGTGGGATGTTGCTCAGATCAGATGCTTTACTTGCATACAGGTACATGCCATACTTATTTTTCAATAACAGCTCACCGCTGAAAAGCCTTTTGGTTTCATGCTGTCTGACAGGTTTCAACGTGGAGACAGTGGAGTACAAAAACATCTGCTTCACTGTGTGGGATGTCGGTGGCCAGGACAAAATCCGTCCCCTTTGGAGACACTACTTCCAGAACACACAGGTGATGTTTACAGCTGTGTTATTTCATAGCTAGGAAAGTGATTTTATGCAAACAGATTACTAAATTTGTCTCATTTATTTGTTAATTGATCAAGGGTATTGAAGGACTCCCAGTGGGATTTATCCCAGCAGCCTTTTGGCTACAAGTCCATGTTTTGAAAAGATGTGCTTTCCTGCTGTTCATGCTGTACACTATCAACATCACCGCGGTCTCTCTGTCAGGCTGCTGATCAATTATCTGTTTCAGCAGTTGACCACTGTAACACTTTAATTCGCCCCCAAGAGGGTTAATTTCCCCATGTTGATGGTGTGGTTTGGGCACTGCTATCTGGTCTGGTTTAATAAACAATTATGGTCAAGTAAAATAATGAGCAAGTACTAACTTGCTTTGAAGTCAAGGTGAGGTCACTGTAAGCTGAATCTTGTGTCTCAAGACATCAGACACCACCCGTTGTTGTTACAAGGGATTTCAATAGATTAACATAACCGTAAAGAATTGTTGTTATGGGAACAGAATACACAGGATATACAGCAGGAAGCCATGTGGTTTCTCACAAGCTGTACGTGTCTCGGAATAAGCAGACATGATAACGACTGCCATACCTATACTGAAAAGCAGCTGTTATGACTCAATGTTTTTGGACAGGACAGTGGCATTGTTTGAACTTGTAAACCCCTTTTTTCTGTACATTGTGATTCCAACAGTAGAAATTTATGACTTGTATAATTATTAGTATTTAGCTGATACCTTTGTAAAAGGTGATATAGAATGCTAAATACAATATACTGCCTATACATCTTTACCTATTTATGAATAACTTTGGCACCTCACCAAAAATATATATTGGATGGAAGATCTTGGGCAACACAATGAGGCAAGACTGTAGTTAGTATTGAGTAGGTGACATAGTGGGGACAGCTACTGCCTTACACTTGATTCAAGTTTGAGTCCCACTTCCAGCTGTAGTTCTTATGACCAAGATACATACCCTGCATTGATACAGCAAAAATAACTCAGCTAAAAAAAAAAAAAGTAAATCGCTAAGTAGGTTACAATTGTCAGGTAGGAAGGTAAGGTGAGCATGTGTTCCTAATAAAGTGGCCAGTGAGTGTATACATGTATTTGTGTGAGCCAGTTTCTCTGATCTTCTTGACTCGCTGTAAATGTGACCCTGCAGGGCCTTATCTTCGTAGTGGACAGCAACGACAGGGAGCGCATAGCAGAGTCTGCAGAGGAGCTCTCCAAAATGGTGCGTGTACCCAAGAAGCACATTTGTATTTGACAGGCACATTTCTGTTAATGTTGGTTTGCTTTTTTAAAAAATGCCAAGATAAATCAACAGATGGTATGTTCTGAGTGTGAGCATGTGCAGGATGTTTTAAGCTCTAGCAGTCATTGTTTCTGGCCTGGTCTTCTACTTCCTCCTTTTTAAGCTGCAAGAGGATGAACTGCGGGACGCTGTCCTGTTGGTCTTTGCCAACAAGCAGGACTTGCCCAACGCCATGTCAGTGAGCGATCTGACGGAGAAGCTGGGCCTACACAGCCTACGCAGCAGAACTGTGAGAACTGTGATCCTTTGTTCAAACACATTTTTGCTGCCAAAACAACATAGGGCTGAATGTTAATTTTATTTCGGTGTCTGGTTGACTACAGGACAGGTGCACATTCTGTCGCATCAAATTTTGCAACTGTTCAATTTTGGAACACATCAGAAAGGGTATTCTCCTTTATGAGCAGGAAGTTAACACAAACATTTTTAAGTTTACCAGTAACATTTTTGCTAAATAGTTTTAGTTCTAAAATGTTTCTCTGACAACAAAATTAAACTAATAATTTAAACAAGGCACTAAAAAATTATAATCAACTTACAAACACTGTTGGACCAGAAGTCAGTTTACAACACTACCAAACATGGTGTCAGTTACTGAAAGTTTATTAGTTCAGCTGAATTCCTTTGCTAAGTTTTCAATATTGCAATAATAAATTAAAAACAAAACAGCCTTGGTGCCACTTGAGTTTGTCTGGGTTACTGGCCCTAATGGTGTTAAGTGGAAACACATGTTTTCTGCTCTGCAGCAGACAATTTGGCAGAAATGAGCTTGGATTTTTATTTATTTTAAAATTCATGTCAGATGTTAGGAAGAGCAAGAACACTTTTTACTATTATAACGTTTCCTTAGAAATAGAAGCTCAAAACACCTAAATACATGGTCTCTTTTGTTTTTGACAAATTTGGGTGCTTTCTAGCAAGAAATCAATTTTAAAACAATGCAAATGACTCATTGATTGTTTTATGACTGAATTGATTATTTTACTTCAATATGCACCTGTCCATGAAACGGGTATTGGAACAATTCTACCGGTTTATGAAAATTCACACAAATGACATGGCCCAGAAAGCTGTTAATGTTGGGCCCTGGATTAAAAGGTATACTTGGTTTGAAGATAAAGGTGCCATTTTTTTGGACCCAGTGATTAACTGTTTGCTCTCTTCACACAGTGGCACGTTCAGGCTACTTGTGCCACACAGGGCACAGGTCTGTACGAGGGACTCGACTGGTTATCCAACGAGCTGTCAAAACGCTAAGGGAGGGAGGATCGGGGCCGACACCCAACACGAACGACTGAGCCAGCGCACCCGACAGGGAGAGAAAGATATCGACATGAATTCCACCCAGGAAAATTTGTCTAAATTATCAACGTGTCTGTCTGGTAGAACTTGAAGTTATGGACTTTGCAATCATTCCCTGTTGCTGTCCTTCCTTCCCTCTCTCCTCTTTTTTCCTTAAATGTTTTAGCCCAGGTATTTCATAGTGCGTTTGCTTACTTTTTCCAACTCAACTCATCCCCATCAGCATTAAAAGAAACTGTTTTAACGTGCATGTTTTTAAATGCAAAAATAAAACCTATGAGAGCTGTATGTTTAATAAGAATACGGGAGTAAGAGGTGATCATGCTTAGTTTAAGTTCTCTGTGTAAGTTGTAGCTGGTTGGGCGACCTTCTCCCAGGACCATCACCTCCTTTCTGCTGAACTGTCCCATTTCAGACAGCATGAAAATTAACCTCCCCTCTCATATGCACATTAAAAAAAAAAATACAAGAAAGGCAGGTGCTTTATAGATTAAGGGCCTGTGATGCAATAATCCCCCCCTCCTTTGATACATGTGGTTTCTTTTGAAAGAATATAGAGTAGCATTTTTACTGGAACATCTGGCTTCCACTGTCATTGCTGTGGAGTATGCTGTACATCACGCAGTTGTCTTCCTTTGTAAAATCGCCTGTCCTGGACATGTTGCAGTGGGGTTGCTCTGGGGTCAGACCAGTGTAAACATGAGCTTTAGCTGGTTTCCTACCCTCTCTACACTCAACTGCAGTATACACCTCCCTTCCTGCCCCACAGCCCCCTCCCTCAGCCTTGCATGGAATTACCACAACTCTGGACAAGGTCAAGCAATTTGTTGTACAAAATCTATGACAATAAAACTCAAAATGGGGAATGGGCTGTTTTTGTCTTTGAAGTATAAAAGTGAAGCCAAAGTGCACTTGAGAATATAAATACATGAAAATATTTGTAGTGCAAAACAAATCTTTTTGTTTTTAGTTCAGGTATGTTATATGCTGTTCGTGCACAATGCATTATTAGCATATAACATACAAGGTGTACACAGATGGAGTGAGTTTTTGAATCTTTTTCTTTTGCAGGTATTTACTGTTGTGCTCAGACTGTCTGTATATGGTTTTTTTTTTAAGTCATATCTGGTGTTGGAAATCCCATAGACATAGTTCATTGAAGATGGTTGTCCTTCACAGAGAAAGCATAACCAGTTTTTCAGGACAAAGTGTGGGAAGAACCCACATGATATGAAGTTAAGTCTTGGTCGAGTAAACCGAAATTATTGTGTGTGTGTGTGGGGGGGGGGGGTGATCAGTTACAGGCCATTGGTTTCTCAGGAGATGACGGTAAACATTAGCACTGATTTCACTTGGTCATGAGGGAGGGGAAAACAAAATGGGAAAAAAAAACTGGTAGACAAGTGTCACTGGCACCAAAGTCAAATTTTCATGAAAATGCATGTTTTTCTTTTAAGCAAAACTGCTTTTGATGACCAGTGTTCATTACAACATTTAGTAGTCAAGGTTATTCTTTTTAGACACCCTGTTTCATATGTGCTTTAAAGCTATGAAGTTTTGATTCTGAACGTTCATTACAAAAAAAAAAATCAGGTTGTGGTGGTGTGTTATTTTAACGTGGAAAAAACCCATGATCTTCAAAATCAAATCCCACCTGCATTTCTTGCATCGACGATCCTGCGCTGCACAGCTGTCCTCTGCATTTGCGGGGCCTTGTGCGTTACTGGCTTTATTTGTACAGTTGGGCATCATAATGGTCCTTCTGGGGCTTTAGATAGTCAACCCACTGCGGAAGTAAAAGTCACTAGCCATTAAACCTGTAGCTGGGCAACAAAGGCAGAACTTAGACAGGCAGTCATGACACAGACTGCATTTGTGAGTATCAAAGCACTCGACAATTTGCACCAGTCCACAAGGCCCTGATTTGATATTTTGCACATAGGGTGATTAAAAAATACATTTATGAAAATGTTGGGGATATGAAAACTTTATGCATTCCTATTGAAAAAGGTGCTTACATGAAATGCTAGTTGAGGGGTGCAAACTTATGAAACGAGGGTACTGTGACCTTTTTAACTTCAAATATTAGTCCAAATAATTCTCTTTTTTTATTCCTTGGTTGCAAGATTATAGTAAAGATGAAAAAATATCTGGCATGATTTATCTTGATTTTTGGCTTTGTCACAAAAGCCTGCAACTTTAATAAGGGTGACTAAACTTTTTATATCCACTCAAGTATATGAACATGTAGTATACACAAATTTGTAGAATTACCCTTATTTTTTCCCACAGATGTTAGCATTTGCAAGTTAGACTACACATTCATATACTTAGTTCTTGAGTAATACATTTATAAACGTTCTTTTCTTTTAACCATTTTCTTAACTAAAAGATATTATGATAACTAAAGCTCAGTACAATACAAATCCAGTACAGCAGGCAACATGGGTAGTAGAGTGTTTGAAGCCATTGCCTTTCAAAGGACAAAGGTTTGACCCGAGTTCCAATCCCAACCTGCCACAGTACCCTCAAGCAAGGCGTTTATCTAGAATTTCTCCTGCAAACATAACCTAGCTGTATAAAATAGTAAGTCATTAAGTAGTATTCACACCTAACACTTTAAAAATTGATGAATGCCTGTGTGTCACTGTACACATTCGCTGCTGTCTTTGTCTTTAGTGTCCCAAAGAGGGCCCTGTACAGTTCCTGTCAAACTGATAAATATTCACAATTACATTTTGTTTAAAGTGTGCCTGTTATACTGCCCCGAGTAACCAGCATTCCATAAATGTAAAAAATTCACACACAAAGCCACGGAAATCTCGTTTCCCACACTTGAGTAAGAGTGCTGTGCTCCTTCACCTCTCACTGCTCGATGGTCCCTTTCAACGTCTCTCGACCCACTCCACCAGCTCCATCACATGATCTGTCAGTCACATCTGACTGCATTCCTTCAGACTAAAGGAAAAGGAATTAAAACACAGTGGAAGACAAAAATATATTTAAAAAAGTATTTTTGTTTGGAATCATTAATGAGGGTAAAGGATAGAACCAAACTTAGAAAAATATTTGGAGGCCCAGCTCTTGATGGTAGGTTTCAGTCAAGTTTGTGTATGAGTTCCACGGGCTCACTATGTAAAGTAGGTCACTCACCACAGTGCTGCCGGGTAGGGAAAACAACAACTTCTGTGGATACGAAACAAAACCGAAATCTTTCAGAGGCTGGCTTTTGTTTTCCTGTCTGAATGTTTTTGATTTGCATTTGGACGCATGTTCAAGATGAACACGTACACCTAAAATGTGAAATGTCCATATGCAGCACTTTCTGGGGTCAACACTCAGTGCAGCACTCGGGAATTAAGCAGAATTTCAACAGGGGGAGAGAAAAAAAACTCAGGTTTAAAAAATGCTGTTGTAAACCCTTCAGACTGACTCAAAACAGCATCGTGAACAGTTTAGCTGTGATTTCTAGTGATAAAACAGCAGAAACGGTACATTTGCTGAGTTATGGGAGGCTGCTGAATCACCCACTCGCTGCGTTTCTTCTGCTTATTATTACTACTACTGGTCCAGTTCATTACTTCATTAGTTTTCTTAACCTGCATATTTACTACAGCATTTTAGGTATCGCACCTTACTGAAGTACCATAAATCCAGGTTATACATTTTGACTGCCCGTTTACCACAGCAATACTTAAATCACATGTACTGTTTTGTATATGTAAACTAAAGCAATGGTGCTCAGCAAGACAAGGAAATGAAAGGCATAAGATCTGCTGAAAAGGACGCTAAGGACTAACGAAGTAGTTTTTAAACGGGCTAAAAATATTTATTCCTTTAATATTTTGTAACTTGTTTTTATTAGGAAGAAGTCTGAGTTCCCAAGCATTTTTTTACGTTGAATTTCAATAGAAGTCAGATGAGTGGGTGGAGACAAAGCGGGTATAAAACCTGACTCGACTATATACCGGTCTCTTCTATCCTGCAGACATGTCTGCTGAAGGATTAATGGGGTAAGTCTGCATTAATTCACATATAACAACCCAGATTAGAAAATTTCTTTTCAATGATCTCTGAAGACTTTGTTCTGTTAAATTTGGTTTTTCAGGAACTGTACTGAGCACTAACAATGCAGACTATCACAAATATGCTACACATCTTCTGGACTACTTGTGTTTTTCCTTTTCCCCAGTTTAGAATGACGTTTAACGTGCATGTGAGACATAACTTGTCAAGACTGTACAGATTTGTTGGCTTCAGCTGGAAATATTTCCCTTTGCAGACAACTGCTGATGTGAGCCCTGCAACATGGTGCCTGTCGACATGGAGTCCCAGATGTTTTCTGCTTGCTTCATTCCTGTGAGTATTAAACAGTTTATAAACCTCAAAACGTGTCTAGGGGTGCAGGGGTGCAACATTAACTGTTAGGAATGCCGGGTTTAGGGTGGGGACGAAAAGAGGAAAAAACGAATTTGGTGCAAGTGACTTACCATTTATACATGAAAGAGGGTAATGCAAATATACATTATACACACACCAGAACGGAGGCAAGAGGAGGAAAAAAAAACGAACAAACTCGCTAACGCAGTGCGCCCTATGCGAGCGAACTATAAGTAAACAGAAAGCGGAAGAAACATCTTCACTCGCACTACGCACCCAAACAAAATACAGATTACCTGGTGTAATTTAGACAAAGAAACAAACCCACGTGTGCAAGTGTCACGCGACGTCCTTACCTGTTCACTTTCCCCAAGTCACGCGCAACCACGAATTCGTACGAATAACACGGGTGACCAACTGGAGCAGGGAAACACCCGGACATAAAAGTACCTTAGCCAGCAAACAGTCAAATATGAATAAAAACAGAAAAAACAGAAGCCAAAACTCTAGAGTCAAACGCCAGCTAATTTATATCACGTCGCCTTGATTTCTATTGGCCCAGAGGGCGGTTGTGATGTCATAGATGATGGTAATTGGCAGATTGGACCGCTGGTAAGCGGGAATCTGCAGGTAACAAGTCAACAAAGACAGAACACACCCGGACATTACAATTGTGTATATAAAAATATTTCTAAAACTCTTTTCAGCTTGCAAAATTATTGTGATTACTGCACACTTCCAACAATCCATTATCATTAACTAGTCCTGGTCAGCTCAGTTAGTGTGCAGTATGTGTCTTCTCCCCATGTTTGTATGAGTTCCCTCCATGTGCTCTGGTTTCCTCCCACAGTCTAAAGACATGCATTTCAGGTTTATTGGTCACTGAAAATTACTGTGTGTGTGTGTGTGTGTGTGTGTGTGTGTGTGTGGAGCTGTCATCCAATGGACTGGGATCCCATCCAGGGACTGTTATATAGCCTAGAGTCCAATGATTCTGAGTTTCTGGTTCTGGACTGCCACGACCCTGACCAGGGTACAGCTATTAATGATAATGGATGGTTGTATGGATATAACATATATGGTCAAACCAACTATGCTTCATACCTCCAGCCTGAGTGTGTAAAATGTGTGTTGTCTGCAGGGAGGAGGTGCTGCGGAGGTGCTCCCAAGGGCACACTGGGGCTCTCTTTCCCATCAGCACCCACAGCTGGGTGCCAGGGACCCCAAGAGGGCAGACCCAGTGCTGTAACATTGTACTGAGAACATCTCAAGGGCAACTAAAAAGCAAACAGACACAAGAAGCAACCAAACGAATAAAAAGGGGGAAAAAAATGCTTACTTGCTGATCTTATTTTATTCAAAATGGTCATCTTCGGGTTGTCTGCGTTGCTTGGTTAGCAGGGTATGGGGGCCCTGCAAGTAAAATGTTTCCCCAAAAAGGCAAACTGCAGTTTCCTGAAAAATTGAAAAGAAAATAAAAAATGGAAAAACCCTGAAACTGAAATTTTACTGTCTGGACTCTTTTTTTTTTTTTTTTTTTTTTTTTTTTTTTTAATGGAATTTTAAANAGTAGTAAATTTTTTTTTTTTTTTTTTTTTTTTTTTTTAAATGGAAATTGTTGAATGAAACACAGGTAGGGAGAAGTTCTACATCTGACTATATAAAGAGCTATGGCTGAAGACACTGATTCATAATTGCATCATTGCATGGTAATGGCATGGCAGTTAACACACATTCAAGTAGCTGGGATCTTGTATCCAGCAAACTATGACTCCTGTAACAAAGGAGTCCCTGTTTCTATATTGTGGAAACATGTTAGTACAAAGAAAATTTCTAGATTCTTGGAGATTGAAAAGATACCCAGTTTTTCACATTTACATTTCCATAAAATGGCACATGACAAAAAATTACAAATTCCAGTTCATTCAGCCCACTATGTAATAAAAATAAATTTGTGTAGAAAGTATCTGAAAAATGTCATTCATTAAACTTGTGTATGTTTCCATCAGCTTTTTGCAAGTTAGGAAATGCAAAGAAATGAAATGCATACTTACTAGTAAGACATGAAATTGAATCTTGCTATATTGACTAAACTCACTTCTTCAAAGTGTCTGATATGTCTATTTATGGGACAGAGCAAACATTTTACTCTGTTCTTTAAGACATAGTGACTTGATGATTTGAGCTTATGATCATTAAAGTGCTGTCAGTATGTTTCATGCACTAAATACATGTGGATAACTATTTAAGTTTTCCTACTGTGTAACAACAGCCCACACTGTGATGATCTTCAGTAACACTCCAGTTAAATAAAATGTTACCACTTCAAAGCTGACACTGATTAAAGCCCACCAAATATGAATAGCAACCTTACTGTGTCAAAAAACATCCTAACTTGTAAAACAAATATTCAAATAACACAACACAGGATTGGTAGCTATGAAAGCTGTAGAGCTTAGGGCCTTTTCAAAAGTCAGAATGATTCTTCCTATTGTTCAGATACAACCATGTTATCATAGGACTGGGATGTTGCTTCAAACATAAAAACATTTTCATCTCCACGATGCAACTGTTTTGCAGACAACACCCTAAGGACGTTGTTGTTGTGAAACTTTTCAGTCCCCGGAGCAGAAATTGAAACCCTGATCAGACCAAAAAGAGCACCTTTGGTGGACAAGGGACATCAGAGGAGTGTTTACCAGGGAATACGATGAGGGACAGGTGTTTCACTTTTGAGAAATGTGTGCAAAAACACAATTCAAAATGCAGACTGATGACATTACAAAAAAAGTCTCCTGTGTAGCAGTGTGATGCAGGATGTCCGGTTTCATTTCACACCTACAGAAATGCATTTTCATCTTCTCCTGCCCGATGGCAAAGTGGTAAACAACCTGACCTACAAATGAGGCCTGCAGGACTCACACAAGAAACTTTATCACGAATATGACAAACTCATAGTTCTCATGAGCTGAACTACCTTTATTCCAGTAGTCCAATTTCATCATTTGCAGCACTGCATTTAATTTTCTAAAGAAATAGATTAAATCCAAGACTGCTATCTACCTAATCAATTTAAAAATAATCAAATAAAAATTTGTAGTACTTACATATCCTTGATCCTGATTAAACTTTTTGCACAGCTTTAGCTCAAAATCTTTGGATTATTTTGAAATGTAGATTTTGTTTGAATAATTCAGCAATGCAGTCAAGACTTTTACATTTACATCTATTCATTTAGCAGATGAGCTCAATTCACTGTTAACCACCCTCTCATGGTACTTGTGTTCTTGTCATAAAAAAATAGAGTAATTATTACTGTAAAATGAATTTCTTTCTCAATAGCTAAAACAGACACTGCTGAGAAAAAGGTAGTGAGCAGTTTGCCAGACTATATCTGTTCCCCTTTGGTTAGTTCTACTTTTATTAGAAACAAGAAAGTTTCATTTGTTCCTTCTGAAGATTTCATTTCTTCTAGCAGAATTTGGTGCTCATTTCTTTGGAACAAGAGCTCACTAGGTGTGTCCATCAGTTTGGTAATTACGGGTGGTGGCCTGGGACCCACAAAGGTCTGTTAGCAGGACCAACCATGAACCATGAACTGTACCAAACAGGCCTGCTTGTAGAACCCAACAGAAAATACTACAAAGGTTAGTGGAATCCAGCAATATATAAGTATTACAAACAAATACCCCCCCCCCCCCCCCCTGGGTGTTCAATCAAGTCTAGTGCGGCCCACCAATATTTGTATTTAACTTCAATGATAAACATTACTAACATATTTGTTTCCCAGTGCCCCCAAAAATTGTTCCACCACAGATTAGAATCTATTGGAAATACCAGTATGGTTAGATGACCACTGGAGACCATTTCCTGTCAAAATAATCATTTGCTGTGCAAAAAGACTTTGTTGCAAACAGAAACCAAGAAATGAATAAAACAATAACATACATGCAATCACTTGGACCCTTAGAGGTTTATTTCCTCTTCCTCGCCGTTGGAAGTTTTTTTGTTTCCGTCTGTAAGGCTTAACAGTGGAGAATCTATACTGTGTAATTATTTTTCTTGCTGTTTATCCTTTGGACATCTTTTCTTTCTGTCAGCTGTTGAGAAGAGCGCTATATAAACCCATATTTAATTAAATTGAAAAACACTGAACAGCATAATACAGATTTTTATTAACGGTTTTAGATGGTTTTCTACTATCGTGGAAAACCAAGTAAAACCCAGTCACACCTATATTCGGACAGGAACATACTGAACTACTTTAGAAACTGCAATTTTTAATGATATCAGGGATAAAAAGTCAAATCAAACTTTGACAGCTGCTGAGCCGCGCTGAGCCGCACTGACCGCTGAGATTTTTTCAACCACAAAGTTGACCCCGTCGTTCTTCTGGAAAAAAGTTACATGAATATGGGCCACCTAGAAACAGTAATAATAATAATAATAATAATAATAATAATAATAATAATAATAATAATAATAATAATAATGTGCTTTTTATAAAGAGAAATGACAGTCACATTTCAGTGAGCGGGCGACAGTGATTTGCGCATCCCTGGTAACGGCGTCATAACGAACCGGGTTCGAAGCATCGAATCCCGCACAGTCCCGCACCGCACCCCTCGGACCAGCGCTGCAGCTCGGCACACGGAGGTACTTTTCGTCAGTCCTGCTTATATCTTTACGTCATTTTTGGCCGTTATGCACGATGATAATTATGATCAAAACGTATTACCGGTACTTCACTGATTCATCCACCGTGCGAAGAATACAGTCCACACGACCGGGGAACTGGAAGCCAGCTTTCCCGGTGTGCGTTACTAATACTGACAACAACACAACAATTACCTGCATTTATAAAGCAATTTTCATAAAGCTTTCCCGTTTTTTTCACAACTATTCTGTAAGAACTTCTGCATTCTGAGTACAATGCAATGCCAAAGTATTTTTTTTTCTTTCAGTCAGACTAATGCAATGGCAATTATTTGCATGTTTATCTCTAAGTGGACGACTTTTATGAAGTATAAACTTAAGCAGTATTATTTTCCATTATGCATTTGAATGAGCCAATGATAAAGCTTGAAGCCATTACTAGGGTAACCACAAACAAAACTCAGGCAGACTAGTGACAACATGGCCATAACTACAGCTCATTCAGGTAAAACTCTTACTGTCTGACAGGTTGTTCGTGAAAATGCTGCTATTTTGTTTATGTTTAGTGGCAGTTATAGTTTCTTTCTGAAAATTTACTTTCTGCACAGCACAAATTATTTAATTGCGGGAGTGTTGCTAAGTCATTTTAATATTAACAGAACAGATTGGACCTTAATGTGCCATATGTACTTCTTGCATATTTTATATTTGTTTATTCAAATAGGCCTCTGTAACAGAGATCTTGATTCAAACATTGACTGCTTATACACAAAGTGAGTAAGCCAGTAATAATTCTGTGAAGTCTGTTGGATTCTCTCTTTGACAGCTGACACTTTGAACTGGAAGGTAAATGATGTCAGAGGCAGATGTGTGGGTGGGTTCCTGGCGACCCCACAAACGGAGGGGCCCCATTGCCGCACTCTATAGCAGCCCCGGACCCAAATACGCGCTTCCGGGAGCTACAGGTATAGCGAACCATCACAAAAAGCAGAACCACTGACCTTTAAGTCAGAATCCTGCCGCCACCAAAATTTGGATTTTGTTTCCTGCCTTCTTTAAAAAGGTGTAAACTGTCATGATCCCAGAAAACGGAAAGCCCCGGCATTCAGCTTCGGCCTTTGCCATAAGCAGTTTTCCTCCGACTGCTCTCCTGGTCCCACCTATCTAATTCCCTCAAACATCACTAGGATAGGAAGGCAGGGTAGCCCTGCCTACTCGATCTACGGTCGTCCCAAAGATCCTCCACTTTTCCAGACCCCTGGACCAGGTCAGTTACAAAATGGAAACATCTAAAGTTGATAATGGCAATATGTTTGAAGGCTGCCCTTCGAGGGACTGAGAGTGTTTGTCTACATTTCACTTTCAGGCTGGTACTCTCCAGAAAAGTCAGGGAAATGCACATATCGTTGTGCACCAGCTTATTCACTTTCAGCACGAACCAAAGGATTCTGTAATGACCAGACACCAGGTGACTTAAAATGTTGCCTAAAACATGGTTGAGAGATAGAAGGCAAGATAAAAAGGCCAGTCTTGGCTGACAAGCTCTGTTTGTACTCTTATTCCCAGGACCTGCTGCTTACATGCTACCTTCTGTACTGGGACCCAATGCAGTGAACAAATCCTCTGCTCCCAATTACTCCCTCACTGGCAGGAGCAAAATTGGAAGCTTCTATGAAGATCTTCAGAAGGTGGGAGTACAAATACCAGACACACTGCAGCAGTTTCTTAGTCAGGACACAGGTTATATAGAATACATGCAGTTTCATAGATGACTGAATTTAAGCGGTTTCTGGGTTAATACTATTTCTGTCCTAGTGCCTTCATGGCTTTTGAACCAATTCACAAAATCTCCTCAAAAGCCGTTAAGGGATTTTTAAATGCACCGATGCCTTCATCTTTGAATGTCTGAACTGTGAATTTTCACTTTCGCAGACATAGAATTTATACATTTAAATCGGATTTAAGATCACTACTGTGTGTGTGTGTGTGTGTGTGTGTGTGTGTGTGTGTGTGTGTATATATATATGTATATATACATATACACTTTTGTTTGCATGTGAACAGTACTTGAAGTGGACCAGTACTTAACACTATGCAATATTTTATTTTGCTGTTTGGAGTACCAGGACCTTGTTTTGCATAGACACTACCTATATTATATATTATGGTTATAATTTATGATAAAAAATAATTTTTCATACTTGTAAATATTTTATCTAATAGTCCTTCCTTTCTCTTAATCAAATACTAATGGTATTTTTCATTTCAGTTTACACATTCTCACTTATCTAATAGATTTTCAGGAATTAACAGGTTTTACAAATCAAAGAATCAGTGCTAGTAGTGAAAAATTTGCCAGAAGGTACCCAGGTCTTTGGTGTATCTTACCAGTAAGTATTGTGGTCCTGCCATACAGACACCTGGGCCTGCAGCATACAGAGTGGTAGATCCCAGCACCTACAAAGTGAAGCCTCCCCAGTACAGCCTGACTGGACGCAACAGCATGCCTGGTGACACCACACAGAAACCAGGACCCGGGGCCCACCGTCCTGAAGAGGTCAGATCTTACCCTGCTATAAAACTCTCACTCTTACCGTGAATTTCACAGACTGATACATTCAGGCAGAGGGTGCTATGGTTTAAACACAAAATAGTTACTGTTTTCTCACCTGCCTCTGCTGTAAGTTTTCTGTGTATGAAATTGATTATGACACTTATTTACAATGATTCAGTCACAACCAAATGCTTACTTTTATTTTTAAGTAAATTCTATTTCATAGTGGGGATGTACAAAAACAGCATCATGTAAGCAAATGCATACAAAAGTTTGCAGTAAATACATTTGAAGCCACTATTTCTCTATATGAATTAAATCTGTGAAGCTTTCTTGATTCTCTCCTCAGGTGACCTTCACAAGGAGCAGGGCTCCCAGCTACTCTTTCGGAGTCCGGCACTCAGAGTTCATTGCACCCCTTGTTATTGATGTGTCAGAATGAAATGTTCTCCTTTCCTTTGAGGATCTCAGCTGCTTGTGGAAAAAAACTGAAAAAAGCAAATTTGTATTCTAATGGAAAATGTATATTATGGGAACTTTTTTTATTGTGAGTCACAGGTGTTAAAATAAGGCCTTAATCTGCATGTTCCGCACCTGTATTAAACGTTCATGTGGGAAATTAAATTTAAGTAGAGGAGCTTAGTTTGCTAAGAGGCAAAACTGAACCCATATTATAATGAAGTGTAAGGTAATCTCTGAATCAAGAGTTTGCCGAATAACAGCAATATTCAGTATTTCAAAGAAAAATCAACTGTCACATATGCTTTAACTGAGAATCAGCACTTAGGATAGCAGCACTTCTGCTACCTGTTTACATGATTTTTGATCATAAAAAGTATCACTGATAAAATAATGGTATTCAAAAAATTACTTGCTTGTGGAAAAATGTGTTGAAAATAAAAAGTGAAAAACAAGCAGCATTTGTTGTGTGACTTCTCAGGCACTGCAGGGACAAAACAATATGTTTGTTTAAAATACTTTTTAAAAATTATTTTTAAAGAAGAAATAATGCAGTACTGGAAGAGATATGAGGTTTTTCTTATAAATTTTTTTTTTTTTTTTTTTTTTTTTTAGCAAGGGTAAGAGACCTGATCAAATTGTATTGTCTCCCCTTATAGATGTTACAAAAACCAAGCAACACACATTTAAACAGTACAGAGAAATAGCAAAAATGATTAATTGATAAATATACAGTGGTCTTTCCATCAGACAGTATCATCAATGGGAGATATACACAAATACTGTGGGGGACACCCTAGCTTC
This sequence comes from Arapaima gigas, assembly GCA_900497675.1. NCBI lineage: Eukaryota > Metazoa > Chordata > Actinopteri > Osteoglossiformes > Osteoglossidae > Arapaima > Arapaima gigas. The sequence goes on from UFQX01000051.1 coordinate 765,232, forward strand.
ATTTATTGTGTCCGTGGATAGCATAAGTCTATAAATACAAGAAATACGATAATTATCTGCCTAAAAATGGTGCACAAGAGACGAGACAATATTTCCGTTGAGACAGAGGTCCTATGATCTGTGTTCTGGGGGCATAGTGGTTAAAGCTTTAGTCTTTGTATTTGAAGGATTCAGGTTTAACTCCATGGTAAATACTTTGCTCAAGGGTACTGAATTACTATAATATCCCTGAGCAAGGTACTTACCCTGACGTAATACGGTAAAACACACCTGCATAAATGGATAAATCATTGTAAACAGCTTTATACTGTAAGATTTCAAGTACATATGTGAACGTTTAAATGTATAGGTGAAGAAATACTGTATTCAGGCAGAAGAGCGGACAGCCACTTCCGGGAAGGGGGTCCTCGTGGCGTTACTGCGTTGCGTAGAAACCGTTACCACATTCGGCGTCGAGAACAAGACCTCCGAAAACAAGTACTAGAAGCTCTTTAATATAAAGTTATTGTATATTTTTGTACATCTCTGTATCGTTCAGGTGCACTTTTTTCAGAGTCTGAGCGTCACTCTCACCATATCCGCCAGTGATGGCGTAACACACGATGTGGGGCATAATCCGCTGCTTCTCCGGAGAAGGGCCGGTGCTGCACTGAATGAATTAGAAGGCAAGAGCTCGCGGTTATGGCGGGGGATGCGGGGCTCGTGCTCGACTCGGACCAGGGCAAGTACGACGCCGAGGAGCGTGTGAAGATCATCTGCCTGGGAGACAGTGCTGTCGGCAAATCCAAGTGAGTTTGTGTGTGTGTGTGTGTGTGTGTGTGTGTGTGAGAGAGAGGGAGGGAGGGGGAGAGTGAGATTTTACCTTATTTTTTCTTCTGTTTAGGTTGATGGAGAGATTCCTGATGGACGGATAGTATCCTTTCTATACTGTACATACATGTGTACACACGCACGTACGGACACACTACTCAGAGTTTAGGAACAAAATTAGGAGACGTCCGTGAATTAGATTTGTTCGTAACTCCGAAGTCACGTTGCACCCAGTCTTTTAAAACCTCAGCACCTCAGACACGAATATAATAAAAAAAAAGACATCTATTATCTGTGCCTGCTAGTCACAGTGGTCACGAAGTGAGGCTGTGATGTGATGCCCCTACATGGCAGTCACACTTGTAATATTTATTATCCTCAGAATACAGTCCAATTAAACCACAGTCCATCCTTGGTTTAGCAGTCCTCGATTTAATGGATTTTGCATTTTACTGATAATCACAGACATGTTCCAGGAAACAGTAGAAAAATAGAGATGTTGAAAAAACCAATTTTACACACACACACAGGTATGCATGTATATAGACACCAACATATATATGTCAGATGTGTCATATGTAAAGCCAAATCAACACCGTATTCATTGCTTTTTTTGTGTGTAAAAAAAAAACACCGCTGATACGGCTCATTACAGGTACTTTGTGTATGCATATTTTAATGACAGTACTGAATTTATTTCATTTTATTGGGCACATTTCATGTTCGTTACACATTCAATTAGGTTGTGAAAGTGTTACTGCAGCACTATACAGTGTCGTAGTAAAAATATTACACCCACTTTGTTTCCGCACTTTCGACGTATCCAGACCTGAGTGCCTTTTACCGCCAACTAATGGCTGAATTTAGAATTGCAAGTCCCTTTCGTTTGGCAACAGACATTGCAGAAAATAGAATGAAGAAAATGCAAATCAAATAAAGTGAAAGAAAATGTTAATTTGGAAAATTGTAAGCTAAATTTTTGTATCGCAAGTAGCTTTTGTATACTCATGCATAGTCAAGGATAATGTCTATAAACAGTTGTAATTATCATCTAACAGTGGAAATTGCATTGGATAAAGGTGTTATGTAATAGTAGTAATAAGATGATAACAGTATGGTTATTAGATTTTTCTTCAGGTATGTAGGTATGAAAACTATTAATCACCTTGATATGTGTGCTGAATGACATTTTAGTGCCATTATTTTGAGCCTTGAACATGGTGCTCCTCAGCCGCCCCCAGCAGCTGTCCACATACGCACTGACGTTATACAAGTACACCACCACCATTGATGGGAAATCTGTATTAGTTGGTAAGTGTGTCAAAGTACACGCAGATGTCCTAAGTTAAGTGGCGTGTAAAAAGGTAGAATGCAGTACATATATAAACATACAGTACAATGTGCACTAAATAGACATGTTGTGTATCTGGGTTACAGACTTCTGGGACACAGCAGGGCAGGAGCGCTTTCAGAGCATGCATCCATCCTACTATCACAAGGCCCACGCTTGTGTCATGGTGAGCATCGTTCAACCTGAAGTCCTCTGTATCGGTGCCAAGTTTTCTGTGCGGGGCGTGCGTGTCATGAACATCAGCACTGTCAATACAGTATTACCTCAGCACCACTTTCAACAGCACATTTCACTCATTATAGCTCTTTGAGTAACTTATAATTTGGCATATTTGAAAAAGAATTTGTTCTTAAAATTGACTATTTTCTTTGTTTATTCACTATTACTAAAGGTATATCTAATATACTTTGTATTATATAGTATAAGTGCAGTTTTGAAGCTACATTTATGCAGTATTACTGTATTAATGCACATAGCACTGTTTCACTAAATGCTCCATTTCTCCTATTCAGGTATGACTGTAACCAGCACCATAAATAAGTTATATATGTGACAGCTTGATAGTCAAGTTACAAATTAGTCATAATGGTAGGAACTGAATAGAATTCTTGTAGTTTCACCTTTGAACCTTTGCAGGGGAGTTCTTTTTAGAAGCCTTAATTATATATTTCAAACATTCATATTTTTTTCACTTTTATAGAAATTAGAAAAATATGCTAAAAGGTAAAAAGGCTAAATTGCACTAACATTTATTTTGGCCTTTTCAGGTGTTTGATGTTCAGAGAAAGATCACGTACAAAAATCTTGCCAACTGGTATAAAGAACTTAGGGAGTATCGTCCGGAGATTCCATGTATAGTAGTCGCTAACAAAATAGATGGTAAGTTAAATTTGGCCGGTGAGATTTGATTTACTTTTTTCTTTTTCATTTTTTTAGTTAAATGAAATTTTGGAAAAGCAGAAAATTTAGTTTCAAATGTGTACCCTGTTGACACAGTTACCTTGTTTTTGTTCATCGATTGTTTTCCAGCGGATATGAAGGTAACGCAGAGAAACTTCAACTTTGCGAAGAAGCAAGGACTACCACTGTACTATGTGTCTGCTGCTGATGGAACGAACGTAGTGAAGGTGAGTCTGAAAAGCATGACACCATAGTCAGCAGGTGGCGTAGTGGTTAGAAGAGTCATTTGAAGAGTCTAGGTTTGAATCTCAGCTCATGCTGTAATACCCTTGATTAAGGCATTTACCTTAATGATGCAGTAAAAATTACCTGCTTGTATAAATGGATAGAATACTTAACATTCCAAAGTTCCTTTGGATAAAAAGGTGAGAAAAAAATCTAAGTATTAACATAATTCTTTAAGATTCTCTTACTGTCAAGTTCTCTATTTAACCTGATGGGGTTACATATTATTGTTAATAGCAACTTAGGGCAAATTAATCTATAAGGACAGGAATTTTGTGTTTTTCTAGAAATTGTATAACATTGACTGCAATAAAAGCTTTTGGGACAACGTGGGGATACTTACTGATCGAATATCTTTCAAACAGTTGTTCAAGGATGCGATTAAGCTGGCGATGTCTTACAAACAGAACTCCAGGGATTTCATGGACGAAGTTATGCGGGAACTTGAGGTACGCATGAAGGAGAGTGATGGTCATATTGGCACAACATTACAGAGAACACTTTGATTTAAAATGTTAAGTGGAATTAAGGGTTTAAGTATTAAACATATCTTTGAAGTGTGGACTGGGTTACTGAGTTATGAATGTTTGAGGATGCAAACGTTTTTCTTTATCTTTTGTTTTATTTTATCCAGAACTTTGAAATGGAAGCAAAAGAACAGAAAAGCTCAGAGGGTGAAGAAGATCCCTTCAAGGAAGATACAGAACTGGTGTGAGTGTGGACCCTGTGCATCGGATGGACAGAGTTTCCAGAAGGGACATGAGGCGAAAAGGAAAACCTTTTATTTATCAGTACAGCTATAATAGCATTAGCATTTTGATTACGATGCACCTGTTGATGTATTCTTTGGGCATTGCTGTGTCTGGTGGCTATTTGTTTAAGTTAGAGCTTACGGGAGATGTTATTTCAAGCAGCCTTGTAGGATGTAAATATGAGAAGATCTCTGAGGTATGAAATCAGATGAATATCCAGCTTTTTGGTAACTTAAGTGTCTGAAATGTTACTTTATTAGTATTGGGCTGGGATTAAAAAAAAGTTCTGGGCAGGAAAGGCTGGTCATTTTCAGAGCAGAATTTTTAACTGTGACAGAGTCACACCCATTGGTTTTACCAGCTCATCCTCAGTATGTGTGGGTAAATAGTTATTACTACTTCTTCATACACACCTTCACAATACATGGGTTTCAGTTCAGCTGGATTCTACGTCTATTACTGTTTTTAGGAACAAAGTGGTCTTGAAGATACTGGTGTCGTTCCTTGGTACATACAGTGCTTTAACTACAATTTTATGGCAAAATTTCTGCTTGAGTTGCATGTTTGATGCTTACATTCAATAGGAAGTTTTGTATATGGAATTGCTGGTATATGGACCTGTGTAACTGTGAATGTGATTTTTTTCTTGTTTGACAAGGAATGGATCTGCAGGCTGGAGCATGTAGGCATTGTGACATTATACAACTTTCAGGAAGCCGCTTGTACGCTGAGGGTTTTCACAAATTCACTTACTGTGAAGCTGTTTGTGCTTTTTTATCCTGTCATCAATAGTGTTTCTTTGCATAAGTACACCATGTTGTACACTTTGTTGATTGTTAGTTGTTGGGCTGCAGGAGAACAGGAATCATTTTGAATCAAGGTAACACTGTACCCGGTCCCTCTGTTTTGTGATAAATCAGTAAATAAAGTGAATAAACTGTGCAGTGTTCAGCTTTCTTTTCCCTCAAGCCTCCACTTAACAGACTAATTAGAATTAAATGACAGCAAAGGAATCATCTTAATTATAAATTTATTACATAATATAACAAACATAGATCTCTGTGGTGAAAGTATTACAGCACGACGTGAGGGTTGATCTCTTACCTGTAATTCACGCCGAAAGTTCTGCTCCAATAACATCTCTTACGAAAAGGGGAAATGTTGAATGCGGGTTAAAAAAAGAGCAAGAATAAAGTTAATAGAAAACCCACCAAAAATGAACGAGCTTGTTTCTGAACAAAAAAAACCACATGAATGATTTTGAACAACTTTGACGAGGATTTGAGAACCTGCCACCAAAAAACCTACAAAATTATTTTTTTTCATATCCTTACCATAGTAACTGAACCTCACCAGAGCTTACAATTGATTTAAAATAAAATATGTCTGCATTTTTGGCATGCAGGCTTTTCCCCATTAGTTAAATCGACAGTCATTTCTTCAAATTATCAGTCTGAGATAATTCTTTTATTTTAAATTCACGTGCATTTATTCTGAAAGTAAGGGATTTTTCTTATGTGCTAAAATACTTGTTTTTGCTGTGGCATTTTATGACATTTGTATTACATATTAATATCTAATTTAGTTCCAAACGTCCAGAGTCAATCCATCAAAAGGATGTGGCTTTAGACAGCAGAAGTTGTCCAATAAAATGCCAATGGAGCAAAATGTGTACTAAAAAGACAACAATATATTGAGGGAAAAACGTAAAAATGAGGTTGAACAAACTTTTCAAAAAGCGACTGTTATTACAAGCGTTCTGTAAATGTGCAGTAAGTGGTATCCATGTGTCCTGATTTGTTCTTGCTCTAACTGTTCAATCATTTCGATCAAATAAAAGCTCTTCTGAAACCTCTATTGATTTCCATGACCAACTTGTCACTTTGAAAAAACACTATAGAAATGGAGTGTTAATGTAGACTGAAATCAAAAATCTGTATTAAATAGTTGTATCAATATTCCCAGTCACACTGTGCAAAACTAAGACCCGTCAGCCAGATAAAACATGACTGCAATTTTTGCCTATAAGGTGGTGAAACGGCTCGACGCTTCAGACATTATCTTACAAAACGACACCAGTCACTGCATGTGTATTTTATTTCATATGGAATTTCCATCAGTCTTCGAGATAGCTGAAAGCTCAGCATAAACATCAGTATTTTTATAAAAAGACAGAAGGACTTTGTTTTGTATTGCAGTTGTCTGCTGAAGACCGCTGGAATATGAAGAACGCCTTACTTCCCGACATCGTCGTCATCTCGCGCGCACAAGCCGCAAGTGAGGAAGAGAGCGGGAACATTTTCACCTCAGCGGAAACTTCACTGCAGTAAATGCTTTGCTTTTTAGAGCACGGCTTCCTTCTAAACCTCAGACAGTCCCAAGAGCCTCAAAGGTCACATTTTTATGTGTTTGTTGGCTATTTCATATCACATGGAGCTCCTTTCAGTCCTGCAGTTCTGTGTCATATCTGGCCTGCGGTGGCGCTGGGTCTGAGACACTGAAAGTCACAGTGAACTCGGACCGGTTTAGCCCTCGGGTTGTACTTCGCACCACTTTGTCTTTGATGGCCTTTCATAAATGTTTAAAATCAAACTATAAAACGGATCATTACATGGTGCGTTACACCTTTTAACCAGCTTCATTTTCAATTATCTACTCTACTTTTACAAATTATGGTCTATAGACCTCATTTACATGCATGTTAACTTCTGAATCTCTTGTTTAATACTTATTATTTATTTACTGTTAATTATACTTTCTACATTTTCAGTGAACACACCACAGATGTGCAACATGTGAATAAAACACTAACACTGAATGAAATTGATCATTACTTGTATGTGTTCAGATGCCCGGCGTGGAGGATGTCACGAAGCCTTACAGCAACCAAAAGAAACCGTATTTACAATAGAGAGAAATTGTAAATGGATCTGTTTTCAGTGGAACACAACCCGAGGGTTAACATGCTATACCTCCGCAGCGTCTCGCTTACCGAATTGCACAGATACAAAGTCAGAGATGTTGTCTGGTGCTGTAAGAGCAAAGTGCAGTGAAGGCCAAGAGGTGCTGGGCCCTCGTCTGCAGAAGTGGTCCGAGACGCGGCTGGAGCTCACAGTGCAGGAGAGGATCTGCCAGCCATGAAATAACCATCTCGGCAATAAGTCCTCAAGTAGGACCCCTGAATTTGGCACCTTCTCCGTTCACGTTGTGCTTTGTAATTTCAAACTAAAGTACAGTGTGGATTGACCCTGGAGAGCGTATGTATGCAAATTATGTATATTTTAAATGATAATTGATTAATATGCCTTTTTGCCCCATAATTGTTCAGAATGTACAAAAATTCAGACTAACCGAGCTGCATTTCACTCCCACCAGAATCCAAACATACCATTTGTTCAGGATAAAGATGCACTTCATCAAATCAGATGCCATGAAACAATCCACAAAATATACCTCGATACTGTCTCAGAATATGAATTAAAATGTTAGAGAAAACTCCACAATGAAGGTAACCTTGTGTGTGTATATATATACTCGTTTACAAAAAAATCCACCAAAAACCAAAAAAAGAAATTCTATACATACATTAAATAATCTTACCAGATGTCAGCAGGACTCAAGATTTCCAGGAGGTGGCACCAAAGTGCTAGATCTAATAGTTTAAATTATTATTTGAACAAAATATTTTTTTTAAAGATAAAGAAGTACAATTAAACACTTTTGGCACATTTTTTTTTGTCATTTTCTCTTTACAACAATTATCACTCCATAACATATCTAGCCTCCAAAGCACAAATGAGTAAGAATCCAAATCAAAAATAAAGAGGAAAAACTTATTTCCACTCAGTGTGAAGTGGCCTGTTGGTTGAAAGGAAAGAGCAAAATATTCTTAATGCTTTGGTGTTTCTGAAAAAACCGAGCTCTCAAGATCTCGGCAACTTCCCTCAGCGTTTCAGTGACACCAAGCTGGGGTGTAATATTTCAGACGTCGACAGTTTGACGCTGGCATTCGTGAAACTGTCACCTAACCGAACTGTCCTCAGCAGCCGGTATTGGAACTGCACATTATCAGGCGCTGCTGACTTTTGTTTACTTACTGTACCACTAAACAGCTTAAACCGTGAATTTTTCTTCCCAACTGATGTGAAATGGAACAACACACAGAAATACTGTTGCTTTTTTTAACTTTAAAATTGAGAAGTGGTGTAAGAAAGGAAAAGCTCGGATTATTGTGATGTGGACCGAACGGGCCGAGCGCGTTGGCGCCCCAGATGGTGGCTCGGGGACAAAGTCACACCCAAAGGCACTGGCACATCCTGTCACCCACCTGTGACCATCACCTGTACTGTAAGTGACATGGGGGGGAGGTGGACTCCTAACAGGGCTAAGATGTGCTTGCCGACCGGGCAGGAGTGGCTCTGTGCTGTTTTTCACAATGTACGGGGTTGTCTTAGCACCTTGTTTTGTGCAAATCATCCTCTGTTTCATAGTTTATAGAAATAATAAAATTTCCTCACCATATTAGACAGGTGATTAGCTATGCATATATGCCAAACATTCATATATTTATATATATCTATATATGTTTAAAAATGTATATGAAAATTATTATATTTACATTACTTGATTAATATAAAAAGCAAATAATTGCAATCTGTCCATATTTACATGTTGAGGAGCTGACTTATTATAACCAAGTCTAAATTTCACTCAGAAATTTCAGACTTAACAAATGGATACAAAAGTTTATAACCTCTAAGCATCGTTTTCCACAAGCTACAAAACCCACCAATGAGAAAATGAACTGAAAATAAATTAAAAACCCAAATCACTTAGCAAAGAACACGGGAGTCTAAAATCATTTGAATTCAGTTGTCTCTTTGAGAAACACTGCTGTAATCTGTTACAATTGCAGATTTTATATTGACGTTTTAGTTTCTGATTTTTAAAAAAAATTTTTTGTTTATTCCTACGGTTCCTTACCGTCAGCATTACAACTCTGTTCTGTTCCTGCAGATAAAGATCTTTTCGGAGGGAGAAGAACGCAGCTTTATCAGCCACACACCCCTTTATTGCCATGTGATGTGTGGGGTAACCAATCAGCAGCTCATTCTGCGCGTGGCCACGCCCACACCCATGTCCCAGCATGCCTTGGCTTTCTTGGTAGCGCTCCCTTGCGGCTGAGACCTGTACCAGGGCGATGACTGGAGCTTGTAGTCCTACCCCTCTTCCTCCGTGTACTCAGTGCGCAAGAGTATGTGATCAAAGCTGAATGGATGGTGGGGTCTACACATCATGATGCCACTGTACCATAAATTTACACCGTTTGTTTGGGGAAGGCGAGCGCCAGCTTATGGGAAGAGGAAGGAAGGTGGAGCTAGGATTAGGCAAGGGAGTGTCGCCAAGGGGGAAACTGCTGCACTGTGATGTGGCAAAGGAACCAGACACACAGCTGCGGCTGGGTGGGAGTGATGGGAAAAGGGGGTGGGGGTTATTCCAATATGTACCGAGAATGTGGGCACACAACTCCACGTGGGGTTGCCTTCCATGGTGGAAGACTGTGTTTCACAGCCTGCAATGAGCCAAGATCACCCCCAGGACCATTAACTCCCAGCGTCCTTCATAAAACGCCATAAATACGTTTGGTAACAGCATAATAAAACTATATATCATGGGTAAATATACTAGATATATATTGTATATACTGTATCTTATGGGAAAAATGACTATTATTGGTGAAATAACGTTTATATTCTCAAACTAACAGTAGGACACAGAACGTCACTTAAATATTTCATTTTTCCTAGATTTTTAAGTAGTCACCTACATAGGTATATCATATAGATCATTTCACTTGTAAAATGACGCTTCTTGGAGCAAAACTGATTTTAAAAAATCCTCCAGTGTTGGTTAAACATTCCCCTAACAGTACAGACACCCACAGTCAATGTATGGATGTGGTCTTACGCCCTACCCTGGAACAATGCAAAATGCGATATATTAAAAACTCCAACACATGTGAGGCAGCTGAAATTCCCTCACTGAGGAAACGCGTCTTTCATCCTGGTCTTTGGAGTTGATCTTTTAAAAAATACTCTAAAAGGCAGCTGATTTCTCCTTCTCGAACAAGACTCTTCCGTGGAGCTTAAGTGGGGAACATCTTCAGAGGGCAAAATGATGATAGCATGAGGGGGAGGGGTGGAGCCATTAACAGAGGGGGCGGGGCGAAGGGGGGACGGTGCTGAACATTTACAGGTGACAGTTTCTTAAGTGGAATTCTTGCAATGTCACTTCAAATAGACAGACAGCTGGGTTTGCTGCTGGATGTGCTGGTAGGGTGGGTCCATGGGTGGAGCCATTTTGGTGGGTGGGGTTTATTCATCCATCTTCCCATTCAGTGCAATGCAGAGACTAAAGTATAAATGTAATAACTTAATTTCAAGAGTAGTAAATGTAGAGAAACGAAATCATTGAGAGGCCAGAAGGGGCTTATGTGGGGGTCAGCTCTCTAGCAACTGCTTAAGCGCACGCTCAATGTTCATGCGGTGGCCCACCCGTGTCACCCCCAGCTCGGCGAAGTCATCCTTGGTCAGGGCTGGTAGGTGGGAGCCCTCAATCTCGTGGTCCTGGAAGCGGTCGCGATGTTCGCCCAGGTTGATGCTCTCCAGCCAGTCGCCCACGTCGTACTTGTTCCACATGTGCAGGGGCTTCTGGTGGAAGGGCCGCAGGGTGAGCAGCGGGGAGCCCAGGGTGGGCGAGGGCGCTGGTGAGGGCGAGCGGCTGCGAGCGCTTGAGCTGCGCATCACGAAGCGCACCTCTTTGGGCTCGTGGGGGATGCTCAGGCTGGATGATTTGAGGATGGTGGGTGGGGTTGTGGGGGAGGTGGCCAGGCCGTAACTCCGCCCCAGGGGGTCTGTCCTGTCAGGGGAGACCCCTCCGGAGCTCTTGCCTGGGCTGGGTGTCCGGCGGGTCACTGGGTATCGGCTGCCCGGCCGGATGGTGTAGGTGGTGCCATAACTTCGCTGTGAGATGGTGTGCAGCTCTCCTAAACTACTGAAAAGTCTGCGCCCAACCAGGGAGGGTGGAGAGAAAGAGAAAGGGAGCAAGAGAGAGAGAGAGACAGGGAGATTACCAGTTGAGTGGCCGCAGGTTACCTAATACCCGCTACTCAAAGCGCCACCTCTAGACAGGGGAAGGGGAGCAGATGCAACCGCAAGCTGGTTAGGCACACAATGGTGAGTCGCAGTGTGATGCTCCTGATCCAGCACAGTTAACCCAGACAGAAGCTTAGCAAAAGCAGCACCTTCCTATCACATCCAGTTGGTGTCAAAGAAAGCGATACCCTGAGAATCATTTTTTAAATATGCTTTGCAGAGACTCAACAATCACATTTGTTTGCAACGTCTACTGTCCTGCACAGATGACTGCATATGGAGGAAGCACAAATGCATCTCTGACAAGACTAGCTGGAGCTCGGTTCAATTTTTGGATAAGCCAACAGAATAATGATGGACTGATTTCCTCCATTGCTTCTCCTTCACTGGCACCAGATTCTGAATACAGGCACCACATACACCTCCTGCCTCAAGATCTCAAACACAACGCCCTGCACTCCTGGGTCCACTACCTGGTGAATGCAGTCACCGAAGTGCCCCTTATTGCCTCTTTACGGACGGAGAGAGTTCGGAAAGTGGGCTGCCCTTGCGCAGGCAATGCTGGCTCTCACCCAGGCAGTTTTAACATCTGATAGAGTATGCTGGTACGTATTTATTTTTAGCTGCATTTTCTTCATGCATCTGCTTTTTAAAACTTCTGCCTGTTGCTGAGTGAAACCTTTGTTTCCACAGCCAGCCATTAATATCACCCAAACAGAGCAGGAATGTGGACTGGGTTACTTCAACTCACATCCACATTGTTTACAGCTTATATCCTGTGTTTGGGTACATCTGCGATCAATAACAATGCGAGAAACATTACACCATTAGTTGGCAGTAAAACGCACGCAAACAGGAGTGTGGAAAGCCTTAGTTCAAGTTATTTTTGTGTCTGGTGTTGGTATCTGCGGTCAGCAAGAATATGATGAACATTGCATGTCAACAGTTGTTATTAAATAAATGGTGGATTGAAAGCATTTTTATTTTCAATCATTTTAAATTAGTTTTACTTTTAATGTAGGTCAAAGTTAAAACAAGTGTTAAAATAAGTCTTCCAGCATGTCTTTAGGTACCACAGCTATATTTTTATACTTTTGTGAAATGTAATACTAAATAAATCTACAAACACCTTTCTTTTCAAGTTTTTAACTCTGCAGGTAATGAAGCTGAAAGTGGCCAGAAGCTGACAAACACCCCAGGATGAACTGGGGGATGGATCGGTCAGCTGTCAAAACTAATTAGAAGGTTGAGAAAATTGCATATTCTTATTTTTGCTAATTTAAATTTTATTTTATTTATTTATTTTATTTAACAAACCAGGGGAGCCACTTCAAGCATCTTACACTGCAACATGCTTGTAACGGGACATTTTTTTAAATGAATTTAAGTGACATTATGTATCAGAGGTCTTCCAGGAGTAGAACTGAAAAACCTTTGCTTTACATATGACAATTCACTCATTCTTAGTATTATTTTTAAATTTTTTTATTTACTGGCTCATTAAATACCTTGAGCTTTCCATGCTTACTGCAGTCCCTTTAGCTTAAAAAAACGCACTGCAATAATGTTGTTGTTAAATTAATTCTTTAATTTGGCTGCTTTGATTTTGACAGGACGCTTTTCTCCAAAGCAACTTGAAGCATTAAGCTGCTTACACTGATTTTTCCATTTATACAGCAGGGTAATTTGTGTTACCATGGTATAAATATCAAGTACCTTTGCTCTAGGGCACTACAGCAGCAGCTGGGATCTGAACCTAAACCCAGTGCGGTGCTGCAGCTTTAACCACTGCGCCACCTGCTGTGCTTCATAAGATGTATACTGTCCCTGCACTGTTTCTAATTCCCCACATTGAAGTAGTACTGAAGCTTTAAGTAGAATAAAGTCAAAAGCAGTACAATACACCAAAGCAAACTCATGCACGTAGTTAAAATAAGCCAGAAACAAAAGGTTCATATCTATTTACAACATCTCAAGAAATATAAAGAGAAACCAACATTTTCAAACACTTGCCATGTATTTGAATGAGATTAATCATTTTTATAGGCATGCAGAGAGGATAAATGCTTATTCTTGCCTGCTCAGAATAAGTTAAAAATAAAAAAACTGATGGGTAGCTTTTAAGAGAATCCAGCCTTCACGTTGCAGAATTTTTTTTTCTGATTACCTGGTGGGGAATTTCTCATTGATGATGTACACCTGCTCCTAACCATTTCAGCCCGCTGCCTGTGAAAAGGCGGACGCGAGAGACACCCAGGTCCCCTTGCAATGAGACCTCCTCCTCCATTCTCAGAGCAAGCGGGCCTGGCTGCGCTTCTGGGCTGCGATATCTTGTCAGGGTTTTTAAGCAGATTGCGGGAGAACAAAGCAGTGCTCTGCATCTTGAAGGCTGGGGCTTTCGAGTGACACGGTAGCTGGCGTGACAAGGACGGACGGCGTGAGGAATGGAACAAAAGAGGGGAAAGAAGAAAAGGACAAAAAAAGGAGCAGGCCGGGGGGACGTGAGATGGGAGGAGCACGTGGTGGGCGGGGCCAAGGGCGGTGACATACAGAAGAGCAACAGTGAAGACTGTAATGAGATGTCCATGCGCACTTACACATTTCTCCCACCCTCCTGGGGCCAGACTCAGTTCTAGACAGAGCAGCGCAGGCATGCAGAGTGAGCAGAGAGAGAGAGGCAATGAGAGAGAATGTTAGCATCAGTCCATGAGAGAAAATAAATGAGCACACAGTTCATATCTCAAACACAGAGAAAAAATGAGAACTAAACAAAAAGGACAAGTGCTCCAAGACTCATTCAAGATAACACTAAAAAAGACATTATGCATCAAAGATGTGCGGTGACTTTTTTTTTTGTCCATCGAATAGGACGTTGGAGTGTAACCATAATGTCTATTTATCACAAACTTGATAACGTTGAGTCAGTTTATGATTCACGCTTTACGCTCTTTCCTCCACTGTCCAAAGTTATCAGTCTGCTGACAGTGGCCTTAAGGGCGAAGCAAAGTGCCGCATAATATTTCGCTAATGATCGAAATGTCACATCAGCCCTTCGCATGAGAGAGCTGTAACGCACATGAGGTCTGGGAGCAGGTGTCGTCCTCATCACACATTGCTTTGTCAAAACGGATAACAGAAAGAGAACCACAAGAACAAACACAACAGCTCAAACGGATGCGGAACACGACTTTCAGATAGCGCCCAAGCTATGAAACAGTACTGTTAAAGCATGAGCCAGAACGGCACACAGCAAACACAGCTGGTGAGAAGTTGGCATGAACAACAGCTAACATTTAATTAGGCAGGCTGTGATGGTGTGAGAGAGGCCTGTCAGTACCGCGGTATGGTTCAATGAAGACCTTGTGCAAATGAGCGTCATTATCGCCGAGGGGTTGCTTCTGTGTGGTGTTCAAGTCGCGTACAAACAATGGGAGCGGTGGGGGTGTAAGAGGAGGCAGTATGGAGAACAGTGGATTAAACTGGAAAAAAAACAATTGATTGTGTGCCCAATCAATTCACGAGGAAGCCCCACCTCCCCCCAAAATGAAATCACAGAAAAGCCCCAACATCTTAAAGATTAGCGTGGTGGGTCGATTAATTCAATAATTTCAGCAGTCTGAATGCTTAAGCAAATCTATACTAGAACCCCTTTTCCTGGTACAGTCCAGCCTCGATTTAGTGGACCTAGATTTTACCGATTTTTTACCGACAGCGAGATTATGGAACAAGATCAGGACGATCGTAAACATTGAGAAAGTATTTTTAAGTATAAGGGAACTATAAATATTTAAACGTATACATTTTAATCTTTCATCTGAGAAAATAACTTGTTTCAAACAATTTTTATGCCGTGTCTCAGTAAAGAGCCATCCAACCATCCCCACTGTTAGTTTCAGCAAGGTGGTGTAGCCCCCCCAGTCCCCCTGTAGCAGCGTTCTGATTGGGTTGTATTGATGCCTTATTCACTACATTCTCCATTTAATCACTGTTCAGCACTGACTTTGTTTTATATTATCGGGCATTTTCCATGTTCATGCCATTAAATCGGTTATAAAAGTGGTACTGTAGTACGCGGTGCAGTACTGTACACCACCATAGTACATTACATTTTTGATTTTCCGCACTTTCACCACATCTGGAGACCTCCTTGCCCCTTATAGTCGAGAACTTTGAGGATGGGCTGTATTACATTTTATTTATGACTAAATGGCTCTGGGAAAATATGTTATAAAAGAGTAGCAGTTACTAAGTTCATAAACCATTTATAAACATTTTATATTTGAAAAAATGCAGGCTTTCATGTGGAGAAACTGAACCCTGCGGAGATGCCAGTTTTTTTTTAGAAGGAGTATTTTAAGGGATGGATCAAATACTTGTGCTGTGTGGCATCTAACTAAACCTGAGCAGAAAGTTTCACTGGATATAAATGTAATGAGCTACAAACAAAATATGCAAAACAAAGAAAATTTATTTCAAATTTAACAAAGCTGAGACAGAGAGGATAATGCAGAGATAACTAATACTCTCTCCAAGTCAGCCATGTGCTGTGAACATGTGTAACAGTTTCACTACTACACCACTTAAATGGAAAGTGACCACGAAGAAGAGGAGGACACCACACATCTACTTATGAGCTTCACATCTATGACCTGCCAAACACAATGATACACATGATCTAAATCTACTCTGACAGATTTTCACTTCATCTGTCAAGAAGGGATCAGTAAATATGAAGATTAATATAAAGATGTATATATAAGGATACATCTGAGAAGGTAAGGAAATATCAGCCAAGGTTTCATAGTTTGTGCCCCTTGGTTTGTCTAAAGATCAAAAACAAATACCAGACCCCAGTGAGGGAAAGGGGGACAGAAGCGATGTCTCTGTGCCATTTAGGCCATCATGTGAGAGTGGAAGTGGCAGGGAAGGGGGTGGCTGGGTGGCACTGTGGGACTGTGGGACGGGGAAGGGGTGCATGCTTTAAAGCCTCATGTTACCTTGTTTGCAGTACAGACTATTTTCAAGTATAGACACTGGGAGGAGACTGGGTGTTTTGGCCAACAAGAACATCAGGTTTGGCAAAAGTAATAAATCAGGGAAGGAAACTTAGGTTTACATTGTTAGGATTACCCTAACAACATAGCATTAAGTAGAAAGTAAATAGGTTTCTCAATTTACACAAAAAAGGATGTAAGGACTAAGATTCAATCCGAAAAAAATTCTCTGAGATTTCAGGACTTAGGGACAAGGTAACATATGACTCTGTGAAGAGATAAATTTAAATAAAAAGGTTGTTACAAATAATAAAGGGATTAGTTGACAGGCCAATTTAAAAGATTAGGTCATGTTTACCCTAGGAGCTAAAAACCTAAGGTTTATTTTCTTCATGTTCCTTGTCACATCTGTAGGAACACAAAGGACTTCAATGTACTTTAGAAGAAATACAGTTGATTTTTAGTAACCAGGAAACATTTGGACAATTACTTGCATGTAATGGCAAAAAAGGTGGGTGGATTTTTAAAATTAAATTTGTGTTTACAGTGTATTATGAATGTACTTATACCACATTATAATGCGTGTAATGCAATTTATTTATAGACCTTATTTGTGCAAGAACTTCCTTTAACGTATCTCCTACTAAATAACTACATTTGATTTCTTGCACTGCATAAATAACTGATGCAACCACTTGAGTCTAATTCATTCAAGTTAAATGCAATTTATATATGTTCAGAATGTGAGAGCACAGATATACATAATATGTGAACACTTTGTAGTTAATATTACAGCACCGTGCTCGTAGCAGCCAGAGTGATTCCCTTCCCAGGCTTTCAGCTCTGTGAACTGTTCTGCTCATCCTTTGTCTGTATTTTGGGTTTACACTATGTACACCAGAGACCAATGCAATATTAATGCTTAGCGCTTAAAAAAAGCAACAACAAAAAAAAAAAACTAAATAAGGTATTTATAAAGTTTAACTGGAGAATTTAAACAGCTACTCTACTTTAATTGAAGAAAACAAAAGCCAGACTGAAAGTCTTCACTTACCACGGCAGTTGACTGAAGATCCTGTTATATTTTCATGCACACGGTTCATTAGCTAAATATCAATGAGCTATTTGATTATCAAAATAAAATGGACAATAATAGATAGAGTGAAATAAAACACATGCTGGAATTTGGTTAAATGTTTGATTAGCAATTTGTCATTTACAGCATTTTTGTATTAATTCTAAGGGTTTTAATTAGATTATTGATCGACGTGTTTGTTACGTGACACATCTAAGGATGGCCATTTGATCCAAGGTCCAAGAATTCAATGTCTTACACTGAAAACTACCTAGATACTGTGTGCAAAAAAAAAAATCAATCATTTTCCCACAGTCATGTCATCTGTGTACCTGGAGTTAATCCAACATGTCATTCATATTCAACAAGGCTGGAAGGTCATCACAAAAATGTTAAATAGTAGATCACAGGCATTCAACAATGTAATATATGGAAAACAGCAAAATCTTATTCTATATCTTAGTGATTGAAGAAACAAAAATTAACACAAAACAAAAAACAGATGAAAATGCTCCTGAAAGAATTTAAAATATATTATGTGGGCACAAGCTGACCTCACTGTCTGAACAGAAGAGTAGTAGCATCCATTGTACACCTGGGGCAAAAGTATTTTGCACAAATAAATGCTTTGTTACTAGATTAGGAATGTCTTGGAATTTAATGAATATGAATTTCTAGGAAACACTGACTGAAATTTGATAGTTTCTCTTTGGTTTATATATAATAAACTACATATGTCAGGAGGGAAAAAAACAGTTCAAATCTGGCAGACTTCTTTAAACAAAGCATGAAGTGGCTGCTTGGTGTCATCCGTGCCCTCTTACCTGGCACCTGCCACAGGTGACTTTCTCCCAGGATCGAGTCCAGCTCCAAGAGGCTCCTCTCCTAGCGAACGTGTGTCTTTGTTCAGCTGTTGAAGCCTGGAGCTCAGTTCACTGATCACAGTGGGCTTGCCATCCTCAGGCCCAGGCAGTGGCCTTGTTTCCACGGGATCCCCCCAAAGCTTGGACCTTCTCTGGAAGAGGTAGCGGGGTCGACCAGTGCTGGCGGCCGCAGCCAGCGCAGCCGCATGTTGTTGAGAGAGAAGCTCACTATCTGAGGACTGCTTCAGTAGAGGGTCCCTGAAGGTCACTGGTCCCTTGCTGAGCTGGGACTTGAGTTTTGGCTTTGGAGGCACTGGCGGCTTGTCGAGTACAAAAGTCTGCCCGTCGGCATAGGAGGTGTAGGTGTCGGTGGGCTCGCCACTCTCTGATGAGAGGGTCGACATGCTGGAGACTGTGGAGATGGTGCTTGTTGTCTCCAGGTGGTGGTCGCTGGAGCTACGCGTGTCCACCTCCTCCACCCCGGAGTCGGCTGCAGACTCAGGCACCAGGTGGGTGTCTGAAAGCTTCCCTGAGGGTGTTCCACTAGCAGGGGGGTGTGCTGCTGCTGGACTGGCTGCTTGGGCTGGGGAAGAAGGCGCAGTTGACTTGGCCGGCAGTGGAGAGGGTGCATCCTCTGCCTTTGACAGCAGACCATTGGCAAACTCGTCAGGTGGAGGGACCACTCCGATCTTTCTGAGCTCTTCCCGAGTTTCTTCATCACTGGAGGATAACAGGGCAGGTGGAAGAGTAACAGTGTAGGGCTCCACGTCCTCCTCTGAGCTACCCTGAGCCAGAGTCTTCTCCTGTGCTGGAGTGGCTGATGGCTGGGCTGTTGTGGCTTCGGGGCTTGGAGATTGGGCTCGTTTGATTTCTGCTAAGGTAGGCTTGGAAGGCTCAGGAACTGCCACTTTTGGTGACAAAGAGGGATCCTCCAGGCCAAGTGAAACTTCTTGTCCATTACTTGTTGCATGAACCATGATGAGACCCGCTGTCTTCTGCTGAGAAGTGTCCACAATGCTGATGATCATGCTCTTTTTGTCCTCCTGCTTCCCGTCTTCAATTTTTGTCTCAGGCTCTTTGTGAACTGTTGATATAGTCTCCCACTGGTTTTTTGTGGGGCTTGCTGTGCCAGAGGGGGGTGCGTAACCTTTATCTCCTGGAGAAAAAGGAGGTGATACTAAGTCTCCTTCACCTTCAGATCGATCTGCCTCTTTGGTGTCGGTATCCACAAACAAAGGCCCTGTTTGTTCATGTTTAGTCCTGGGCTCTGGGCTGCTGGCAGGCGACTGGCTCTGAGATGTCAGAGCCCGCTCCCTTGCGGCCAGCGCAAGTGCCAGAGGGGAGTTGGGGTCCAGGGGTTTCCCAGTCAAGGGATGGATGAAAGTGGTAGTGCTCAGCGAAGGCCTGAGCGCAACTGCTGGGGGAGGCAACTGGCCCAGCTCCCTGCTAAGCAGCCTTTCATCAACCGAACGGGACTGGGTCAGTGATGGATACTCGGGGGGCGAAGTGCTACCTTCGACAGTACCTACAGATAGGAAGACTGTAGATTTCCTCCTCTCTTCCAGACGCTTTTCTCGGTCTTTCACGGCCCCTGCAATAGCAGCGGCAAAAGGCCCTTTCCCTTGCTGGCCCTCCCCCATGGCTCGAGCCCTTTCCTGCAGGAGTTGCTGCTGATAGTACTCAGCCCTACTTGTATGGGGGATTCGACCTGTAGGAGAGTGCTCCCTGGCATGAGCAGATGCAAGTGCCAAGGACGCCCGCTCTTGTGCATCCTCTACTTGCAGCTGCTTAACCAGGGGGCTCTTTTTGCGCTGGGGCTTAGTAGGAGTGTACAGGCCTATGCTGAACTGGCCAACGTTGGCATATGGGTTATCGATCACCCTCCCTTTTCTCTTGATCTTTTCAGGTGGGGTGGAAGAGGGCGCTGGTCGGGGGATCTCAGTGGGCTCCACAGGTAGATGTGTGGAGTCTTGGAGGATGATCATGGAGCGAGCCTTCTTCTGCCTCTCTGCATGGGTAGAAGACCGGGAAGGCTCATACAGCTCGGCTGTGGTGACCACCTGTGTCATTCCGTGGACCTTAGCCTCAGTGCCTGGCTTAAAGCTGGATCGACTTTGATCGTGAGCTCGTCCAGGGGGTGGGGGAGGGCAAAAGGCTGGAGGTGGACCGGTGTCCAGGTAATAGGGCGATGGAGGTGGAGGAGGGGCAGTCTGAGGTGGGGGAGGAATGCTGTGACTATCTCTGAAGCTATCTGTCATTGAGGAGCTCCTTGGGAAACGATGTTCTGCTGCTAAAGCAGATAATCGATCCTCTTCAGTTGCCCCTAATAGTTGATTTGACACAACAAGCATGTAATGTGCATATTAGTTAACCCTGACAAACACTGAAAGTCTTAACAGGACGATAGGGTAACTAATGAAGAAAAATGACAAATGTTTATGAGCTTAATTGGTATGTATTTTGAGAAGTTGACCTGAGATCTTGACACACACTGAATTTTAGACAATGCTTGCTTAAAATTTCATGTGCGAAGTTCAAATTCCTCACCAAAAGACTTGGTTCGGGACATTCCTTTAGGCAGGGGAATGTGCGCTTTCTCCACACCGGAGGGGAGCCCACTGTGCACAGTCATTCCCTGTCGTTCAAACAACGACTATATTCCAGAAGAAAAAAATAAAATGGAAAGTATTTAAGATGTAACAAGTGGCTGCATACAAAAAAAAATAAGCGTCAGTGATCAGAAAGGAAAAGCATATAAACAAGATGGAGTTTTTTTTTTTTACAGTATGCCCTCTTGAAATGGGCACCCATACCGAGGCGATGCTTGCTGCTAACACATGGACTCACACTAATCTCTGCTGGCGTGATCCTCCTGCTTGTGGGCCGCTGCTTCACTGTGGCAGCTCTGTAGTCCGTCTCCGTTGCCTGCGTCCGCAGCCCTCCATCCTGGGTGGCCAGCATATCGTCCAGCCTTTCTGCAAACACCCAAAACAGGACACATAACCTCATTTTACATCGTACAACACAGACAATCCGTCTGTGCCCCATACCACAATGACTTAAATGTTTCTTAATAGTAACATTTCACAAAGGAACCATGCTATTTAAAAGGCTTTTTTCAGCTCTTGTCAATATTTTGCAAATGATCATTGAGACAAAATAGAAAGTGACACATAGGTTTGACAGTGACTCTGATGCCTTGACACAACTCACCGCCTCTCCTTCTCCTTGCGGATGCTTGCCGAGAAAATAGAGTACAAATCAAACTTATTACACTTGCAGATGTCTTCACATGTATAAAATGCTAACAGAATAAACTGAGAAGTTGCTAAAATAAAAAAAAAAAAAATCAGAGAAACAGCACAATGTCAGGATCGAGAAAAATAAATCAGTGATATTTCACAACTGTAGCGCTGATGTTGTTTTTGCATTTAGTCATTTATTTCCTCTGGGATGGATGGAGATAATCTAGACAATCAACAAAGATAGATGTGCTCTTTGAACACCCTTCACATATATCATGCCAATTTTGTTCTGTGACTACACAGAAAACACCAAATCTTGTAAATATGGAAAATGAAAACGATATGGAAACAATTTCCCTGTCAGTTTTCAGATAACCTTCTCAGTTGATTAACCTCCATAGTCCTGAACAGATTAGCTTCTCAGCCAAGGATTTGCTATAAAAACATTAAAAATAAACATTTTTAAGGCTCTCAGTACCTTATATTGAAAATTGGGACTTCTGTGCTGGGTTAGTTTGCAACCTCAGAGTTTTGCAAGTTCACAGGCCAACATCAAACAGTCACACTGGCAAACAATAAACTGGAACCATCTGCACAGGAAACCATCAATGTTTCACTGTCATTCTCTGAGGCCTTTATGGTGAAAATCTCAACCCCAGGGCACTTAAAAGTTTGCAACACATCTAGTGAGCATAAATAAATTTCTTTTTTATTATCATTGTTATTAGATGGCTGCTTCTACAAAGCATGTAGGCAAGATCACTGCAGACAATTCACACCAGATCATGATGTCTTCCAAGCAGTCTAAGCAATACAGGACCATCAGAGAACAACAAGGCACAAGAACAGCTTTTTCCCTCTGAGCCACGTCCCTTAGATGTACATTATAATCCACATCACTGCTGAAAGGTCATTACAACTAACTCAGTTACACCTAATTTTTAATCTTGCTGCTCTCTGACTCTCAGAATTCATATTTAGATCTCACTCTCATACACATTCCTTCAAATAGTTTTTTTTATATCTTCAAACGTTATTACCCCTCCACTTTGATGTTATTGTTTTATGTTTAATGTGTCCAAATGAACATCCACCACCACATAAATTTCTTTTCATGTTCAAAGCAACAATAAACATCTATCTATCTATCTATCTATCTATGTACCCTTTTTGTAACTTCACATCTTATATAATTTAAATTTATTCAATTTTTCATGATTCAAACTGCTTCTTTTACAGATACTTAAAGTTTGAGCTTGGAAAAATCTCCAAGCTTCTGGTGGCAAATCCAGCTCTTTACCTACTCTGCCTGCTTGCAGTGTAGGAAGTGGATACATGTAGGCAACACAGTCTCACTGTACATGCTGGGCTCACATTTTTTCATGAGGTCTCACTGACATCACTGCTGGGGTGGAAACTCACCCAGCTCCTCCAGCTCGGCGGTCATGGACTTGGAGCGCAGTGTCAGCGTGGTGCTGGGGGCCCTTTTAGGGGGCGGCGGGGCTGTTAAGAAGAGTGAAGGTGACGTCACTTTGGATTTGCGGGACAGGATCCGGCGGGCGCCACCTGCATGGTGGCGCCATCTTTTCTTGACTGACTTGATCTCGTCGTACTCAGGTGAGCTGGATGCCTCGCACTGCTGCAGCACCTCCTTCAAGTTGCGGCTGGATGCAAACTTTTTCATGGCCTTTGCACAACTTGGCCACAGGCAGTGAGCATGGACCGCAACACTTGCAGCATTAACCAGCAGCGTGTTGTGATGAAACTCACTCCTGCTGCGTTACCAGTTCTGCTGTATCCATTTCTTAGCACTGGTATTATATCGTTGCTGTCAGAAAGGCATTACTATTAGCATTCCCTCATTCCCTCTTTTTATACGTATACACACAAAAACACAACCGCCCAACATCTGTTACAAAAAAGTAAGCAGAAAACCAACTTTTGCATGATTTTTGCCTTGATGTCTTGTAACAAATAATGTCCATAATACAGTAACAAAAAGCAAGGAAGACAGAGGGTCCCCCTGTTTATGCCACTCTGAGATGTTGTCCCTCTGGGGTGACACACACTTTAATGTGTGAGAGACTGGTGCCGGTGCTGACCTTGGTACCACTTCAAAAGCTGCAATGCTGCTTCGTATCACAAGTCCACTTTTGTGCACACTCCGTAAAGAGTCATTCCCATCAACACATCACTAGCAGCCACACTCCGATAAACAGACATCAAGACATCAGGGAGGAGGAACCGTGAGCAAGGAAGAAAAGAACAAGTCAGAGCGACAGAGACAGAGGTGGGATTGAGCAAGAAAAGAGCGAGAGAAATTCCCAGGCCCTAGCACAAGGCTGGATGCAAATGTTCGTCGTGGTAACCATGGTAACCCAGGCAAGAGCAAGGGGGCTCAGGCTGGAGCGGCTGTTCTCCTGGCTGGGTGGTGGGTGGACCGGCACGCACAGGCTGAAAGCCGACGGTGTGTAGAAGCTGTGCCAGGGCTCAGGCATGTACTGCTGCTCAGCGTTTTCCAGAGCAGCAGATGACCGCACCCTCTCGTTCGCGATCTGAGCTAAATGTTTAGAAGGAAAAAAAACCAGTGTGGTCATTCACTGTTTGTATCTGAGAACAAAATGTAGGTAATCGAAGTAGCTGAAGTTGCATAGCTCACAACTTGGCTTGACAGAAGTTACATCTGGAGTCCTGGAGACTAGTAATCATACATTCCACAGGTCAAACATATCTGAGGTCACATCTTCCTTTCTTCATGCAGAATTTCATGTCTGAGAAGTAATGGTAATCCACAGTGAACTGTGGTAATACTCCTCCAGGGTTGCAGGCAGCAAGGCTCAGAGTGCTTGTCAATCCGAGTGTGTAATTCGGGTGCGGCAGTGCATGCAGGCGTTCCGTCTGCGAAATGCAGTTCCCCCTCCTGTCCCCCCACTGGCAGCTTTTGTACGCAGCAGGTGAGCCTCTGGAACCTGGGCTTGTGGGGCCGATGAAAGGTAGTAGCGCTCTCTGTGGCTCACCTGCTCTTCCTCAGGCGAGTGCTAGGTTTGAGTGTTGGCCGCCAGACGTACAGTAAGAAGATCGGTTACATGGAGACTGCCCTGCTGCATTGACAGAGGTCCCTGAGATGTGGTCAGTCACCCCAATGCAGACGCTTTCAACGGCTGGCGGTCAGAAACGAACAGCAAACACGCACACGTGAACACGTTGTACATCCTTCCTTTGCTTCAGTAGAGTAACACAGAGCCTTAGTGAAGTGGGGTCAGTGCCCGGCACGATAAAGCCATCTAGACTCCACAGCCTACTGCGTTTGAGCTGCATTTCCCTGCCGCCTGTCAGCCGGCTCACGGCTCTCGATCCCAACTGCCATCGTGGGGGACAGGAGCAATGGGATACAACGCAATTACTGTTATGCCAGCGACTCCTGGAAGCGTGATGAAAAACACACCTCCTCTTCTTCTCCAGCAAACCGGGGTAGGTTTTTACCCTCTTGGGAGCTTCCTGCCTGTGAACAACAGTCTCTCTCGTGTCCCCTCCCCAAACCCCCAGGAGGACAATGCTCTGCTTGCAGGCGAAAGCAGGAGCCGCGGTATCTGGTGTCTGCTCTGCAGTCGGAGTGGAAGAACTGGGTCAGCGGTGCGGTAGCTGTCTCCCCAGCCCAGCTGACTGGCACGTAACCCTTCCCCCCACCACCGCCTGCCAAGCACTTGTCTTGATGCCATCCAGAAGGAACTGAATGGGGGGGTGGAACACAAATCCTCCAGATTCTTTCCCTAAATCGAACTCAGTCTGCATCCCGCCCAGCTACACACATCAAGATTCCACACACATCCTTATTCGCCCAACTCCTCTGTATCTGCCGATTTCTTTCTTCCTTGTCGTCACTGGGGTTGGCTGACCAGGTGTTCTTGATCATTAAATGTTGGTTTCTTTTCACTTCCTTATGTTCATTATTGACCTCCGGAGTCCACATTATAATCCTTATTCACACTTGAATGGTCATTAATATTCCAGCTCCTAAATTCTGACTACAGTTCAGACTCTGCGCCAGTAACATGGTACATGGTACCCCTTTTACTATATTTATTAAAATATCATCAGCTACAGTAATACCGTTGTCAGTATCATCTCCTACAGGGCTGTTCTGTGATACTAATGTTTTATTTTGGCCCTTTGAGTAATTGATCATAATAATTCTTCAATAACTTTAAAAATGTCAAAAATATTAATTTTTAACTCTTACATGTTTTCGTCATAAAATAGTTGGTTTTCAGTGTTTATTTGACATTATTAAAGGTATACATAATCTATTTTGAATTATGTGAAGTTTTTAAGCACCACTATTATACAATATGCTGGATTATTAACTTAGCACTGTAGAGCGCAGCTCCATTAAGCCCAGATCGATGTATTACTCTACACCTATTTACATCTACCACACTACTGTTTCCCTTTCTATGTTCATATCAGTTTTGAATAAATATTACTAATAATTGTAATATTTAAATAGTATTCACTGCATTTTCTTCTATATTTATTGCGTCTACTTACTCTACTACTTTAATATTGTACTGTTATGTTTTGTGTCAGAATAGGAATGCACCTGATCAAATTCCTTGTACGTGCAAATGTGTTTCATTACTGAAGTGTTGTCTTATGTCACAAAGGATGAACAAAAGCATCTGAAAGTAGAACTGGTATCTTCACCACAAGATGGGGTCAGAAAAGAGTGTGACTGCATCAACAACTCCAATAGTCTTCAGCTAACACATATGGAGGCATGGTGTGAAATTGAGGATTAGGACACAACCAACAGACAGAAAACTTTAATTGAAGAGTTAGAAAAGTTTCATGGTAACAAAACTGTTCGCAGCTGGCAAAAACAGGCCCCGATCGCAGTGTCACAAGATAAGGACGTGTCGGGTTCCTCACCTCCCCGAGTGGCGTCTGCTGAAATGAGGGCCCTGTGACGGAGAACTGCGCAACATTAGCTTCCCGTATAATTTACACTCTGCGGCTTTATAAATAGTCCCGAAAACACCAAATATTCAGTTAAAACCATTAAACTTCAATGTGATATATGTACTCTGTGCAATGTAAATAATTTCATTTGAGAATGAAAAGATGCTTCCCCAGCTATTTAGGTAAACAGAAGACAAATGACTACTCTTCATTGGAAGGATCAAAAGAGGCTACATGCTTGTCCACTCATGCATATTAGAGTCAAACTGGTAAATATTCATATGTTTGAAAGGACATGTGACTCACACTGATTCCCTACATATCTGCTGGATAAATCAGTCTGTGCTGAGACATTATTTTCTGCAGGTTTTATTCCATCACCTTCTTGT
Source organism: Arapaima gigas (assembly GCA_900497675.1). Classification (NCBI taxonomy): domain Eukaryota; kingdom Metazoa; phylum Chordata; class Actinopteri; order Osteoglossiformes; family Osteoglossidae; genus Arapaima; species Arapaima gigas. The sequence goes on from UFQX01000051.1 coordinate 792,009, forward strand.
AGAGGGTCAGGGAATAATTGTTAGGTCTCCCAATTATTGCAATTTGGGCTTTTTCCATTTCTTTTAAATCACTGCAGAAAATGTCCTTTAAAATGCTTTGCAACTACTTGTTGTGAAAATGTGCTATATTAAGAAATGTCTGATTGGTCAAACGGTGGCTGGTAGCTGGCAACGTGTGTTGGTGTGGGGGTGGGGTGCCAGTCGTGATGTGTAACTGAGCCTTATCCAGAGAACAGACTCTGAGACATGCAGTCGGATTACTATGAGGATCTCACGCCGCAGTCATGCCAGGCTGTCTCGCTACTTCTTTGATAACACAGTCACTTTTTACTCTGACAGACCAAAGGGCGACTATTATGTTACTGCAGGTCCAGCTGGATTTAGTCTGACCAGGGGAGAGTACAGAGTCCCTGTTAAGCTCTCATGAGTGCAACGATACTGTCACTGACACCGATACTTCTAGTGACAGACAGTATACTTCAAGAGTTTCATTGTTCCAAACACGAGGCTATCAAAGCTTACGTCTACTAATAATGAAAGCCATGTAAGCAGTGAGTGGATATATACTATGCTTGGCCACACACATCATATCCACAAATATCTCTCTTTTGTATACAATTTACACTAATGCTACTACCAAATGTTTCAGATTTCAGAAACAATTCAAAACCACAGCTATGAAATATGGACTCAAGTCGGCCGCTTCTCCATAAAAATAATAGTGGCAATATCATTATGCTAGGAATGGCACACAGTCTAAAGGTAAGAGTACACCCCCGTAGGATACCACCACACTATTAAACTGTACAGTTAATTGCCTATTTTACACAGAGTTGAGGAGGTGGTGGGCAAATGCAGAAAATGTCCCACTTGCATCTGGAGCTTATTTACAAGGCGTATGAAGTGCTCCTAACAAAGACGATAGTGGTGACAGCAGGGAACACTTGCAACTATGACCAGTGACTTCTGTTACAGCCCCCAGCTGACATCAGGTCTCATCACAAAAAGATGTAGCCACTAATGAAATCATGTAGCACATAACTGATTAAATTTCTAGCAGAGAACCAGTGGAATAATCTAACATGACTGATGGAATCATCTAACATGTAACCAATAGAGCCATTTAGCCTGGAACCAATGGAAACAATTAGTAATGGACCGACGGTACATCAAATATGGGACCAATGAGGCCGGATAGCATGGAACTAAAGGAACCATGTAAGATGAGGCTGATGGAATCGACTGGCACAGAAGTGAAGGAATCTTCTAGCAAGAAACTGGTGTAACTATTTTGCAAAGGACTTAAGATTAATGTAACATAAAGCTGTTTGAACCATTAATTTTGAGACCAATGAAATCATCTACTATGGGATCAATGGATTGAACTGAGGTGGAAGCGAGGAATTATCAAACACAGGACCTGGAGTCATCTAACAGGAGGTGGACTTGCACACTGAGCTAGAAAAGCAGGGAATGTACAATGCTTCTAACTGCTCCGCATCAGCACCATAATTAAACCAAGTGGCAGCAATGTAGAGACAGATGCAGAGTTGGAAACATAGATTTAACTGACACAGCCAAGATACATTATTTTTAAAGAAGAAGAAGAAGAAGAAGTAAAAGGAGCACTCTGCAGTCCACTTTATCGTCACCTGATTTACCAAGTCTAATTTTTGCAAGTAATTCCATCACAGAACTCTTACCTTTCTTTCGAACTACCTCCTCTGACTCTGGCTTGCGGGTCACAGAGACCACCTTCATGAGGAGGTGATTTCCCCCCTGACGGATGAGGGAGACCACCTGCTTGTGTCCCACCTTGACCACGTTGACACCATTCACCTGGGGTAGATAAGAGGTGCAGTCACTCTGATGGTGGGCACAATGTTCACACCTTCACATCAGCCATATCCTACTTTCCTGCTTATTTGTGTCACTAAGACAGGGAGCTGCCCTTCCCAGCAGTAAAACCTTGGAGAATGATGCTTCAAAAGCACCAGCAGGTGTTGTGTGTCAGGGGAAGGAGATTGAGATGGTAAAGTGTAACATGGAAACTCCATGGATCACTGGGAGCTGACATGAATTTTTATTTTATATACACCTTTTGCCGAGAGTGACATAATCAGGTCAGACGTAAAACTTGTCATAATCAACAAAGAGAGGGGAGAGCGGGGTGAAGGCAGAACCGATTGATTGCACATGCTTGAGCTAGAACCTCCCCACCCAGGAATATCATTGCAGAAGTTTACAGCCATGTCATTCTGCTCATATGTGCAGTCCCACGTGAAATCCCACATTAAAGAGACTGTGCTTTTCAGGTCTGCGGAGCTGTGGTGACATCAGCGATGAGTCAGGGAGTGGGCGTCTCTGGGGAGCTTCATTAGAGCCAGTCAAGTGTGGTATTACGTCTTCTTGTCTAGAGCCTCCAAACCCATTCAGAGCCGATACCAGGGTTACACAAACATGCACTTTGCTGCAGTGATAGCCTAGCAAAAACGTAGTGCACAGATGCAGCCCTGTTGGGTTTTCATTTTTCCTCTGGGCTACCATCTCATCTGGGAGTGTGGACTAGTGGTTTTGATGTTAGGAATGTAAATCGGTTTTGAGAAGTACAGTTCTAACATGCTGACTGCGTGTATCCCTTGAGACTTCCTGTTCTAAACTGTGAAACCCACCTTCATTGCTTATGGATGACCAACTCCAAACCAAATGCTCCCATAATCATCAGCTAGGCAAAACTGGAGGATGGTGTGCAGGCTTTGTGAAATGTAACATTTCCTCCTTCATCTTCAAAGCCAACATTTTGTGTTGCTCTAGGAGAAGACTACAGATGTGGATTTGTATGACCACTGGTTTTGGCACCACCGACAAGCAAAAACTCAGCGCTGAGTACAGGAGCACCCCAACCAGGGTTAAGAGTCGATTACCCATGAGATTGGTCGCAGCTCCTGCATTTGTATTAGGAAAAGCAGGGAACCAAAGAAATGAGCTTTATAGCAGTGCTGGCAATGTCTGCGGTGTCGACAAACAGATCAGATCTGCTCTCAAGCTTCTTTCAGACCAGTCAAGCAGAGAATAACAACAACAGTTGTCACGATTAAAAGAGCACATTAAATATGTCCCCTCTGGCCACATCATCACTGTATGCGCTGCTATGTCCCTTGGAGGTGTGAATGAAAATGTTATCAGAAGCCATCACTGGTCTGAGGGATCTGAGGAGGGTAGATAGCAGCTTGTGCAAGTGGCCCTGGGAGTGTCGGTATCAGCATTTAACCTCTCCAAACAAACACACAAACAAAAAAAAATGATCCGACTGGGGCTCTCAGTGCTCTGTCTCACGCAGAACAGGAGCAGAGTGTTGTCATAGAGACAGCTGGAAAAAACAGATGCCTTATGTACAATGGCATGGATCAAGGCGGACCTGCTTCCTGTGGATGCTGCCCCTCACAAAGACTTGAGAGTCATATCATGCAGACAATTTACTAGGCAGCTGCTAACTGACTGACATTTTTGTATGATTATCTTAAGGCAATGGAATCTAATATTACATAAATAATGCAAACTTGACTTCGAAGAAGTTGGGCTAAAATTGATTAATTCACATCATCCATCATGAGACAAAAGGCTAAACTGTTCAACAGTGAACCTCCGAAGTCTAACGTACCTCGATGAGGAAGTCTCCTGTCCGAAGCCCCGCCCTCCAGGCCACACCTTCCACATCCACTGACTCCAGGTACTGTAGAGCTGGGAAGGCCGGTGTAGGTGTGAACTCCTCGATGGGGGTTTCAGCTGGTGACACATCACAATGGGCAGGCGTTAACTTTACAGAAACATCACAGTAATGGGTTCATGTGCCTTGGCTGTCTGCATGCTAGGAATGCAATGTGGTAAATTCTCAATGCCCCTCGCCCCCAAGCCGAATTTTCCAGCTGCATATAAAACAAGAACATTTCCAGCACTGCAGCTTCAAACAAGTGAATAAACAAACAAATATAATAAGCGGGCGTCAGGTTTGGAGGAAGGATTAATTGTGCTGCTTGAGATCTTGGCATGCAGGTGCAGTGCTGCAGAAACAGACGGAGTGGGTGAGGGAACATCACTATTTCTCACGCCTGTTGCCTGTCTTAGACACCCTCCTTCATTAGGCCCTATGGATCTACCTTCAAAATGTCGCCATAAAGATATTACCATCAGTGGAGCATTACCTGAAAGTATCTGTATAGTTTACTTTTTCAGTGGGTATTCGGTGTGTGTATTTTGCATGGATACAGGATTTTATGGATGCTTTCCCACTCCTGCCAGGGGCAACGGCCTTCCACCCTCAATGGCTGAACAGTGTAAACACACCCCAAATTGTGTAGATACAGAATAAGATATTTGTTACTTCATAGCAACATTGCCAGTGAAAACCTCTTTGTCTAAACATATCCTGAGCCTATTCCTCCTACTTACCCAAATCCAGACTTCTGCCTACCAGTAAGGTTGAATGTTACATGACACTAAATGACACATGTGGGGCCAGGACTTTGTGTTCGTCTTCTGGTGCGTGCAGCACATAAACTTTAGTATATTAGCATACTGAACAAAACTTTATAGGCCATAAATTTGATGGCCAGGAGTTGAGTCACATTCACTACTCCTGAACTTCAGGTAATTATACAGTGTGTATATCCACTGGGCATTTACGCTTGGGAAAAACATACTTGATTGACTGAATGAAGAGGAGGTCTAATGAGACAAATTTATCAGACCTCACTGGAAGCAAATAAGAAATGACTGGTGACCAAAATTCCTGCGACATAAGTGAAATGTATAAAAATGGTATGTTCATCTCTTTTACCAGGCACAGGCTGCAGGAGGACACGTAAGTGGTTGTGTCACAAGGCAGCTGACCTTCTGAGTGAGTATGGTGATGCCCTGGAATCTGCCATGGTTTATCAGTAAATTTTCCCCTACCAAGTATATGTATGGAAGTTGGGTTAGGGGTGAACGTGATGGGGCTCAGAGAGTAGGAAACCTCTCTACAGACCAGTATGTGGTATCTTTTCAAGTGACCTACTACCCTGAACCCTGAAGTGATGCTGTGATTATCAATTAACATTTCAATTACTTGTGAACATAGAAGCAAAACAGCTGTGATCATAACTAACTGATCATCCTGAAAATTTTAATTCCGCTCAATAACAATCCAGGTAATTAATCTTTATTTCTTGATTTTCGTGATAAGTAAATTTTAGGGAGTGATTTCTTTTTCACAGTCTGTTTCTTCCTGTTCTTTGCTTATGTATTTTTGGAAATTATGCCTCAGGCACCTATGTGCCACCCCAGGGGTACCCCCAACCAGGATTCTACCCTGGATTTTTGCGAACTCCCATGTCTGGGAACCTTCCAATGATGAACCCACCCATGGTTGGCCCTCCTGTAGGTTTCCCAGTCTGTGGCCCTGCATCCAACCCACCAATTTTTGTACATGGGCACCACCATGGTGGCCACGGTCGTGGTTATGGACACTGGTATGGACATGGACACCATCATGGTACTGCCATGACCAAACATGTTCTGCTTTTATTGGAAGAACGTGCTTTATGCAGCATTGGGAACAAAGGCAGTACATTTCAGAATTTCAATCCATCTGCCCGAGTCTGCCTGTCTATCACTCTGTCCACAGTATCCACCCTTTCAATAGATTTAAACAGCATACAACCACCTTAATCTATCTGCAAACATCTGCTGGCTTTATCAGGATTTAAACTGATTGATTAAATTCAATTTAATTCCTTTATCATTTTTGGCCAAACTCTTAATGTTTAAAAAGTAATTTGCACACATCTGAACTGAAAGAGCATCTGAATTTAAAACTGAAAGAGAAAATTTTTCACACTTACGTTCTTGAGGTGTAGAGCTGCAGTTATTGGCCATAACTATTTCAGTATTTTAGTATCCTAGCAAGGTGCCTGCCATGTTACTATAGTTACCAGTGCAGTACAGAAAAAGCCACATGACTAAAAGAAAGAAAATCAATGTGGTCAACTGGAGTTTTAGTTTGGTGGAGAAATAATCTTCCAAAGAAGTGAAGGCGTTCTCATGAATGACTTAAAGAAAACAATGAATGGGCACGAATAGCTAAAACTATCCATGAATGTCCACATCTGTTGTGAAAATACAGAACACTTTAGTGAGCAGGAGTGGGCAACAGGCAGTACAGTAGAGACATGAGTTACAGAAAGAAGACCATTTGGTTCTTGACAGTATGAGTGACCCAGTTGCATGCAGTGCAGTAGAACAGATTCAGCCCCACGCTGGCATCCGGGCATTGACATCCTGAAGGCCCAGACTGAGTCAGCTGGGTGGGATGCTGGCTCCTCGCTCCAGTGCCTCCCTCCAATCATTTAGCCAGTTCAGAGAATACGGACTGCAGCCAGGACTCCACCCCGTGTGCCTGCTTACTCTGGCTCGGGTATGAGGGCCCACATCCAAACACATTCCCCAAGACCCTCACCTATCCTGCCTCACTACACTTCTCCAATCTGCTCTTGGCAGAAAAAGCCCCTCAAAACTATGCTCTGCCAGGAACAATACACATTTCAACAGCAAAGAGTCACAGGGATCAATCTAGTGAATTCTTAAAAAGAATAATTTAGAATTTAAGTAATAATAAAGAAAACAATGTTGAATCAAACAAATTGTAAGGTCTACAGCTTACCCTTTTTAGACACTTAGAGGAGGATCTTAGTCATTTACGATGAAGTTCAATTGTACCCCAGGGGCTCTTGCAGGGGCTCTTACGCTTGCATTTGTTTGACTACTATGAGCCAAGCAAACACATCAGAGAGGCCTTGGCCCTTAGATGGTCAGTAACGGAATACAAATGCAAATGACATGGATATCAAGTATCATGAATGAAAACACAGTGAGTCAAAACCTGTAAGTGCTGCCTGTAGGAAAACACAGGTAGAGATATGGTGAAGCACTGAGTAATCACTGACAACAATGACCATTCCAACTGGAACAAAATGTCCTTTCCAGCATCAGGTTTCTTTAGTCAGGACTGGAGTCCCTTACGTGATGTAGTTTCATAGTCTACCACCCAGTGATTGTATGGCTCTGGACCACCGTGACCCTGATCGCAATAAAGTGGTTGCTGAAACAGATGCATAGATGGACAGTATGAAAAGTATCACTGTAAACATGCAGACACCAGGAGCTGCAGCATTGAATACTTGAGAAATCCATGTCGACTCTTAGGAAAGATAAGGATATGAGTGAAAGCATTCAGATGGAGGGGTCAGCTGCCCCCTTCTGTCTGTCTCATCATCATAGCACCATGTGGGAAACAGATGGGGTCTCTCCCAAGATGGCGTCACTCATAGCCAGGCGCACACTTGACTGGCAAAGACCACGATTCAGTCCACATACCCAACAGGCAGACTTACCGAGCCAGTCTATGCATGCAACCTTAGCTCTGGTCACTTGCCATTACAGTTTACCACAGTGCTGCTTTACATCCCAGTAAGTCAGTAAATTAGGATACTGTATGCACATTTTACCATCTGTCATTCTCCACAGTATTTGACACTGTAACCATGTTATTTACACAGCCTTTGACTGTGAGCAACTTGGTAACTTGTAGAACTGCCTTCATACCATTGCAAAACACACATGCAAACGTGTTTCCTTATAAGTTCGTGGACCTAGCTATCTTCAAAGGCCAAGACAGCCGCAGTTTGCAGAACTGAGAAAGTGGCACTGGACAGCAAAAAGATTTCTCTCACCTTTGGCACCTCGCAGTACAAATCCAAAACCTTCATTTTCCTTCTTCTGTAGGACTGCATTCTTCTCCTCAATGATGTAGTCGCTGGGAAGGAAAGAGAAGAGGGCCACGAGGTCAGAGTTCAGCACCATGCTGAGCAAAGGGGCTTTTGCTTGCCAGTCAAAAAGGCATTGGATGGGCAGAGGGTGGGACCAGCAGAGAGAACACTGCTCACCCCCAGGCTACTCCTTCACAAGAGGTCCAGTCAAGATCAATGGTCAGAAAGTAGGGAGTAAAAATAATATTCTTCACAAAAAGATTTCAACAGAGGTTTCAACTTCTTCGCCCACACACACCTTCTCAGCTACCAAATTTGAAATCACAGTGCAGTAAAACACTCCTTCCACAAAAGTAAAAAAGAAAAACAAGGGAGCAAATAAATCCCCATTCAGTGTAGCGCGGCTTTTACAGCAAAGATAGCACCCCCCGTGCATGCGGGCTTTCAACAGTGTAACGCAGCACAAGCGAACCCGTGCCATTAACTGTAGCAGAATGGAGAAAAGAGAGTGAGCGAGTGAGAGAGAGAGCAAAAGAGAGAGAAATCCACGCACACACCCACGGGCTGGCACACCATCCACTCCCACACACACCCTCTACCCAGGTGGAGCGGCATCGACGCAGATGCCTGTCAGGATGATCTCCCCTTGCCCCCTGGCAGGCAGTGCCAGAAGGAAACGCGGCATCGCGACTTCATCCGCCTGCCGCCCGGTCTCCCCGCTGAGCCCCTCTCCCGCACAAAGCCATCCACCGGAGCCCCGAGGAGCCGGGCTGAGGTGGGGAGCCGTCGCCACAAAAGGAATGAGTCACTAGGGGGGCAGTGGAAGAGGAAGAGAGTGGCCGAGAGGACAGTGAGGGGCTGCCCCGGGATATCGAGAGGGAGGACGGAGGAATGACGGAGAGAGAGGGAAGGACAGCAACAACTGCTAAAGGAAAATGTGAAGGAAGGATGAGGGCAGTGGTGAAGGGGAGATGTTGTGACGAGGAACGCAAGAAGAGGAAGAGAGACAGAGAGAGACAAAGAATGGAGGAACTGTGACAAGAGGAGTGCATTTAGGTGACTCACGCAGCGAGAAGCAATCCAAGTCTGAAAATGACTGCAATATTTAGTCTCTTATGTAATGCATTGGAGCAGCACACAGCCGCTGTTATTTCAGTAACTGTGACCAGCTACCCCATATACCCAGGAACTGGCAGTCCTCACAATAGACACTACCGTAGAAACCCGAAATGACAGGCTATCGAGAGACAGGGAAACATATCTTATTCCAGACAAATCTGTTTTAATGGGCAGCAAAATCTTTGTGTTTTTGCATGTCCACATTGATAATTTATGCATGACACAGCTGAGGCAAACACTAAATGCAGGGTTATACATCTGTAAGACCCCAGATACCAGTCCCTTCAATCGCTGTTAGGTCAAAAACGTTTAGAAAGAATTTATGTACAAGTGTAGAACGTGAGAGTTCAAATGCTGTTAGTGTAACTGTTGTTCATTAGTACCTCCCCTTCTTTTGATTTCATGCTTGTTTAATATCAAAAATAACTAAAGCATAATCTGAATTCTGACGCATCCCTTATACCAATTGAGAATGAACCCGTCACAATAGACTTTGTGTTTGACAATAATTAACTAAGGTTACCATAAGAAGATAACAAACAATTTTTTCCTTTTTATAAATGTAGTTTTTGCTTTACTAAACATAAGAAAACCTGCTACATAAAAACTGTTTTTGTATCAAAAGGCAAAACTGCGTAGTAGGGAGTGTTTGTTGATTCTTTTTAATCACTGGTTTGGAGACTCAAATCTTCACAAATATTTCTGGCACGAAATGTTTAAACAAACATAAGCGAAAAAAATTCATTGCACTGCAACTCTGAGGTTAGTTGCAAACTAATATGGCAGAATGTTAAGCGTGAGCGTGGCGTATGCACACGCACGCGCGCACACACACACACACACACACACACACACACACACACACACACGCACGCTACTGTAACTCTCTTTAGGGTGCTGGCACCACTTACCATGGGCTATCAGTGCCCCGTGGATGTTGGGAATGGTCTTCCCCTACCGATCTCCTGCATGAACAGAGTTAGCCAGAACCAAGGGTTACCGCCCACTGAACTATAGCAGCACATTGCCTCCACTGGGAGGTCCTACAACCAGCTGAGAACACTCTATTCTTTCGAACTACACCTGTCAGCATTAAGAAAAGTCTCAATTGTGGAGAAGCTGCTGGCTTTTACTGGGTGAAACTGACCAGAGGTTATGCACAGTGGAAGATCACCAACTGGTTTCACCACCATCCGGCACTTTGTTGTAGAATCAAGGGGACTGAAAATGTGAATGTAGCATATTACATAACAGCCTTTGGTTCCCAATGCAAAGACAGAAAAAACAACTAGATAATCACTGCACGTTTCCGGAACGGTCTAAGTCAGGTTGTATAACTTAAGGAACACAGGTTTCGCGTTTACACAGAAAGCACTACCACTGAGTGTAATGTCAACACAGATGACTGTGGTACAAACTGCTGCTATCTCGAGAGACTCCATGTCCACCATGAACATCAATCCTTCAAAGGATCTGTTTAGCTCCCTAAATCAATCACATCTTTCCGTACAGCTACTGCAAACTGAAACTTATTTTTAAGCCATCCACTTCCTTTAGTGTTTATAACATGAAGTCAAGAAGAGATTCGAGAGTTTTAGATTTAAAGGCAATGATGTATATGTACAAAATCTAGACAGGCTTCAGGCCCAGAAGAGATTTACTGACAATGGACCATTTACAGAACAGTGCTGTCATTTTGGAGTTGCATTCATATCCTGTGTTCCTCTATTAGATGAGAACGTGTCTATATCACAATGACATTGTGATTTAGTTGACCTTTGTATCCCAGGTAAAACTGACCAAGATATTAGCTAAACTTATGAAATACTCAACATTTTAAACAGGCTGATATCAGTCACCTCCATGGGACTCAGGTGCTATTCTCTGTTGGTGCAGAGACTACCTTTTCTAGAATTGTCTTTAGCTGAAGGAAGATGCTAAATAAAGCCAACTCATCTGAGGAAAAGATCAACACAAGGTACACGAAGTGTTGAAATGAGGAATTATCCCTAAACTCTACTTCACTTTACTCAGATGAAGACAGGCCTAACTAACTGATGGCAGCTGAATCAGCATTATGTGGCATTCCAATTTATCACATATGGCATGTACTCAGTGGTGGACCTACATTGCAGACATTTTCCAAAACAGAGGTTTAAACCCCTACCCATTAGGACTTGTCTTGTAAAAGGGCCATGTCATTCTTTATTGTATTTCTTTAAACCAGATTATGGAGATCAAAGTGAGAGGCTGCTGCTCCAGGTTGACCTTTAGAACTGGAATTTGTCCAGCCCAGGATGATATTTTCTCTCTTAGAAATGCTGCATTATTGAGCACCAGCCTGGTGTGGCGTGCTTTAATGAACAATGGAGACGGAGAGGAATTGGAGATGTTAAGGTCCATAGGTTTTGAAGGACAAGTCAACGTCTAATTGCATCCTGTCTTCAAGTTCCAGAAGTAAGGTTTAGGGTTCCAGTCACGCAAATACACACGCACATATTTACAGCCTTGAAAGAAGACAGTATAAATATAATGCCTCACTTTCATGAATGTCAGAAGGCGTAGTAGTGAAGTTAAATGACACGTAACTAATTTGCTAAAAATACATTTTATTACAAAAAATTGAATTAAAGCAAAATGTTAATTTACCTTAAACAGTTTGAGCTACTATTCAAATTAATACATTTTACTAACAGTTGGATTTGTGTTTAGAATAAAAAAATATTAAATATACTGCAATGTAGAGGCTGGTTCAAATACAAGGGATGACTAAACAAAGGAAATAAAACAAGCATCCAAACATTCAGTCATATTTTTTTATACCCTCACTTAAAAAAGTGCATGGCTGACACTTTTGTGACCTTAAATGAAACCCTTGGTTTGTCTCTGTTAAAGAGGTACCTCACGATTTTGGTAGAGCAGCACATCTACAAAGCAGAGCTGACAGCTTCATATTGGTGATGAAACCAAAACATGTATAATATTTCTATAAATAAAGCACAAAAGACTTATCAATATAAATAAAGACTCCAACCCAACGACAGACCGATATACCGAAAAGTACAGTATGTCACAGATATAAATGACCATTAACATCTGAAACAAAATCATTGTTAGTCACTAATAACTAAACACACCCATAATGCAATTATGTATTAGGATGAGTCATGACGGCACTGAAAAACAGTGAAAGTTGCAAAAGTTTTCTAAGAAAGTTTGCAAAGCGGTAATCAAAGCATTACAGTTGATACTTATGTAATGGAGAACATATTCAACCATCTCTAAAGAATTAAACATCTGTCCAATACATCAAACTTTCAACGCCCTTTTCTGCTTTTCAGAAGGACTTTATTATCATCAATAATAAAATGTTACATTTGTGGGGGACACTCCCAAAGGGGTGAGCGACTATAGATACACTGAGATTTTTATGATTTTAAGGATGTTCTTATTCCTCAATGATATTCCCAGCTTGAGGGGCAGGCTTATCATACTGCTTTGCACACGCAAGCAGCCATAATACCGGCTTGTCCCATGCGACCAATGCTGGGAGATAGTGGGATGTTGGATGTGGCTCAACCACCCGACATTCTGGCAGTATGCAAATGGATCACTAAGCCTTGGCCCAGACTATTCTCCAGACTGTTCAATTATTCTCCTGAAAGGAACATGGGCAAAGTCTGACATACAAGTTCAAAAGCTTCTTACTCTTTTCATTTCCCAGGTGAATGTGTACAAAGAGTTATGGTTTTGCAGCACTAGGGGGGTTTGGATGGCAAACTTGAGAACCTGAAATTGTGGCTGCTAACAAAACACGAGTGCAGAATTCACGTTTACCACAAGGTGGAAGCAGTGCCAAAGCTCAAGGTGCTGTGTCAGGTTGACGGCTACTCTAAGTCTCTGTTGTTATAGGAAGCCAGATATCCCTCAGCATTTCTTGGAATATGGAGATAAACAGCTTGGTAACCTAGAGCGAATGGGCTCAACACACGCAGCCACATGACGTGTGTCCCCTTTCGTAGTGGTGACTGGTTGCGGCACCTAACACTAAGCTGAGTTGAGGACACCAACAAGTCAGCTGTAGTCCTGATTCTCCAGGACACGTCAAAAATGTATGAAAAATGTAAACTATTTCACACTTAGCACATGCATTGCAATCTGTACAAATGCAAAACTGGAAGCATGGTATCAAAACAACACTGCCTTGTCAATATCCACATCCAGGCACTGAACATCAAAATGCACTGCACTTGCCATCCTTTACTAAACCTGTGCACAGCAATACAGAAGTCAGTCTCAAAATAGAATTTCATTTTTTAAAAATAATTCAAAATGCTTTAAAATTAAAGCTCATTTTAGTTTTCGAAAAAAAATCCACAACCTCCTATTCAACGCTGTTTGGTAACCCATTCATCAGACAAGAGTGTCATGTCCAGTGTTTGTCAGCTTTGAGCGACTTTTTATTTTCTTATCTGATGGCATCTTATTTTCTTATGTACACAAGCAAGAAAAGTTCATAATACACCCATCCATCCAGACACACACACACACACACACACACACACACACACACACACACACGCTCTCCAAACACCCCTATTTAACACCAAACCATTTACTGTATGAATATGTGTTTGAGTACATTTCTATTTTACTGATTGCACTAAACTGTCAGTTGGTCAAATTAGTCTTTGAAAAGCCGACTATTGAGTGCACTTACCTGTATGAAGAGAAGTTATCGTAGGAGCCCACAGTGTAGTGTCTGAACAGCCTCTTGGTCCGGTCTTCTCGGGTCTCTGCACAACAGGAGAGATTGGAGTACATTAGACCCTGGAGTGGACACGTTCATACAATCCTGAATGTACGACCACATTCAACACACATTCTGCAGTGTGGAGGAGACAGGTGCCATGTTGTCCCGATGCTGCTGATGACCAACAGTTTTTGTCAATTTCTTTTTTACCCTGCAGTATCCAGTATACTGGCTGCTCAACTTACAAACAAAATTAGGACTGGAAGTCTGTTCGTATCTCCAAAGTCAGATTTAGCACTAAGCTACAGTTAATAAAAATCTAATGCAGACATCTTTCAATTTACTTAGAGTATAGGTTCTGTAAAAACCCTAGGCAAAGCTATAATAAATAAACACACTAAAGCATTCGTCCATCCTAAATAACCGCTTGTCCAGTACAGGGTACATCCTGGATAGAACATCAGTCAGTTACAGTGCTGTGATCTTATTTTTTATAAATGAAAACTACTTTGAAATTAAAATTAATCTAATATTACTGAAAATAAAAAAAACCTGTCACTTTCACAAACACGCGGACCCTCCCAGCAATTCGGCAGCCTAACAGCTACTTCAGGGTGAGCAGAGCTACCAGGACAGTTGGATGCTCACTAGGTATAGTGACCTTCCAGGTCTGCAGGCAACTGTCTCATCTGAGATTTTGGATAATGCAACACAGTCTCAAAAATTAATAGTTGCTGCAAGTCAAAAATGACAATTTAATTCAGAAGCCAGCGTACTGTTATTGGGAGTATTTGTCAGCATTTGTTCAACATGGTCCATAATTCACAAAGACTACATATTAAAGACTTGAAAGTGCAAAGCCAAAATAATGCATTTTGTATTTAGAGATGGAGAAGTGGCTTCAGCAGAGCAAACAATGCAATGAATGCCACAAACACTAATAAACATGTTCTTGAACACTGAACTCATTCTTATTTACTGACTAAAGTGAAACTGACTGACAAGGCCTTTCACATTTATTTGTTTAGTTGACACTTTCCTCCAAAGCAAATTACAGCATTAAGCTACTGATTTTCCCATTTATACAACTGTGTAACTCTTACTGGAGCAATTGAGGGTAAGAAAAGGTACTACAGCAGAAATGGTATTCAACAGCTCAGCGCAAGGTGGAAGCTGTATCCATTATGCCACCTGCTATCTGACATGACATTCCTGCACAAGGCTGACAGGACTCAAAGCTGTCTTACACTTACACAGTAGCTTGGGTCTGGAGAGGAATCCTGGAATGTATGGCAATAACCACCAACTGGGGAGGGAAGGTAGCAAATCCGCACATCAATCTTTTTGTTGCATGTGTTTATCTAATAGCAACTGTCAAAGGCTCTGGTAGATTTATACACTTGAATCGATATTCGTTCACTGGTTGGAGACACATCTGCTGACAACACTGCCTGTCACAAGAAGGGACTTTAATTGCCGCCCCTGCAAAACTGCCCTTGCCAAGATCCGACTCTGGGAACTCAACCAGAACCTTCGTCTGCAAAACTCAATGCACCACATGCATGGCCTAACACAAATATATTGTAACGGCCACTGAAGGCGAAGTTCTCATGTACTCCCAACACCCACTGTGGGATGACTTTTTATGTTTTTGTACAGTTTGTTATACATCCTGTTGTTCTATGCCTATAAACTATAACTCATTCATGGTGTGTTCTTCATTGCTTTATATTGCGCAATTCATTGTTCAGTGAGGTTGGCCATCTGTGTTCTTTTCAAAGTACAGACAAAAGTGTGTCATGTATCTCTGGGAAGTCTGTGAAAAGCAGGCATGCAAAACCACACTCATATGTCCAAACACACCCAAAGAAAGCATCGTTCAGCAACAGGTTTGATGCCACCATCAGTAAACAGCCTCTGCACATCTACAGAGTTATCTATGGAGGTTACCATTCAGAGAGAACAGGATGCTGGAAAGGCAGGAAAGGAGCACATCAGTGATGAATGAAGACGAATATCAATAATGTAGACTTTCCCTCTTCCTTCTGATATCAGGATGATTTACTGCCTGAGACAAACTTCTACAGTGACATCTTTATTCAGTTTAAACCTGTCACGTTTTGACTTTTATTTAACCTCAGTAAATCTCTTTTGCACCAAAATTTTAAATGGCAGATCTAGACATAATGATGTGTTCATGTGGTCTGAAGCTTACTGGTGGGTTGCAGTGCAAAGCAGAAAGCTGTTTAACAACAGCTCTTTCGCTGCAGGCAACACACACGTCACAGCCTCTCCACAGGCCAATTGTAAATACCCTGCTAGAAGGGCTAAATCATGTTCCATGAACCCATACACAATGAGGACCATAGCTCTGCCACATCCTGAGCTGTCCACTCAGCTTCACTGCACTGCACGTCATCAGCATGAGTCAGAGGAAGCCGACAGGAGTCCATGCACACCAGCAGAACTTGCTGGGCCTCAGCAGATGTCTGATAGAGAGAACGTGAGACGAGGAGAGTGAGCACAAGAGCACGTCAGTAAGAGTTGGAACTGACAAGAGTCGGCACGTTATTGGCAGTCAACACGAGTCAGTGAAAGCTGGCAGGAGATGGATGGATGGATGGATGGAAGGATGGACAGCACTCAGACGCTGTATAAAGAGAGCAGAGGAAGTTTTTTTTGGTGTTTGTTGTGGCAAGAGAATGAATGACATAGTGGAAATCAGGTCAGAATTTGACCAAGCTGCCCAAAATATCCACACGTTAGTATGCAGGGCATCTGAAATTGTATTACTCAGTCAATGCCTTCAGCAGAGTCAAAATGAATCTGAATTATCAAACCGCAACACTGGTCAATAAAAGCACCACCAGCCCTCTGACTAAATCAGGCACTAAATTGGGTTATATATTAAAAACTGTGCATTCGATTATGATCCTACATATATCACTGTCACAAAGTTCATTAACATGGAATAAATTGCTCTTAACACAAAGAGTCTGAATAAGAAACTCAAAACCTAGACTGCAGGTAAACTTGGGACACTTGGGAAACATTTGAAAGAAGACAAACACTGAGATAAAAAAAAGGGATGAAAACAGCAAACTCAGCTGAAATAAAAACTCTACCAAAGTTCTGGAAACTTTTTCAAAGAGGAACTGTAAAGCACATTTGAGCTGCCCAATAAATATTACTGTTCTCACTATGAGTGACATATTGGTAGCAAACACCTCTCAGATTACTCTTGTCTGGGCTGTAAGAGATGGGAGAGAAACGTACCTAAAAGCTCCCCATGGTGCTCTCTCTAGTAACGCATTCTCATCCACCTATGTGGAAGGCGGAGGAAGCCCTCAGCATTGGCAGACTGGGACAGGGAGATCCGTCACCATTATTCGTGCTACAGTTGACAGGGATGAGCTATAAGGAAGGGGTCCTGCCATCTGTTCCCAAACAAGAACAATATAGTCACAATTATCTGACATGCTTTAATAGAATGGACAAGCCTTTCTGTTCATTACATAGCAAGTTTGATTCTTCAAAGGCAGCGGGGAGTGCGGGCCGTTTAATCAGTGAAATTGGGGCCTTGACTTGCGCTTATTTGAATTTGCTCGGTTACACTTGAGCAAGAAGATTCTGGAGACCACATCACTAAATGTTGCAGAGAATTTCTAACTGTTGAAATACAGGCTGACATCTCACAATCCTGATTTTTCCTTAGTTTCATCAGAAAATGTTACATTTTAGAGTAACTATTAATAGAACATTAATTTTCTTAAGATCGCTATAATCTGAATATGGGAAAATGTATAAATTCACAATTTTATAGCATTAATAAAGTTCACACAGTTCATTTAGAACATTTTCTAAATGGGCCAATTATGATGTTCACTGAAAACTATTTGCTTTGGTAACTGGGGAGCTTTGCGGTTTGTTGCTTGCAATATTCACGACATTTCCGTCAACTAACTTGACGTAAACGTAGATGACGAAAATTGGGCTACAGATGAGGGACGCCTGTAAGTTTTCCCGGGGCTCTGTTAGACTGAAGATTAGCTCTGAAGGACTGGATCTTTTTTGGCTGATGTTTGATTTCACTGTATGCTTATGCCCTTTGAGAACAAACCCCTTCCCATCGCACTGCCCATTCCTCCGGCACATCATCATTCCCATCAGCTCAATCTCCAAGCCGAGCGGCAGGCCTCTATCCGCACTCAATTGAGCCACTCATTTACATTTTAATGAAGTAGATGTTTAAGAGTCTGTTCATATTGATTAATTGAAGGATCACAGCACCCAACAGGAATGTTTGACACAACAGGGAGGACTTGCAGGAAACTGCTCTGAGGCTTCCTGTGACTTCAACACAGCAAAGACTTCCTCAAGGAAGGCGTGTCATCACAAAAGACTGGTGTCAAGACAGTGCATCACTTCCAGGAGAAGACAGAAGCTCTGGGGTTCTCCCAGGTGAAAACTAGTTAGTGCTTAAGAACTTTATGTAAATTAGATGCTAAAGTTGTCAGGGCTGCTCGTGCAAACACAGCTTTCTACAGTTGCGTTGACAGGCCTGCCAGTTTCTGAGCCTTGGAGTTGCCGGGTTGGGATGGCAACTTGTAACTGGTTGACTGTGGAGTCTTCAGGGTGTTAAGAACAAAGCGGGACCTGATCCAGGTGAAAGGGGTAGCAGCAGCATCTGCTTGGAGCGAGGCTCCACCGTGGTAATACGACCCATTCATCACCCAGCCAGAGCCTGGTGCAGCTCAGAACAGGTCGACGATAGTCTGGCTGACTGGGAAATCTATGGCAATCCATCACTTGCTATTTGCATCTATGAGATCTCCAAAAAAAAGAAAGAGTGACTTGGGAAGTCTCATAGATCTGTGTCGCAGAAAATATTAGGCTCAGACAGGGGATCCTGTGATTCTTCTCTAACAAAATGTATAATCCAACAAGGTGATACCTCCGGTTGGTTGTTATGGACCAGACCAGAGCTGAAAATAAACACTGCGTTGCTGTCATGTTCAGCACAGTAATGTGCTGAATGTTTGTAATCAGATACACAAACCTACTTTTATTTGCCCATTAAGGTGTTCCTCACATATGACTAATATTCACATTTATTCATTCAGTTAATGGTGGGCTGCAAAGTGTTAAAATACTTCCAATGATTTACCAACTTATTCTCTTGATAAAGTTTATTTGAGCAGTTCAGGGTAACAACCTTGCTCACAGGTACTACAGCAGCAGGTGGGCTTGAAATTTGGTAATTTCTTCCAGTCTTATAGAGACACTCACATACACACGCACAACAATCTTTCGATCCAGAAATGTAACACGTTCCTGAAAACTTGGCTGTAACCTGAACATTCATAAACTAGAACCATAAAGTCCATTAACTTGATAATTATGCTTAGGAGTTCTGACGAGACCATGGGAACCCAAACTTTACTTTCACACGGCATGTCTGACAGAAGCAGCATTTTTTCCCCAAACGGATCAGAACGGGCATCCAAAAACATACAAGTGGTATTAGAATCTGCCCAACATGACAGTTAGAATCTCTCCACTCATTACCTCCGTCTGTGCTTACAACTTCATTTAAAACCCATGCAAAAGCTATTTCTGTACATCTTCGACAACAGGGCATGATGGGAGACCCACAGCTCTGTAATACTTGCAGTGAGTGACTGCATTTCATAACTCCTGGGATGGAGAAACAAAGTGTACTGAGAAGTAAAGTGACACGTGCTTTTATTTGCATTCCACAAATCTCTATTTCAGGCACAAAAATCTTCACATTTGTACAGTCTGTGTGACGTTAATAAAGGTTTACTAACGTGGTGGGTTATTGCATTTGTAACATTTGACTGCCAACCCCCAACCCAACCTGCCAACCCAAGAGGCCAAGTTGTAAATGCTTGAGCCAGCATCCTGGCACGACTGTGCTGGGAGCAAGAGCTGCAGGGTCCTGTTTGCATGTTTTCCTCAGAATGAGGTTATTGGTTACTGTTCATCAAAGGTGTGTATTTCAACAGCTTTTTAACAGCTTTGAAGACTTTAATGTTGCTGCCTGAAAGCTGGCAGGAAATTCCTGGAGCTGAAACCTGATTAAGGAGTTGCACATTCACAAAACCAAGCTCCCTTGCTGAGGGTCTTTACTGACAGTCCTTAACAGAGCACTGCTGCTTACCAGGGTTCCTGTCCAGACTGTTCAGTTTTCAGATGAGATGGTTGGGGAGCATTCAGACAGTTTTACTGTGGACACGTTTCAAACATCTATTGATTTGCAAACAAGGAGAAGCAGGGAAGGACAGGTCGTACAACAAGCTGCAGGACTGGTTACCAACAGCTGAACAGGCAGAAAAGGGTAGTGACAGGTGATAATAGTGACGTGCTTGCAATTAACTTAAGACTTATTTACTTCTACGTCTAGTCACCTTATTCCCTAGTTCATATGAATATGAAGAATAATAAGCAGGTAGTATTGAGGGTCTGACACAGAAAAACATTGTCTGTCTGTCCATCATCAACGACCACTTATCCAATACAGGGCTGCTGTGGTCCCCAGGTGATCCCAGTGGTGTGGGATGTACACCCTAAATAGGACACCAGTCCATCACAAGACACATCAAATGCACACATGCATAATTCAAAACTATCATTGACCAATGCAAAGCCCATAATGATCTGAGTTTAAACTTTACATATTTTACAAGTTGCTTCATTTCCATATATTACATGAAAACAGCGAGAATATTTTCATACTGAGGTTACCACAAGGTTCCTTTCTTCCATATAACCCCCCATGAATATAAACATTTGACGACTGAAAGAGATTTTGTCCGACGAACAGCCAGATCTGCATTTGAGAAAAGTAAAGGAAATTTGTTACCTTGTGACAGATGCCACAGCGAGACAGAGAATTTTACAAAAGAAAAAGTTTATACCCTTTCAATCTACCCAAACTATGCGCAAACCTGAAATGTGGTTGCACTGAGATCAAGAGATTGTGAACTTTACTTTTCAGTACACGTATGCCTGCAGGTTGAACAACCCGACTGAGGCGTGGAACAGTACATAGAGTTTGACAGCTTGGTAGTCATCTCTATTAAAAATGAGGTGTGAGGAGCAACAAAATACATCATAGTGTGCCTGCCTTGAGGACTTGTGCGCCCCAACACGGGCCAGAGAGACATCTTGGCAAAGTACAACAAAAGCCCTCATACTGTCTATGAATGATTTAAGTGTCCATCATCATGTTCTGAATTTTCAGTCATGCTATCCTAGGATACAGGGAAGTGTTTATTCGCTGTGTAAGGTTGTAATACCGCATCAAAGCAGTATTTTTAATGAATAAACAGACAAAATAATGGTTTTCCTGTTTGCACTCAGGGTGTCTAGAGAGTCCATCACCATCTTCACCTGATAGGATGAGGGCTGCTGCTCCCTTGCTCTTCTGAAATTGAAAAGAATCAGCTGACTGATAACTTTTCCACTGAGAACTGCCATTAGTCAGTCCCTGTGGCACAGTGGACATCTCAGGTTCACAGAGTGACCAGGCAGGGGAGGGGGTGGGAGGATTAGTGGTCCTTTTTATTACTGTTTCCCCATTACTCACAAGAAAACCAACACAAGGACAATTTCAACACCAAGAAAGCCAACAACTTAACAAACAGTCACACAACCACAAAGTAACTATATTAAAAGTGAAAAACATCAAGTATTATTGCCAGAGCACAGAGCAAACAGCTTCCTTCTCATCTCTTCTCAGGCTTTCACACTGAAGCTTTTATGAAATTCTTTTTAGATGATTGAGTGCACCTAATGCTTGTCATCCCTTTAAAAACTACTTCCAGGTGTAGTTGTCATAATGTGCCATAATATGAGCCCATGTTTTACCCAACTGAACTTTTTAGGACCTCATTTATAGTGCTATGATGGGGTTTTAACTGTAATTAAACTCATGAAGCAATATACCTTTTACCACATATTTTTGGGGCTGTCATGATTTTAAAAAGCTATATAGGATATAATATATCTTGGATATACTCCGGCAATTTAAAGAGTCATCAAAATGAGGCAACCTCAACAAACCATCTTCAAGTGTGGAGTGGTATGAGTTACACGTGTCAAAGAACCCAGCACTGGGGACTGATTCCGCTCAAAGTGATGTGATGCACTTTCAGCTGTTGAACACAATAGTGTACTTGTTTCATTTGGACACTGTGGTGAAGCCTTCTGTTTTTTTTTAATGTTGAATTAAGTCTGTCCCGGTTTTCCAGATAAGAATGGAAAAGGTCCTCAGCAGATTATGCTCTTTTTATTGTCAATTCTTGAAGTTAATGAATTCTCTCAAAGAGACAGTAATATCTGGAATAGGAGGACCAACAACCAAATGGATGGACTCAATCACAGTCACTACAGATATATCCCTTTCAGTACTAAGGACACAAAGAAGCAGATAGAAGTTTCTAGAAGACATCTTTTTTTTTTCAAAGATAACATTGACACAATGGCATTTAAGGAGAACAATGCATTTCTTATGGTAAAAACAGTGCTAGGTTCACATTCAAAGAGGGGGTCCAATAGTAGTAAGGTAAAATGGGGCAAGTTCTCTTGCTTCAAATTTGACTCACTGTCCCCATTTGCATGGCTTTCTTGGAAAGGATGGGATGACAGTGGTTTATTATTCACTTCATTCATGCAAGTCTTAGGCTTGAGAACATGGGGAGAACATGCAAAGATACTTACACTGGTTCTGAATCTACACCCAAATGAGCAGTTGAGGACCAGTAGCACCACTCTCTGAAGTATCTATCCTGAAATGTTCCATGTAGGTGGTATAAACTGGTATAACTGTGCATTACTCTGCGTAAAAGCGCTACCAGATAACTACAAATGTTCTTATTCATGATTGAGAGAATACCTATTAGGACATTTTTCACAGCACATTAATAGAAGAAAACATTAACATGCATTTAGTTAAATATAATAAATACAACATAGTTTACATAAATTTTAGAAATAGGGTGTGCTAGCTAGTGTAAAGGGGCATTTTACTTTTAGATTCTATAACAAAGCACTAGAACAAAAAGAGGAATAAAAATCTAGATTCATTCTATTGCTATGTTCTCTAATCATCAGAAGCATTATGATGAACAAAAAATAAATAGATAAATGTAATATCCAGTCAGCATCATTTTTCTGAAAACATATAAATGCTGTCAGTTTATTGTCTTTGTCAGGAAAAATAATACAGCACACAATGCCTTTAAACTTCATATTGTTCCACACTCTTGACTGAGGGATTTCTTGGTGACACAGAATATGAATTTAAAAAAAAAATGCATTCAGTCAAAACAATAACGGATCAGCTTTTATGTCCCAAAGAATGTCACTACGTAAAGAGAATATGTTGAAGTAACCCTAAACACTGAGTTTTCTGGACAGAATTTTTCATTTAAAATTGTTTTAAAACTGGCAGGTTTGCATTTGACATTCCCCTGCAAGACCCCGTTTATATGCAAATGACTGGCCCAATGCGTGATATGATCAAAACCCCAGCGCTGAAAATAACTCATGTCAGGTCTTTGCTATAAGCTATAAATCTCAAGGATAACCAAACTGAGATGACAGATTTAAACCTAAAGTTTGAAGTGGCCCAGTAATCAATCAAAGCCTTTATGCTACCCAGCAACAAAACAAAGCACAGCTCTATTTCCAATGTCCATCTTCCATCATTTGCATGTAATACATTGTAATTCTGCTATTAAGTGGATCTATTATAACACTTCACAGCAAATATCATCATGCGCAAACAGCAAGGCCTTACTGTTAACCTCATTCCCTATTTTGCCCTAGAGTAGGGCCTGTGCAGTTATGTAGAGCCTGAGCAGAGTTACAACCAGCTCTTTACTACAGTACCATCTCCTACTGAGGAAGCCATCAAGATCCACTTAGAAGTAAATGACACATAGCAGTGAAAGGCTGATCTAATCTAATGAAAAATTTCCCAATCCCTCATCTTCAGAGCTAACATTATCACCTTCCATCTGAGATAAGAGGAGTGAACATTTGCTGCATTTGCTATCAATGCCCGAAACTCATGAATATTGTCAATGTCTTTGACATTCAGGCTATTGTATGTAGCAAAAATGACCAGGCAGATTTCAGATTTCAACAATGCATTTTCAACAATTCATCAACAATTCATCAACAATTTTCAACAATGCATTTGCATTATGCAGTGTAGTGGATCTTGATGGCTTCCTCGCTATATATATATATATATATATATATATATATAATATATATATATACACCTTAAAGCACTTATATATATATAAGTGCTTTAAGGTCATTGTCACTGTTAACTATGCTACACAGAGTAGAAATAATTGTCAAAAGAGTCCAAAGAATAAACAGTATTTTATAAACTAGTGGAAAACAAATTTAAAGGATGACGACAAAAACTAGCATAGCTCTGGAAATTTATGCAAGCTCTTACTAAAGAAATCAACAATTTAGTTCAAGGTAAATTTAAATCAAATTCACAAGTGCTAAAACCCCCAGCTGCACCTCCCTGTCATCACTGCGTTTGTGTGACATACACGACGGGCGTCACACCCACTCACCGCTATGGTAGCTCTGACAAATGGAAACGGTCTCTGCACCTTTGACCGAGGTCAACATGTCGTTTATCCGTGTCCAGAGGACTGGGAATCGCGTGGCCGTAGCGGAACAGCAGTCCATCATGGCTGCCACACCTGGGCCGAACAAAACCAGACAGCCCCAGAAGCGCGAGTCCTCCAGTCCTCCAGTGCTCCCCGCTGCTCCAAACAAAACATCACACTCCTTGAAAAGTGGCTCCCATGCTCAGCCCTGCTCCAGACTCGAAGCACGTCTGCTTCCTTGCCGCCTCTGTGAAAGTGACACAGCACTTTCACGGTTTCTCTGCTTCTCCATTCGCCGGCTGTTTAGACCCAACGTGCAACAAAACTCGCACACTTTTTCCCTCCTGCTCTGAAGACATAAAAAAAATCCACACCTTCACCTGCACCCTTCAGTCTTGACAGTTGAGATGCTTTAATTATTCAGCGTGTTTAAGACGTCCTTTTGAGACTCTGGGACAGCAGCAATAACGGCGCCTTCATTTGCACACAAAAAGATGCGCCGTGAAACGACGGCAGTGGACAAACTCTGGCGTCACGGATTACAAGCTGCTAACAAACTCTATGGTACTGATCTGAAAATGAAGTCATTTAACTTAACACTTGTTCTTTTTAGGCCTTTAAATCTCACTGACATCTATAATATCGCATATAAAAATTTGAGACAGTACGAGTATGAACCATTACTAAGGCTTGGGTGTATAGAATGACCAACAGAAGAGTCTTGCAGAGGAAGAGGTGGCCTTTTAGCGCTGGTACTGACTCTCTCTCTCTGTGTGTGTGTGTGTGTGTGTGTGTGTGTGTGTGTGTGTGTGTGTGTATCCACTTGTGTTCAGATGTGTGGTTCACACGGCTGTAGGTCCTTGCTTAGTTATGCACTATTATAACAGTTCAAAGGCTTTCAGGTGCTGACAAACAACAGAAAGGTATGGCCTCCAAATGCCACAGCAGCACAGAATGTGTTCATCCTACCTAGACAGCTTTCTTTGCACCACATAAATATTAACAAACATATTCAGCCTTGGGCAGAATGGTGGCACAGAGACTAGCACTGCTGTCTCACGGTGTTGTTGGGATGTGGGTTCGAATCTGGCTCAGTCTGTGTGGAGTCTGCGTGGGTTTCCTCTGGGAAAGGCTCTGAACCCCTGACACTGACAATGCGGTCAAGGGCAGCAGCCGTTCTTCAGTGTTTCTGGCCTGTTTAAGTGAAACCTTAAACCAAAGTGGTCCACATGTCAGGGTGCTGTCTGCTGTAGCCCTCTCCTGCTACTCGCTGTGCATACAGCTCAAGTGCACAACTATAATGGCCTTAAAATCCTGACTCTTCCCTCCTCTTATCAGCAGTCATTCCTCAGCAAAAAGCACAATCTTACCATTTATTTGTTGAAGTTCAATCATTTTGTTGTGTTGCACAAATAACATCAATCCTTAGCCGAGCTTCTGTATTTTCACAGGCTATTATATTTCATGCTAAACGGAGCAGTCGGTGAGGTAGTGGCAGGAGTTATTGCCTTACACTCTCAAGGCCCCGGTTTTGATCTCACCTCCTTCTGTAGTTACCCTTCGTAGGATCAAAGCTTACCCTGTACTGATATAGTAGATACAAAAAATACCAAGTTGTATAAAAGAGCAATTCACTAAGGACAGTAGCTTAACATTGCAAGATGCTTTACAGAAAAGGGTCAGATAAATATGTAACTACTTAACTAATTATTAAAATACATTCTGAGGTAAAAGCAGCACAACATCAGAAGACTGCTTTCAGATGAAGATTTTTCTGGTCCCAGTCCTTTTGAGTGTAGACTCATTAGGAGGAATCAAGAACCAAATGCAGCCAATTCGAAAAATGAGAACTTTTAAAAGAACGACTGAACTCTGGGGGCTTCATGACTGGGTTTAAGTGACAGTTTGACATGAGAAGAATTTGAGAGCTTGTTACAGATTTGGTTTAAGTTATATTCATGTCCTGTGGCCTTTTGTTTAAATCTCAGTAGTTGCTTATAAAGAAAGGGCCATTTGAATTCCATTGTTTGGGGACCACAGTTTAAAACCTATGGGATGACAGAATAAAACTTCTGATCACCCCTTGAACCCAGCATGGCCTGGTGTGTCATGCTGTGAATTAATCAGTACACTTTAGAACCCACCTGAATTTACGTACACATTTTGGTAAGACCTGAACTATAGGAATTTTTTCTTGTCACATGTATCACAATAGCTGCCCTATAGGTAATGTGCAAAAGACTTTCACAGGTTTTTGTGTACAGGGAAAAAATACATATGCAAAGACATAGTGAGTTCAGTCACCTGCACAACGAAACCCGAGTCGTATAAAAAGCCATCCGAAAAACAGATGCTTGGAGTGATAACATGCTTACTACAGAGAACTGGAACGTTTCTTGTCATCACTCCCACCGTATGAGAATTAACATTTGCGCTCCAGGCCTCAGTTCAAGATGTTTGCTAAGAAAATGCATTCTATCCTTTCAAGAAAAGTCAACCCCTTGGGGGCAACTATGCTGAATGAGTAACAAACACAGACTCTGCAAATTCTACATGCATACGAGGGGTTAAACTTTTTTCCCAGTGTTTGCCATAATCTACAAAATAGATTTGTAAATAAAGACATAGGAACAGGGAGGCGGAGGCGGGAATTGAAAAAACTTGACTTAGTTTGGCCATCTTTGCCAGCTGCACAGGCAATTCTGGCTCAACATCAACATGTGAAACATTCATGTCTGTTAGTCAGCATGATGTAAGAATGCCTGTGCTATAAATATAAGCTCACATTGGTAAGAAATCATAATAATTCACCAGCAGCAAACATTTTGTCACTGTATGCTCACTGTGCATTGGGCTATTCCATTGTAACCATATTAGTGGGAATTGTTCTTCCACAACTTTGAGGTCTGGAAGAGTAACAGGAGATATTCTGCTTGGCTGTAAAAAAACAAAACACCCTAATTTTGCTCAGTGGGGGTCTCCGGGACAATGCTACACTTTAAACAATTTAGTACAATAAGATTAAATTAGTATTTGTGTCTTGTCTTTCTATGCTCACCTCTTCTACTTTACTTTACCACAAAGTAATCATGAGTAGGGGCATTAAGAGGGGACTGGAATTTTCTCCAGATTTCAAGCATATAAATCCATGATGTATAAATTACACATATTGCAGTACTATCATAATACCTCACTTTACCTTCCAAAGCAACTTACTACCATAAAACTATACTACTGTATCACCACAGCATACTACCAGTTTGCAACACCACACCACAGTACTACCATAGCTGTCATCAAGTATGACTTTACCACAGTAGGACGCTATAACCATTCTACAGTAACATACTACAGTACTATCATACAATCATAAACTACTATTCTACATTCCACAATACCATACTACCATTCAACACCACACCACACTTCTACCACAGCTGCAAGCTACTGTACTATTGTATGACCATAGCACCATACTTACCTTACACAGTAACATGCCAGAGTATTATATTGTACCTTACATTCCATAGCACCATACTGCACTGCTACTGTAGTACTTAAAAAAACCACAGTATTACTGCTCTATCACACGTCTATACTACTTTATCACCATTGCACCTTGCTGCCATTTTGCATTACCACGCCATAGTAATACCACTCTGCTTTACTAGGAGTCTGCTGGGGTTCTGCAGTACCACACTAACACCATGGCACCATTTTACAGTACTGCACCACATTGCCTCCCATTTTACCATACAGCTATATCACTGCACCATGACAGCCATGCCACACTACAATAACAGTGCGCTTCATAAAGGAGCAACCTTATCACATCCAATTTCAGGTATGGTCATGCTGAGCAAAAAGGAATGAGTTTTAATTAATACCAAAGGAATGAATTATAACAGGTCTCTAACTAACCCTGGATAAACCACAGGTCTATTGTCTTGAAGCACTCACTAAGAACTTAACCAGAACTGCTTTATTATAAATAACATTGGCATAAACCTGCAAAATATGTTTATTTCCTACATAAAGTAGGATCTTAATTTAACATGGTAGATGTATGTGGGTTATGAAGCAGAATTTTCACTGGAAATACATGGGGAATACAGGTGGGATGTGACCTAGCGACATCCATCCCAAGAAGTGGGCTGTGCTAAAGTCATCTC
This sequence comes from Arapaima gigas, assembly GCA_900497675.1. Taxonomy (NCBI): domain Eukaryota; kingdom Metazoa; phylum Chordata; class Actinopteri; order Osteoglossiformes; family Osteoglossidae; genus Arapaima; species Arapaima gigas. Next base: position 820,525 of record UFQX01000051.1, read on the forward strand.
TGAAAATGGATGTATTAATTGCTCTAAAGTAGCTAGCTCAGTATATATAAAAGAGACTTAAGGTTTACATTCCTTGATTACCATAAAATCCATTTAAATCCAAGACAGAGCCCCTTATGGGAATTTGGGAAGGACGTTTGAGATGAAGTACTAAAATGCTTAACAAGTGGGGTTGGAAACGTCCGCCATCAGAGTTGACAAAAGGCCCTGTCACGTAACATGGATGGAAAGTTCTAGTGATTTGCTGTCCCTGACGCCACATAGCCTTGCTTCAAGCCAGCTGTCAGCTCCTCCTCCTCAGCTCCAAGCTGGATTGAAACTGGGGAAATTTCATACCTCCAGCATTAAAATTACTTCAAAAAAGGTAAACGTGTAGGAACATCTATATCATCCTATGTCACACCACCTAGTAAACACTAATTTAAGCAATTTAATTACTTCAACACTTTTGTGAGTTTTATATACATTTGTTTGCACATGTTAGTTGTCATCGACTAACAATACTGTGTGTGTGTGTGTGTGTGTGTGTGTGTGTGTGTTTGTGTGTGTGTGTGTATTTGGCAGTGCTGCAACAAGTGGTGATGGTGTCAACAATGTCATTCATCACCATCTCTGGGATCCAGAGAAGAGAACAATCCAGGTTTTACTTCTTCTTTCTCACACTGTACTATGTGAGTTTTTTAATGTATTTAAAATATGTCATAAAATGTCAAATGATTGATTATTTCTGTGCTACACTGACTGTGCTGGTTACATCACTATTTCGTCCTAGACTGTGAGCAGGTGGTGATCTAAGTAAGCATAGTTTTGCCTTTAAAAACGTATCCGTCTAGGTTTCCGTGGGCAAAGGCATCAGCTAAATAAAGAACATAACAAAAAAACAATAACAATATCAACAAAAGAGCTTCTTTCCAAAAGGGCAACAAGATCAGCAGCACTCACCGGAGAGCATGCAAACCTTCTGATGTGAGCAAAGACAAACTGGACGTGTGCAACAGCGATCTGTTCAACTCAAATGTTAGAAATTGTGTTTTTCTTTCCCAGAAACAATACAGGGAAAAAGTCAACGATTTAACAACAATACATTTCAATAAAAACATTGCGCATTAAATAGATCTCAACCAGTGGCACGTGAACATACAAACAACTGTGCGTTTCAGCTATGGTACTCGTACGGTACCTGTTTATTCTTGGTGAGGGATGAATGTCATTTGTGGTTTTCAGGAACTTCCTCCTGCAATAAGTAAGTTGGGCTGCTGCACTGACCTGGGGGGAACAACATGTATCTTAAAAACAACCAATGAATGAAGCCCTGCAAAGGAAGCTGAGGAGACACTCGATACACTGGGTGACGGAGACCTAGCCCTTGTTTGCAACGAGTGTTCATTATTCCATTAGTTGATCAGCTCCCCGGGCACTGACCCTGCCTGGCACCAAAGTGACGACAGATGAAACGCTCTTGTCATAACTCTCTGGTTACCTCTGAGTCACATCCATACTGTAGCTTCCTGCAGAAGAGGATGTCCCCTCCTCCAATCTCCTCCACCCACCTGCTGAGTCATTCGCATCCCCCACCCTGCCAGGTGGTGGTGGGTTCTCAAGAGGTTCCAGCTGACTCTATCTCTCTTCCGGTTACCCCTCCAGCTGTGTAATGTCAGGAGCAAAGCAAGTGCAGTCAATCTAGATGAAGGTAAGACAGTGCGACAGATCTGGCTGAAGCATGCGAACAGTGATAGTTCTAATCCCACCATAAGGGGATGTTTGAGGCCACCTGCCGTGCTTTTCCCTTTAATTTCATAACATCTAGGTTTCTGCAACATATGATCCCACGTTCCTCTGCCGTTATGCAGCGCAGCTAAGAAGGCCACTATAGCAGCATGGCCACAATCCTTTTTACTGAATGTTATCATATAATGGAAACTCAAATTTGAGATGCATATTTTGCATTTTATTCCCATACCAAATATTAAAGGGGGCATTTCCTTAGGTTACAGCTGAAAATATTTACATTTACATTTAATCATTTAGCAGAAATTTTCCTCTCAAGTGACACTGAATGACTATTAGCTGACATCTTTATCCAAGGTGACTAACACTGCTAGATGCACAACAGTAAAGTGCTTACAAACAGTACCCGCCTGTATAGGACACCAAGGTAACACACCAGTACACACTAGGAGCAATTTAAAGTCACCATTTCAGTTGGAACACGTTAGTATGCAAACCTTGAGAAAACCCAGTTGTATTTAATGTTTTTTTGCCGGAAACAACTGTACAGATGACAAATATATTTTTCACAGAACTAATATTAACCAGAACAACTGAGAAAATCTTGTCTAAAATAAGTGCAGTGTTTTGGTAAGAAGTAATTTGGTTCATGGACATGGGCCTTTAACTAGAATGTTGTGGGTCTCAGTTGGCTTTGACTGACTCATAGTAGTCCTACTCAGTAGGCATGAGGAGACCGAGGTTTGAAGAATGAGAATCATAATACCAGAGGGCTGTCAAAATGCAGAGAGAGAAAACAACAGAGAGTGGTAGCTGCCGGGGGTTTGTTTTCCCTGCTGGGCCTGGATGAAAGAACGGTCAAGCTCGGCTCATCGTGGACTTTGTCATCTACCCTGCTCCAGTGGGCTGTGGCGGATGGAACCTGCTGTCAGCAAAACTTTGCTTCCCATCAGAGGCCCTCCCCCTCCACTAGATGGAGTGGCCCGTCTATCGCTCTCCATTTCCAGAGGAACCGCTCACTGCTGGTTTAGTGGAGTCACGTCGCTCACACTTTATTAACGCGTAACGAAGAGATGCCACCATCGCTCAGCCTCACAGGGCCCAGACTGGCTCACACTGTTAAACCAGAGGGCGTCATGACAAAGGAATGTTTTTTTTAATTATAACACCTGCAACAGCTTTTGCCATCATTTTTCAAATGTTTCCAGTTCCTTCACAGATACTCGGCGTTATACCGCTTCCGCTAGAGTGTGCTGCTACACAGTGGTGCTCATTGCCGCTGTTAACGGGGGGTGATGAGGTGAAGCTAGACTGAGCAAGAACCCCTTGCAGAGCTAAGTGGTCACAATAAGGGAAACACGGAAGTAGCTCATTTACGCAAAACAAAATTTTCTTTAGGACTGGGTGGGATACAAAACAAAGATGCTGCCCTTGATGGGGATAATATCCAACACAATTCTGGCAATGCGTGAGCTCACATGCTCCAACCTCAAAATGACTGGCTTCTTGGGAATTAATTAAAACTACCCAATTTCATTAGGTCTGCATATTTTTCATCCGTGTACCCGACTACATCTAGTCTCAAATGATGATATCATCTGTTTCCTGGCTCTCCAGGGTTAATCTTCCACAACCAAGCTTATTAATCACTGTAGGGAGAAATAAACACTCAAAATAAATAATACATAATGCATACATAGAATTTTGCTGCTGTGCTGATACTGATTGGACATCATGTATTAAAATGTCTGCTTGAAATATGAATGCAATTATAATGATATATTGAGGTTAAATTAAAGCCTAATGTAGGAGAGTTAGTAAATCTATCCCAACTTCGACTCAACAGCCACTTGGTGAGATGCAGCGTGTATTACTGACCTGACATGCCATCGGGTCAGTGGGTCAAAATTGTGGGACGAGGAGACAGTGGTATAAAAACAAATTGTTTTCCTAATAACAGCCGTAAAAAAAGCCAGTAAATTAAAACGCCAAAACAAGAACCACAAAAAGCTAAAACATGGACTACACTGATATTTGTTTGCCCCGTTTGCTTAACAATAAAAGCTGTGCTGCTGCAGTCCTGCATGCCACTGCTTCTTGTTCTCAAGTGAGGAGCTGTGGATCAGCAGCCTGGCCCCTTGTGCAGGAGGGCTAATACCACATAGGAGGTCAGGAACTTCTTAGCTCTAGAGGAAGTTTGCCCACACAGCACCCGAATCAATGTTGTTACCAACCACGGGAACTACCTGGAATGGTTATTGCTCTCATCCTAACAGGTTTCCTTATATGACCAAATTGTAACCCAATGATATATGAAATTATATGATATTAAAAAGTGCATATTAACACGCTGCTCATAGACAGATAGAAAGGCGAATACCGCCCCCAGCTTATTCTGATTTAGGCTGGTGGCAGACTCTTGATTCTTACCCAGCCGTGGATCATACTGCCTCATCTGCACTTCTTCCACACATTCTGCAGGGAACCAGCCGGTCCGTCCTTTCACTGTGCCTTCCCAGAATCCTCCCTCGCCGATGCTCAGGACTAGAGGAAATAACAGGAGAGCCAAGATTAGAAGCAGGGTACTTTTAACATAGAACATCCTCACCTCAAGATAAATACCCATCTCAAATAGGGTTGCCATCATGTTGATGTAGTGCAATTTTCTTTCAAGGTTGTGGAAAACAACATGTGCAGATTGAAGAATAAATTTGTAGTGACACACACTTGTGTGCACACAGAAAATAAGACATGCAAAATCCTGAAAATTCACTTTGTGTCAAGTTCTTAGTAGAAATGCTGTAAAACAGTAGTGATAAAGTAATACAATCTGACAGAGTATAAGCACCTTTTTTACACTGGAAACATGCAAAAGTATAAAAATAGAAGATGCCTCCTCAGCATTCTTCACAAATTATTGTCCAGTGGTGATGAAGCAGTGTTATCCACCCATGAGCTTAACATTTAACAACTTAATGATCCATCTTCCACCTTCTAGATTCCTCCTTCATACTAAAGTTCCAGTAAGACAGCAGAATCCTGTGGCCAGTTCCCAGGGCCTCAGTTCCACTTACAAGTTCTGCAAACAGGGAATAGGAGTGAGCACCATATTATTAAAGCTGGTTTTGGATATCATACTCTCCTAAAGTGCTGTTTTAGCTAACAGGAAAGTTGTGTACAGTTGAATAAATTATTTACTTGAAAAATGTATAGAATTATTCTGGAAGGAAAGAAAAAGGTGGAAGAAAAATGTTAAAACATGGCAAAAATGAAGTCCAGCATACTCATCAATATCGGTCAGAGTTTTGAAACGTTACTGAACAGAGATCTGGTATGTGCTGATAAACTCTCATCACACTGAGACAGAGCCGTGTGCCCTTTGCTCCTTCTGTTGTACGTGTTCATCAAAAGCCTCAAGCCAGGCATGTAGCCCAGCGGCCCCTGCAGAGAGGCGCAGATACTGATCTGATCTAACCCTGCAAAGTGATCCCAGCAGCCAGGAGAAGCTGGGGTTAATCCGCATTTATGTCCCTCCCTTTCTTCAGTGGTACGAATCCCCCCTGAAGGGATGCTCTGTGACATGGGTGCCTGAAACAAAATCACTGGGCCAGTTTAAAAGGTAGTGCAGACAGCTAACACTGACAGTCTAAAGCAACCAGAGGACTGAGTACAACTTTCCCTTTAGTTACAAAGATCTTTGCAAACGCTGTAAACGTACCTGTTGTTACAGCCAAATAACGCAGGTCAAGTAACGCATTATATCATATGCCCAGTATTGTCTATCAACATGCCTAAATTTTCTGAAGAGCTTTAAGCGTGTGAACCCCAAATATGTCTACCAAGGATTGAAAAGTAAAGGTAATATTTTACTTCCGTGTGTATAAACAGTGTATGAAATGCCAACAAGTCTAATATAGACTTGCATTTATACGCTGTATCTCTGAGATGTACTTGAGAACTGAACAGCAAGATGAAACACGCCATATTACCCCACACCATAGCTGGAATTTTTGTGATGACCTTTAGTGCCTCACTCACATGACAAAAAATTCCAAACGTAATCAGTCACTTAACATGTACTTTAAAATTTATCTAAATCAAAACAGAAAGTGATAAACAAACATCTTTACATATACGGCACAAAATGTTTAAACAACTAAAAAGACACTTTTTATTCAGTCTATTCCTTTAGAAGTGTCAAACTGAGAATACATGTGCTGTTTTGAAACAGCTACTGCACTTTGTTGACAACCGTATAAAACAGGTCTATACTTTGCTGAAAAGAGTATGAAAGTATTCATCTGAAGGAATGTGAAAATGCAAGAGGGATGAACACAACACACACAAAGGGAATTTGGGATTTCAGCACCTCGGACAGCAGCCCCGGCAATCCTCTTCAGACTGCTGCCACAAAGATGTTTCAACGTACAACCCCAGTGGTCACCACTGTCAGCCTTTAAAGAATTATTCGCCTTTTACAAACAGTTTTGGCATCAACTCCTTACTGAATGGGATGAAAGCAGAGCACCTGTAGTAAACCCACACGCACAGGGGGAAAGGGGTGTAAACTCCACACATACCGAATGGGATTCGAACCCACACCCAGCCACACAGTCCAGGTGGTGAAAGGCTGCCACACGGCCTGCTGTTGTGCCCAGCCTGACTGAACGTATGTCATAATGCAACAATGAGGTTTTTCTGGACCCTGAACACACACTAAGACATTAGTTTTAAATGTCATTCATATACACTCTGAATTCATTATGAATTTCACATCACTAGTAACTATTCAATCTAAAACATCATCATAACTATTTCTTACTTTATTAGTTGGCAATTTGAGGAGCCACTGTGCATAGTGACAGTTTTACCCCCACATTGACATCGGCAAATACCAAAAAAATGTAGAAAAACCAGTGGCACAACCAGACACTCTTTAAAATGTGCCGTGGTCATTGTTACAGCAAGAGAACAGATGAACAACATCCTACAAAACTGTGTATATATAGGATTGTGAAGCGTTCTGATAAACAGAACCGGCAGGAGATCATCTCCCTTCAAAAAGGTCTCTGTCACACTGCAAAGTCAAACCCTCTTTACTCACTTTACACTCATCTTTCAAATTGCCTTTTGTGTTCCTCTTGATCCCTTTAGAATACAACTGCCAGGGGCCATGACTGATCTCTAATAATGTACAGTCAGTCTCTGAATAGCTGCCCACTTTTCACCCAGTGCAATGCTTTCAACATCAGCACAACTACGGCTCCTATTTTTCTGCTCGCGTGCAGAATATGAAGGACAAAAATGTGTTTTAGAAGTCACTAGAGCATCTCTTCTACTGCAGGAATAACACACCAGGACAGAGAATGAAAAAAAAGAGAAAGGGACTGGATTTCCAACCAAAAGAATTTCTGGTTAGAACCATAAAGGCCACAAATTGAGTAATTGCTCCTTTTTTCTTTCTTTTATAATAAAGATTGCATTTCCCATGTCTGACACTGAAAAACAGCAGGTTCTTCCCATTTCTAAATAATAATCAAGCTTTCAGGAATCCATGAGGAGAAACAAAATATTTCAGTCTGATGTTCCCAAGTTTTTAAACATTTACAACAGAACATGCATGACCGCAGAGTAAGGACATTCACCTTCAGCCCATCTGGCACTGAATTTGTTCAGAGTTCACAGCTTCTGCTAAAATGATTTTTGGTACCCACAAGTACAGCACTCAGTGCCGTCACCTAGACCGCGATTTGAATTAAAAAAGCAGAGTCGCTCCAATCAGACCATCTGTTTTGGTGAGATTTGTTCCGTTGGACCTCACCCCAGCATGGATTTGAGGAAAGGCCGCCCAGTACTGGCAGGGTTCATAATGAGCCACACTGGCCGCCCCCACCAAAAGCACAGCTCTGTACAGGCTTCAGTCAAGCCTCACTGCCTGGTTGCCATCCAAACATGGAGGAACAGAATCTTGCAACTAGAACAACCTGAAGCAGGGTTGGGAAAACATCTCAAATGTGTGGCACAGATGACCACAGCATGGGGGGACCCTGCACACAGAGCTGAGTCATGTTTACTAGCTGTATCTGTTCTGTGTTAGAGACACATTTATACTTCTGGTGTCCCCATCCAAAACTTTCTATTGCAATTATTAAACATATAAGATCAGCTGATGTTTTTCCACCTTGTGACCCCTCCTTCCTAGTCATCATCATCACATACTAGACACTTCTTTTTAGAATTTATGATCCCATAAGATCTCATCACTTCTCTAGAATGAAACCACTCATTTTTGAATAGGATAAGCATAGTTTATTGGGTTATTTAGGTGACGCCTTTACAGACGTTAAAAGCAAATATCTCAATTCTATTTTGAATCACACCGATCTGTAAAAATCACTCAACATGTTTTATTCAAGTCTTGAGGTGACAATAACACAAGCCCAAGCTGGACAGTAAGACAGAGGCACATGTACAGTTGAAGCTCTATAGATGTGTGTGAAATCCTGACTTTGGTATGTGATTCTCGATCTTCATTTCTAAACTCAACCATACATTTGCTATGGTGGAATCTGTCTGGAGACACCATAGATGCCCAACATGTGGATAAAACACACTACGCAATGAAACTAATGATCATTAATTCTATGAGTTCCAATGGCTACACAAAGCCTTATGGCAATAGGATGAAAGAAACCACATTTATGATGGAGAGAGGATGTAAATTGGTTATATTTGACCAGAACACAACTGGAGGAAGCATTAAGCTCCTTCTGAGCACATTCTGCTTCTTCACATTTACTCCCATTTGATGCGTAAGGGGCTCCTGTTGGCCTGAATTCCTTACACTTCTACTAGAGGGACAGTACATGAACATAATCATTTCACCTGTAAGTCATTGAATTACAAAAAAGATTCAACACTCATTCTCAACTCCACCTTTCCAGCAAAAAGTGCCTTTAATTCTTTAATTAGGGCAAGAAGGCGTTTGCTATCCTAACTCTGTGGACATCCCCTTTAGCACTATCGTAAATGCCAACTTCTACTCTTCTGTCAACATGTAAGATCAATTTTCTCCACTTTGCCCAAATTATTTATATGTACAAGGTTATTTTCATGATTGCTTTTCAAAAAATTGAACAGAACTTCAGGGGAATGTGTCGAATTCCTCTCAGAGGACAGTGGTCAAGTTACAAATGTGTGGACTTGACCTCATTTACAGGCGACGCAAGTCTCTCAGAAGGCAAGTCTTTCAAATAATGGTTTGAAATATCTGCATTTAACTCTAAATTTTAATCCAGAACATGATCCAACAGAGTGATTATGTCCCCCATTGTAAATATAACTGCCTGGTATAGAACACAGGGTGAATTAACTATTTTATTCATTTAGCCAGCACTCTTCTCCAAAGGCCTTATAATGATACGTTTGTAGACTAAGCTGCTTACAACGATTTACCCATTTATAAAGCAGGGTAGTTTTTACGGCATGTGAGTACCTTGATCAAGTGCACTACAGCAGGAGTGGGGATCAAGCATGTGTTAGTAATGCTAACAGCACAGTGTCTGTGTGCTCTGTAGAGTGAAGGACATGGGCAGTGATGCTGTGAACTTGATTTCTTCATATTGTAAACATCTGTAAGCCCACAATTTCTCCATCTAGACTGTACCCTGCCTCATGCCTGTTGTTTCCTGAATAAGCTCCGGAACTCCACAATCCTGAGATGCATGTGTAAAAATATAATAATGAAAATAAGCTCAAAAGAATTTTTGTAATAAGCATAAAATATGATAATGTTTCCATTGTCATACATAAAAACACCTCTACTAGTATTTCAGTCCATTTTAAGTGACTCCCATTTTTGTGTGGGAAGCAATTTTTTTACCCATAAGAAAAAATTTTATTCCTCCTCCTCAAAATGGGAATTCACATAAATGGGTAGTTTCTCAGAACAAATGAATCCCACTAAGTGAGCACCTTTTTTAACGGTATTACAAGTGATATCAGGGTTTGAAGCCAGGCCATTTGAGTAATAGACAATGGCTCTGACACCTGCACCACCTGCAATGACACTATATAGAACACATTACAGTAAGTGTCCATGTTCATGATGTTGTGACCTCAAACTGCACAGCTGAAGCTTGACTCTTTTTTATGGATGGTGAGGCTCTGAATATCCGGGGGCCCTCAGGCCCAACACTGACCACTTAGTGGCTTAATGGATCAAGAACACAAACACAAACACAAAAAAGCGATGCACACGGGCCACATTGAGAGATGTGACTCACAGAACAGAGGAGTCTCTGCTCAGGTCCCTGTGTTAGACTGAGCACTTCTGAATATGGTTGGACCATGGTCTGGATCAGTAGGAGAACTCACCCTTCAATGCCTCTCCATGTTCTCAGGAACGTGTCGATGTTGTAGACATCAGAACATTGCCCTGTTGTTGGCTGGCGTAAGCCGACGTGTGTACGTGTCCTTACCCGGCAAGAGTCGGGTAGGGAAACCCTGTAGTCGAGTGACGGCCGATTTCTCCCCAGAAATAGCAACGCTCCAGCTGACACAGACTCCTATTTATAGAATCAGCGCTTCACCACTACTGATCAGCCTAGCGATTCAAAGGGCGACTCAGTCGAGGCCATTTTAATTTTGCCTCTGCTTTGCTCCGGTGCCCCCAAGCAGTCCGCACATCAGGGTTGCACGGAGCAGATCGAGAGCCTCATTGCTAGCTTGCTGGTTGAAATTCTTCTCATACCCCATCTAATGTTCATGCACAGAAATCAGCAGCTTAAAATTCAACACACAAAGAGAGATTCATTATAGCCCTGGAATATTAGACTGGCCAAGACATGCATATTCTCTAAGAAGATATTGAAGTTCTATCCAGCTACACCTGTGTCAGTATTAGCTCATCTGGAAATTACTGTCCTCATTTTTACTTATTTGTTTAGCCGACAATTTTCTCCAAAGCAGCTCATGGTGTCATTTATTTATTCATAGATGCTTTTCCACTGGAATGATTTACAGTAAGTACCTCTGTCACAGGAACTACAGCAGGAGGTGGGATTCAAACCAGGGTTCTTTGAGTAGAAGTCAGCAGCTTGAGGCACTACGCTACCTGCTTCCCAGGTTTTATTTTGGTATCCAAAGCAATAAATTTTGTCCTCTTGTAGTCTATTTTGAAGTGGTCAGCGCTTCAGCAATTTTTTCATGTGCCATTATCCTAATAATGATTAAATGGACAGTTAGCGGGACGGACAGAGGGAGAGAAAAAACATTGTGCAGTTCCTTGGGGCTGCAACTGTCTACATGTCCAGATACGACTCCAGGATGGTTGGAAAAAGACAACAGAGTCCCACAGGTATGTCAGGATGAATAATCTGCTGCCTAACAGCCAACAGGGACAGTTCCAGTGAGGCCTGGTAGTGTACAACATGGTATACGTGACTGTTGGTGCTGCGGTCATTCATAATTGTGACAGTAAAGGAAAGGCTCAATGAAATTAATTTGTATAATTTGCACAGCAGTGCTAAAGCTATGCAGCATCTTTTTCCATATGAATCTGACTTTGGACAAAGTGGTTCAGATGATGCTGTTGTAGAAACGTCAGAACCCCTGATTTAACATTCATCCACTTTCAGTATTTATTTCAAAGCAAATAGGCGACCTGGCAGAAAAGTCAGCTCTTTAAGGATGTTTGGTTTTATAATTATATATTGATTTTGAGAGGAAAAAAACATTTTTCCACCAAAACAATGACAGACCTAGTTATTTTTCCCATCTGTCCATCTATCCATCACCAATAATTTATTCAGTGCAGGGTCATCTTGGAAGCATAGGGGATGAGGGAAGATGAGGAACATCTTGAACAGATTGCCAGTCAATCCCAGGTCACATACACAATCGCACAACAGGGGCAATTTAGAGTCTCCAGTCCACCTGAAACACATAGCTTTGAAGTATGGGAGGAAATCCACACAAACATCCTCCTCAGCATCCTCCTAAGCTAGACTCAAATCTTTACCAAAGCCCATAACCATGGAACTTGTGAGGCACCAGTGCTACCTGCAACACTACAATACTAGCCAGTTATTTATCTACCCAGCCATCCGTCCATCCATTATCCATAACTGCTTTATCCTAGTCAGGGTGGCAGCGGTCTGGAACCTATCCCATCAAGCACCAGGCTGTGGACCTACACCCTGCATGGGACACCCAGTTACTGATGCTTTATCTACTCATTGGTGAAGAAGTGCAGCTACATCCATGTAGGCGCTGCAAACTCGGGAACTCCACACACCTGCAACATGGGGTATGATCGCAGGAGTGATTCATGGACTGGCAACGACTGGGAGTATTTTGTTCATTTTAATTACCTGACTAGTAGGTCCCAGTGTAAACAGGTTGTTCATTTAGATCTTTATGAAGGAATCATGCAAAAATGAATATTAGTCGCAGTCGGCAAAATTTAGTCAGTCGCTAAAACGATTAAACCGGGCCTGGCTCACAACAGCAGTTTTCTACAAGAGGGCAGAGAGGTACAGTAACTGCTCCACATCAATTTCAGCAGATTCATCCATCCATCCATCCATCCTTACACAGGTGTATTTATCCGTTCAGCAGACACTCCTTCAAAGCAACATGTCACAGTCAACGAAAGGGCATTTCGCAGGTGGAGAGCTTTTCATGCAGACAAGTGATTGTCGACACAGTCTGTCTATTAAATCTCTACTTCTGGCACACATTACACAAGGGCACACCTCAGTTTTACGGATTTCATAATTTACATTTAAATGTATTCCAGAAAAAAACAAACATAAGTACAGGGGGGGAAAAACTATTTTTGTGTGATATAGGGGAAATGTAAACGTTTAACAAACTTTTAGCTTTACTGGAAAAATCTTCATGAATGCATAAAATAACATCATGAACACTTTTGACAGTTTTTAAACTGCATCTCAAAAAATAACCATCCAACTGTCTCCATTGTTAGTGTGATGAAGGCGGCGCAGGGTCCCCTGGTCCCCTAGTCCTATTGTGGTGGACAGATTGAATCATATCGATACTTTACTCATTGTCTTTCATGCATAATTTACTGTACTATTCCTATGTACATGTGGTTCAATTACAGAGCAGATTTTATTTCATCGTATTAGCCTCGCGCCATGAACATTACACATTGCATGAGGTTACACACGGCACATCAAAGTGCAGTTCTTTTCAACACCCTAGGAAAAAACATCACACTTAAAGTACTCTTCTGCCAAATTGAGGCTGGACTGCAGTTGCACATAGAATTTATATGAAATATAAAGGTGACTGTGACAGATCATGTGAAGCAGGGTGGTAAAGCAGTTAGGAGATCGGTAGAGAAGAAGGTTTAAATGGTAAAACTGACCCAGTGGTTTTGAGGAAAGGACAGTGCTCAGTCCACCTCATCAGGGCCAAAACCAAGAGACTACAGACTCTCAGTTTTGGGACATTTACACATGGGTCAACCAAACGGCGAATGGTGGAGCAGCGCAGAGGTCTGGCTGAGATTAATACTTTGTTTTATAGGTGTCACTGTGCAGATCATCTGACCACCTTCTAGGCTGCAAGCGAAGCCCTTGTTCTTCTTTTCTACAATATATTGTTTAACAACACATGATAATGATGTAATATTCAGCAAAACACCAAGTACCGCACTTACGTGACCATTATGAACGTGACCTGCAGTCCTGTAAAACCTCAGATACCCTGTTAGTACCAACGGCTACTTCCAATTAAACTAGTCCTTTCAGAAACAGGGTGCTGTACTTCACAAATGTATTCACTACATGATTTGGACACTGTGACAAATACATTCAGATGTATTCAAATATATTCATCCTCACACTGTTACTGTTTCAGCATATATTCCATATCCTGTTTGAACCTTGCGTTGTCATCATAACTTTTTGATCACAACAGAAGGGCCAGCGTAAGCCAACCCTAGACTGGGTACATGACTCTCGTCTGAAGATTCGGAGGGGGAATGCATTAACCAGCACATTAGGTTTTTTTTCATCTGTGCAGGAGGAAATAACCCTTTCAAAACGCACAACTGTCTGTTGCTGAACTCTCCACCGTCCCACTGTTGTTTAGAAGAGCCTCTAATACTCATGTGACCACTACTCCCCTCCTGGAGCATTAAGGAGAACAGCCTTGCTCTTTGAAGGCTGTTGACCCCATGACCCTTTTTTAAACCAAAGTTTTCTCTACAACCTCTGCACTTTTCTACCTTGTATTCCCACTAGGGTATTTTTACTAGGTTAAAAGTTGGGACATTATAAACTCTGTACTTCAAGGCAGAGAATACTCATTTTTTCACAAGTGGGCTAACAATTCCATGATGGTTGCCTTCATATTGACATAATTGGGTTTATAGGATTTAGACTAAAATTTCCTGCTAAACTCTTTGAAGATGTCTTTGGATTTGTTTATGTTCAGTGTCCTATGTTCTGGAACAAGTGTCTTCGGGCTCCACCAGTCTATCAGAATGCATCACCGGGTATGTGTATGCAAAGTGGATACACTCATTTCAATCCTAAATACAGGTTCCCTATACCCTGTTCCCTGCTCCCTAACAAGAGTGCAGAGCTGCTCCCCTGCAAGGTGGTTCCATTCAGGAGGGGTCCAAGATCCAAACCACATAAAAATGCATAGCAGATGGGACTGTAGCAGATGGGGATCTTCTCATGGGAACTTGATTCCACATGGTTTGCAAGAGCAAGGAGCCTCGCCACACTGTTGAGCCAAGTTGGGTCCAGGTACCACATAGGGTGACCCTGGGGGTATAGCTTCACAATGGAGATAGTCCAAACTATGTATTTATGCATGGTTTATGCAAATTAACTCTCCCAAGATGCCTAGCAACACTTAACACTTAAGGTCCCTCTTAGAATAAAAATTCAGACATGTCTGTGCTCTGATCCACAACTTGGGTGGAAAACTTTGCCCAGAGCTTCCAAAGTCCTCACTGACAGAGATCAGAAGCCATGCTGTAGAGAATAATTCTGCTGTGTTATCAGGGAAGCCACCACTTGAAAATAACTGAATAAATCATAAAGAGTTTGGAGAAATAGCCTAATGCAGAAGCACATTTTGGTAGATGATATAGAAAACAGTTTGTAATTAATGAAAGAGAAGAAAAGATGAAAAGGCCGAAAAGTAAACCGCTATGCAAGGTGAAAAAAAGGATTATTTGAAAATGTGCCTGGCAGGAAAGTTCAAAGCGGGTTAATGGTTACTGCCAAATGCTCTGCTAAGGTGGTCTGGCCCCCTGCTGTCTCCCGGGGAGGATAAATACACAGGGAATGTCGCCTTACCGAACATATGTTAAGGGCGACATCTGCTTTGCTCATTTACTGTGCAAGACAGACAGCATATTCATCAAGGTGCAAAAAAAAAACTTTCATCAGCCCCCACCTTGTCACACTGCATGACCATCTTTTGTCACAGTCACTAACTTAACTGTAAACTTAGCTTATGCAGAAGAGCTCAGTATGCTTCCCAGTATATCCTTGTCCTGATATTCTATTACTACTACTACTAATACCTCCACCATTATTATTATTGTCATTATATTTTTACAATTGGACCTGAGACACTTCCGAGCTGCTCCACTTCACAGTTGAGTTACAGACCAATGCCAAACACATGCTGCTCTTTAAGCTGGATGTCACACTCTGGAAACTGCAGCATCTGCAAAAGCAACCATCACATTTTCACAGTTCTAATGTTGGTGTGAAACAAGAGGCATGAGTGGAAATTTTAAAGAATCTGGTGCTGGTTCACCTTTTATTTGCAGTGCCTTCAGAAAGAATTTACCCCCCATCCTGCTATATTAGAAAGTCAAGTTAAAGCAAATGGGTTTTCTCACCACTCTTACAGACAATTCACTATAATACTTAAATAAAATATTTAGAAATCCTCAGAGATGTATTAAAAATAAAAATCAGAAAATTACTTAGTTGATAAATATTCAGCAGCCCCTTCGAGTCAATACTTTGTACATAGTCCTTTAGTAGCTTTACAGTTGTGAGGCTTCTTGGATATGTCTGCATAACCTTTGCAGGTTCACATTTTGGATTTTGTGCACATTCTTAAATGAAAATTTGCACCAACTGCCAAATTAAATTGTGAGCATCACTTGACAGCCCTGCAGTGTTTTGGCGACAGCCTTCACATGCAGAACAGCTGTGCATTTTCATGACTTTAATGTTTTCCCATCAGTCCAGTTTTCAGCACTCTTGTCATTTGTCTAAGACAATGCTGGGGAAAGTGCTGAGTCTGCATTATCCAATACTTATAATGTGTTTTGTTACTACATCTGGATATTAATATACTGTGCTAATAATCCAGCATAATTCAGTGCACACAAATATCCTTCCATTATCAAAAACCAATTGTCCAGTGCAGGGTTATGGAGGTCTGGAACAAATCCCAGGAGAGCATTTGGCAGGGCAGTCTATAAACCTGATTTTCTACGATATGAATAATATTCACAGATTATTTAGTTCTGAATAGCATTTTTATTTATCTTTTCTTGAAGTCATCCTGTAACAGGCCACTACAAACCATTAAAATCATAAATCATTTGCTATTCCAGTTGCACCACTAGGAAAAGGGACACTTCAGTATTATGGCAACTGGAAAGTTATTTTTTAACAATGAATATCCTTCCATAATCAGTTCTCTTTAGTGCGGTTTTATTGCACACAGAGTGTCAGCAATCATAAATAAAGGCAATAAAAGTAAAAGCAAACAATTTGTTATGGTTGAAGGAGAACAAAGTTATTTCTGTTTCTCAAAAGTAATGTGAAAAGAATCTAATGATCACCTGACACTTTACAGCCTCATGTAATTTGCCAGTTAAGTACTACCTGGAATGATCTGTATTCTGAAGAAGAGCTACACAACTGAGCTGTATTCACAAGGAAACTGAAGGCGCAGAATGAATGATTGCAACGCCCTTTAGAGACATTTACGTTCTGGACTCTGAGGCTGCAAAATGAGGCTTGACTGCACCGGTTTGAGGAAAAAATATTTTCCAGGCCTGTGGGCTTTCAAACTGTGGTGCTGGCACATAGTTTGTCACAAATTTCATGGTGGACCAAATCAAACATGTTGAAAGAATGACCAGCTTTACACAAGTGACCCAATGGATGGGTTGAGGAAAAAAATCCTCAACCTACATATCTAAAATATAATACTAACAATGTTAACTGAAGAATACTAATAGAAACTCTCAACTTTTATGACCTTTCATCCAGCATCTTTCTCTGCACGTTCTCAACATAGCATCTCAAGCCTTTATGCTGAGATGACAAACTTCTGCAAGAAAACAAGAGCCAAATGCACCATTTCTAAATTTGCAGGGCACATTGTTTTGGGGTTCTATTGTAAAGTGAATACAAATCTTAAAATATAGCGCAGGACTTTTTATGAAAATAAACAGGCTGCCTGTTATTATAGATATTCCTCTTAGGATAAAGTAGCAAGATGATGTCAACATTAAAGGGACAAAACAAAATATGTCTTGCTGCTGGGAAATTCTTTCTGTGACCTAGTAGAGCAGGTGTGCGTCAGTTGGCAATACACTTCCCCAAGCAGTAGGAGGCGACGTATGGTTGCATTTCCAAATTCAATTTTACCCGTTTCTTACTTGCATAATTGCTTAGGGTGAAGAAACTCTTAACCTTCAAGTTTCCTTCCAGCACGTTCTGTTCCCGTTGAGAAACCAGCACAGCCTCCCACAGCCCTGTTAATTAAGTGCCGGAGCCCAAAATAACCTCAGAGGGTTTTACTGTCGGAACCACACAGCGGACAGAGGCCGGGGGTGGGGGGACGGGGCAGGGACACACAGCCATCAGAACAGCATCACATAATGACACCGTGAACAAAGGAGGAGCTGCTCGATCAAGAGGCCTTGCCTGTGGTGCTATAGACTGTTCTAAATGTAATAAACCAACTACACCATGGAATCAATATAACAATTAAGGCTAAAAAGAAAATAATACTTAAGTAGTTTGTGCCATTTCTTTCCTCACATAATGGGGTTAATTTGGCCTGTGACAAGGCAAACTTCCACTGTTTCTCCTAAAACTGTCACCTAAATGAATCAAAATACCAAAAAAAAAGGATTTTATGTCAGACAGTGATACCACAAACATCCATCCATATATCCATCCATCCATCCATTATCATTAACTGCTGTACCCTGGTCAGGGTTGCAGCTATCTGGAATCTATTCTAGAATCGCTGGGTACCAGCCTAGGAAACTACACCCAGGATGGACCACCCATCCATCGCAGGGTGGATGCACATGTACACAGTTGCACAGACACACTATGGGCAAGTTACAGTGACCAATTAACCTGAAACACATTTCTATTGACTGTGGGAGGAAACCCACAGAGATGTGGGAAAACGGTTGAACTCCACAAAGACTGAGCTGGATTTGAAGCCACACCGGAACAGTCCAGGTGCTGCGAGGCAACAGCATGGATTACACAAACATATTTAATAGTTGTAACAAAAATGATTATTTATAGCTTACCTAATTAATCTGTTGTTGTGAGCTGCATTTTCCATTACAGATAAATCCGAGCATCGTGTTTGTATGCATTGCAACTTGTGCAATAGTTTGTTGGAAAACACCAAGTCAGCCAAGCTGAGCAGGGTCCATACTGGTGCTGAAAGGATAGCGACACACCAAAAAAAAAAATCGCTGTTCTTTCACCATCACTTTGATTTTCAAAAGAAAAAAAGCCCAATGGGATAATACTGGTCGAGTATGGAGGTCCTGAAGGTGGCAGATTTGTTGTTGCACAAGTTCTATCCATCCACCCATCATCAGTAACTGCTTCATCTGGATCAAGGTCCTGGTGGTTCAGAGTGTATCCCATGGTCACTGGCTTCTAGACCATGAAGCTAGAGCCCAGATGGGATGCCAGTGTGCAAATCACTCATCTTGACGCAACATAAAGCTTGTGACTGGTCCCTCGGAGTCAGCGTATATTTCCTGACCTTCCACCTCTGCTAGAATCCAAAAACACAGTATCATCCAGTGGCAAAGTTACCCGTCTGGACACTCGAAGGGGCCTCGCATACCATAACTTCTTAAAAGTTCGTAAAAACTTAACTACATATTAGCAGTTTGGCATAAATATGAAATGTAAACAACATCTTTTGATTTTCTAATCACTTGCCTACTCAAGGTACCAGGGAGCACACAGTGTTACTGTGCACCACCCAAATCAAATGGATCTTAAAACATTTATATTGGTGGGATGACAGCACAACTTATTAACACCCCTCTGGACTTTCTGTAATGTATACATGTGCCAAGAGGCAGAGGGCAGGTGATGTGTGTATCTCTGATTCACATCCCCCTCTTGTAGGAGAGCCCTGCTGGGCTTAGAATGAAGGAGTAACCCCACCCCCTGCTGACAACCTGCAACAGATGGACCAGTGCAGCTGAGCTTATGTTTCATGCTTCCTTGATGGAGATGCTATGATAAGACTGTGTTTGTGGCTGGGAATCAGCTAAGTATGAAGGGCGCCTTGAATTTCATTTCAAGATCTGCTTTATGAAAGTGGTAGCAGGAGATCTTCCCCATGTGGTGTGATCACCATCGCTTGCCTGATGTAAAAGTACCACCTGTGTACCTCTCCACAAACACCTTTCTTTGGTATAAATGTCAGGTAAACTTAGACAAACTCCAAACTCAGGAATTCAAGTGAGCTGAGCTGAGCTGCCTGACCCAGGTGGGGTAGGGGTTAACATCTACTGCCATCCCATAGCTTTGGACAAGATGCATAACCCAAATTGGTCCAGTAAGTAAATACACAAAAACATGTATAAATCAGTTGTATTCATGGGTAAATCACTGTAAACAGATTAACACTGTGTGCTTCATTGAAGAAAAAAAAACTTCAGTAAAATATTCAGGCAAATATTAAATATAAATGTGATTCAGACACCAAAGAAGAAGATTGCCTTACCTGACTGTGCCTGTCGGTGTAAACTTTTACAGATACATTAAAAAAACTTGCCTCATTATAGCTTTTTATACAAATTGGACGTGGATTAGAGGAGCAGTATTTATTGTTTTGAAAAGCTCAACTATACTTACATTTCGCACATTCAAATTCATTTCCTTCAGGCAGGTCGACAAGCATGTTTGCGATACCAGCGGAGATGTGTTTGGAAATAAAGTAACAGCTGACAGTTTAACAAGCATCGGGCCAGTCATTAATGTGGGAATAATCGGCTTCTCTCAGTTAACAAGGGGTTTGCGAAATGCCAGTCCAGCTCACGCACTGATCTATGTTATATTTATTTATCTGGTGCTTTTCTCCATAACAACTTTCAGTGACTTACCCATTTAAAAAGCCTGGTAGTTTTTACTCCATCCACTCAGGGTAAGTACCTTGATCAAGGGTATTACAGCACAAGGAAGGGACTCCAGCCCGGGTCCTTCGAGTGCTTGACAGCAGCTCTTAGCCACTACACCACCTGGTGGCCCCCTTTCTCATCGCTTGGGCCTTTTGCCACCACTAAAGATTAGAGAAGCAAGGCAATCCATCTGTATTAAGGCGTGACACAGTGAGCCAGAGATGTCAAACCCGGTTCCCAGCAGGTCCCACGTTTCCATCCCAATTCATTCTCTGGGATTAATCAGTCTATTTAATCTGTAATATTTTTGTGGATATTTTTTTCAAAAAAAACAGGAGTTTCTTGAATTGTGGTAACAAAGCCAAGACAGTGTAATGCACTGACGTAAGATGTGACTTTTACTCTAGCAGTTAAGGAAGGAAACCTGAGTAGAATGTGCAGACGTGCCTCACCAGGAATAGATGGACACCCTTGTCCTTTGCTGTGGTGCTAAGCAAATCTAATACATGGGTAAATGGATAAAAGAAGCAACAACAAGACAGAGTCATCAAGAATTTTCGGATATGCACATTAGAGCAAGACACTAGACAAAATTAGATACCTGAGTTGTTTTGAATATCATCTGCTTAAAAAAGGGGGATGCTGAGAATGGCTGAAGGACAAACATTCATATCCATGCTAATGAGAGCATCCTGAGGGCTGGGGATTACACATTCAGATGGCTCCTTTCACACTCCTACCAACTCGCTTCAGACTTTGAAAGATCAGCGCCCTCTGGGCTTCCCGAATTTGTCAAATCCGAGCAGAGAACGTGCTGAAGGAAACGAGTGAAGGTGGTGCTCTACTTCAGTACGTGACCCAAATGATACTGGGCTTCGGGTGGAGGGATAAGCTGACCCCAGCCAAACAGCTGCAAACAAGAGATACGTTCTGCTGCCATGGCCTGCTTTTATCTGAACTTTTAAACCCGGTAAAGTGACACAGTGAAGATTTAGCCACATACACTGCGGTGCAATAAAAACAGTCGCTGAACAAGGCCACGTTGAAAAAAGGGCCATTATATTCCCAGAACCTTGAATGGAAATGGCAGTGGCGGCGCCACCCGAAAACATCAAGCCTAACAAGGAATCAAGGATACCCATCATGGTGAATAACACCCAAAATGTATGTGGAAAACTACCGTACTGTAAAAACGAAGGTTTATCCCCACTGAGGATAACGGCACACTGACGGCTATTTCAGTTCAAATTGGCATCAGTTTGACTTCTATTGCATTTTTGAAATGTTTTGAAACAGAAAAAGTTAAATAATACTCATAATAATCAATAAACAAACCACATCCATCCTATTAGCAAGAGAGACTCAAAAGATTTGATAATATAATTAAAAATCACCCTGCATGTGACTTTCCTTCCACTCACGTAAAGAATCTAAATGATTCACAAGCATGAAGCGAAGAGGTTTAAGGAAGATGTAAACATCAATGAAGTGAACTTCAACAACACCATCCCTCTGCTTCCCAATGATAATGTGACATATATTAGTCTTGCTCGTTACTCTTTTGCATTCATTTCATTTCAACTGCAGTTGAAACCAATTATAAAAATGCCCTCAAAGAAGAAGCTTTTCTTAATTTCTTGTTCCTTTTGGCTAAAAAAAGCAACAGCCACATGGATCGCTGGGGACCAAGTGGAGACATCCATGAAGTTCCCCACAGTAGTGCAGGGGATGCCAATGTACTCACCTTTGGGAGAAAAAGTGCGACTCAGAAGTCCAGCCAAATAGTGGCGACTCGGCATTTTCCCACCAAATCTCATCTCGCAACTAGAATGAACTGAACACATTGCGGGCTGGGGTGTCCCTCGTAGAGCCGCACCTTTCAAGGATGAAAAACTGCTCCTTTGTCTCCTCTCTTATCTTTAGGTCAGTCTCTCCAACTGACAATGACACGGGGTTAACCACGGGCAGGAATGCATAGCCCAGCCAATCCCATCATGAGATGAAGAAGAGCTCAAGGTAACTGCTGGGGACCTGCCACAAAGGCTATTAGTTCATCAGGTTTTTTTTTTGGTGCCTTGGTTCTCCCCAATCTCATTTACAGCAATGAAAGTTGGGACATGATTTCTCTATGGGAGGAGAACTATTCACGACATTAAATTTATATTCTATGTTATTGCACAGACTGGCTAAAAAGACAAAGGTTAAGGCTATATCAAGAAAAGTACGAGAAGTCTCAAGTTCAACAGCTGTTAAAATCTTGACCAACTTTTTATCGCTCCATTGAAGAAGTTAGTTTATCTGAATTAAACTGACACGGCTCCCGCTAAACAGGTTATAAGGGCATAAACAGTGGACGTGTGAACTAATACGGGCCAATTAATTATCACAGGATCCAGGCTGGAAGCTCTTGGCTTTTGGAACGCAACAGATTTACTGACAACAGAATATTAATTTAACAAGGTCACATTATTTTAATGAAACAATTCTAATTAGTAACCTAAAATTGTTTTCTTTCTCAAACATATCAGTGAGGTCATTTTCAGGGATATAAGACATTCCTCAGGACTTACATGGCCTTGAAAAGTACTGACTCGTCTCAAAATCACCGCCACATTATGAAATAATTCACAAGCCTCTATAGCGCTTGGGAGAAATTCCACACCTGCTACTTCCCTTCAGGATCACCAATATAAACGCTCTACACAGTTTTTTGGACATATAAAATTATTAATATTTATTTAAATGCTTACTTGAAAGTATTTGTCTTTGTTGTTCAGGTGACTCGTTTAAAATTACTGAGGGGAAAAAAACACGTGATCTACACAAACATTCGGTGCCGCTGACTGATTCATCGCAAGATGACATCTAGTATTCGTCAGCTTCTGGCCACTTTCTAATTACTTTATCCACACAATACGTAAGAGCACAACTAAACAAAAGTTTATTTATAGGTAAATAGTGCAGCAACAGTGTAATTATACCAAAAAAAAAAATCTGAGTTTCAACTTCAAGCTACATTAAAACTAAAACTTACTGAAAACTCAAACCAGCTGTCGACCACTGACGGATTTACTCTATAAACATGCACAACGTCAATTATTTTGTTAATTATTGCAAAAGACAGGTGCTGTAAACACTGTGGTAGTGAGTTGAATGAAGGGGGTCTATTCTATTGGGTCTGACTCTTGTTGGTTCAAATCTCCTACTTGCTTAAAGTACACGGCCAAAACTGCTACAGACAGTATCCTGTTGTATAAGTCGACAACTTATTGTAGACTATTTACTATGCCACCCAGACAAAAACATCAACTAAATAAAAGTTGATAGAAACCATGAAGTATTCAGTCTCTATGAATACCACTTGTATCTTTAGCTGATATTCAAATAAGCCTCAAAACTGAATGCTTGGCTCTTCAGAAGCTTCTAAATAATTTTACCACATCTTCTGTTAGCCTTTTAACAAATGCAAACCTTTAAGTTTTTATACTTCGTCAGTTTCAAAATTGGCAGAGTAAATATTTCAACTGCTTTCTTCCGCATTTCTTCCAGGCCAACCTGTCCATCTAATGAGCACAATTGAGGCGCTGAATGCTGAAACATCCCGCTTTTGTAGTTCTTTTTGCAAGCGGCTGTGAAATAAAAATATCTGAAAGTGAAAAACCTCCCTTTTGCTCTTGCTCTGCCATTTCCACTGATTTCCCTGCACTGAAGAGTATTCTGTTTTAATTTAGTGGATGCGTATTTAGTCTTTGCTTAATGCCCTCAGCCACGTCTTGTGCATTCTGTGAGCGCGCCTCTCCATCACACTGACACCAAGGGCATTTTATTAACCAGCATGCCATTCCCCAGTTCTCACAATTCATGTGATGCATTCTGCATAGACGAGTGCCATCACTCAATCTGAAAGACTTCACTACAACTCAACAGGTGCTGTGGTGGTCAGAGCTGCTGGAACCATAAGAATCCAGGCTTGAATCCCACCTCCTGCTGTAGCACACTAGATTGAGGTTCTTACCCTGAAATGAGACAGTAAAGATTACTCGGCGGTATGAATGGGTAAATCACTGTAAGCTGCTTTGGGGAGAAGTGTCATCTAAATAAATAAATCTAAATGTGTCCTACAGTAAACAGCACTGCATCAACTGAGGGCCTGTGGATGTTGGGTTATTAATGTATATCTTCCTCTGCTATCATATCAACACTACAGGGACAGATTGGCTCTAATTTACCACATTGTAACAGATGCTGTTTGGCCATCAGTGCAAACACAATGTCGGTCATGTCCTAACATCCCAGAGCCTCTAATGCTGAACGGATGCAGTTTCTGTCCTTTTATCATGTCAGATCATCATTCTCCGCCTTTTTTTCTTACAGTCCATTGTCTGTTCAGTGGAAACAGCTTCAGTAAATGAATGACACTAAACGAGGGGAACGCATCAATGTCTCTAAAGCCCTTGGAAAAGTACCAGATGCCGCTTTAGATGACAGGCAAACTACTAACCAGATTATTCAGGAAGTTTGGCTGCATAATGTACTTTGCATGCAGCCATATAAAAACAAATTACAACACTTGCAAATTAAAAAATCAATAATTTAGGTGACAATGTTTATTATCTACATGATAGAATAGCATTTTGTTGTCACGATACCTGTAATGGTAAGTCATGTCTGGCACGTTATAATATATTATCAGAACATATTATACTGTGGAGATGTGCGTGACATGTTTTCTGGAAACATAAAGTATCCAAGAACAGCTAAAGCTAACAGCAGTTCGTAAGTTTGTCCTTTATATCATTATATGTGAATTGTCATGATAGGAAGCATCAAACACAAACAAAGATGAGGAAAAATGTCAAATGTGGACCAAACTGAAAAAAGAGTCTTTCTCACACTGGCAGTCTATGTCCACATAGATGAGGAGGAGGTACTGACTGGGCGATTTTAACAGGCGTAATAAATCCTGTCTGGGCAAGGTGAGGTCTGAAGGGCGGACATAACAACGTGTTCACCAGAGACCTCAATCACAGCCAGTGTCTCCTAAATTAAAGCAAAATGCAGACCATCTTCTGGACAGTGGGATTTTCACTGTCTTCCAGACAAGAATGGGGCAGACTGACTCTAACACAATCCTGCTCTGGCACACAAGTGGGGGACACCAGCACTTATACCTATACCTGGTTAGCATGCCTCCTTATCACATTCACCTGTGTACAATAAACAGCTAGTTGTTGTGACTATGCCTCTCTAACGCATACACTATGGTTCCAGTTTTCCTACTTCAATCCCAACACCACAAGTGAGAAGGAACTGGATGATGCGAGGAATGAAAGAGAGCAACTGGAGACCACAGTTCTGAAGTTTGAGTCTCTACTGTCCATTTTTCTTCATTTAGACTTCTGGTCTGGTTTTCTTGCAAATAAACCCTGCTGTTTGGATCAACAAACCTGCATCCAAAGATCAACCTGTCAGAAGTATGAGGGAAGTGTCATTCCCGTCTTAATGGGAGTATGGCCTTGATGGACTTACCATGAACATCAAGGCCCAAGACTTTAGTTTACATGCATATCAACTGCACAAAGTCTGAAATGCTGGCTTTGAACTCTGGAAAAGTAGACTAGAGATTCACAGAGAGCCCTAAACTTTAGCAGCTACGTCCACTAGACAAAGTGAACAACTAGATGATCAGAGTTCACAAGATGACCTCACTGAGTCCACTTATTCTTTCAACTACTTACTATCAACAGACAGTTTTAAAATGCAGGGTTATGATGGTTCAGAACCTGCCTCAGAAACATAAAGAGCTATGTTAGGTAGGGTATACTGCAGACAGAACACCAGTCCATCACAGGGTAACCAAATACACTCAGTGTAACAATGTCTATCCTCCTGAAAAAAATGTCTCCGACTTATGGGAGGAAACCAGAGCAACTGGAGGCACCCTAGGCAAAAACAAGGAGAACAAAGAGACAGAGAGATTGACTGGGAACTGCTCCCAATCCCATTTGCACATCCTAGGTGCTGTGAAGCATCTGTGCTTCACACTGCACCACAGTATTAGCCAACAGTGAGGGCATTAGGCAAAAAAGCCACACCTTTGAGGGAAGCCTGTAGTCATGACCTCCGTTGCAGCAACCTTCCCCGGTACCGATGGCCAACTGACAATATGAAATTCTGCTTTTGCCGTCCACTTAATACAACAATGTGGCAGTGATGACGGTGTCTGCATCAGCCAACAGTGTCGAAGAACACTTGAATGCTCAACCAGTGCATCCCTAGGCAACGCTGAACTACACTTTTTATCTTTACGGTTCAATTTTGAAGTATTAAACCTGTATTCAATCCAAACTTCTGCAATGTATTCTAAAGCAGAGCCAATAAAATTGCAATATAGCAGCATGCAAGCTTAGTCTAACAGAAGTCTACTATGCGGTATAAACCCTGAAAGCCTTTTTGCTTCTGCACACCCTGAATTGAACATCACTTTGGAGAAAAGGACCTGCGAAACAAACATCTGCAAATGCACATATATACAACACATGTTCTAGTAAAATCCTGACGATGCACAGCCACATGCCAACTTTGGTCACAAACCATTACTGCAATTATTCTACACTAAAAGCAGGGGTTTGAACAACAGAAATGGATTACTGGTGTACTGGGCCATTATGAAGATTGCTTTGTATGAGGCATAGATAGAGATAAGAAGAGATGCGAATGAAAGAACCACCAAAACCAGTGTAAAGCAAGGCAATTTGGACGTACTAAAGGCAATCTGCTGTATTTTCTCTGTGATTTTCTGCCCACCTTTTTTGTCCCGTGGAAAAAAACTACCAGACCTCCGCAGACTACAGAAGTCACATGTCTTCTATCTCAAGGATGGCCTGACTACTGAATGATGGAGAAGTGGTGGCAACGAAAAACACACAGAATGGCAGATCAACGTATAATAGCAAAGAAAAGCACTTTTTTCATTTCTCCCATTATCTCGCAGGTTTGAGTGCCAGGCCTTTCCTGCACCTTGCTGACTGCCACGACGGTCAGCACCTATCAGGAAACATGAAAATAAGCATAATGGGGGAGTACAGTGATTCGATTCCAGGCCCACCTAACTAGACATTTAACATGCTTTTGTGTGACACGGCGAAATTGCTGCAACAGCACGAAGATTATCTGAAAGGACCGTTGAGCAAGGTGCTTAACTCGGGTTCATGGATTACTTCAGTAATATATTTGCCAATAAGAATCATCCGGGTAGAGGTTAAGCCATAAATAACCACAGTAATCAACAGTTTGACCTCCCTATTCATGGAAGACACTGTCTACATCCCCTTAAAGAGGAGAGGAGATTTTCCAAATTTTACTGGAGATGCAGGTGGTATGAACATATTTCTGAAAAGTTTGTTAGTCAATTCCTGCATCTGTTTCATTCTGCAGGCAGGTTTTTACCCAGTTCTAACTGTAGCTCTGTGCATCTCACATCTTGCTAAAACTATTCCAGACGATATGGGTGATGATATGGGTGACAGATGATACGGGTGACAGATGCAAATTACATTTAATGTATGCAAATTAGATTATATATGCACAATTATTCTTTATAGGTATAAAAATAAAAACACAGGCCATATGTCCAATTTTCACAGAGTTGCTGCTTTGACTCACCTTTACTGTCCCTTGAGAGATATTGACAAAATGACACATTTTAAGCAGGCATCTGTCAAATCAGATAGCTGCTTCTCTACTCTGGTTTTATAAAAAGATACCTGCTGCACGGCCAAAATAATGCTCCGTGTCAGTGATCAGAGGAGTTCCAGAGATCCACTGAGCCCCACATCTTAAGATACATAGAGATGCAAGTGAACTTGGCGGGGAGAGAGTCTAAGGCCTGGATAAGACTCCAAATCCTGTGAAGTCTGAGGATTTCACATACATGTCATTTCAAACCTGCAAACGTGGACTGCGTGAAAGGTAACAGTTAAAATTTGGAAGTTAAAATATGTGATTGGAAAATAACCATCATTCTCGGAATCGGGGCGGACTGAGGTTCTCTAAACGGCAAACATCATTGACAAAGCAATTGCAGAGAGGACAGGTGAGTGAGGCAGGGAGTAGTGATCTGGGGATCCAGGGAGAACTCGCAGCACAGGGAGGAACAACCACAGCAGTTCTGGTTATCACACGTGGGACGGCTGGGGACACGCCAACAAAACCAAGTGGCCACACATGGGGTGACAGTTTGAGAGACTTTGTCTCCAGGATTGGCATGCAGTAAGGGGTCCATGTGCACCGGGGTGGAGCAGTATGCATAGGCAGGTACACCGTATGCATATCTCACCGTGCACGGCTGCACAACCTCTGAACAAAGACGGAGAAGTGTTGAATTTCCACTACAAGCAGGGGAAAGAAAACAGGTGTAAAATATTGTCACGTTTACCTCCTAGATCATTACACAGATGGTCTTGTGTGAGGCATGGATGGAGATAAGAACAGTAAAACACATGAAAAAACAGCAAATCCACGACACCAGAGAGACAACGTGTTGAGGTTCACCCTACAGATTCTGCCGTGCTAGAAGAGCACTGAAGAAAATGTTAAAATATAACATAACTAATATAAAATAAAAAAGTACAAATTAAAAATGACAAATTAAAGCACAATGATTATATGTGATCAGTTCTTAAGACATTTTTTCAAAGGCTACTAATCAGGTGTTGAGTCTCAACACCATCATCTTCTGTGACAAAGTTACAGCTAAGTGTGTCTGAGCTTCTGACCCAGTGTGCGCTCAGCTTGATAAAACACACTGAAAGGATGTTGATCTGGTCTGAGTCCAGGAGAGGGGTGCTTATAGTTCTTTTCGGAGGCTGTGCAGGGACCTGTGGTGCTGCTGTGGGACCCCCTGCGCACGGACAGTGGAGGTGCCACAGTGTGCCAGATCATCTTTCATCGACTACATGCCGGACGAGTGTGTCAACATCACATGTCCCAGGCGGGTGAGTTAAAGGGGCCGGTCTGCACTAAAAAGCAAAGTGCTCAAACCTCTGCCCCACTCAGATCGTGCAGGAGAAGAGCGTTCAGAATTCCAGCATGTTCCACCTTTACGGCAACAAGCAGACCAGTAAAAGTGCATCTACAGCCCTAACAGGCTTAACATGCAAACAGCAACCCCCTGTACTCTTTATTGGACCTTTGGTATTTTTCACAGCAGGACAGGCATCAGGGGAAAGCATACTTACCCTTTACTCTCTCGCCACGATTCAGCTGGATCTCACCCTCCCCCTGGGGGGTGTAAGGCTTCACTACGATGAAGGTGCGCCCAGGGACAGCGCTGTAGAGTTTCCGCTTGGGCCCCCGAAGGCCTGTGAGGGCTGGTGACGGCGGCGGTGGGGGACTGGGGTCTCGCTGCACCGTGCTGGGGCTGTAAACGAAAACATAGGTTACCGTGGTGATTCCCGGCGGCTGGCAGCTGAGTCCAGTGACGGCTGACATGGTGGAGCGGAAGCTTCCTTTCGGTCTTGGCGGCCACGACCTGGGACCCACGTGCTCTGGGAGGGCAACTTCTCTAGATGGAGTTCAGGCTGATCCCACCACCCCCACCCTGCCCCGCCCCACCACACCCAAACAACGTGCCCTCCGCCACAATCTCCACTTGTCCCCGCACCCCTTCTCTGTTTCTGGCACGGAAGCGTGGCTGGCCGGCCGGCTGGCAGGGTCTCACCCCCCTGCCCTGCCGCCGCTCGCCGCCCCCACGTTCGCAGTGTCTAGATGTCAGCGGGAGGCGGGTGCGGCGTGCAGCGCTGGCTGGGTGCAGGGGGCGCCGGGGTGCGCCTGCAAGTCCCACATGTCTGGCCCGTCCCGTGTGGGTGAGCGTTGCCCGTCTGCTCCAGCTCCTGCTCCTGCTGGCGTCCTCCCCTCGCTCGCAATGGCTCCGCTGCGCTCTGCCACTGCCCTCCCCGTCTGAGTCGCCCACCCCTCTCCGCACATTATACTGCGCGTCGCTGCCCGAGGACTCGATTGATTTGTGCCTCAGCTCGACTCCCTAAAACAAGTCTTTGGGGAGAGCGGGGGAGTGAACCGTCATCCCGTTTGCTTAATTGCAACTGTGCTCCACCCCCCCACCTCAAAGACACCCTGCCCCCTACCTCGGGCTCCTCCCCTTTCTCCTCTATTCCCTCTAAGAAGCATGCGGGAATGGCAATGGAAAGGCATCATTCATCACTGCTCCCGCTGCAGGGTCCAGGTTTCTGCTCTGCCCCTCCGTGCCTCTGTCCCTACGTCTTCAACAGAGCAGTTCTCCTTCGTGTCTCCGGGGGCTCCAGTGCTGTCACCAGTGCACCCTGAGCTGTGTGTGAGTGTGTGTGTGTGCAGGCAAGACTGCAAAAAGGCAGTGCTGCTGCTATAGTGGTTCACCTTTATGGTCCTCTGTATTGCACTTGCTGCCTGCTGTAGTGAATTTACATCAGCCCAGTCTGACACGGGCTCTCACGTGCAGCCCCAAACCACACCATGGTCCCCCCTGTCACCCTTCCACCCGAAAACAGGCAGGGTGGTGGACAGCTTTTTGACCGCTGCAGAGACGGAATGGCAGCTGCATGTTAATAGCTGGGCCAGCATGCGGGTGCTGTGGTTTGGCAGTGGGGGGGGGAGAGAGAGACGGAACTACTGAACAGAATTGTTCTGAAATTCCAGTCCTGTTTCACTCCCACTAATTTGCTACATGTGTGCTGCTGTAGTCCCGTGCAACTTCCTTGTTTTTAACATACTCATATTCCATTTTAACACTTGCATAATTTACAAATCTAATACAAGTTAAGACACATTCTACATGTGTAACACTTAAGAATACTTTGAATTGTTTGGCCTGCAATGTCTTTCTTGTGTCAGGGGATAACTTATCTAACTGTAATCTCCAGCAACATGCTAGGATACCAGGGGACCACGCTGCACTCATCATCCATTTCCATCTTCTGATTCTGACAGAAAACTAGACTCTCTTTACTGTGCATAATGCATAACAGCTCATTTGCCAATTGCAGGCTTGAGGCTGAAGAATACTGAACACGCACCTCAGACTTCCCTGAAGGATATGCAATAAAACGTGAGGGTGTTTATGCCAGAAAGGCCAGGGAGCACACAACCTGAGGTTTACTAAACTTTCGTGAGTCAGCAGATACACAAGGCCAACTGAAACAAATGGAAAAGAGCGCGATGCATGGTGAAATACAATAACACCGTGACGTAATGCAATAAGGCAAAAATGCATTGTCACCTTATTCTGAGGTTAATAAAAAAAAAGCAATATTTTTTCAGTTAGGGTTCCAGTTATTGTATGAAAATAAAAATTTAAAAAACGCTTTTGATGATTTATTATAAATAGAATGTGCATGAGACAAATGACCTTTTTGACTATGCTCTTGGCAGCATTATGAAAGGAGGGTTCAGTAGACTGAAGTGTGTAAACACCAGCTCTATTCCCACTGGCATATTTACACACTGGCACTCACAGAGTGCAACCACACACCGCCTGAAGGATCTCAAACAGGCTGAACACATAGAGGGTCAATAATCCATCTATCTAAACCCCCACAGGTACACACATCTTTTTTACAAACATGCAGCAGCAGTGCATTGTGGGAGAGCCACAGCACCTCCCACACTACAATATGTACTAATATTAGTAGAATAATAGAAACCTTTACTGAGACACATCCTAATCATCACAAAAGCACAAAAAGCAAAAAAGAGTGAAATGTATACTGCATACAACTGACTGTATACTCAACTGAAAAATTCCAGAATAAATCACTTAAACTCATCCACCACCCCTTGCAGGCAAAGGGGGCCAATCACCATTTGCATTATACTCAAATTCCTCTTATTGTAGGCCACGTTATTGTAGGGTTTACTCTAAACGTGTCTCTGCTCAGAACAACAAAACGTGACAAATAAGTTTACTTTTTTAATTCTACTGTAAAGAACTGTCCAATAATGCAAATGATTTTTCAGTGCTTCCTGTCAAGTAGGCAACCACATCTGCTCTTTCTCCAACAGTGGATTCCGTGTCATGCTGCCTGATTTACATGTGCGCACCCAGATGGTTCCCCCCAAAAAACCTGAAAGAAAAGCCTGCTCATGAACAGCCGTAAACTTTGCATCTTCACAGACGACCAGACATTTGAGGCTGAGAGTTCAGATCTGTCCCTGTTAAGAGTCATGTCTGCTCTATGTAGGACAATCCTTGTGAGTCTCAGTTCCATTATAAAGTTACACAAATCATAAATTTTCAAACACTACACCCAGTGAGCTCTAGTGGTCCTACAAAAACCAAATCTTTGATAAATGTTATAAAAGCTCCAAAAAAATTACTGGACTTTTTAAATTGAATATTGTAAGTTTATAGGCATTTATGATAACCTCTCTCTCATGTCAGTTCATTAACATGCAGTGAGCAGAAATGTATATGGTATATGGAATATTTATAAGAGTAAGAAATGCTAACACTACAGTACAATATCATATATAGAATATTATTTTATCCATGCAAAAGTGCAACAAACTTGTTTACAAACAATCCAAATAGATCCAAGTACAGTTCATATTATGCAAAGCTGGGGTCAAACGTTCTCTTGCCTGAGGGCTCATATCCCAAGAAAAACCCATCCCTGGAATTGGTTCCTTTGCCTTTTGCCTACCATCCAAAACAGGTAATGCAATTTTAGCTCTGCGCAAGTTTCCACATTATTATTTACATTATTCAGTAGCTTAGCAAACACTTTTGTCCAAAGCAATGTTACACTTTGTTCATTCCTACAGCTGCATGCTTTGATGGCTGAAAGGTCCATTCTGGCATTGAAATCCAGAAAAAAAAATGGTATAAACCCAGTCCTTCCAATCACATTTTTCATGCTGCATGAATTTCCACAGTTCTACTGCCACCATTAACAAAACCAAAACAGTGTCTAAGCCGGACTTTTAGAATATTGTGCAGGTTTCAAAACATAAGAGAAAAATATGTAATGTTTCAAAGAAATCTAAACTGGGCCCTTGCAATATGAATTTTTGATATCCCATTTCTGCATTCAGCCACTAGCTGGCAGTAAAAGGCATCAAAATCTGGGGATTAGCTATATCTGAGACTTTTACCAAAAAAAGTCAAGATCTGTCAGTTATTATACTTTTGATTGTTTAAATGCTAAAGCAAAGTGAACATGAAAATGACCAGATGCTGACAACTGTTGCAGATGTTGCTTCAATAAGAGATAATAGAATAAAAGTAATGTGATGGACAAATGTCCAACCCACAGTACATCCTGCCTACCTGTGCAATGTATCTCCAGGATAGACTCTGGAAAACATCCATGTTGCATGAAAATGATGGATAACAACTGCTTGTAAGCAATGTGCAGAAGAATATATTTAAAACATTAAAAAAAACAAAAAAAATTGCATATGTAGGGTCAGAAAAGGAAAAAAAAATCCTGTATTATTTTGGAGGGTGATCATTCATTATAAACCTTTTTAGAACTTCTAAATGGTGCCAGTGGACACACACAACACCACATACGTTCAACAGATACAGCAGCTCATCCCCTGGAGGTGATGTCAGTAGCCTCCCTGCAGAATAAGTGGAGAAAATTGCATGACATGAACCCGAGTGTCCAGCTCGCACTCAGAGGTCCAGATTTTCATACGGAGCGAGTGATTCTGAAATAAATACACACAAATTTCCCACACTTTTAAAAAAGGCCGTTTCTTGAAGAAAAGTGACCTGATGCACCAGTGAAACTGCTTAGTATACATTCTGCAGAAAAGTACTCCTGGCTCATCTAGGTGAAGATGAGTGTGGCACAGAGTCACTGGTTTGTACAGTACTGTGCAAAAGTGTTAGGCATGCAACTTCATTGTGTGTTGAGAAGTACAGGTAGATTCTTATCTACCATCAGGGAGGTTTCTGATTGGTCCCAGATTCATTCTGCAGCCTGAGAATGACCTGAGACACCCAATCTCAGTCATACACAACCATGTTGAGCAAAAAGAAGGAATCCTACAACAGATGGTATGGTCCCCACAGAGCCCTGATCTCAACACGATCGAGTCAGTCTGGGAGGACATGCAGAGACAGTCAAAGTCTGCAGAAGAACTGTGGCCAGTTCCTCAAAATGTTTGGAAGAACCTGCCAACCTCTACCTTAAACTGCATGCAGGTTTGCATAAGAGAACATGCGGTTTATTGATTAATAAGTATTCATGGCATTATTTTTGGAACCATCCTTGCTTTATAGCATTTTTCCCACAGGTGCCTAAGACTTTTGCACAGTACTGTATGTCCTCACTGACAGGTGCTACTTGCTGTGTTCTGTACTCTATGGTCACATCAGCCAAGTCCATTATTCCCTTCACTGAACTCCAGCTGAAACCCTGGATGCTGCAACTGGGCATCTCCAGTGTAGACTGCACTCCTCCATCCTCCAGCCCACCACACAGCTACCATACAATTACTCTCAAGGTACTCACTGTACTACACACTAAAAAGCCCTTTTCTCTTTGGCACTTTGAGGAACTCGGGTCCATTACGAGGCAGTGTCCCTGAAAAGGCAGCCAGACCACTAGCATAAATGTGAACTTTACTGCAGTTCTTAGTAGGAATTCAGATGGATTACCACAAATAAACTGGCTTTTAAAATGAATCTTTACTGCCACCATTGTGGACATGGAAAAAGTGGTGCAGATCACTTGTACTGGCAATTGTCAACACTTTGCAATTTATTTGTGACAAAACACTTAATAAAAGGGACTTAAATGAAGAAAATAAGATACACCAAAGTGTTCATTTATCTCTGTATCTACAAAGCTCAGTCTCAGTTTCTTTGTTCTTTATTCGTGACTTTGCTTTCTAGCCGCAGACTCGAAATTTGGCACACATGTATTTCTTACCCCAAGTGAGGTTTTTAGTGATGTGTACCCCCAGGCAGATTGCACATAACTTGTCAGAACGAAGACAAGCAAGCCACTTTGCACACATGTAAACAGATGTATATATGTTATTAATTTTCTCTTTTTCAACTTTCCACTACACTGTGACCGGCACGTTGCTCTCGCTGCTACATGCCAGTCCAACCGCAATTCTGTTTTGATAAACTGGAGAATGATGTGTGTGACAATAACTATATACTAAATGCAACCACCATAAGCGTAATACAGTTTGTTGATTTTAATATATTGTTACTCTTTATTAAAGTCAAGGATGATCCAAAGAAGTATGATCTCAATCTTGTCACTGTTTAGATGTAGGAAGTCATCCGAAATTTAGTAAAAGAGATTTTGATAGGGCTGAGACAGCTATTTCAGTGTGAGGTTTACTATAGATGTAGATTTGATTATCATAGGCACAGAAATCATAGCTCAAGCTATGTGATTTTAATATGTGACCTTTTGGGAACATGTACACATTAAATAGCAACGGGCTTAGAATAGAGCCTTGAGGAACACCAGACTTTGTATCCCTTGTTAAGAGGGATAAAGAAGCAGCAGTGGGCAAGACAGGAGATAAGTAGATGAAACATTAAGTAAAAACAAACAAAAAACCTTATTGGACCAAGTTGCAAGCTGACATCATTCAGAAAGTGAAGGAATGTGGCTTTCAGAAAGTGTCATTCCTCATATATAGTTAAGGGCATGTACTGAAGGTCACACATAGCTAATTCACTGGGCAGACGCAGCAAAACGGATTTCTTTGGACAGGGAACCGTAAGAGCAGAAGACAACAGGTGGGTCCACCTGCTGCTAGACCTGTGACTGGTTAGTGCTGGTTAATTGCAGTCTTTCTAGCTATAAAAAAACTGCACTCCTTCCATCTATATTTTGTTGCATGACCTTAAACCTTGAGGACACTGATCACGCACATGCCAATGAAGACTAAGAAATGGAAGGTTTAAGAAGCGCTGCTCAGGGAATCAGGCAGATCATCCCCGAAACATCAGTCATTATCTTTGCGTACTAAACCGGCAGAAAATTTCTGACCCTCTGAACTCCCTCCCTGTGGACTTCCTTCAGAGCTTCCTGGGCAGAGCCACAGCCATCATCAGGGGCTCATAACCTGTATTCCTTCTCTTCGCTCTGATGGAGTCCCGTCTTTCACTTTCCAGCAGCTTCTTGATACTCTGCCCCTGGGGACACCGCCTTCAAACAGGCTCTCTCCTGTTTAATTACAAAGTTGCCCGTTTCAAATCCTGTGATCTCAGCTTTGTTTACATGACTCCCTCAAAGTGCTGCTGTAAATTCATTATGCAGGAACACGGTGGCTGCCCTGATGAGCAAACAGAAAAGCTAAAACCTATTGTTACCAACATCATACTTCAATGTTCTGCTCAAATATCTAAAACAGTAATAATAATAACACATTTTCATTAGCCATTCATCCATCCATTTTCAATATTCACTGGGCTGGTGCAGGGTGCTGGACAAAGTGCCATATTGAGTCTAACAGCAATTTAAGTTTAACTGACACAAGACACAAAGACAAAACAATCATACCGACACATAAGGAGATAAATTAGAATGGCAATTCTGTGAAAGGAAACAGTATTTTTAACCATAGCATTTGATTCACTGTGTTTTCTTTCTATCCTTTCCTGCCACAGAAACATAATTCCACCAATCTCGTCATCACTGCCATCAAATAATAACATACCTTCAGGTAAGTTATTTCTACAGTTAGATATAATGACATAAAGGAAATAAACTGACTAATTTCAGTTTGTCAGGGGCAAATATAAGTTCCTATATGTAGCTGCCTGTTTGTGAGGCTGTCAGACATATCTTATTAAAGACTTCGCAAGGTGTCACTACCTCCCACAGCCGCCACTTAGTTTCCCTACTTCGGTCCCCTGAAGTGGTGACACGGCTGTCGAAATGGCTGGCACGAGCATCAGCGCTGCCTGGTGGAAACAATTTCACAGTCACCCGCCCCAAACACAGGCGGGACCAGCTGGTTGCTGCCGGTCGCGGGTGTGAGGCAGGGCGGAGGACAGCCGGGTAGGCTGGGCGCGCTTTTGTTGGCTGCGGGGCACCAGAAGTCCCTGGAGTGGTGTCTGCTCACCTTCAAACAACATGCCCTTGTGGCTGTCATTAAAAATGAGAGCAGGAGAACTGTGGACAGAAGGGCCTGGGAGGTAAATGAGGTCCAAAGCAACAGAGGAGAGACCAAAAAATTACGGTTCTGCTACGTCCTGGAATGTAACCTGGTGCCAATTTCGATAGTACATGATGCGATCAAGGTGTTAACCAGGCAGCTTTATTTCATTAAAGTATAAATACATCCAACAACAGTTCATATATAATACTGCTGCACATTTTTAAAATCTATTTATTATTCCCTTTTCTTCAAACACTCATCCAGTGCAGGGTTCCAGTAGTCCAGAGTACAAGGTGGATACATAGGTACAATATGCAAAGCTAATTAGTCTAATTTGATTTCTTAAATCTTGAAACATTATAAGAAAGACTACCTTAAAAATGCTGAAAATAAATATTACTCCATATTTTCCTATTTGGTGCCAAACCTTTCATGAAATAAACATGTGCAGCTGCAAACACTATATAACTGTGCTGAATTAATCCCATCCCACATTTCTACTCAGGTTGGGTGTATTTTACAGCCAGCTAAAGGCTGTTTGCAGGCACACAGACTGCACTCGCTAAACATAAAGTTAATTTTTGGAAATTTATGTCTCTGAAAATTCAAACGTTTGCAATAAGTACAGAGTGAGCAGATGTTAGAAAAATGCAAGAAAATTAC
Organism: Arapaima gigas; assembly: GCA_900497675.1. Classification (NCBI taxonomy): domain Eukaryota; kingdom Metazoa; phylum Chordata; class Actinopteri; order Osteoglossiformes; family Osteoglossidae; genus Arapaima; species Arapaima gigas. Next base: position 858,473 of record UFQX01000051.1, read on the forward strand.
CATCTTAACCAATGAGGAGATGAGCGCATACAATCCCGAATTTCCTTTTAGAGTTTCAGTGGGTTTAAAATCAACAGAAGCTGAGGTCCGAGTTCCACTTGAGCACTGTTGCCTCTTATTCACCAAAATTTTTATGTGCCGGGCACTCTGTGCCACAACTTCACAAAACCTGACCTCCTGAAGTTACCCAAACACAACCACAAGCCTGCCTGCACTGAAGGGCAAAGGACAATGAGAAGATATATGGATTGATAGATGCAGAAGTTGACAATTGTTCTCCATACTACCTATGGGTTTGTTTAAGGTCTTTTTGTTGTATCACATTCCTCCTCCCATTGTCCAGCCTCCCTCTTTAGTTCATTCAAGCTGTTCACATCACCTGTAGAAATGTTACTGAGCAAACTGCTGCGAAAAAAAAACTGCACCGGCTCCAACAGAAGACCATCTGCAGCAGTGATCTGATCTACATGCTCCAAAAGACCTGAGCCTGTTGAGAAAGTAAAGGTGACACTGACCTTTCTTGTACACAGAATCAGTGCTGTAAGTCCTCTCTGGCCTACTGTTCAGGTGCACTCCCAAGTTCTTATATGCCCCAAAAACCTCCACCTCCTCTCCATCAGTGATCACTGAACACAATGGACTCTTGAATTTCATCAAGTTCTGATTCTGAGTTGCAGTAGGTTTCTTTAGTCTCACTGAGCCTCTGTATTCACCCATCTGCCTGATCCAGATACATCCAACCAAATCCAATATAAACATCCAGGAAAGAAGAAACCATGTGACTGATTACAGAATGTAAAACCATGTTTAACAGAACTAAGCAAAACAGTGACCCATCTGAACATCTATCTGTAGTCAAGACATGGAAACTGAAGTGGTGTGGCCATATTACAAAGTCAAGAGGTCTTGCAAAAATCATCTTGCAAGGCACTGTGCCAAGAGGAAGAAAGAGAGTTGAATAAAGGGAGAAATGGGAAGACAACATCCATGAGCAGCCCGGTTTGACCTTTGCCACATCTCACAGAGCAATAGTGGGTCACACTGTCTTCAGAATCAAGCATGACATAAGAATAAATTTTAGTGCATTGTACTGTATTGCATTGCAGTGGATGTAGAGAGACTGTGAGAAAGTCATCAGTGGTGCCCACATGACCTTCAAAGTTAAGGGAATAATGATGATGATGATACTTGAATTCCACCTTCTTTTAAAATGACCTTGACTGTCAGAGCTACTATAAAAATCTTGCTGATCAGTTGCCAAAACCTTTTTAGAAAACAGCAGTACAAGTTTGACAAGACGTTTGATCATCCTGTGGGTTATGTTTCGGGGACATGTACTGCTACCTCGCTGACCTCTCCAATCCCTGTATAGAGCAGCCTGAGGGCGGTGGAAGGGGGCACTGTACATCACCTTGATGGATATACTACAGCGTTAACAGCGTCTGCCTGGAGTCAAAGACGCCCCTGGTTCTGTCCACATGGCTTGCTGCGATTACGGCTCCCATTTGTGGCGGCCTGAAGCAGCTCAGCTGGCTGCCGAACCTCATTACTCGTGATGGCTGTGTAAGAATCACACGGACATCCGCATCGGCCGCAGTGATGGTCTCAGTACGGGGAATTACTTATTCTATAGTCAATAATGTATGGGTCAGTATGACATAGGCATAGCTACTCTATTACTTAAATGTTGTTTCATTATGTGAAATGTGTCCATCTGAGCATTTATTATCCTTATATGGGCAAATAATATACACTCCTTATATATACAGTTTAAGGGTTAAGCCAGGCCTTGTTTGTGCAAATATGCTTTCCAGTAAGGTGTTACCACAATTCATTTATGATGCCCAGCTATTTAAAAAAATAAAAATAAAAAAAAAACTTAAAACTTTTTTCCTACATGTAACATAAAGATATTTAATTGTTGGCTTTAATAAGCCCCGGCTTTATTAGATGATTTCAACATTCTTACCATTCAGATGCCCAACACTGGCATCTATCGCTCACATTTACATATATAGCTGACACATTTCACCAAAGCAACTTTAGGGATTTACCCGTTTATACAGTTGGATAACTTTTGGTCCTTAAATTTCAGTGTGGTGGGTGTAACCGCTGTGCCACCTGGTGAACTCACACCAGAAAAACTGGGGGACAGGACAATGCTGGCAAGCAGCACAATTCACAAACAGTAACTTATGTACTGATCAAATGATATTATCACTGTAGACACATAATAATAAAAAAAGGCTTAAACTAAACGGAACATAGGCACCAGAGGTGCTGAAGTGGTCAGAGCCACTACCTTCAGACTTTAGGGAGCCAGGTTCACATCCCACCTCCTGCTGTAGTGCATTTGAACAAGGTACTTACCCTGCACTGATACAGTAAAATTATCCAGTTATGTAAACGAGTAAATCACTTTAGGGAAAGAATAACAGCTAAATGAATACATTTAAATGCATCCCACAGGTTAGAAAAAAGTTTAAAAGTCACTATTCAGGCAGTTACTGCAGATTAATTCTCTATCCATAATGAAATCCCAGTGGGGTCTGGGGTTAAAACTTTGTTTGTTATGTAGGACCAGGGTGACAGGGACAAGCCTGGTTAAAAAACATGATGTGGGGACAGTGACGAGTCGCTTGCCTGCCTGAGCAGAACACCGCACACGATGCCCTGCCAGTTACCCGCAGCCTCTGTTGGTCTCCTCTGCGATCATTATTAAAGGTGTCCATCTGGTCTATCATGATCTGCAGCCCGGGGGAGTCATCATCACCTGTCCAGTCAACAGAACCTCTCTGTCCTCCGGACTTGGAGAGCTGGCCGCTAATGCGGACCCCCGACTGCTCAGCGGGCATTCGTGGGGCTGCCATTTCTGCCTCTCTTCCACCACAAAGTCGTGTTCAGGGAGAGGCCAAGTTTGTTTGGGTTAAATGCTACCCTGAGACTTTGCTTTAAATTTTAAATGGCTGCGACAGAAAAGGGTCCACCGTGGAGAGTGACTCAAATCTAAAACAACATTACTGAACCCTGGCGGTGAAGATGTTTTTGAGAAACATTCCAACTTCGAATATAAAAAACGATGGTTGCAAACTTCAAAGCAACAAGGTCCAAATAAACTAGCAAATAAATAAATTCAGGCATCACAACATTCTCAAAATATAACATTGTTTGTTTGCAGAATGCATTGGGTCCTCGCGTGTACCTGTGAACACTGGTAACATTTGGGGGGTGGGGCATGGTTTGGGACCTGAACTGGAAACAAAAGAGTAAATGCAGAAATAAGAAATTAAATGACACACAAGGCAAATTAATGAGCTAAGGAGGAGGACGGAAAGGAAAAGGAACTAAAGTTGCGGAAGCGGAAGCGTGGCGACAGGGAACACACCTGAGGCGTCCGCGCGCGTGCCTACGCAGGCTCAGCTTGTCGGCCTCCTCCTGAACGCAATGCAGCGACGGCGAGCGGGTGTGTGAGCTGCGGGAGCTCCCTGTGCTCTGCAGGCTGCTGTCGGCTGCTTCGGCGGGGGGCTGCCCTGCCAACGGGGGCAGGCTGCGCAGGGATGGTGCCGGTGAGCAGGAAGGCCGACCCTCGGCGTTCAGGTTGTTGTCACTGGCAGAGCGCAGCAGGGACCGGGGCGATGTGAGAGTGCCGCTGCCTGTAGCCCGCCGGCGGTTGGTATAGGTTGGGGTTTCCCTGAAAGGCACTGATGGAAGAAACAGGGTGGAAACGGGGCATTAAACTCTGACCGCTACTGGAGAACTGCAGGAGTTCCCAACATGCCCCTCACTGCTTACAACAAGTGATTTGGATTTAATGTGCTGGTAGCTAGTGTAGAGTGAGGTGCCACTTTGAGCTTAAAGAAACCCGGTGAGATCCCACCTCCTGCTGTACTACCCTTGGGGAAGATATTTACTGTGATATGATAAAGCAATAATTACCCAACTGTATAAATAGAAGAAACACTAACAAAGTAAAATGCTTTGAAAAAAACTGCCAGTAACTTTAATAACATACATAATAATTTATAACCAGAATGTTTTGCCTAAACTACTTTTTTGCAGTACTATACTATCCTTCAGAAATTAAGTTAGAAAAACTGGACACACCAGATTCCCCATGATTATTATGCGGCTACGTAGTGGTTGGAGTTGTGAACAGATTAGTCTTCCTGTCAAAACCGTTTTCATAAGCTGAGAAACCAGTGTGGTAGGAGAAGTAAGATCATATTAGGCAGGTCAGTGAGTGATGGAAGTTGAATTTGATTCACAATCTGCCACTGATTTGATATGAGTTATGCGATGAATGTTATCAATGATCCACTGGTGCTTGGTGGACCCAGAAAGAGTTAAAGACTATAAAGGAACAGACGGACATGCTCATTCTTCACGTGGCTGTTCATGGAGACAGGTTTGCCCCATTTTCCCACAGTCCCTCCCTAACTGATGGCCTGCCATGGCTCTACCCACAGCGTCACTTCTGACCGGCTCCAGGTTGTCGGCCATCCTGCCAATAATGCACTATTGATTCTCCACCATGTGGACCATCACAGCGTCGTACACAGGATCCTAAGGCCCTGCACCATGGTACGGTGACCATTCACAAATGTCTAGTCACGGCAGCACAGTATGAGATCCTGCAACCAGCTGACTAGATCCAGGCACAGGAAAATTGTTCCTAAGAGAACAGAAAGTATGCAAAGATAACAGGCCAGTTTATTAGATACACATGGGCCTACCCTAAATGGAGGCACTGCACATTGTTATAACGCTGTATTTAAAGCATGAAGATGTCTGGAGATTGGATTAGAATAAACATTTAAACCTTTGAAGTGACTTTGAACATGACTTGATCTTTGGTGACAGTTGCACCAGTTCCAACATTTAAAAAAAATGCACCTTAGAGGATTTTTGGACACTGCAGTTCCACAGCCATGGTAGTGCCCTTACTTTATTACAGTAGCCTGTGGCAACAAGTCCAGCATAAACAGTGTACCTAATAAAGTGGCCAGCGATAGTATTTCAAACAGTGTCTTGAAGCTAAGGAGCTTGAAGTTCATCAGCATGTTTTACAGTAATGAAATTTATGTTAATGGAAAATTTGGCAGCAGTAGTTTTGTAACACTGCTGCAAAACCGAGACACGCTGTAGGGGGGCAAATAAGTATATAAAAGCAAAATTAAATTGAGCAAAACACAGGCTACACAAAGAAACAGGAGAGTGGTGTGAACAGTATGGATGGAGATGCACACATTCCGCTGGCGACTGAAAATGGGTGCATAGCCAAAATACGCTTGATACCAGAAGCCATGTGGATCGACTGTCAGTGCACACCTGTGCTTCTCATGCATGGGCACACATCCCCCTACATTGTGTGTGTGTGTGTGTGTGTGTGTGTGTGTGTGTGTGTGGGGTCCACATATGCATGTGATACCTACTAGTCGTCGTGTTCCTCAGCCACGTGACAGAGGGACTACACTAAGCGGCTTAAAAGTCATTTTGACCCGTGAGTTTGAAATTGTACATTAAACTCCGGCACTTTGGAAAATTATGGAAATCGCACACCAACCACAGATCGACGCAAGCAATTTAGCATTAGCGGCCATGACTAACAGCGTATGGGGGGGCTACATCCCAGAAGTCTTTTGTTTTAATCTTACTTGCTTTTATTAACTGTGAATCATTGTTATTAATTATGCCACTTGTTGCTTGATGCAGTGAATAAATGAAAAGTCAATTTACACAACTCAGATTTTTGCAAGTGACGCTTGGGGCTAAGACAAGTGGAATCTGGCGCCACACTTTTTTTGCTATTTATAATTTTTTCTGGTTGGTTACAGTTAAACGTCTTTTGCTTAAGGGATAAGAGTGTAGAGTGGCATTCTGGTGCACTACAGGCTGCTGGACATCCGAAAAGAGATCAGTTTTATAAAACACTTGAAAGAAGCAAAGTGTCAAGCTGCAGATTCTTTCATTATTGTCATCATTTACTGCAAAAAAATATGTCGACTGGTTTTGCTCTGTTAAATACTGTAATTTATTTTAGAAGTGTTATCAGTTTTTAGTAGATGACTGCTGTGTTTAAATTGCTCACCTTATTTTTCTGCCCATTGAAACTGTTTTGACTGGGTGAACTGGAATAACGTCATATTTCATAGGAGCAGAACTGACTGGAGTTGAATTGTATTATTCATTCGTGTAACTGACATTTTTCACCAAAGTAACTTAAAATGTTAAGCTCATTACAATAATTTACCTGTTTTTATTCTGGCATCATTTTAATTTTAATTTGTATTTACTGAATTCAAACATACACCTTGCTCATAGGTACTTACAGGAGGTGGGAATCAAACCTGGGTTTTCTGGGTTTAAGATTGGCACCGTCAACCACTATGCCACCTGCTCCCCGGTTGCTCTGAACTGGAGGATTCAGTTTGTTGCCCTTGCTGTCCACATGGTGTAAGGGCCAGCAGATCACAGGTGAGGTGACAAACTTTAAGACAAAGACTGACAGGTTCAAGTCTCATGAATTTCACCCGCGAAGGAGGCAGCTTATCAGGACCACTGCATGAAAACACACCAATGGACATACGCATAAAAATAAAATATATTTTGCCTATTTCCTACATCCGCTGCCATACAAAGGAGTCACAGAGTGATGGATTTAAGTACACACCCACCCAGGGTGGTCAGGAAGAGCCCTGCAGTGGGACTCTCAGAAATAGGGCTCCAGTCTAGCAGACATGATGCACTGTACCCGTGTGGATGCTGTGACTTCATGTGGTGCCTGTGTGCACACCCCCGGCACGGTCGGACGGCAGACTGGCCGACATGCCCCATTCCCAGCAATACTCGTATCGCTCATGTACCCAGGCTGCCTTTGCCTCTATGGCTTCACTGGCACTGCGCCTCTGAAAATACGTGTAGCGTTAAATTTATTTTTCCCGATGTAGGATCTGACTGAGAAATGCATGGTGGGAACGTCACAGGTGGAAGGGCTCCTATCTTCACACTGAGGGCCATATGGAAATTGAATTTGCTTCCATGTATTGTTAACACAATATCAATAGTTACCATCACAGCATTGGTTGCAGTAGTCTGCCGAGTGAAGTTCACTCAAAAGGCAAGATAAAAAAAGGGTAAACAACGGTTATTTTCCCGAACAGCTACAAGCTGTTTCTTCCATCTAACTATTTAAACATCAAAGGGATAAAGTAATGGGCCAAAATGCACAGCCACAAACAGTACAGTTTTTGCATTTGTCTGATTTATTAAGAGACTATAAATTACTTTTGAATTGTGCTCAGTCATTTTTGCAAACAAACATGGGGAAAAAGTGCTGCACATTTCAGCAGCACTAAATAATCACAAACTAGGACTAAAATATTTAAGGTCATAAGTGCATCTTGTGTAGCAGTAGCATTACAGCTTGTCAGGTATTAGCAATAATATTGAACGAAATTGAACGTGAGGAGGTGTGCATATTTTAGGAGATATGCACACCTCTCTTTATGCATAAATTACACACACACGCACACACACACCCAAATGGCCATTTTCGCCTATAGGTTTGAACAAGCTACCCTGATGCTCCCAGGCGCATCCTGAGCACCTCATATTGCACATGGATTCTAATCTCCGGCTGTCGTGGCAACATGTACAGCCCACTGTAATCAACTCAACTGCTGTTGCTATGGCAATACGTCCAACATCCCACTTACCAACATCTGACGGTTTGTGAACCTTTATAATTTCAGCCAGATCAAAATTCCCAGCTATTATGGCAACCTGCAGGAACACAAATCATAAAGACAGACAGAGGGTCAAAAAAGAAATGTGCTCGGGAACGAACAGGCAATGGCTTCAATGGCCAACTTTATTTAGCACAAAAATAACTCATCAACATGTCATTCTAAAAACAATAGGCTTAATGTTATTGAGGAATTAAAAAGTCAGCGTGTCTCCTGACAGTTATCCTGTACAGATACCACTGTGGAACAAAGGAAACATGACATGCTGTGGTATGTACCATGATAATGTGCTGCGCTCTTCTGAGGCACTGGAGTGGCAGGAAAATCAAAGCTTTTCCCCCCTGCGTGTTTTCTGTGGATGGAAAACACTACCTGCTATGCATCATTGTGCAAAAGCCGTGAAACACACCTTTGCAGATGTATGTAGCAGATGCTGTTCTCAAAAGCAAAATGCAACCCGGATGAAGGAACCATGGAATCTGCAGCCCCATTTGACGAAATCTGGTTGGTTTCAATTTTGTGTCCAAACATTCTATTCCAGTTTAACAACCCAACACTGTTTTCATAGGGAAAAAACCAAACAGAAGGAGGCACGGACCAAATAAAGACAAGGGCGTCAACATCCTTCTATCCTTTTGAACACTTTCTCTCTACGCTACTCCATAAATGGTCAGATGCTTAATTTACTCCCATGTCCCCATATTGTTGCACAGTAATGTATGGTGTGGGACACTGTAAATCTTAATTTATTCTTTGTAAGCATACATGTTGACCGGAGAATACATCAACATTACAGCTCACTTTGCCCACTTTGCCTTCCTGAATGGCTGTCAAAGGCATGACGCATTACAATAATAGTGTTTCTTTATTTAACTGAAGCGTAATGCGGGGGTAAGTGGAGGGACCGAGACCGGGATCGGATTGATGCTTCCAGGGGACAGGGCTCCACCTCTGTCTCTCGTACTGGAGTAAACATGTGCACCTGCAGCTCGATACGGTGAGACCTACAGCTAACGGACTTAATTACCTCAGAAATATGTCCCTACTGGGACACGTCTGTGTTCAGCACCGTAAACCCAGGACGCAAGCGTAAACATGTTTATAAAAGACGGCAATTTTTTTTCTGTCGCCACCGGTGTGATTCACGAGATGGGCTTAAATGTCATTAAAACGGACTCAACGGCTGCCTCCGCAGGTGATGACATTAAACAGGACCTGCACAGCCGAACCCCTGGATCCTGCAGTGCAATGATTCTCTGCTGAAGGAAGCAGAATCCACCCGGGCCCTCGGACCTGGTCTGTGGCTCTTTATTTAATTAACATGCTGTTCGCAAATAATTTTCCTCTTGGCCCAGCTGAACGCTCTGGCGTATGTTTACCTCAGCAGCTGGCTGGCTGGTTCAGCCCTGCTTGGAACCAAGATTTTTATTTGTTTATTTTCTAATACTTTGGTTCTATCTATCTATCTATGTATCTATCTATCTATCTACAGTACTGTGCAAAAGTGTTAGACATGCAACTTCAGTGTCTGTTGAGAAGTACAGGTAGATTCTTATCTACCATCAGGGGGGTTTCTGATTGGTCCCAAATTCATTGTGCAGCCTGAGAATGACCTCAAACACCCAATCTCAGTCATACACAACTATGTTGAGCAAAAAGAAGGAATCCTGCAACAGATGGTATGGTCCCCACAGAGTCCTGATCTCAACATGATCGAGTCAGTCTGGGAGGACATGCAGAGACAGTCAAAGTCTGCAGAAGAACTGTGGCCAGTTCCTCAAAATGTTTGGAAGAACCTACCAACCTCTACCTTAAACTGCATGCAAGTTTGCATAAGAGAATTGATGGTGTTTTAAAGGTAAAGGGTGGTCCCACCAAATATTGATTTGATTGAGGTTTTTTTTGTCTCCTGCACTTTTTAGAAGGTTTATTGATTAATAAGTATTCATGGCATTATTTTTGGAACCATCCTCACTTTATAGCATTTTTCCCAGAGGTGCCTAAGATTTTTGCACGGTACTGTATCTATCTATGACCATTTTGGCCGAACCCAGCTACATCTATAAGAAATGGCTGCAAGACTGTGCTGTGAATGTTGAAGCCTCATGACATGATAGGTGTCAAAGGCGCACTGCTGGCTATCCCCTCGTGGCCCCCTTGGGTTGTGTGCATGGCATCCGCTTCCCAACAGCCTGTGGCTCTGCTTTGATAATATCTTGTTCCAATAACGCTCTGCTCTTCACATCATAATGCCGTGACCCTTCCATTTTTCTCTGAGCCTCAACAGTGCCGTGCCCTGGCCACGTCTGCAGGGGGTCAGGTTAATTTCACAAGGTGGCCATAGCTGGCCATTCTTCAACAAGCTGACAGTGACACTGAGCCTCAAATGCGGGGTGCTGCCAATTTTGATGCTACTTCTAATGGAAATGTGACTGATGGATGACTGCTCAGAAGAACAGGCTGCTGTCGGTGTTCCTGCTCGATCAGACGCACGTCGTATGTATAGCACACTGCTATTCTGCACACCGGATGTGCTAAAATGCTATGAAACACCCCTATAACATACAAGATGAATCAGGCTGTAGGGGGTCACCCCTCCCTCAGTCAAAGGTGGAATCACCCACATACCCTTGTTGCTCAAAACCTGTAAACTGGGCCCTCATCCACCTCTTTAACCTTCCCCTCTGCATGAATAACCATCATCATGAATTAACATGCATAATGGGATGTGGCTGAGGCTAACATCCGCTGTCATAAAAGTTACAAGGAGCATTTATTTATTAATTTGATGAACTGCAGCGTATGGGTGCCTTTTTATTTTCCATTTTTTTGGGAAAGCGATCAGAGGCGGACATCTGTTGACTAAAGCCACTTCTCCGCGGGGCTGACCAAATGTCACATCCCTGTTGGTGATGTCACAGGTGCCAGATCAGCGAGGCCTCTTCCGCGAGCCGCATCTGTCCAGATATGGCCATCCGCAGGACCCGCATTGGTGCGAACAGAGTTCTTGTCCAGCTTGGCTGTGGACCAGCACTGGGACTGAAGCAAAAATATCCTTGGATCTCTTAGTTACCATCTGAGGGCCCCTCATCAAAGCGCCAAACTCAAACTTCTGTTAAGGGAAGAACATGCCCAGTAGTCCTAGAATAATGACAAGAATTACTGACCCAAAGGATGGTTTTTGGGTAAAAATATTTTTGTCTTTTTGGACTGTGACCTGCTGAACCTAAATGAACTGTAGACTTAAACCATATTTGGTCCCGTTTCTTAGGATGTGCACTGGGTTCTACATTTTTTTGAAAAAATGATGGACATGAAGTAGTGACAGATCTGACCGTAGAGCCCAAATGCTCTCTCACACTTTCCTCGTAACATCTTTTATATATACTGTGTGTGTGTGTGTGTGTGTGTGTGTGTGTGTGTGTGTGTGTGTATGAAAATGCCTTAAGATTAATAGCTTGGTTGTTTATTAACAAGTGAATCGGCACTAAAATGAAGAACCTGCTACCATCCTCTCAAAGGACCAGATTCAAACCACCTCCTGTTACCTGTAGCAAAATATTTATCCTGAACTGATGCAGTAAAAATTACCCTGCTGTATAAATGGGTAAAAGCTTAAAGTACCTTAACATTGTGAGCTGGTTTGGAGAAAAGCACCAGTCAAATGCATAAATAACTAATTTAACTGCATCTTGTTAATTCGGCTTTAACACTTCGGTCTCTGAGTGAAAGGCACGATTTGTGCTGTCATGGTTCTTTCCCTATGGTGCGCCCACATCTACGGAGAGCAGAGGGTTGGTTAAACTGGAGCAAATGTAATTTTCACCTACCTGGAAAGCTGTTTGACTGTTGTAGTTCTTAATTTCTTTATTCGCCCCCCGAAACAGAAGGACCCTTGCACAGCTATCCTGAAAAAGAGAAGGGGATTGCCATGGTTACGGAATCCATCTGCTCAATTCTTTGCCCACTTTAAATTGTGACACATGCAAAGGTTTCCGAAGAAATTTCTTTCCTTCCTTCCTTTCTTCCATCCATCCATTCCACATGTCCTGCTCAGGGCTGCAGAAGTCACGAACCTAATCCAGAATCAATGGGCACAAAACTATGAAACAACACCCAGTGTGACCCCAGTCCATTGTAAGGTGGTAGATTTCATACGTCAGTTGGATGGTTTCACATCAGATGTCCGTCGTGTGAACCACCTTTTTCATGCATGTACGAGAGCACTCGGTTCCACCATCAGGACAGTGAACACCTGGCTGTCTGTAGGTGCTGCAGTGATCAACACTGACAGCCATCTCAGGTGCCTGAGGGAACCTGGGCCAGTTTGCATTCTCTGGGCCTCCTTGCCCAGGTGACCAGTCAGGCTCAATGAGCCACTGAGGGAGGTCGCACTTCCGGTACTTCCCGAATGACATCCACCGTGCACAGTGCTGCTTAAGTACAGACACATCATCAGTTATCACCTCCAGATATGTCCTCTCTTATTCTCCCCTCCTCGGGAGAAAAACAGACAGATGACTCCCTTCTGACGACAACGTAGTTTAGGCTTGCAAAAGCCGGGCCGTGTATTTGTTACCCGGCTTTTTTTTCAGAAAGGAAAAACAGAGAGTTTGATATATATTGACCACAGAGGTCACTGTTGTGGAGTGTTGCTCGCACTTTTTGTCTCAGACATCCAGCTGTCATCAGGATAACACCACCTCCAGCTCTCCATGGGAGATGAAGCAGAAAGGGCTGCTAAAGAGGACAATGAGCGGCAAAACCTATCGATCACAGTCTGTATTGGGGTGGGGCATGGAGGCAAAGGATAACCCAGCAGACCAGGGAGAGGTGTGCAAGTAAACAACAGTGGGCAGTTGAAACGCTCGCTCGCTCACTCACTCACTGAGTGCCATTTGCGCTTGTCCCAGTCAGCGTCATGACAGCTGAAGCACAGGGTGCCGGACAAGACAAGCTACAACCTGGAAGCAGAAGGTGGAATTCAAGGAGCCAAAAATGGAGAAAATCAGGACTCCCACATTTGGGCACTGTCTGCTGGTTGAGTCAGGATAAACGGTGATTTCGCAGCCCCAGTTCCACATGTTGTTGTCTGGACTGGGACACTGTGTTGAGCCGATACAGAACGGACAACGCTGACAGCTCTTCCTGGTTTGCCTGAAGAAGATGAATTTGTTTTTTAAACAGGAGGATGAATGACTAGTGGGTCCACACGAGGCGGTGGCCTTTCTGACAATCAGACTCCCACAGCAATAATGACCCCCAGCCCCTCAACACTGGTCTCTCACACAGTCGCTTTTGTACCCTGGATGGCGTCATTATCCAGCCCCCACTTCTGCTGGGACCAATTAGACGGGATGTGATGAGACCTGCCAGCCTGCCGTCCATTATCCTCCTCTGGATAGGAGGCGTCACTGCCGCACACACCATCATTTTGCCTTAATGACCAATAAGCGAACAAGGCAACTCATACCCAAGCAAACATGCTGCCACCGGTTGGTGCATAATCAAATGGTACAAGAAACAGTGGATTCCACAGCTTCCTTAGGAGCATGGGAGTCACTGGTCACACCTGGTGACCTTTGCCCCTTTGTGTGGACTTGCAAATTTAGCGATGCAGACCACGAATTGACCACGGTTCCACAGGTGGCCTACATACACTTCCCAAGAATCTTCAGGCTGCTTTGGTCTGGCCCAGTCTGCGGTGAGGGGCGCCTCCACCAAGAGGAAGCATCCGGAACACGGGAACGCTGGTCTCCCTGCACATCCCACTCAATTCTTGGAGAGCACTGGACATCTGGTTGCTCCCGCTGCCATGACTCACGGATCTCCAGAACGCAGTCCCTCTGGGGGTTTGTCAAGACTCACTCGCAATCTGCACGGTATTAATCACAGCGCTCTGACTCAGCTGGCACGGTGGCGGAGGCGCTCGAGACAAAGTGTCTCAGCTGGGAGCTATTAGCATGCTGGCATCATTACACAAAAGCTATTCTGAAAAGAGTTTTGCAGGATGACCTCACACGCTGTGTGGGGTCTGTCCCCTTTCAAAGCACAGTAACAGTCCTCTGACTCTACAGTGCCGCTACTGTACCCACAATGCCTGCAGAGCACTGGAAGAGTCATGTCATCTTTAACTACCAGCAGCACCTGGGTTTCAAAGCAGGAGGATGAGAATTTTATTGATCCCAAAAGAAAACTACATGAGGCTACAGCAACATACAGTGGCAAAGTCACCGGAGAGAAAAAACATCCCTTTTAGACAAGTATATAAAAATAAGCAAATAAGAAGCAAATAAATAAAGTGGCACACACCCTCGGTATCAATAACACAGAACGGGACAAAACGGAATATAGCGCAACAGGCAGCAGAGAGCAAAACGGCAATAAACTGCTTTTTACTTTTTTTATATTTACAGTGATATTCCTCAAACTATTTTTTCTGTACTCACAGAACGCAGTTGGGACACTGGCTGCAAAGGTATGCAGCTTCGCAGGGATATACTGCCCTCTAGTGGCAGCATGTAACAACGGCACTCTGGACATGCAGGGAAGATTAATGAAACAATTATTCAAAGTCTAACCTTGAGGACAAAATAAGATTATAAGAGAAACATTGCTCAGAATTACTTAGAAAGCCATTGGCTTAATGAATAATACATAATCTCTGGCAGCCTTTTAGAAACACTGTCAGCGAAACTAATAGGCAGTGAGCCAGTATAAAATGTCTGGGGTATTTTTAATTATTATTTTAATTGTGCATTCATAATGCCCACGACTTCCGATTTTAGCCGTGCACAAAAGAGCAAAGACTTCTTTTTTGCAATAATATGGACTTACTGAGAATGCGCAACATAGTTTGGAATTCCAGACATTAAAAAAAATGCAGTGCTGCCACTGCACATCTCACATCCAGAATAGATGGAAAATATTATTTAAAGAAAACAAAAGTCAGCCAGGGCAGGAGAAGGAGAGATACATTTCTCTCTGTTAGGGCCCGACTGGGCCAGCACCCTAAGGCGGCTGTCCAACTCGAGGGTTGGGTCAAAGTCGAGCCTTGGTGATTTCTCACGTGGGCCTCCCTGTAGGGGTGGGTACCATGCTGGATTAACGTCACCATCTTCTGCTCGTGTATCTGAGCTGTGAGAAGAGGAGCCACAACAAACACAGGGAGAGCATTCAAACTTCACTCAGACTGAGGTGGAATCTAACCCTGATCCGATCTCACAACCTACTGGTCATGAGGCAACAGTGCTACTCCAGTGTCCCCACCGTGCTGCTTAAGATGATGAAATGAACCATAACATAAGAGCACAAAAGGTGGGACAAAACTGTTTAGCAGAGGCTGCTTTTAAAAGCTTTATAATGAGCATCAGAGGATCGCCAACCTGCCAACCTCTTGTTCCCTGACTGCTGTTTATAGGTCAATTTTGATGAGAATTACCACCTGAAAAAGACAAATGCGTCATATGTGTGTTCTGGATGATAGAATAATACTGCAAAAAGTCAAGTACTACAGAGTCATATTGTTTTAAATTTTAAATTATTACTCAATACAAAAACTTAAGAACGACTGATTCGTTTGTAGTTACAAGGGCCGAAATGGAGGAAAAATTTGCAAACGTTATGCAGAGTTTATGGAAACAGATTTTTACTTTGAGCTTATAAAATAATCAGCTGTTGACCAAGTACATTATGTGAAATACTTTCTGCCACTAATACTATATGCAGAACTGAAGCCTTAAGGTTATGCAGGTGACAAATAAGGCCATTACACCACAAAGCAGATTCTGTATCGTGCTGTTTAAGGATAAGCTGTCTGTGGAACAATTCAAAACTGAAAAATTGTAAATGCACAGATAATTCATACGCAATAAGAACACAAATGCAGAGGAGGGGAATAAAAATGTGAGTCGAATACAGTACATTCTGCCGAAGGCACCAGTGCAGAACATAACAATACTTCCTCTAGGGGGCGACAAGCCATCAAAGGGTTAGTTTTATACGCGTCAGAAGTCACCCTTATGTAGCTGTATCACGCCAGTGTCACGCCAATGTCACAGCTAAGGCAGCGCTACGACACGTTGAAAATATTCCGCAGCAGAAGTGAGAGGTTTTGGGCCCATAAGTTATAGCAGACAGTGACTGTTTAAATTCTCCTTACACGGTGAGGCCGTTTTCACGAGTCAATACTACATTTATACCGAGATATCTGGCAGTGGATTACCAAGGTAATGCAGGTTTAAAGGTTTTTTTACAAAGTTTGAACAGGTTCAGCTAAGCAGTTCATACAGTAGTTCGGATTACACCGAGCGCCGATTTGCCAGTATTTTAAAAGGGGGAAAAAATAAACAAGTAATGTGTTTTCAGCTCAATGGAAAACACCTATATAACTACCAACCTGTGATTTCAGCATGATAAACACTGTAAACACCAGTTACCTCATTAGAAAAGACTTAACGTTGTCCTTAATTTGCACGTTTATGCCGTGAGGCGCAGTTTTTACGGTAACGGATGCCTGGCTTTAGATAAATTCATAACAGTGTGTAATATAGTTTATTATAACAAATGCAGTATTATTACTGTACGCTGTACGGTACTGTGTGGTATTTATTTGCACATTTTCACATTTATTTAGATTTTTACTTCTGTCTTTTTTTTATTATGAATAAGCTTTACACGAAAGACTTCAGATGCCCAGGAATGGCTGTATAAAGACATACAGACATAAACATCTAGATCTAAATTTGCAAGTTGCATTTTTTTTGTTTCCCAGTCAGTACGTAGACTTGAGATTGGAGAGACACCCCGTTTTTCTCCCCACCTCTAGGTCAGAATTTTTGACCCTCCCATGTCCTACTGACCCCACTGACTCCTGCCCACATCGCTACTTCCACAAGGTCAGTGACAGGGACAAACCCAGCAAGGGGGTCCAGCTCCAGCAGATGGTACCTGGGCTCAGCACCACAGACCCTGTGCATCGGCTTGGTGGGTTGGCAGGACGTACACCTCACAGCCCATGGAATTTGATCAACACGTGGTTTCTCCCATTCGCCGCAGTTCCGTGTTGGTAAACGTAGGTGTGACCCCCCCCAGCAGTTCTCAGCATTGCCTGAATTTTTAGCTACTCCTCCTCCTCTCTCGAACCCTCACCCCTACCCTGCTGACTCCCGTTCCTCCACTGTTCCACTTCAGATCTGCCCCTGCTAGCTGAGCTCTAGTTTCCCTGCAACCGTGACACTGCTGGACCAAAGCACTCCTGCACCCCTCGTGTCTGTGAGAACTTCCACGCTGGTGAGGGACAAGCGACACGCCGATGCCAACAACTTCCCGGCGCTCACTCTTCTGCAAACAGGCTGCACGTAACAGGCTGTGATAACTGGCGATAATTGCTTCTGTCGCCTCTGCGGGGACTCAAATTTTCATTTTTTTCCTTGATGTGCTGCAAAGTTAACTTACAATATGCTAAAGATTAATTGAGGATATCAATGAATTTGCCTGAATGCAACTGCAGTGTCGATGTTTAAGGTCAACTTGTGCTGCAGAAGCAAAACCAGGATGGAGACAGTTTCCTGTAGGACATTTTCCTGGACTGTATTTTGTCTCGGAAACCATGATAAATGTCAGTATGTGTATAGATCAAGTTTTCAGTTTTTTTCAGTTCAGTTTTCTTCCGCCAGAGAATTGAACATTTCGTCGGCATTAGATCGGATATTTCAGATGAACTGTGGAACGTTTGGACATACTTTTGGAATTTCCTGAATAATGTTTCCTCATCAAATGTATGCTGTGACAAATTTAATGTATTTGCATTTTCTTGGCGAACGATTTCTGTCCCTTCTGTTGGTGCTGTGACACGGAGCAACCAGACAGCCAACCAAGTATCCAGACAGGCAATTGAACAGCCAAGTATCCAAACAAGCAAATAACTGAACTTGCAAACAAGCAAAAACCGAACAGCCAAGTGACCAAAGAGCCAGTCAAACAAGCAACCATCTAAACCACCAAGCAAGCAAGCTACCAAAAACCAAGGCAACCAAACCACCAAACAACCTAAGACAGTAAAACCATCAAAACACGCAAACGACAGGGGTCTCTGAGGTGGCAAAGCGACAAACTAGTGTTTCTCGTCCGATGTGAGGAGAAGAGAAATCATCGCCCAGCGTTTGTTTCGTTTCTGCAGCGCATTGCAGCCCGAGTCATTATCTCACAGCGCTGGACGCTAGAGAGCTACTTACTGGCCTATATTTCATTACATAAAAAGACAATGAACATGAATCACATGCCCTTCCTGCCAGAGTTAATAATTTGCTTTGGAGTCCATCAGTGCAAACAAGCTCTCATGGTCGTAAGTTGTTATAGTACCAGGGACCATTGAGAAAAACACGAGGTTCTGAGACAGGGCAGTGAGAAGGGCGGCTCCCAGCAGAACACCGCCATGCTGCCGAATCTGTGTTGTGGGAGTATATGTGGCCAAAATAAAAAAAAAAAAACAAAAATAAAAAAAAAGCTCATGTCTGCAGGAGATAAAGAGCCCCAGGTCACATGTGAGCATCGCAGAGCCTTTCAAATTATTGATGCCCCCCCCTCCGCCCAGTATGCATACCAGTGTGACCCTTTGCAGTCAGAAACCAGGTGACTGAACACAAGTGGGGACTGCAGAACAGCCTTCTGGTGGGTTCATTCTGTGGGTAAACTGTCCGTCGGGCTTTGGGGGCTTCATCATTGCTAGAGGCGATTACATCATTGATATGCCCGAGATGGACGACCTGTCGTCTTCGTCTTGGGGGAGGGGCTTCGAGATCCTCATGTAAGGTAGCGGGCTCGATATGACCTGGACTGTCTTGTGACCTGCTAAAACGCTTGCGGTGCTGATCTAAGAGCGCTCGCTCCTGCTTTTAACGCACCCCAAACAAGCCAGATGCTGTGCTTGCTGGCAGAAATGTGCAGCCTGTCGCAGCGAAGGAGGACGTTTCCTTCCACTGTGCTTCTATAATGTGTGTGATGGGCGACGACTGGCTCGGGGGCGGATGAAGCGCATCTGTGTGTAAAAATACAATCAAATAATAACCTGACAGTCCTGAGAATGCAGAGGTCTACAACCATCCCACCTCAGATGGGAGCAATTTCTGCATTCATCCTCTCCTTTCAAGCGTCTGCAGTTATGTTCATAAAGCTGCTAAAATTGACATACTGACTGCAGCTGGGAGACCTGCAGCGATTCACGTGACAGAGGAAGAGCTGTGACCAGAGTAGAGTCAGCTACAAGCCCCCAAACACTCAAATGGCCCATGTTATATAAAAGCTGTCAGTAGTTAAAAACAATCAGATGGCAGAAACACATTAATATGAGTTAAAATGAGGAATCTGTCTGTCCAGTGGAGTAACTAATTTCTTATTTCTCTCATTCACATAATACCAACACCCACTTATGCTAGGTCACAAGGTCCTTCTATCCCAGAAGAATAGGGCACTTGGCTAAGCAGGGCACACGAGGGACAGACCCCCAGTCCTCCGAAGCGTAGCCGCACCCTCATTTACTCACATGTTCACACACCGCAGGCAATTTAACACTGTGGGAGGCAACACACACTCTACACAGAGCGAGTGGGACTCAAGCCTACGTGCAAACATACAGCAACTGAGTTGTGAAGAACCTGCACTGATTTCATCGTATTTTCAAAGTCAACGGTTTGGGGCACAACCCACTTCTTCACATTACTAGACGCGCTTTATTAACATGCGCTTAACAAGTCTCACACGATTTATCCATCCTCTGACCACACCTGCGCATTCCAGGGCGAAACGTTAACAGCGCATCCGCACTAGGTGGACCAGTCCAGCATATCGCGCTGTCGTGCTTTTTCAAACTACTTTCAAAAACTATAAGAAAAAGTTGCGAAGGAAAACTGGGAGAGCGGCATGTGCGCAGCTTTAAGAGCGACTTCATCTTCACACCTGAAGTGACTTACATGCAAATTTTAACAATGAGAGAAAACCTCGTATTGAAAATGCAGATGCGGTGCGTCACTCCAAAAGAGTCAAGTCTCCTATTATCTTATTTTGTCATATGATGCTATTTTTTATTGGCATGTCAAAATTATCACAGACATTACATGTACAAAACACTGGAATGGATGCTTGTCAGGCTGAAGACGATGAGGAGCAGGGGTGGGGTTGGGAAGGACCATACCTGGTTGTAGAGGGCACAGACGTGAAGGGCTGTGTTTCCCGAGGCGTTCTGCGCACTCATGTCCGCCCCATAGAACAGGAGATGCTCCAGGTGCTGTACGTGCCCGTGACGACAGGCCTGTGGAGAGAGCGCCCCCCAGGGTCTTGTGAGAAGGGTTCAACCTGCAGCTTAACCTTGACTTCCATTCTACACTCACACACAGCATGAAAGGGCCCATTGCTTTCAAGATACTGGCAGAACCTCAGCGCAGCGGCGACGCCGAACGTTACGTAACAAGCGGGACTTTGGGAACATCGCCTGCCGAGCTCCCAAACTGCCACGTGCTAGCGAGCAGCCCTGTGTGAACCTGCGTGGGAGGCCTTGCGCTAACCGCCCGTGTGCTGTGCTGACCATTAAAGCTTCTCGTGTGTGGCGCTAACCGCGGATGCGGCATAATGGAACCCCGCAGCGTGAGTGGTGTCTGCAGGTTGTACCCGATTGCTCACTACACCCCAGCATGGAGCTGCTACACTCCTCCACCTCTGGCCGCTTGGTGGTCCCGCTCACCAGAGGTCTGACATGAAAAGGATGTGGTTTCTGGGGTTGAGCTATAGGCGAGCTGTTGGTCACTTTGGAGCAAAGTGCAGGCCAAGTTAATAAATAAATATACATGCTTACCACAACTGGAACCCGCCAAGTTTGTTTTGGTGCTAATGGCAGAAATGTGAATGCGCGTGTAGGGGTGTATGCACTGGTGCCAATCTTTACATATGTGCAAGTGCTCTACCATCCAGCCCTGCATCTAGTCACAAGTGTACATTGGGTGGGAGGACTTGTGTGAAACAGAGTGACCCACACCTCTGACCAGCAATGGCAGAGAAAGGGGGGGAGAAGCTTTTACCTGCAGGAGGACAATATATTGTCGAGCCTATTAACCATCACGCGACACGCAGCCGATAAAAAGGCTGCTGAAATCATTTGCTTTATTATTACTGTCTGACCCGGGAAGCGCAGGATCCCCGGTTCCCACACTGAACGGCCACTTGTGGTCAACTGCACCAATTTTCAACGTGACAATATGTGGGCTTTGATGACCCCCCCTGGGGTTCAACCCTAACCTGCCCCGCCCCAATGTCAGGATGGCGTCCCTCCTTTTAAGTGTGCCAAAGGTAACACTTTACACCGGTGTCCTGCGTCCTCCACGTTGTCTGTGTTGAGCTAACTGCGCAGATGGCAGCTCCTCGGCGTGAGCGAAACAGCGCCACGGATACTGAACAAAGCTGGCGCCGGCTCTGCAGTTATCACCCTCTGGATCCTAATTCCTTAGTCCGTATGCCGTGCCTTTATTTCACTTGCATTGATTCTGCAGTATCGATTTAACATTTAAAGCTGTGAATGTCCTCGTCCACCTGTTCGTCTTTGGTTCAGAGCGCTTGCTCATGTTCCTGCTGGGTGTTTTGGGAGGCCTTGTCCACTCCTCGTCTTGAGGAGTAAAACCATGGTGCTCTTCTCCTCTGTGAAAGTCACCATCTAAGTGTGTATGGTGTTGGGGGAATTTTAAGTCGGCGATATAACTACCATTACGGTGCTCTTGTTACTTGCAAAAGCAAAAAAAAAAAGCCCCATATTTGGTTGTAACTCAGTATTAAATAATTTCACTTGTACACGTGAAACCTGGTCAAAGACTCACTTCTCAAGACATGCCTGCGTGTGGCTCCTATGGAGTGGGATGCACTCCTAGCAAAAATTAATCTGTATTTTGTTATTACTGAAAGTTTTTGTGTGTTTTTGTGCAATGTGATGTTGGTAATGTGATCTTAAATTTATAGATCTCCTTCTGGAAATGATTGAAAAATACAAAGTATAGGGGTCAGGATGTCACTCAAGGTAGATTTTTCCCCATCTGGATTTCGTTTCCTTTTCGAACATGCCAGTCTAACTAAAAACTTTATTACTCTTTTAAAATATATTTTTCTTGAGCACTTTAATCGTCATTTTTATTTTCTGCATATTTGAATTAATAAAAAGACAAGCTTCCAACATTGGCAGTTATTTAAAATGTGCTAAGATTTTTTAATTAATTTTTTGATAAAATTTTAAAGTGTCAATTTCAGAAAAATGGTAGGTGACTTTTTTTCACAATTTTTGAATTCAGGGTGTTTGATTTACTACAAACCACCTTTTTTATCGTGCAACGTCAAGCATAAATTTGCTGATCAGTGTTATTATTGCTCGGCCTGTTGTTATATCCATTTATCCATCTGCAGTGGGCCACCAGGTGGCAGAGTAGTTTAGGTTGCTGCCTTGCAAGCTGAAGGTGTCCAGTTTGAATCCCTGTTCTGCTAACAAAGCCTTCATCAAACTACCTATACCGTGTTACTCTGGGAAAATATTTTGCAGGCGTGTCGCCTTGGACCGAGGTGTCAGGTAAACACAACAAAGGTAAATAACAGGTACTTTTGCTACAAAAAAAATGCCAATAAATGTGGCCCTATTTGGGGTGGCAGTGACAGCCTAAAACATGGACTTCGTACAAGTCAACCTACAGCACAACAGCAGGACTCATGGTACATAATATGAGACTTTCATTGTGCTTTTCACACAGTTATTCAAATGATATATTAAAAGCATAACAGTTAAGAAAATACAAATTTCTTTTAGTCTACTTATTCGCTACTGAAAGCCGGGCCTAAACACTCACACCTGAATCACAACTAAGGGTCACGTGAGCGGAGCCAGGGAGCAGACAAAGGCTGCACAAATCTGATTCGCAATGCACGATTCACCCAGCAGCTGAGTAAAACTTATTAGATCAATTAATCTCCTACAGTGGTAGCAAGACGGTTGTTAGCTATGCCTATTAACAGAACGTTAGAGGTTGAAGTCCCCGCAGGTGCTCCTCGAATGCCCTGTTGCCGAAAGTGAAATATTTAGAAATGACGCTGGGAAAGGGTACAAGAAGATGTTTCCGCCTGGGATTGTGATGCTGGGCTGTGATCACGGGGCGTGCAGGTTAGCACTTGGCCTTTACTGCCTGCCCGCGGTACGCCGCCTTTCCCTTTATTGCTTTTGCCCTCCGGAGAAGGAGGACAATTCTCCACGGCGATTGCTCAGCCGAAGCTCAGAGCAGCAGAGAAATGGCTTCGCAGCTCAGAAAGCTGCGCGGTTCGCAGCCAAATGCGCTGCTGTGTGGATGAAGTGCTGCTCAATCACTGCTGCCTAATAACGTGAACAACAGAACTAAACAAACAGGTACCATTAACATGCAAAGACACACTTGGATCACGGGGGGGGGGGGGGTTGACATGCACTTCAGTGATTTAGCTGACACTTCTCTCCAAAGTGATGTTACAGTGCTAAGTTATTTACAGTAATTTACCCATTTATACACCTGGGTAGTTTTTACTGTATCAATTCATGGTAATATCTTCCCCAAGGGTACAGCAACAGGAAGAGGGGTTTGAACCTGAGTCCTTTCATTCAATCATTCAATCACTGTACCACCTGCTGCCTCCTTTAAAAATAACGGGTGAAACACAGAAATGGTGTAATGTTGGTTTTTTATTTTCAATTTGAACGTGCAGTAATGTTTCAGGGATGAGCAGCAAGCGGTGAAATGGTAAGAGCCACTGCATTCTACTCAGAAGGGCCCGTGTTTGAATCCCACCTCATGCTGTAGAACCCTTGTTCAAGGTATTAACCCTAAACTGAGATGAGTAAATCAGTGTCAGCTGAAGACTGCAGGTTGGTTTGGAGAAAAGTGCTAGAAAAATGAATAAATGTAAATGAGAACTACAGTTTATCAGAATATGGTGGGTCTCTCCTCTACCTGGTGTATCTCCTGCCAGCCGTTCTCGTCCATGCAGCCCACCTGCGCGTGGTCATGGAGGAGCAGCTCGCAGCAGTATGGGTCCCCACCCACCATGGAGCTGTGGTACAGGGGGCTCAGTCCCCGGCTGTCCTTGTAGTCAGGGGACGCCCCAAGGTCCAGGAGAGTCTGCACAGCCAGGGGAGCAGGCAGGTGGCTGTTAAACAGGTGTGCCTTTCACATCTTTGACCACTCAAGCTCCACAAAGCCCCCCCCCCCCCCCCCCC